>CM060934.1:256402902-257652902 GCA_030765085.1 Allium cepa
TCAAGCTGGATGGCATGGCATATTACTACTATATAGTATTTCTTTTTTTTCCGCTGTATGTTGTTGTACACTCTGATGATATGATGTAATGTAATGTATAAAATGTAATAACTAAAATAGTTCTTTGTTTAAAGATTATTCATTTATTATTATATGTTGTTCCGCTGCGAATTGTGAGATTCTGATGTTGTTCAGTTATTGTTCCGTTCTATTTTCTTTTCTCTCCATTTTCTATCTTCTCTCTCTTCTTCTACCTCTTTTCTTTTCTTAAACCATAACATTTCGGGTTTCCGGCCTTCGATTTCTCGGCAGTCGATAAAGTGAGTATCGATGTTGAATTTTCGGAAGTCGAAAGATTTCGGGACGTTACAATGAGTGTCAACGGTCTACACTTGATTTTGCCGAAAAGGCAACGCAACATCGGTAGACTGCGATCTATGGTCAAGTGGAGTGGAGAAGTTTCATTTTTGGCAGCGAAATTCGATGGCGCTGATGCCTACAGTTATATGGGTTTTTGCTGTGATAGCTACGTAACCCCAGTTGTAGCTGCGATCTGTCGTGGGTTCCATGGTGTAATCGTGGGGCGTGGAGGCCTACAGTTATCTGTGGATTTTGTCGGGACGACAACGTAATCATCGGGTTAACTGCGACCATGGATGGGGGTGATGATTTCCAGAGCATTCTCACCAAAGATATTTCCTCTATTTTCAAAAACCCGATTCCTATATTTTCAATAAAATTATTTTTCAAATGTTTTACTGGGTGATGAAAACGGGTTTACCAAGTACTTATAGATTTTCAGTCCAACGCCTGATCAACGTATGACTGAATTTATGTGAGAACAAGGATAGACTGGTTGGGACATCGAGTTATAAAAGTATTTTTATAAAGAGCTATTTTATTAAGTATGTTGTGAATTTAAAAGCATTTCTAAAATTTTAAATAAAGGTGTTGGAATTTTGGGAAAATAAAAAGGAAATCCAAACTAGAATTTAATGAAGTGATTTGTAATTAAAATCGAATATTTATTTAGAAATTGGAAATAAGCGAATTGGTTAAATAATTGTGAGATTGAGTATGTTAATAAAAATTAACTTTGGTAAATAAATGGATTGTAAATTAATAATGGAGTTTGGAAATGAATCAAATTGTAAATAGAACTTGACTTGGATTTAATAATGAAATAAATTAGAAGAGATGTTGTAAAATAAAAATAAAATAGAGTTAGATTGAAAAAGTGATGGTTTGAATTTCAAATAAAATCCAAGTGTGATTTGAATAATATTTAATGAAATTTGCTAGTAAATTGGATATAAGAGAAGTGTTGTCATATGATATGGAATTGAATAATAATAGAAATGGTTTGGTTACAAATAAAACCCAAATGAACAGAAGTAAATTGAGAATGGCCTTATATTAATAAAATAAATCCGATAAGGAATAAAGTAAGTAAATTAAAAATTATAAATGGGTTTATTGAGTTAAATAATAAATAGATGAAGTCTGATTAAATAAAAACTAAATCAAAGTTGAAATTGAATTGGATTATCAGACTAAACTTAAATTCGGTGGCATATGTGCTTGAATGTTATTTTAATAAATGGAGAAGGTGAAGTAAAAATTAAAATTGAATGGATTGGCTAACTGAATTTAATGAAATTTGATTAAATGAGAATCAAATAGAAGTAGACTTAAGTTTGATGTTGGAATAAATTAAGTAAATTCACTTGAGTTTAAAATTTATGGAAGCTTGGCTTCGGATAAGAGTGAAAGCCCATCCAATAAAACTTGGATTGAATTAATTTGGGAAATGGTTATGAATTTATAAGTATTGGATGTGCTAAGTTTAATAAATTGTTTTGAAGGAAACAATTGCGGAAATGAAATGAAATGCAATGAATGGTTCGTAAACAATTTAGAAAAGAAACGGAGTTAAATGCAGAATGAGTTGAAATTAATTTAAAATAGTTTTAATCTAACAATTATTGTCGTTTGGTGTAAATAAAAGTAATTAAAATACTATGAGTTCATAAAGATTAAATAAAATTGATTCTGAATCATTTGAAGTGAATATGAGCTTGTTTGGATTATAAATCAATGGAATGTCAGAAATTGAATTGTGAACCATTAAAACTCAGATGAAACGACAAATGAATTGGTTGGAAGTAATTGGAATTAGCTTTAAATTATATAAATCGCTTATGTTAAGCGTTTGGTGTTTGTTGTTTTCGTAATGCTTGTTGTTTATGTAATTCTTGTGTTTAGCTATTGAAAGTAAGTGTTAGTTTAATAAATTTTTATATATGGCACTTACGTATTTAAATTGAGTAAGTACAGGTACAGGGAAGCCGTTTGGCTAGATTTAGGGTATGCAAATTGCAAAATAAATAAGCTGCTTGCTTAAAATGCTAAATAAGGTACGCTTACGCAATAAAAATAGGAAATATGAACTGTTTTTGCTTTTTCCGACCGTGTGAGTCGATGTATATATATTTATATCTCTTGTCAAATTGCAAAAGCTCCTCCGTACAAAGGAGACTCCGCCAAAATTTTTTGAAAATTTTGGGAGTTAGAAAATTTTTGAAAATTTTTGGGAAAATTTTTGTTAACGACAAAACAATTTCAAATTGAAAATTTAAAACAAATTAGTAAATGAACTAATATGAATCAGTTATACTTGAAAGATAAAACTAATTTGAATTCATATGAAATGAGAAAGATAATTTGAATTGAAGTAGGTATGATGCATATGGGAGGAAATGTATAAATGATTGGGTAGGTTACGATTGGATATTATTGATAAACAAGATATGCAGGTATTAAAAAGGGAAAAGGAATTGGATTTGATTCCAAAAGATAATTTGTATTGCCTGACAAAAAGGTACGTATTTAAATTTCTAGATGAAATTGGATTGGGTTTTTGATGTAGCCCTTTGGCTTTTGTTCTCTTTTGGTATTTGGGAGCCCGTAGAGGCATTTTGTAGTAGTACCGAGCTAGCCGTGCAAAGGAGACGCTGGCAAAAAAATTCGAGAATTTAGGGAGTTAGAAAATTTTTGAGATAATTTTGATTGTTCAAAAAAATTAGGTTTTAAATTGACATTTAAATGATTGAGAAAAGGGGTATCGTTTGATACTGTGGAAGAGTTTGGGAGGTTAGTATGAATAATAAGGGGGTTTTATGAAAGATAATTGGTAAGTTGTAGAACTGTTTGGTTTTGGAAAAAAGTAGACAGGTATGGGACATTCTTCCTGATTAGTAATTTAGGGGGACGAAATTCTTTTAAGGGGGGAGGAATATGATGACCCGAAATTTCTAACAAATTTAATTTGAATAGTTAGTTGATTTTAAAATATTTAAATGTTAATTTTAACTTGAATTTTAAGATATCAATATTTACTGGATAATTAAATCATGAATTGTATAGTTTAAATATTGAATTTAATAATTTAAATTGGGTAAATTGTTGAATCTGAGATTCTAAGCCTGTTTAAAATATTTTGAAGGCTTATAAAATCTATAATGATGATACTGAAGATAATAGAATGGTTGAAATTTAATATAAAGGTAATTTGCTCAATTCTAATAATTTATCATTTAAATTGGAATTTAAAAATAGCCTTCCGAGGCACAGTCTCGGAATTTGACGAAACCAGTTCCATTAGATCCGTAATAGTTAGTTATTATCGGATTTCAATTTTCGTAGCAATCGGAGTTGTCATTTGACCCTGGCAGCTCGAAACGCTTAGAATTATTTTAATTAGTTTAATTTAAACTTGATCGTTTACTTCTGTAACTCACGCATATGATCGAATTAGCTTTCAAAACACGTTCCATTGTGTTCGGAACGCGGGTAAAACCTTATAAACGCCTGTCGGCACGTCTGATTCGGGTTCGGAATTTCGCGTAAGCTTAACGAGACGTTTTGAAAATTTTATAATATAATAAAATTTAAAATACCTATGTTTCAGAGATATTTTTGGAGCGTACCCGTGAAGCTTCCCATAATCGATATTTTATTCCCGTCTTCCTCTTTCACCTTTTAACAGAAGCCAAATCGAACAAATAAAATAAAAAGGGGTCCATGTCATTCGAAGATTGAGTTCCTTCTCTCCCTTATTTCGATTTACAAAATAAAATGGCCGAAGCCCTTCATCAAAAGAAAAAAAAAGGGGGGATCGCGTTCGAATTCCTGAACCTCAGGCGATCGAATAACGTCGTCGATAGGGGTCGAGACAGTTGGGTTTCACTCGCGATTGGTGAGGGGACGTGTTCGCGCATGGTTTTGGGAAGTCGAGTACAACCTTCTTAAGTTGGATCTGCGAGGCAGGAGGAAGGGGCCACTAGGTTTCGGTCGCGAGGCCGACGTCATGTAGCTTGCTTGGGCTCGAGGCATGGTGGCGATCGAATGGCCGTGGGGTCTCGCGAATTGGAATTAGGGGCATACGAGTTTGACTCGAACTCGAGCGCCGGCGCTGCGATGTGGGTAGCCTACGATAATCATCAGTGAGGAGGCTAGCAGTGGTGATGCAGGTGAGTTTTCTCAAATTTATCTCGAGTCTTTTCTGGTTGCTCGCGTACTAGGCTCTCAACTTTATTACTGATGTTAAGTAAAGGGGAAGAAGACTTGGGGTTTTCATAAGTTTGGCATGGACATTGTTGGTTTCAGTTTTAAAAACCGATAAAGAATTTGAACTGGAAACAAGATTTTAATAGTTAAATCAATTTAAAGTATGGTTTCAAAGTGAATTTGAATCCCAGTTGGAATAGAGAAGTTTTATAAAATATAAAATGTTTAAACAATTTTAAATTGTAAATGTATATTTTTAAATGGTGTACTCGAATTTATCTCGAGTAATTTTAGTTTTTGCTCGAAGTAGGGTAGGGTTTACTCAAAGAAATTAGGGGTAGCTCGGGTAAATTGTTTGGTTACAGATTTTTCATGCGATTATAATAAGTAATTCCTATAGGTCTTTAAAAATGATTTAATAATGGAAATGGAATAAATACAAATTATTTAGTAAGAAGGATAGTTGATTAATGCAATCAATTTAAGGGGTAAATAATTGGTTTAATTGTTTAGATAAATTGTTAGCTAATTTGAGAAATCAATATAAGAGGTTGATTTATCAATGTGTTCAATTTCTGCAAATTTAGAATAATAACTTAATTAAAAGTAGATTACTTAATTGGAATTTATTAATGAAACCCACTTATATAAAAGAATAACCATTAGATATCATTAATTAAGACAGGTAATTAATGGGAAAATTAAGAAGTAATAAAGACTTAATGTAAAAAAAAATTAAAAGAGAAATATATTAACAATTGATGTGTTAAGGATTAAGTAATTAAATTTAAAATTAAAGGTTAAAATAAGTAAGGATAATTAACCAATAGATATTTACTTGATAAAAGCAAATAAAGATTATTTACATAGAGTAATTAATTCAGGATAGGTAATTAAAGAAATTAATTAAGCAGTATGATTAATTTAAGGATAAATTGATCAATAGTGGTTATAAGATAATTAATTTGAGTAATTAATTAAGGATCAATGTAAGTAATATGGAGGGGTAAAGGTTAATTAATTTGTAATTAATTGAGAATTAATTTCTTAATTGTAATTGAAGGATAATTAATCCAGTATGGTTAACTAAGATGAAAAAATGAAGGAATGATTGGTTAATTGATTGGAAATCAATTAATGTTAAATGAAGGAACCTAAGTGGATGAGGTTAGTAATTAAATCAAGATTAATGAAATTAAATTTATTAAGCTTTGCTTAAGGATGATTGAATGGTTTTAGATATTTGATTTAGCTGATACCTCTGATATGAAATGTTGTGTATTTCATTAGATAACTTTGGTTAGAATGACATGAGGCTCGAAGGGGCCAGGATCGGGTATTTAGAAATACCCGAAACCACTTCGACTTTTTATAAATCAATTTGAGAAATCAATAGGCCGGGAAGAAATGATTTAAGTAAATTGGATTATTTTATCTAAGTTTGGTACTTAGAAATTTATATGTGAAATAGGCATCGCTTGTAGCAAATTGTGAATTGATTTAATTGATATAAGTTATCCCGGGTTTATATACGTTGTGTACCTTTGTATTCCTTGTTCGATTGGGTTTACTCACGCTGGTTTCCAGCCTGACCCGGGTGTTACTTTGGTGTAATGCTCGGGTCAGACCGAGTATTACAGATTTTCAGGTAGGAACGCTCTGGAGCTCAGGAGGCGAGCTGGATGGCGAGAACGTATAGAGTATTTCCGCTGTATTTATATTATTGTTTATCTGAGTCATGATAATTGTAAATATCCAGTGACTGTATATTATGTGAAACACTGATGTATATTAAATGTAATCGATAGTTATAATATTCTTTTGTAAACTGTTATTATTTATTATTATATTTTATCCGCTGCGAATGTGAGATGTTTGGTGTTTCCGTTCTTCTTCTTCTTCTATCTCTTTCTTCTTTTTTATAACTATCTGGAATTTTAGGATTCGAAAATTTTGGGTCGTTACAATTTCTTTTCCAAATTCAAACTTCATTATATTCCACTCGAATGACTTACATCCGAGTTGCAAATGTTAGATTCACATTCACTTCAATAAGAGTAATATAAGCTCTTGATTCATTTACTTTTCTTTTTAATTAACCTGCATTTACCTACAAACCCACTAAATAGATTCTAATCCATTTTCCATTATTCAAATATCAATTTCATTTACTTCTTTTGATTCATTCACTTAGGTTTAACGACTAATTTCTATGCAGATTGTGGTTATTCAAACAAATAACCAATTCTTAAGCTTATAACCAGTTAAAACTAATTTCCAACTTAGATACATATTAATTTTATTCAATTCTACATGTTTCACAATCCAAACATTTTATTTCATTGCAAATTTTTTTCCAATTTCTTATTCTCACTTCAAATTCATCATTTAAGTTTAAACTAATAACATCCCATTCTATATTATTTACAGTTCGAACATTCTTGATTTATCACAATTATTATTCAGTTTGCTTAAGTTCTTTCACAATATTTTCATTTGATTCTCATCCAACCCAATTCCCATTTCATTTACAAATTTTAATTCAACTAGTTACCTGATCGTTTACTAATTCAAGCAAGTAAAGTAAAGTTGGAAATCAATTCACTTTATAAACACCCTTTTTATAATTCACTCGTATATTTAACACGACTAAGTCAACATATACTTTACTTGATTTAACTTTAATTAAATTTGTTTACTGACTTCCATATTAGATTTTAAACTCATTTTCCCAATTCATTTTGAATCTATTAATAATATGTCATTTCAATTATTCTAAACAAGAGCTGGGTTTCTTTTTACCTTTCAAAATTTTATTTACAGGCTTCCCAAAATTTATTCATTCCAACATTATTTTCATTTAATTTAGCTTACGCTACATTTAGTTTCAAAAATTTCTTGGATTTAGCTGAGTGAAAATTATTAAATATCATTTCAACTAAATTATATTTTCTTTCAATCTCAACTCTTTTCCAATTTAAATTCAAGTTTTAACTAAATTTATTCATCCAATTTAAATTCATGCTATTTCTTTTACTATTTTAAATAAGAATTTAATTCTATTCATAAATATTTTTAACGCAACTGAATTTTGACTTTATTTCAATCCAAATTCAACTCCATTCATTTGATCGAAGTTAAATCCAATTTAATCAAATTTTAATTCTTCATATACAAGTTCAAATTTATTTACTAACTTAAGTTCATCCACGTCCTTTATATTTATATTTTCATTATCTTATCTCAATTCACATTTCATTTGACATTAGGTATGAATTCACCATACCATTCAACTATTTCCCATTTTCTATTTATAAGTTCTCCAAATTATTTACTTCAAAGTTTATATTGCTCATTTTAATTCATTTACATCTTATAATCATCATTTTCAAATTTTATATGTGTGGGTATCACTGAATTCTTAAGGATACAAATTTTCTTCAATTTAATTCTTTGCACCATTTTAAATTCACAATTTTAAATTATAAGTATAACACTTAATAGCTTGTGGGTATAATTCATTACATAATGACTCACAATTTCAAAGTCATTTTACATTTCAATTTAACCCAAATCAATTTAATTCTATGTCCAATTTATTTAACTTATCCAAATTAAATTCAAATTTTCTATTCACTTCCATTTACTCAAGTAAAATTTTAATACCAAGATTAAAAATTTCATTTCCTTTTTATTAATATCAACTTCACTTAATAAGTTCAACGATTGATTCAATTTAACCTTACACATTATTTAAATAGAATTTACCAGAATTCTAGTACCCGTTTTATTTCAAAACCATCTTGAAATAATAATCTACTCATACCTACTTAGTATACCAAATCAAATCTCTACATTTCCAAAACAACTTGGTTGTACCAAAACAATTTCTCCATTTTGAAATTTCCAAAACAACTGTTATACCCAACAAGTCCAAACAATATCATAACCAACCATTTTGGTAGCAATCAATCACTTTAGAAACTCGAAAATGAATTCTAATGATGTGGCCAACATCATCAGGATTACTTTCCAGCGACCGAAGTGAGTTCAGTGCTTCCTTACCTTTTCAAATTCATTTCAAAACAGTTTCCCTTTACATGTTACCCAAAATAATACTCCATGCCTTCAAACATTTTGGAAAACATTCCCAAAATTTTAAATTTCCAAACTTTGTTTTCAATACATTTAAAATCCTTTTCAAAATCCCCGGGATTTAAATTATGGTCTAATTCAATTTAGCTATTCCTCCTTTGTATTATTTATACTCATGGAATTTATTTGGTTATAACCATTTCAAATTTTAGATTAAATTTTAGATTCTTATTTAATTATGGTATTAACAACCAATCATCCAAATATATACATATATATAATAATTTCAGAAAATTATTCTTTTATATCAAAATATAATTTTGGGTAAAATTATTTCATTTACCCACTTTAAAAACAATACTATGTCGGTTTATCTTGTTCAGGAGTTTAGAAACCCCTATCGATACGGTTGTACTTCCCGTACCGATCAGAATTCATAAACACTCAACTGATAAGTCAACACAGTATAAAAAACAATTTTTTTATATTCACTAACAAGTGCGCTCTCATATCTATTAATACATTCAACTCATTATAGAGTACTATTGACTCTGTTTAATGAGTAATTTCCCCACCAAAGCCTAGGTTGTCGCCAACCTAAGCTCTGATACCAAGTGTGACAGCCCGAGATCCTTACCCCTTGAGTCAACACTATTCTACATCAATTAACTCAAGTGGAACAGAAATACGAACCATTATGGTTAAAGAAGAAGAGATAGAAGAAGAAGAAACTCAAAAATATCAGAATCTCACAGTCGCAGTGGAATAAAATATAATAGTAAATAATAGATCTTTACACAAAATGAAACTATATCTGTTTTATACATCATATCATCAGAGTATCTCATACAAAAAATATTTACCAGACAGACAAATCCATACAATCACAGCAACAGATATATATACAAGTACGTATAATACGTCTCGGACTCCAGCTCCTCTTCTGCTCCATAGCATCCTATCCTGAACATATAATTCTCGGTCTGAATCCAAACAAATCCCTAGCCGCAAGATCTGGAAACCAACATCAAGGCCTCACGTTGCCTTCTTCCTCACGCGACATCAACAGCCGAAACAAACACAAAACACGCGACCTAGGGCTCCAAACCGCACCACCATCGATCGCCGAGACTTCGATCAATCGCCTCCATCACGAAGCTCTACATCGCGCGCGCCTATGGTCAGAAGGCGGCCAAGCTCGGCCCCCTTAATGCGCCGGAAATCGTGCACAACTACCACCCAAACGCGGCCCCTAAGCACCTCCTCTGGTCGACTAAAATTCATCTCCACCGTACGAATCGAAGATCCAGACGCTCTCTACAATTTTCTAGTTAGAAGCATCTCCTAAAACTCGATGGATTGATCGCGATTTGGAGGAGAAGGTCGATGATTTTCGGCCACTGGAGTATGAAGATGACGGATCTAAAAATAGGGCTAGGGTTTTCTTGTTAAACGAGAATATATGAACGTGTGTGTGTATGTATATATATATATATTATTTTAATATTAAAACCATTATAAAGCAACTTTCTCAAACGATCTCCAAACAACGCGTGTCGACAGGCGTTCCTATGGTTTTACCCATGTTCCAAACACAATGGAACGTGTTTCGGAAGCTAATTCGATCATATACACGAGTTACAGAAATAAACGATCAATTTTAATTTAAATCGATTAAAGTATTTTCTATGCGTTTTAAGCTGCCGGGTCAAACGACAACTCCGATTGCTACGAAAATTAAAATCCGATAACAACTAACTATTACGGATCCAATGGAATTGGTTTCATCGGATTCTGAGACTGTGTCCCGGAAGGCTATTTTAACTAGCCGATTAAATCGAGCGATTTCCAAAATCGTCGAAATCATCTAAAATTTCACCTTTAAAATTTTACTAACTCTATTATAACTCGTATAAAATTTATATTCACATTACAAATCATTCTGGTTCAGTTTAAATCAAAATCTGATTATTTGTATTATTATATTAATAAATTTCATTGTTAAATTAATATAAAATTCCAATTTCAATCTATCGACTATTAATTCCATCCAAGGGTCCAATATTACTATTTAAATCAAAATAAACTTAAATAAATTTTTAGAATCACATTTTATCTCAATTTACCCTCAAAATTACCAATTACCCAAATTCTAATATTAAGTTATTATTATTCAAGTTTTAAATAAATTATCGTATTTAAAATTTAAATAATTCTATTAACTTAACCAAAATCATTTTATTTTAAAATTCAAATTATAATCCATATTTGACATTCAAAATGAATTAAATGTTCAAATTTGGTGACTCAAAATTCTGGGTCGTTGCATTTTCCATCTAAGAGTGCTTGGAAGCATAGCTTATACGGAACGAGAAGCGAAGCAAGTTTGATAACAAAAGCAAGAATTGCATCTTTATTGGTTACAACACCAACACCAAAGGATACAAGCTCTGCAATGCTGATAAGGGAAAGATAATCATTGGTCGAGATGTCGTGTTCGATGAAGAAGGAGAATGAGATTGGAGTTCACATAATGAAGACTACAATTTCTTTCTATATTTTGAAGAAGATAACATGCAACAACCAAGGATGAAACAATCAAGAGAGGAGACTACTTCTCTACCAACTTCATCGACCATGATTTGTAAAGAAGACGAACGCTCAAGCGAAAAGGCTCTATGCTTTAGAAGCAATCAAGAAATATACAAGATAACTGAAAATCAAGACAATCTTACTCTTTTTTTCTATTTGCGGATAGTGAGTCCACGAACTTCCAAGAAGCATTACAAAAGATTTGGAGAAATATTATAGATGAGGAGATAAAGGCGATCAAGAAGAACGACATATGGGAGTTAACTTCACTTCCATATGGTCATAAGGCAATCGCTGTGAAGTGGGTATACAAAGTGAAAAAGATCGCTAAAGGAGAATTCGAAAGATGCAAGTCCGCAGGAGTAGCGCAATGGAAAAGGTTTGCCTATGTCTGGTAACAGATCTAGGTTCGAGCCCTGCCGTGCCAAGAGTTGAAACGGACATGCACAACTTAATTTTCCTTAAGAGTTTGTCGGTCCGTTAGGTTCTCTTAGTTTATTCCAAAAAAAGTTGAAATATACAAGGCGAGATTGGCGGCAAAATGCTATAGCCAAAGAACCGACATTGACTATGATAAGGTATTTGCTCCAATCGCTCGACTAGAAACTGTTAGATTAATAATTTCATTGGAAGCTCAAAACAATTGGAAGATACATCAAATAGATGTGAAATCTGCCTTCCTAAATGGAGTTCTTGAAAAGAAGTTTACATCAAAGTATATTTAATGAGTTTAAGAAAGAGATGACGAAGGAGTTCGAGATGATCAATATTGAGCTTATGTCTTACTACCTTGGCATTGAAGTAAAACAAGAAGATGAAGACATCCTAATCGCTCAAGAAGGCTATGCCGAGGAAGTGCTGAAGAAGTTCAAGGTGGATGACTCTAACTCAGTCTACATACCAATGGAATATGGAATCAAGCTCATGTCAAAATACGAGAAAGCAAAAAAAATGAATCCAACACTCTTTAAGAGCTTGGTTGGAAGCTTGCAATACTTAACGTGCATAAGACCCGACATCCTATATGAGGTAGAAGTTGTTAGTCAATACATGAAGAATCTAATAACAATTCATTTGAAGGCAACAAAGAGGATTCTTTAATCGTTATGTCAAAGGGACAACAAACTTTGGCTTGTATTACTCGGTTTTCGATAATTACAAGCTTGTTGGATAAAGCGATGGTTTGCGTCAAAATTGGTCACAAACCCCATAAGTAGTGAAAGCACCAGTCTTTGCACACAAATCCTCGATATCCAAGCACAGATCTCAGATCTAGATAAAATAGAGACTAAAAATGAAGAAAATAACAAATAAAAATGAAAGAAAATGGAAAATGATATGAGATTTATACAGGTTCGGCTATCTCCGGCCTACGTCCACTTTGAATTGATCCTTTTATTCCTTTTATATTGAGATTATAGTTATAAGCCTTTGAAATCAATAAACAAAATGACAGAGTTTCACTTAGAAAAGCAGAAGAAGATCCCTTTTTAGTTGCCATTGAGCTGCCATTTATAGGTACAGATCTGAAAATATCCATCCCAAAGCCTGGAATACCTCTTCTCATGCACAGGTGGGCCCAGTAGATCGATCTTAAGTCGTTTGGGATCGATCCAAGCATAATTCATATCGATCAAAAAATAGTCCAATGAAGCTGAGATCGATCATGGACGTTCTTGAGTGAATAAACAAGCTCCTATGAAAATTTCATAGCATTTGAACTCATAGAATGAGAGTTATGATCGATCCAAGTTTGTATTTTTAAATGTAGGCTGGTAGCTTCGCATCCGTCTTCGTATCCATCACATTCCATTGCGTCATGTCCATCATTTCGTATCGATCATTGAATGCTCGCTGCCCTTCGTATCCATCCCTTCTTCGTATCGGTCCTAAGTGTCCATGCCGTTTGTATCAATCCCCTGCTTTGCATTCCATCTTGACCGCTTTGTATCGATCGATATGAAGTGTGCCTCCATATTCAACAACAACTGCCCTTCATGTCCATCTCCTACTCTCTTCTACGTATCGATTCCTAACTTGGATCGATACGTACTATTATTGATCCGAAACAAAATGCATCCATACCCACGCTGATCGATACGGAAACATCGATGCGAAGTAAATAGCTGAGTCCCTGTTGATAGATACGAACCATATCGATATGAACTGATTTCCCATGAATATTGATCCATCCATATCTTGAGCATACTTTCTCCGTTTGACCTGAAATTTGAAATACAGTCTTTCCTAGTTTTGTTCTTCATTCCCAATCGATCCCACCTTGATTGGAGCTTGGTCCAATTTTGATGGTATTGATCATAGCCTCGTTTCCAATTGATCCAATCTTGATGTCCATCCTTTTTAACCGATTTGTTGATATCCCGGCCTTGACGAAAACACGGGGTAACATTTGCCCCTCCAAAACATGCCTTGTGATAGGAAGGCATATTTTAAATAGATTAAATCCATCATCTGAAATCCATATTCCATCCATATCTATACCATATGATCCATAATCCAATCCATTACCATGCCATTCTATCCAAGTGTCATAGCCATATCCTTATCCAAATCCGCGACTGCCCCGAGTCGATATCCGATTCCAAATACAGTAACCAAATTCTTATCCAATTCCATATCCATCCGAACCCATCAACTAAGTTTTAATCCATTCATATCCAGAATCTAATAACCAAATCCATGACCCCTCCAGGTCGCTTTGTCCAAGTCCGGGATCTCACCGGATCCAAATCCAAAGCCATGACCTCTTCGGGTCATTTTATCCTGCTCCGACCCCGGCATTTCTGCCGGGGGATTCTATATTCTCCGGCCTCGACTTTTTTGCCGAGGACTTTTGTATTCTCAGGCCTCGACTTTTCGGTTGAGGTTTTATATTGCGTTTCGGTCCATTCCATTGCTCTTCGATGAAGGGACTCATAACTTGCGATTATTGCGTTGTCTCTCTAGTCGAGACCGTGATCGCGTGACCTGTGTTATATATTACATTAATCCAAATCCAATAAACACAAAGTCCAATTAAAAAAAATAAAAGTCTGCACAATCAAGAAAATCAAATGTCCATAGTACCAAGAAAGAAATAAGAGTCCACAGAAAACAGAAAGAAAACAAGATTTCATAAACCCAAGCATCACAATTTATCATCACCTCAGAGCATGCCTAGGGACCGTCCTCGATCCCAAACATGTGTAAGTGACTTATCCGTATCACTTCGGGGTTTATTACCTATTCAAAGCCATAAATCCATTCAGCTGATAATAAGTCGACGATGCCTAGATCCAGTGCCATCTTCGTCTGAGGTGGGCGTTGGCTGCTCTTGTCCCACAGCCACAGCTCGATTTCTTACATACTATTGTAGATAATCATTCCTTACATGCTCCTTAACGATATCCTACAAATGCCTGCAGTCGTTCGTGCCATGCCCATCCAACTCATGGAATAGACAATGCTTTCCCAATGCCCATTCGTATTAAGAGGATTCTCTTTTTGCCGGCCTTCGATACTGAAGGCGCCCTTGAGTATCCAAGTAATCCTTTCTAGAGTTTCAGTTAAATCCATATAAGAAGAGAATTTAGAGTCCCTTCATTGGCTTTAAGATGTGTTACCGTTGTCGTTCATTTTCCTTTTGCCTCTACCATCCTTGTTTGAATCCTCCATAGGCAGACCTCCACCTTTTACCGAATAAACTTTAGTCTCTCTCTCTCCTCTCTTTCAGCCTTTGCATCTTCCTTTCGTAAAAACCTTTATGCTTCGTGATAAAACTCCCTGAGATCCATTGGTCGATCCTGTTCCAACGACATCTTAAAATCTGAATCATCCGCAATTCCTGAGACTGTTGCCATCAAAACCATCAACGGATCAGGTCGATCCACCGAAGCCATTGCCGAATTGAACCTGGTTAAGAAATTCCTAAATGACTCTCCCTTCCACTGTTTCATCGATGTTGAAGTCATCACATTCTTGGATCTCACAATGTGGACCTGAAATTGCCACATAAATCTCTCAATCAACTCCGTCCATATGCCAATAGAGCCACTTTCCAATCATCTGAACCATAATGCTGCCATATCCATCAAATACAAAGAGAAGCACCACGCCATGACTTCCTCCGATGCCCCCAGTACTTCTATGTGTCACGCGTACCTTGTCAAGTGAAAAGCGGGATCCGTCCTCCCATTATATATCTCTAGCGCTGGTAGTTTGAAGTCCGATGGATTCCTAGCTTGCCTGATCGTAGGAGTAAATGGGCTCCTATTCACATCCTTCAAATATCTATTCACCAATCCTCCCCTCATAGCCCGTCTGTCTTGTGTGCTAACCTGTTGTTGTCATCAAGTGGTAGCCTTTTCTGCAATCTCCAACCTGCCTCTTGAGTCCGTGAGGGAATCCTGAAACCTGTCCTTCTAGGCGAGCATTCATGTCTCGGTCAACGTCAAACCGCGCAGCGCTCCCTGGTACCCTTCTTTGAATTGAGCCAACATGATTCGGAGGCGTGCCCCCTAGCTCAGGGACCATTCCTGATGGTCTGTGACGACCCGCCCTTCTCGACCTTCGAAAATCGACACAAAATACCCCACAATATGGTATGCCGACGATCAAGTGTCAGGAAAGGACAGATTATTGAGGAAAAGAAAGAAGGTAAAAGAAAGAAGGAACTAAACAATATCATCATTTCACAATCGCTGCGAAATAAAATATAATATATAATATCAGATCTTTACACAAAATGAAAACTATATCTGTTTTATACAATATATCATCAGAGTATCACACACAAACAACAATTACCAATCTAACAATCTCAAACAATCATAGCAGCGGATATATAAACAAGTACAGATAACACGTCTCGGACTCCAGCTCCTCTCCTGCTCCATAGCATCCTGAACATATAATACTCGGTCTGACCCGAACATTATAATGAAATAACACCCGAGACAGTTTGGAATACCAGCTGATAATAATTCACCCAAATTGATTATTAAAGTTTCAAAAATCCTTTTGAAAACAAAAGCATCTCGTAAGACCATGCCACAAATAAACATGTCGGGTTTTTACCTTACGATAGCTAAAACACTTTTTATGAAAATCCTCTGATATTATAATAGGGTCTATTTACAAATACTTATAAAATAGCCGAAATTGTTACATTCATTAAATTCCAGCTACTAGCCACAAAGTGGGTAATACAAACAAAACTCGTAAAAGGCGCGTAGGGAGAATGAATTTCCAACTAATGACTAGGCACTGGGGTACCACCTGTCATAGTACCTGGTCTAGATCAGTGTACCGAGGACCACTCCCGATCCCCTGCAACACAAGGTCGGGACTACCCCTTACTGGATAATCTCGAGTAAGATCACCCCACGGTTGGGATCAACAACCGCACCACTAAGCCGAATAAAAATGGACATCTAGACAGGGATGGCCTCACCTTGAAATGGGTGCTACCCACCTAGCCTTGCTGCATAACCCCTGATTTTCAGTCATTCTCGATTGATGAGGCTTGAGGCTAAGCGTTACCTTTTAGAACGTTTCAATTAGAATGCGCATCGCCTACCTGACGATGTTTCGAAAGCATTCATCCATACAAGTCCGTCCCTAGTTCGAACGGAACCGAAGGTACTACTCCTACTACATCCATTTTGGAAATATCCTCAGGATTAGTAGCGACCAGCCCTTGCACTTCACTGCTCCATCTTCGACTTCGAACTTGTTTTTCCCACGAAAACGTACAAACCGGATCGAAGTGGTTTTCGAGAAATTAATCATGATCCCGGTCTCTTCGAAACGATCAACGCATTGGCTAATATTGATAGTCGGTGATTTAACTATCAATTAACATTCACAAACATCCATCACACAATAAATAATTGCCCAATTATTTATTTTCCTCAAAAATATTTTTGCCAGATATGTTTCCATTTTCAAATCCCGTTGAAAACACTTTTCAAAACCAACTTTTCTCAAGGAATAAGTCCCTCAAATTGTTACTTCCCTTGAAAAACATCCAAGTTCCATACTTAAGATTTAAAATAATTTAAATTCTTTATTCTTGAAAATACATTAAACATTTATATTAAAACTTCTTACATACTTGATTTAAAATGTATATATACTTTCAAAAATATCTCGAATAAAACTGCTTTATAAAATATAAACTATTTTCTTTAAAATAAAGTCAAGTCATACTAATTTTAAATAGAGCTATGAAATCCTACACAAGTTTCAAATAATACTTTGATTGATTATCTTTAAAATAGAACCGTTTTATAAAGTATAAATAATAATAATATTCTTTAAAACATAATTCTAATTACCCCTTTAAAATAATTACTTCTATAACTACTTTATTAAATGTTCACTTTTAAAATTCTTACCACTTAAACGATTTTCTTGAAAACATCTTTTAATACAACTTCAAAACTTCTAACCATTCAAAAATCTACTTTAAAAACGTACTTGGCTTTCAGGGAAATACACTTCCATTTTAGGATAGCCCAAAGAATTCTTTTTATCAATCCAATACGACTTACTCCAATTCAATTTTACGTTCATCCCTATATCCCTTTCCATACTTAAAAAATAAACTCCTTTATTTTTAAACACATTGCTATTTCCTGGAAATCACTTTCAAATATATGTTTAAAATATTTAAAATAAAGCTTCTAGAAATGATTTAATTGAAAATAATACTTAGGGAAATATATAGAGGTTTCCTAAGTACTTTAAGTCAAGTTTAACTTTTAAAAATAAAGTTATTAAATCAAATATTTATATTATAATTTCCTTTTGAAAACTTAATACTACTTTACTTTTTAAAATAATTAATTACCATAATTACATAAATAAATATTTACTTACACTTTAAACAATTTAAAATAATATTTCTTTCTAAAGTATTCTAAACATATTTTAAACTGCCCATTTATATTTTGAAAGTTTTCTTAAATACATACTAAAGTTTTCAGGAAACACACCCTTCCCATCCTTTATAAATAAATCTCGATATTATATTTAAAACAATCCACATTTCCCTTTTTAAATCACAGTTTTCAAACACTTCAAATTACCAACAATTTCTTGAATTTAATCCCTTTTAAATCCTTTGCTTAAGAATTTCTTTTATTTTCTTTAAACCCAATTTATTTATTTATATTTAAATTTCCATATTGTATGCACCCAATCATAACACAACACAATTTAATTTTAAATTTAATCTATCCCAGTATATACCTAAAACACAACATAACAAGCTCTAAAACAATTTATCACGGGATATAAATTAGATATATCACAGAATATAAATACAATTCCTATTCGTGAGGAATCCAGTTGGATCCCTCCAACCTGTTTCCCTACATTCACAGATATTAGCATGACAAATAAATATCGATTCAATTTGATAATAATTATCATATTCAGCTAAACAATCAATCAAACATTTAAATATTAGCTATTTAAATAAATTGGTATCTAGATGTGAGTGAGATTAACTCACCTTGGGTTTTCGACGAGCGTTCAAATTTAAATTAAATCGAACGGCGTTCGATTTAACCTAAATTTTTACTTGCTCAAAATGATTCCAGAATTACTCCACTATGTTGTACTTGTCTTTGCGATTCCAGCATCGCTAGTTTCGTCAAAATCTGATAACGTACGCATGAGATATTAATTTTTAAAATTCGAACTATAATTTATATAAACAATTTCTTTTCTTTTTTTTTTTTAATAAAAGCATCGGCCCGCACCTTTCTTCCCAATGCACGTTACAGTTCAATGCCGAACCCAATATCACCCATCGTCGTCTCTCGTCCTTTGATTTTTCGCGACCACCCACGCTGCCGTACCCAGATCCAAACCCACCACTACGTAGCCCACAACATCCTCCATGCTCGACCCAGATATGGCGGCACTCGGCACCCCCATCTCATCGGAAAAAGCGTGCGAACGGCCCAGCTTCAACATCGAACTGCCGCCAATGCATCGAGGTTTGAGTCGACCTACCGTACGGATGTGAAGCCTAAGTCATGCTCTTCAATTTACTAGTTGAAAGTTTTCAAAATTATCGCGTGGATTGATTAAAAATTTGAGATGAACATCGGTGTGTTTTGGGCACTAAAAGGAAATAAGGGCGGCCGAAACATATGCTAGGGTTTCCTTTGATAAACGTGAATATAAACGTTTACTTATATTATTTTATTAACAAAATTTTCAAATAACAAGCTTATACAAACGAACTCCAAATCACACGTGCCGCCTGGCGATTATAAGGTTTTACCCACGTTCCGAACACAATGGAACGTGTTTCGAAGGCTAATTCGATCATATGTGCGAGTTACAGAAATAAACGATCAATTTTAAATTAAATCGATTAAAATAGTTTCTATGCGTTTTGAGCTGCCAGAGTCAAACGAAAACTTCGATTTCTACGAAAATTGAAATCCGATAATAACTAACTATTACAGATCTAATGGAACTAGTTTTGTCGAATTCCGAGACTGTTCCTCGGAAGGCTATTTTAACTCGTCGATTAAATCGAGCGATTTTCAAAATCGTCGAAATCACTTAAAATTTCACCTTTAAAATTTTATTAACTCTATTATAACTCGTATAAAATTTATATTCACATTAGAAATCATTCTGATTTAGTTTAAATCAAAATCTGATTATTTGCATTATTATATTATTAAATTCCATTATTAAATTAATATAAAATCCCAAATTTAATTTATCGACTTTTTGATTCCCTCCAAAAGTCTAATATTATAATTCAAATCTGAATAGACTTAAAATAAATCTTAGAATCTACTTTTATATCTATTTACACCTGGAATCACCAATTATCCCAATTCCAATGTTAAATTATTATTATTCAAATTTCTATTGAATTTCCGTATTTGAAATTTAACTAATCCTATTAATTTAACCTAAATCTTTTTATTTCAAAATCATATTAAAATACATATTCAAAATTCAAAATGAATTAAATGTTCAAATATAGCGACCCAAAATTCCGGATCGTTACATGATCCCACTCTATCCTGAATCATGGTTGCTCCATGGTCCTGATCCTAATTCCGGACTATCTCCGCTCCTGTTGTTCCAGCTTCACGATCCCTATTTCCAACATTTCCCGTAGTTACGTTCTCTTGATTTTGCACTCCAGCTGGTCAAACTTGTCGGAGTAGGTTATGTATCATCTCCTCCTTCCTTTTTAGCATCCCTTTCTGCATAGCATCCATCATCATCTCCATCTCATCTCTGGTGATGAAAATTAATGTCTGATCAGCTCTTGAGGAAGCTTCCTGACTTCCTCCGTGATGGCACCTCTCCGTTCTCTGTCTCCTTATTGACTGCTTAGTCATTGTTTCCCAGATCCAAGCTCCTAAGCCTCCAAATCCAAAATTCAAGCTTCAGAATCCCTAAGCGCTAGCATTCTCAATGAAAGCACCAAAGTGTTTTTGCATCAAAATTGGTCACAAACCCCAAAAATAGTGAAAGCACCAGGGTTTGCACACAAATCCTTGATATCCAAGCACAGATCTCAGATCCAGATAGAGTAGAGAATAAAAAAGAAGAAAATAACCAAATAAAAATGAAAGAAAGTGGGAAAAGACACGAGATTTATAGTGGTTTGGCTATCTCTGGCCTATGTTCATTTTGAACTGATCCTTTATTCATTTTATATTGAGATTATATTTACAAACATTTGAAATCAGTAAAAAAAAATAGCAGAGCTTCGCTTAGAAAAGCAGAAGAAGTTCCCTTTTTAGTTGCCATTGAGCTGCCATTTATAGGTGCAGATCTGAAAATATCCACCCCAAAACCTGAAATACCTCTTCTCATGTGTAGGTGGGTCCACCAGATTGATCTGGAGTCGTTTGGGATTGATCCTGATCGATCCAAGTATAATTCATATCGATCCAAAAATAATCCAATAAAGCTGATATCGTTCATGGACGTTCTTGAGTGAATAAGCAAGCTCTTGTGCAAATTTCATAGCATTTGGACTCGTAGAATGAAAGTTATGATTGATCCAAGTTTGTATTTTTCAATGTAGGTCGGTAGCTTCATATCCACCTTCGTATCCATCACATTCCATTGCCTTGTGTCCATGATTTCATATTGATCCCTGAACGCTCGCTGACCTTCGTATCCATCCCTTCTTCGTATCGATCCCTAGTGTCCATGTTGTTAGTATCGATCCCCTGCTTTGCATTCCATCTTGACCGCTTCGTATCGATCGATACGATGTGTGCCTCCATATCCAACAACTGCCGCCCTTCATGTCCATCTCCCACTCTCTTCTTCACATCGATCGCTAACTTGGATTGATACGTGCTGTGATCGATCTAAAGCAAAGTGCATTTTCCATATCCATACTCATGCTGATCGATACAAAAGCATCGATCCGAAGTAAATAGCCGGGCCTATGTTGATTGATACGAACTGATTTTCCATGAATATTGATCCATCCATATCTTGAGCATACGAACTCTGTTTGACCTGAAATTTGAAATGCAGTCTTTTCTAGCCTTGTTCATCATTACCAATCGATCCCACCTTGATTGGATCTTGGTCCAATTTTGATGGTATCGATTATAGCCTCATTTTCAATCGATCTCCAATCTCGATATTTGTCTTTTTTAACCGATTTGTTGAAATCCCGGCCTTGACCAAAAGGCGGGGTAACAGCGATAGTTATTGGAGTGGAGATATAGATTATCGAAAGAGCATGAGTGGCTTCGTGTTCTACATAGGGCGTACATCTTCACGTAGATGTCAAATAAGCAGTCGGTTGTCACCCTTTCTATATGCGAAGTGGAGTATGTAGTTGCTACGTCATGTGTTTGCCATGCTATTTGGTTACTAAACCTGTTAAAAAAGTTGAATTTTCCACAAGAGGAGTTGACCAAGATTTTCATTGAAAACAACTCAAAATTTTCTTTGGTCAAGAAATTAGTCTTTCATGATCGAAACAAGCATATTGATCTACCCTATCACTACATTAGAGTGTGTGTCGTCAAAAAGGATGTACAACTAGAGTAATTGAAGGTACATGATGAAGAAGCTAATATCTTCACCAAGCCTCTCATGCACGAAGATTTTGTCAAGTTGAGGAATCTGCATGGAGTAGCAAAATTAAGTTTATGAGGGATGTTGGAAATAAACTTGATTTTGTAATTTAGATGTTTTGCATATATAAAATATCTAGAATCTAGATATATGTAAGATATGTATGAAATAATATGTTTGTGAATATTTATGAAATATTTATGAAGAACCACTAGATTAAGTGAATATGCACCATTTATTTGAGATGTGAACTCCTATAAATAAAGGTAGATTTACTCTGTTTGGATCTAAAAAAAAAGTATGAATTTTTATAATAAAGTTTAGCAATAAAGTTTTATTTTCTCATTATAAGACAAAAAATCGTTTTTTCTTCTTCATTCTCTTATCTATCTTCTTCTAAAATCAAATCTATTTGCTAACTTTTGACACATACACTACAAGAGAAATGGTAATTTTCAACCCGAAATTCCCTACCCCATCTCTACGTCGCGTAGGCGCAGTGTAGGAATATCGTGAAAACGTTAGGAAGGCGTAGGGAAAGCATTAGCGGTTCCCTGCACATTTCCTACACGTGCCATTTTACAAAATTGTTAATAATATTTACCCCAACTCCTTCTTCGTTCCGTTTCCAACGAGAGGGAGGAAAAAAACCCTAGATCTATCCATTCCCCAATTTCTGCCTCTGCGCCACACAAATCTGTTCCCCAACTCCTTCTACCTCCGCACCGCAGTAACTTCCTTTGCACCGCCAGTAGCTTCCTCCGCGCCGTCGCTTCCTCTGTCTCATAATTATTTGAGCATTTATTCGAGTAAGGTGCCAAATTTGCAATCTCATCTGGTACTTGGCCATTTGTGAGTTATATCTATTCCTGTTGCTTTCATTTTGTTTCATGGAACTTGGCCATTTTGTCTGTTGCCTTCATTTCCCTTATACATATTTCTATGCTTTATATCTTGCATGATTTTATACTTGAATTAATTTTCATGCTGAACTGATTTTGTGGTTTCTTTGCTTTTATTTATAAATTTATAAATGTATATATCAACATGTATACTTTTTTATCACCTACCTTTAATTAAATGATTGTGTGAAGAAGCATTCTTGTATAAGCTAAGATTTTTGCTGACCTTATCATGGTTAACCAATCAATTTACTATCCCCTGCACCAATAGCTAATAAATAAGTCAATTTATTTTATTTAGTTTCACTATCTCTTACTACATAAATCCTCTTGCACATTTAACTATAGATTATAAGTTGGAAGAAGAACCAGTCATAGATAAGACTCGATTTTTGACCTGCTTACTTCTTTCATAATCTTTATTTTTAAACTTACTTGTCAGGTAAGTATTTAAGCATAAACATGCTTATTTGTTTTGGTGTTTGTTATTATTATAATATATTTATAAGTAAGTTTTCAAACGTATTTCCTTTGTTCATATATTTTGAAAGTTTATAAACTTTAGTTTTGACAGTTTATAACCTGATGGTTGTGATTTTGCTTTCAACTACCTGTCTGCTACTATATTCTTACTACTTTGTACTTGTGTTTTGTATTGCTGTTGCATGGCAATAAATTCAAGCATGTTAATGAATTGTTTTGTAGTGTATATAACAATGAACTGTTTGAACTACCTATGAGCAATAAATTGTAATTGCGAGCTGTAATAAATTGCTAAACTATTTTGTAATCGTTGAATTGTTAAAAAAATTGTATATCATCATTTAGCTTTGGTGAAGCAGAGTGTGCTTCATGACCATGTAATGTTCATGAAAGTTGTTCTCGAAGAGTACAGTTAAAGGAGTGTCTTTTCAAGAAGCATGAATTCGCATCGTGATGTGCATATTAATTTCATTTTTTTCACTCTTGAGGTGAAAGTTAGTAGAATGGAGATATACCTATAAAAATTACTGAATGCGCTAACTAAGGAAATAATATCCCTATTGCATCAAATTTAAATAACTTTCGAAAGTTTCGGTAATGGGTAATGGCATGTGAGGTCTCATAATATAACCAAATAGAATCCAATAATTCTTAATTGGCCATGCAAAAGTTCACACAAGAGGCTACTAGCCTCCTACTTGATGATCTTGGTTTTACATACCCATCCAGTAGCTTCATAAGTCATTTCCTACTTATTATGGTAGTTTTTAATGTGCATGCGTTTAAGAAATGACTTAAGATACTAGTTAAGCTTTGATTTTGATTAGCCTCTTTTTCACCACACCAGGGTTTTGGGCTTAGGCCCACTAAGCAGTTGCCTAGGGAACCCAACTGAAGGGGGGCTACTTCAGTTGCCGTCTTCACCAAATAAAATTTCATCATTGTGAAAGAATGAAAAAATATGCCTTAAATTTGAATTCTCATAGGCAATGTCACTCTTGTTGGGCCTTAATGTCTCACACATATACAATCTATGCAGATATATGAACAACCAATCTTTATGATGCTTTAAGAAAACAATTCGAAACATGCTGTTAAAAAAGTAGATAAGAATATGGTAAATTTATCACCTGAAATTCTGGCTATTTCAGATTAAAAAAAATGACGCACGGTCCACAAGAAATTCTGTCCATTTTCTTCGTATCTCCCCAGTCTAAGATCAGAAGTGCTTTATTGTGAAACATGATATCTTTTCCCTGAATATACAAAATATGAACACATTTGATGAAACTTAGGTGCATATTTACTGGACATGTACATACATGCATACATATTATGAACTCTTTTTCGCAAATTCTTTTACTGTTGATTTTGAATTTTAACATGCCCAAACTCCACTCAGCTCAATGAACTAGGTGAAGTATTATAAGAAAAAAGTTATCATTAGAAGGGTTCAAATGTTAAAATCTTTTCATAAATAATAAGCACAATATATCATTAAAAGATGCATTAGGGATGTTGTGTGAACATCCCAGAAAATGAATAATACTTTTTATCTGACTATACCACTCAAAACTTCACATCTATGGAGGTACCTACCAAGTTCCATTCTTGACGCATTCGACGTGCTAAGAATAGAAACAGGTAAAAACCACGATCTAATGAATGAATAATTTTGGTACATTCAGTCTATTTAGATGCTGTTGGCATCCGAAGCGTGAAAAACGAAAATGGGTAAAAACCTGAATGACGAATTTTAGTACATTAGGCTCATTTAGGTGCCACCGATGCGTCCCTACTAGGCCTGTCAATGGTAGCTGATTCGGTTTCAACTACCTAGCTACTACTATATTCTTACTACTTTGTATTTGTGTTTTGTATTGCTGTTGCATGGCATTAAATTCATGCATGTTCATGAATTCTTTTGTAGTGTATATAACAATGAACTGTCTGAACTACTTATGAGCAACAAATTGTAATTGCGAGCTGATAAATTGCTAAACTATTTTGTAATCATTGAATTGTTAAGAAAATTATATATCATCATTTAGCTTTGGTGAAGCAGAGTGTGCTTCATGACCATATAATGTTCATGAAAGTTGTTCTAGAAGAGTATAGTTAAAGGAGCGTCTTTTCAAGAAGCATGCATTCGCATCGATGATGTGCATATTAATTTCATTTTTTTTCACTCTTAAGGTGAAAGTTAGTAGAATTGTCAAGCACACATTATATATAATACCTGCTTTTAAGTTGCCAACGTTTTCAGCATGAATGATCATCTATGGTTAGGTTATAGTTTGTTTGTCAATGTTTGGTTGATAGGATATCCACTTCCTACTACAAGTCCTTGATCGTTGTCTCAAATATAACATTTTCTTGTAATGCAAATAATGAAATAACTATAATTCCACATAATCATATTCTAAGTGCTCAACTAACTTATCTTAATTATGCAGTACAAGATGGAACATTTGAAAATTTGTCGAGTTTGGATGTACAAAAATGTAGGGCATAGAGGAACGATGCCATTTCAGTTTTTAAGAGGTTTAACCGAGTTCATGCTAGTGGCATCTTCCAACGAGACAAACATGATAGAAATCCGTTGTCCTTGTAAGAAGTGTAAAGCCACTAAACATCATTGTTATGAAGTTGTTCAAAAGCATTTGACTAAAAACGGTTTTATGGATTATTACTATATGTGGATACATTATGGTGAAGATACGATGAATGTTATTAATACTTCGGTGGTTGGTGAGGATGATAACGTAAATATTGGTGTTAATTTTGATGAATCCACTACTTCAGAAAATAGAATGACAGAAATGGTTAATGATGTCGTTAGTCTGAGTTTGCTGACTAATTCGTTGGATGTAGAGGAAGAACCAAATCCAAAAGCTAAGAAATTTCTCGACTTGTTAGAAGAATCAAAAAGACTGCTTTTTGATGGATGTCCAATGACGGAGTTGGCAGCGACTTCTAGGTTAGTTGCTATAAAATCCTCAAACAACTGTACACAAATATTAATGAATGATGTTCTTAGTTTAGTTCGAGATGTGGTCCCATCTGGTTTGCAGACTAGATTGGTAGAAAATTGGTATCAATTAAAAAAACAAGTGTCTACATTTGGATTGCTATACGAAAAGATAGATACATGCCGAAGTGGGTGCATGCTATATTGGAAAAAGGACATAGACCGTTCACAATGTAAGTTTTGTGGCTTAGGAAGACATGAAAAGTAAAAAAGTAAAAGTAAAGGTGTGCCCTTTACTCGTTTACATTATCTTCCACTTATTCCTAGATTGCAAAGATTGTATTCGTCTTATGCTACTGCGGAGCATATGAGATGGCATAGTGAACGAGTTCGAGAGGAAGAGGTTTTATTTCATCCTGCAGATGGAGAAGCATGAAACATTTCAATGAAAAATATCCTAATTTTGCCAAAGAGTCACGAAATATTAGGCTCGGTTTATATACTGATGGTTCCAACCTTTTAGCCAGTATGACAAAAAGTATTCCACTTGGCCAGTTATTTTAACAGCTTACAATTTACCTCCTTACGCAAAATCCATACATGTTCTTAACTCTAATTGTCCCTAGGCCAAAAAATCCAAAAAACGGAATAGATGTTTATTTGCAACCTTTAATCGAGGATCTGAAGAAGATGTGGGTAGAGGGTGTTGACACTTTTGACGTGTTAAAGAGAATTTTTTTTAAAACTATTTGCTTGTTTATTGTGGACAATAAGCGATTTTCCCGCGTACGGGATGCTTTCGGGCTGGAGTACGGGGGGTAAATTATCTTGCTCCATGTGCATGGATTCAACAAAAGCATTTACACTGAAGCATGGTGGTAAGCAGTGCTGGTGGGATTGCCACCGCCGATTTTTGCATATAAATGACACGTTTAGACGTGATAAGAATTTTTTTGAAAGAAATAAAATTATAAGTTTGCAACCACCAAAATTTTTGAATGGAGAAGAGGTATTTGATATTGTAAAAGATTATGCAAAATTACACGAGATGGGAAACAAAGAGACTAAACTTCCTGGCAAAGGGGTTTATCACAACTGATGCAAACAGAGTATATTTTGGGAATTACCATATTGGAAGGATCTAAAACTTCGACACAAATTAGATGTGATGTATATTGAAAAAAATGTTTTTGAGAATTTTTTTCATACAATTATGAACGTGAATGGAAAAACCAAAGATGATTTGAGATCAAGAAAAGATATCGGATACTATTGCAATCATTCAGAGCTTAAAATTAATCTTATGCGTCCAAACTTCAAAATTCTTGCATGTTATGAGCTGGACAGGACTCATTGTATAAAATTACAAGAATGGGTCGATTCTTTGAGGTTTCCTGATTGAATTTCTTCTAATATGAAACGATATGTTGATATGAAGGATGTTATACTGTCAGGTATGAAGAATCACGATAGCGATGTATTTTTATAGACTTTATTCTCGATAGTATTTAAAGAGCTTTTACTACAAAAGTTTTAGATGCCTATAATAGAGCTTAGTTTATTCTTTATAGAGATTTGTTCGACGACTCTATCTAAAGGTCATTTGCAGAAGCTTGAAAGAGATATACCCAAATTACTGTGTAAATTGGAGAAAATATTTCCTCCTAGAGTTTTTAATTGCATGGAACATTTACCAGTACATCTACCAACTGAAGCGTTACTACGGGGACCAGTGCAATATGGATGGATGTATCCTTTTGAAGGGTATGTAATAATTATATTTATGTATGCAATTTTAAATATAGAACGTGTTATAATTAATTTCACACATTTTCATATTAAGGTATCCGGGTCACCTAAAGAAAAAAGTGAAACAGAAAGCACACGTCGAAGGTTCTATTTTTCAAGCATACATTATTGAAGAAGTGTCCATATTTTTTAGTCAATTTCGACGATCACAAAAGTTTAAATTTTAACGTGGTCATCCCAATGAAAATGATATTGCGGAAGATTCAGCCGATAACATTCTCTCGGTATTCAAAAAACAAGGATGTCCATCTGGTAAATAGAAGAATGTTAAAGGCTTTACTACAACAAAGGATTACAATCTGGCAAAGCCAATTGTGCTTCTTAATTTTAATAAATTAACTGATCTTATTAGGTACCATAATAATTTGATTATTCATTAACTAAATTTATGTCAATCTTTTCAGCCTACACACAATACTCCTTAGATATTAACATGTGTGCTTGATTTAAACAGCAAGTTCGAAAGTGAATATCCTAATGTTAAACTCTGTAAAGAATTCGAGAGATAGTTTAAACAATATGTAAGTATGATAAGTCCTGTATTTTAACCTCGCAAGGTATTCATTATATATTAACTTTTGTACTTGATTCAAATCGACAGGTTGATACGAACAACATCACTGACATTTGCTATAGGAAACTTGCATTTGGTCTGCATAATAGCTACAGAATATGTCCAATAATGTTTATAAATGGATTTAAGTTTCACACAGAAGAATATGGAAAGAAAAAAACAACTGTTAGTAGTGGAGCTTGTATTAAAATTGGAAACAACAATGATGACATAAAAAATTATTATGGTGTACTGGAGGAAATAATCGAGTTGACTTACTCGATGGTGCAGAGTTGAAAACATTTCTATTCAAGTGTCGATGGTTTGATAGTAGGACGAATATTGGAGTAATACGCGTACACAAGGATTACCCTCTTATTGCAGTAAACCACAAGAAAAAATATTTAGGGTACGATCCATTTGTGTTAGTGGCACAAGCTACAAAGTTTATTTTGTGCCGTATCCTGCTGTCAACAACAGTCGTTCAGATTGATGGGCTGTTGTTAAAACAAAACCGAGATGGTCATTTCACTCAAATACGATCATAACTGACAATATAGCATATCAAAGTGATCCATATTTAAGCATGAAATGCATATCAACTCACAAAGAGCTTCGTTTTAACCGGTTATGACTTCCGTAACTCTAAACGAGCCAACAATTATGGTCGTCCGAAGAATCGATATCCACATGGTGCAACATCTACGGTGCATGGTGCAACATCCATCCCAAATGCAAAAACAGTGCCGTACGACTTTTAGAAATGGGTGCATGGATTTGAAATGAAACAGTACCATGGTGCACCCCTCTCCAGCGATGGTAAATCAAAGACCAGCTACGGTGATTCCGTTTTAACGTAAAAATGCACGTGAAGAAAAAACGAAGGATTAAAAACTTCCGAGAGCCAATTGAGGTTCGGATGGTTTTTTAGGTATGAAACTATCCATTGACGGCTTAAAGCTATCAAAGCAGTAGAACTCACAGAGAGCTTCGTTTCGACTAGTTATGGCTTCCGTAACTCCAAATAAGCCAACATTTATGGTCGTCTGAAGAATCGATATCCACAGGGTGCAACATCTACGGTGCAAGATGCAACATCCATCCCAAATGCCAAAACAGTGTTGTTTTTAACCCTCCTTTCAAATCCACGCACCCATTTCTAAAAGATGTAAGGCACTATTTTGGCATTTGGGACGGATATCGCACCTTGCACCGTGGATGTAGCACCTTGTGGATATCGATTATTCGGACGACCATAACTGTTGGCTCGTTTACAGTTACGGAGCCATAACCAGTCAAAATGGAGCTCTCTGTTAGTTTTGCAGCTTTGATAGCTATAAGCTGTCAATGGATAGTTTCGTATCCAAAAAAGACTATAGCAACCTCAATTGGGTATCAGAAGTTTTTTACCTTTCGTTTTTTGGTCACGTGTATTTTTACGTTAAAACGAGATCACCGTGGCCGATCTTCGATTTACCATCACTGGAGAATGGTGCACCATGGTATTGTTTCGTTTCAAATTCACGCACCCATTTCTAAAAGCCGTATGACACTATTTTGTATTTGGGACGGATGTTGTACTTTGCACCATAGATGTTGCACCTTGTGGATATCTATTCTTCGGACGACCATAACTGTTGGCTCGTTTAGGGTTACGGGAGGCATAACCAGTTAAAATGAAGCTTTCTATTAGTTTTATGGTTTTGACAGCTGTAAGCTGTCAATGGATAGTTTCATGCCCAAAAAAGACTATCAGAACCTTAACAGGTCTCGGAAGTTTTTTTACCCTTCGTTTTTTCCTCTCATGCATTTTTATGTTAAAACGAGATCAATATGGCTGGTCTTCGATTTACATCGCTGGAAAGTGGTGCACCATGGTATTGTTCCATTTCAAATCCATGCACCCATTTCTAAAAATCATACGACATTTTTTTGGCATTTGGGACGGATGTTGCACCTTGCACCGTAGATGTTGCATCCTGTGGATGTCGATTCTTCGGATGACCATAACCGTTGGCTCGTTTGGAATTACAGGAGCCATACCTAGTCAAAACGAAGCTCTCTGTGAGTTCAACGGCTTTGATAGCTTTATTCCGTCAATGGATAATTTCATACCAAAAAAAATTACCCGATCCTCAATCGGCTTTCGAAAGTTTTTTACCCTTCGTTTTTTCGTCACGTGCATTTTTACATTACAACGGTTCACCATGGTTGGTCTTCGATTTACTATTGCTGGAGAGTGGTGCACCATGGTACTGTTCCATTTCAAATCCATGCATCCATTTTTAGAAGCCGCACGGTACTGTTTTGGCATTTGGGACGGATGTTGCACAATGCACCGTAGATGTTGCACCCTGTGGATATCGATTCTTCGGACGACCATAACTGTTGGCGTGTTTAGAGTCACGGGAGCCATAACTAGTCATAACGAAGCTCTTTTTGAGTTCTACAAGTTTGAAAGCTTTAAGCAGTCAATGGATAGTTTCAAACCCAAAATAGACTATCGAAACCTCAATCGGGTCTTAGAAGTTTTTTACCCATCGTTTTTCCGTCTCGTGCATTTTTACATTGAAATAGGATCACCGTAGCTGGTCTTTGATTTACCATCGCTGAAGAGTGGTGCACCATGGTATTGTTCCATTTCAAATTCATGCACCCATTTCTAAAAGTCGTTGGCACTGTTTTGGCATTTGGAACGGATGTTGCACCTCGCAACGTATATGTTACACCCTGTGAATATCGATAATTCGGACGACCATAATTATTCACTAGTTTAGAGTTACGGGAGCCATAACCGTCAAAACGAAGCTCTTTGTGAGTTCTATGCCTTTGAAAGCTTTAAGCCATTAATCGATAGTTTCATACCCAAAAAAGACTATTGGAATCTCAATCGGGACTTGGAAGTTTTTTACCCTTCGTTTTTTCGTCACGTGCATTTTTACGTTAAACGAGATCACCGTGGCTGGTCTTCGATCTACCGTCGTCGAAGAGTGGTGCACCATGGTACTGTGCCGTTTCAAATCTATGCAACCATTTATAAAAATCATATGACACTGTTTTGGCATTTGGGACGGATGTTGCATTTTGTGCCGTAGATGTTGCACCCTATGGATATCGATTCTTCGGACAACCATAACTGTTAGCTGGTTTGGATTTACGGGAGCCATAACAAGTCAAAACGAATCTCTCTGTGAGTTCTATGGCTTTTTTAGCTTTAGGCCGTTAATGGATAGTTTCATAACCAAAAAGACTATCCGAACCTCAATCGGGTCTCGAAAGTTTTTTACCCTTCGTTTTTTCATCACGTGCATTTTTACGTTAAAACGGAATCACCGTGGCTGACCTTCGATTTACCATTGCTGGAAAGTGGTACACGATGGTACTGTTCCGTTTCAAATCCATGCACCCATTTCTAAAATTTGTACGACACTGTTTTGGCATTTGGGACGGAAGTTGCGTCTTGCACCATAGATGTTGCACCCTATGGATATCGATTCTTCGGACGACCATAACTGTTGGCTCGTTTAAAGTTACGGAAGCCATAACCAGTCAAAACGAAGCTCTATGTGAGTTCTCTGGCTTTAACAGCTTTAATTTGTCAATGGATAGTTTCATACCTAAAAAAGGCTATCAGAACCTTAATCGGATCGTAGAAGTTTTTTACCCTTCGTTTTTTCGTCACGTGCATTTTTCCTTTAAAAAGAGATCGCTGTGGCTGGTCTTCGATTTACCATCGCTAGAGAGTGGTGCACCATGGTACTGTTCCATTTCAAATCCATGTACCTATTTCTAGAAGTCATACGACACCATTTCGGTATTTGGGACGGATGTTGCACCTTGCACCGTAGATGTTGCACCCTGTGAATATCGATTCTTCGAATGACATTAATTGTTGGCTCGTTTGGAGTTAAGGGAACCACAACCAGTCAAAATAAAGCTCTCTGTGAGTTCTGCGGCTTTGACCTCCTTAAGACGTCATTGGATAGTTTCATACCCAAAAAAGACTATTCGAACCTCAATCTGGTCTCGGAAGTTTTTAACCCTTCATTTTTTCGTCACATGCATTTTTACGTTAAAATGGGATCACCGTGGGTGGCTTTCGATTTACCATTGCTAGAGAGTAGTGCACCACGGTACTTTTCCATTTCAAATACATGCACCCAATTCCAAAAAACGTACGACACTGTTTTGGCATTTGGAACGATGTTGCACCTTGCACCGTAGATGTTGCACCCTATGCATGTCGATTCTTCGGACGATCATAACTTTTGGCTTGTTTAGATTTACGAGAGCCAAAACCAGTCAAAACGAAGCTCTCTATTAGTTCTATGGCTTTGACAGCTACAAATTATCAACTGATAGTTTAATACCCAAAAAAGACTATCGGAACCTCAATCGGGTCTCAGAAGTTTTTTATTCTTCGTTTTTTCCTTTCTGCATTTGTACTTTAAAACGAGATCACCATGGCTGGTCTTCGATTACCATCGCTTGAGAGTAGTGCACCATGGTATTATTCCATTTCAAATCCATGCACCCATTTTTAAAAGTCGTACGGTACTGTTTTGGTATTTGGGACGATGTTACACCTTACACCGTAGATGTTGCACCATGTGGATATCGATTCTTCGGATGACCATAATTGTTGGCTCATTTGGAGTTACGGAAGCCATAACCAGTCAAAATGAAGTTCTCTATGAGTCTTACGGCTTTGATAGATTTAAGCCGTCAATGGATAGTTTATATCCAAAAAAAGACTATCCGAACCTCAATCGGCTCTCGGAAGTTTTTTACCCTTCGTTACGTGCATTTTTACCTTAAAACGGGATCACCGTGGTTGGTCTTCGATTTACTATTACTGGAGAGTGGTGCACCATGGTACTGTTCCGTTTCAAATCCATGCATCCATTTTTAAAAGCCGTAATGCACCGTTTTGGCATTTGGGATGGATGTTACACCATGCACCATAGATGTTGCACCCCGTGGATATCGATTCTTCGGACGACCATAATTGTTGGCACGTTTAGAGTTACGAGAGGCCTAGCCAGTCAAAACGAAGCTCTTTATGAATTCTACAGCTTTGACAGCTTAAGCATATTTAACCCTAATATGTAAGAAGACGACGTCAAAAATATAACACTAATATACATAATTTTTAAAAATTTAAATCACATATTTAAGCATGAAATGCAAATAAACTCTGGCTGGGTTAAGATGATAATAATGATCGAATTTTGTCTATACGATTGGGAACTACAACAACCAATATTGATTAAGGCAATGTGTTTTGAAACATTCACTACTAGTAATGGTAGTAAAATAGCAATTTGATGCATCAAATATAACCCAGGAAAAAAAAATACAAATTTGCAAGGGTTAAAAAAGATAACAGGATAACAAGTATGTAGAATTCAACAGTGTAGATAAATTCTAAAAATGAATATTAGATTTAACTTTAGCAATGAATGAAAAATTCAAAAGAAGAAAATCAGTAAGTCTGAAGTCAAAAGAACTTTCAGACATCTCTTCATAGCGGAAATTTTGATAAATGAAGTCAACTCCACTGAACGGTAAGGGAAAAAGATTAATTTAATTGAGTGCCTTTGGGAATCAAGCTAGAAGAATTAAGTACTTTTGGTTGTCAAATTGATTCATTGATAAAGATAGAACCAAGGCTATGATTTTTCAATTATTGGTTTGTTATTGAATTGAAATAAAGATTAAGATATAATGGATTAACAATAAAACCTTCATAGTAAAGTCACCTAGAATGCATCAAATCGTGAATCTATGCATGGATTGAAATAATGAATCGAAGAACACATAAATTTAAATCTTTGGTTGATAGAAAAAAATTTAAGTTCGCCTATAGGCCATAGAGAAGTCTCTGACTGCACTGTAGTTTTTTAATGCAATGCCTGAAGTGAGAGGCTAAATTATATTAAAGCATAAAATGATAATTAAGACCCGAAGTCTGTTGAAATAAAACTGAATATTTTTGTGAAAGGAAGAGTTTCCAAGATTTCACATTTGAGGCCTAAAACAGAAAGAGTGGATAGAAAAGAGAATTTAAAAAGAAAATTTAAGCTTGAATGTACGATAAGTGACATGTAGAAAAAAAAAAGTCAATAGAGAAAACAATGGTTAAAGTAGTCAGCTTTAATTGCACTAATAAATCATGCTTGAATGTAATTAAGATATATACTTGTCTGTAGATTAATACTTCGCTATTAAAGGTCTTTTAACATCAATTTTTTTAGCTTACCATTTTAATTTATTGGTTATCATTTGTTTCACCTCATAGCTAATTTCTAAAAGTTAATCACAACCAAATGACTTCCTTGTATAGAACCAAGTGACGTTCATGTGTGAATTTACTCAACAACTTGATATATTCCTAGTTTGATATGTTACTAGCAAGGCAATAGATTTACTAAGTAATTGCTAAAAACATGGACTGTAAATATTTATACAGTCCATACAACTGCATCAAAATTCTAAAAAGTGTTTTTCAGCTAAAATATGTATATATATCCTTGATCAATTTACCACATCAAATATATAGATATTTTTCTATCTTTGTGTTCCTAGCCCTTTGCTTGAAAGGCAGTCGTGCACTGCCTTTGTTTTGCAAAGGCAGTGTTGTTGAGCACTGCAAAGCACTGCCTTTGTTTTTGCAAAGGCAGCGCTGCTGCAAAGGCAGTGCACAGTACTGCCTTTGCAAAGGCAGTGCTATTGAGCACTGCCTTTGCTTTGCAATTTATTAATGTGCACGTTGCATAGTCAACTATTTAAATGTTTTAATTACTTCACATATAAATCAAATGAGAGTCCTATCTGCCAAGTAATTGGATATTTAGAATGCCAATTATACTATCGGCATATATAAATGAGAGTCCTCTTCTTTTTCACCCAACATGAGTTTGCAACATCGAATGGTGTTTATAAGAATGATAAGCATTGTGAGTTGCAACATGCTCTTTGTTTAGAGTTTCCTCTAGTTTGTGATATTTTATTTGGGCATGTTCAAGTATTGTAGATTGAGAATTTGGGCTTAAGGTGTGAACGATGATTTGATGGTCATAGAACTTGACTCCATTACGTAACATATGGTCAAATATTGCGAATTTGATCCTAAGGTGTGAACAATTTTAGTTCATTACTGATATCTACCCAGAAATACTGTAAAATAGTATTTGACTCCGTTATGTAGCATATCATCAAATAGGCAGTTCGTTGATAAGAGGCCAGTTTTATATTTACATATAATTCTACGTAAACTCAGGTATTTATATCATTACAGTTTCATTTCTTTATGAATTTATAAGTTAGAAAAAAAAGTCGAATAGTTGTACATTTTGCTAATGTGATTAAATAATATACATGCAGATATACAGAGACAATAGATATACTGCTCGGTTTGGAGTTTCACACGACAAAGAGAAATTTGAGGAGGACGTAGAAGAGCTAAGGAGTAAAAATCAAGAAATGAATGTCACGATTAACAAACTACAAGGGAATTTGTGTTCCATGCAGAAGGAGATGAGTTCTGTGCAAGAGTTTATATGGGGGTTGAGGTGGAAGCAAGAACCAGAGATACGACCAACTTCATGAGTTATTCCTATTTTGGTTGTGGGTTTGATGTTTTATTTTTATAACGTACATTGTATGATGTTTGAATTAGATGAAACAACTATATTGGAGTTATGTAGCAACTTTTATTTTATTGTTTGTTGGACATGATGTATTTTAAACACATTCTGTAACAAATTTATGGTAATTTGACTATGATATGTATTCTACATTAATGTTTTTAACGAGACATATAGTTATGGTTTTTGCATATGGTTATATAATTTATTTAATGTTTTCTGTTGTTGATGTTCGGTTTTATTAGATTTTTATGGTGATATGTGAGGTAGATGAATGTGAATTCAATAGGATCATATTGAATTTTTGGTGTACAGTGGCGTATGGAACTCGTAAGAGAAATACTTGTAAAAGAAGAAGGCTGGGCGTAGGGAATGCGTAAGAGTGATGACGTAGGTAAGACGTATGGAATATGACGTAGTTAGTGCGTATGGAATCGGCGTAGGTAATGCGTATGGAATCTAGGGTAGGAAATGAGTATGGAATCTGACGTAGGTAATACGTATGGAATCTGAGGTAGGGAATGCGTATGGAATCTGGCATAGAAAATGCGTATGGAATGCGGCGTAGGGAATGCGTAGGGAAACCGCGTAGGAAAGCCGTAGGGAATTTTTACGACGCATCATTTTCAGACTCCTTTTTTTAAGTAGGGGTGGCGTAGGGAAATTTGTTTTCCTACGCCATCTCTATGCCCAATTGGCGCTGGGAATCCAAAATTTTTTTGTAGTGATACATGCGTGCATACACACACATATTCTTCAAAATCAAGCAATGATAACAAAAAAAGGTATGGATATAGATTTCATTTCAAAACTAAGGAGCCAAGGAGGTTTTAAGAAAAAGGTGTAATGTAGATCAAACAATAGGGACTATTAACACAGGTTACAAAACATAGTATGTCCACTCTTTTTTGCACTTTTGTGGTTTTATAACCTCCTTTTTAAAAGTCTTTTTTTTTTTTTGAATGATTAGAGCATTTCTCTTATTTTCTTGTATCCCCCAAAATGACTTATTTGTTAAGAAACTTCTTTAACAATTTTCCACACTTAGTTTTTGACCTTTTTTTTGGGTCATGCGGAGGCCTTCAGAAAAGTTTTCACAACTGGTGGTGTCATTTGTAAAAACAGAGTATTTCAACTGCCAGGGATTGATTGCAGTAATGCTTGATTAATTCAGTGCTAAATAATGCCCAAGATCAAGTATGGTATCTATTTATTTTCCTGTAGATCATATCTTCGTACAGTGTACTTAATTTACACAAATGAGACACAAAAGAGTTAATTTATATTCCCTATAAGTATCCTGAAATCTTGATAATCATTTGCAGAAACAACCTAAAGTCTAGTTTCTGATGGATGTAATGTCCACATGGCAATAAATCTTTGTCTCTGATGCTTTTTATGTCTTGACATGATAGTATTATTGGCAATTTAGCATCACCTCTGTACGTCAACCTGATTAATACTTTCATCATGCTTATAGCTTCATGTATACGTGTACATAATGATTATGAAAGACGGGTTAATTTGTTTTAATTGTTTTTATGTTGGACACAGTCGTCATAGAAGGGGCATCCTTAATTCTCATGTGTAATGAATCATGTGTGAGTGTCATGACTTGTTATAAAATTATTTCTAATACGAGAAGGCTTACAATATGCTTTTTCCAAGCGGGCCCTAGCCCAAGTCTGCTGAGACTTTGGGCTTCGACAACAAAATAACAGGCGCTAATAAAGAGCACATCTACTACGCTCATAAACATTTTAGGGTAAACTTCTAGCAAAATACTAGATGGATTTTTAAAATTAGTTGTTACCTTTGCTGTCTCCTATGGTGTTGCTGTATCTGCTTTGCTGCATCCTCTAGGATGCAATGCTGCCACCTGAGCATTATTATGATAATCCGCTTGATTAATTGCATAATTTTGAATTCATCAAATAAATCAAATTATGGATAATTAAATTGCTTAATTGTTAGATCAAGTGTAGTATCCCAAGTATCATGTTTCTTTGCATCATGAATTTTCGCTTTACCGCAGTCTTGTGAAATGTTATGTTTGTATTTGTAATTAAATTCGCCAATGCTAGCTGATTACTTATAAGTTAGCAATGTTAGTCATTATTTTGTAGGACCAAAAAGTAAAACAACATGGCTGATTTCACTACTTCTGTTGACTAGTGGGAAGTCGTAAACATGATATGTTCATTATTCATCAAAGCTTAGAAGAGGGTGGTGCAATCGTTATCTTCATTTATTGTTCGAAATTTTTTAAGTTGAAGATTAATTGGATAGCGAGTGTGAAATGAGAAATTGATTTTAAAGGAGAAAGTTATACTTTATTACAAACTTTTACTTATAATTTTTTTGCTTGCTTGCAATTGAGATACACCACTCCTATTTATAGTAATTCACATATGAAATGAACGGTGGAGATGTGTTTGATCCTACGGTATACAACTATTCTCTAGAGTTTTCTATAACTTTCATACAAAATATCTTTAGATAAGAAAACTCTAGATTCTAGTTATTTTATTACAATTTGAGAATGGAAAATTCTAGAATCCCTTCTACCATGACAACATATATCTAGATAATTCTATCTAGATGTTTCTTTCTAACTTTCTCTAAAATTCTCTTTTAGCTTTACTTTTTTATTTGTGGTCCAAATTAAGTCCAATAATCTAGCCCAAAGTCAAGTTTAATTTTCAACATCCTCCCGTAAACTTGACTTTGTCACTCCAAGCATCTTCCGCAGTCTTTGAAAGTCTTCATTTTTTAATGCCTTTGTAAAAATGTATGCTACTTGTTCTTTTGAGTTAATAAACTTTGCTTATACTTTCTTTTTTGCAATCCGCTCTCGAATAAAGTGATAACGTGTATCGATGTGTGAACTTCGTTCATGTAAGACGGGATTCTTGGCTAGAGCGGTAGCTGACTTATTATCCATGTAAATTTCTCTTGCATTGTGTTGTGGTATATGCAACTCCATCAATAGATCTCGAAGCCAAATAGCATGACGACCACAAGTTGAAGCAGCAACATACTCAGCATCACAAGTGGAAAGCGTCACAATTGGTTGCCTTTTTGAGCTCTAGGTGAAGGCTGTATCTCCCATGAAGAAGACAAATCCAGTCGTACTTTTACGATCATCAACATTCCAGCCCAATCGCTGTCACTGTAACCAATTAACTTGAAATTATCAGAACTTGAGTATAACAAACCAAAATCAATGGTACCCTTAATGTATCGAAGAATCCTTTTTGCAGTCTTCAAATGTGATGTTGTAGGAGCTTCCATATAGCGGCTAATGAGTCCAACACCATAAAGTATATCGGGTCTTGTGCATGTGAGGTATCTTAAGCTACCAACCAAACTCTTGAATAGTGTGGGATCCACATCTTCTTCTTGGGTATATTTTGAGAGCTTTGTTCCACATTCTATTGGGGTATTAACTGGTTTACTTCCATCCATCTTAAATTTCTTCATTATTTCCTTTGCATATGCTTCTTGTGAAATAAATATGTCGTGCTCGCTTTGAATCACTTGGATACCAAGATAATATGACATGAGTCCAATATCGGTCATCTCAAACTCTAAACTCATCTCCTTCTTAAAATCTTCAAATGCTTTTGGATTATTTCCGGTAAAGATTAAGTCATCCACATACAAACATACAATCAAGATATCTCCACTTTGATTTGTCTTTATGCAAAGAGCATGTTCATGGGGGCATTTTATAAAGTTATTTTCTAGAAAATATTTATCAATTCTAATATTCCATGCTCTAGGGGCTTGTTTCAAACCATAAAGTGCCTTTTTTAATTTTAAAACTTTATCTTCATGTCTTTTAATTTTATAACCAAGTGGCTGCTCCAAATAAACTTCTTCTTCTATAGTACCATTCAAGAAAGCCGATTTCACATCCATTTGATATATTTTCCATTTGTTTTGAGCCGCTAAAGAAATTAATAATCTTATAGTTTCTAAACGGGCAACAGGAGTAAATACTTTGTCATAATCTATTCCTGCTCTTTGCTTGTATCCTTTGGCTACCAATCTAGCTTTGTATTTTTCAACTTCTCCATTAGCGTTCTTCTTCACTTTGTTTACCCATTTTACTCCAATAGCTTTGTGTCCTTTAGGTAAATCAGCCATCTCCCATGTATCATTTTTCATAATAGCTTTGATTTCTTCATCCGTAGCACTCCTCCATCTTTTGTCTTGTTTTGCTTCTTCGAAATCTATTGGCTCACAATTTGCAAAAAGACAAAATAAAGTAATATTATCACAAAGTGGTGTTACCTCATATAGTTCTTGTAAAGATCTCATGCGCGACATCTTTTCACTTGAGCTTTCTTCTTGTGGAGTTTCTTGATGAGTGCTTTGATGGAGATGACGGTGTTGGACTAGTCGGCTCTTCTTGCACATCACTGCTTTCTTCTTCTTTGTAAAAGGGAAGGAAATTATAATCATCTTCTTGTTTGCTCCAATCCCAAGTGTTTTCTTCATCAAACTCCACATCTCGACTAACAACAACTTTTCCATTTATAGGATTATATAAATTATACCCTTTTGACTTTGAGTCATAGCCAATGAATATATATTTTTCATTTTTATCATCCAATTTGGAACGTTTTTGATCTGGCACATGGGCATATGCTAGGCTTCCAAATACTCTCAAATGTGTTATACATGGTTTTCTTCCACACCAAGCTTCTTCGGGAGTTTTGTTCCACACACTTCGAGTTGGAGAGCGATTAGCTAAGTACACTGCACATTCAACGGCTTCGGTCCAAAATTCTTTTGGAATTCTCTTACTTTTCAACATACTCCGTGCCATATTAAGTAGAGATCTATTCTTTCTTTCTACGACCCCGTTTTGTTGTGGAGTACACGAGACGGTTAATGGACGGTGAATTCCATTTTCTTCACAAAATTTCTCAAATTCTTTAGAGGTAAATTCTCCACCTCGGTTGGACCTCATGATTTTTATCTTATAACTACTTTCATTTTCTACAAAAGCTTTAAATTTCTTAAAGGCATCAAATACATCGGACTTTTGTTTAAGGAAATAGGCCCAAGTTTTTCTGCTATAATCATCAATAAACAAAGCAAAGTAATTACTTTTTTCAAGTGAGCACGGTTTTATTGAACCACAAACATCGGTATGAATTAACTCTAGTAGTTCTTTAGCCCTTGTGTTGGATTCTTTTGGAAAACTTTTCCTTGGTTGTTTTCCAAATAAGCATCCTTCACATAGTTGATTCATATGATCGATTCGTGGTAAACCTTTCACCATGTTTTTATTCTTTAACAACTTTAAACCCTCAAAATTAAGATGTCCAAATCTCAAGTGCCAAAGCCATGATGAATTTTTATAGCATGCTTTTAAACATTTGGCAATATTATTTGTAATATGGAGTGGAAACATTCTATTTTTTGACATTTCTACTTTAGCAACCAGATTTCCTTTAGCATCTTTCATGAGAAGGCTATGATCTTTCATATGAATGTCGTATCCCTTTTCTAAAAGTTACCCCAAGCTTAGAATGTTACTTTTCGTATTAGGCACATAATATACGTTAGAGATAAAATCATGTTTTCCATTTTTTAAGCGAATTGATATTTTTCCTTTTCCTTAACTGGAATTTTAGATTCATCACTAAAATAAATGTTTCCACTTACTGATTCGTCAAGCTCCGTGAATATGTTCCTTCTTCCACACATATGATTGCTAGCCTCCGTATCCAAATACCATGTATTGTTATCACCACATGCATCTCCTTTTTGTGCCAAAAGTAGTGTAGAATATTCTTTCTCTTTTTTAGCAAAGTTAGATCTCTCTAGAACTTTATTAGAAGTAGACCTACATTCGGAAGCAAAATGCTCAAATTTATCACAATTGTAACACTTAATTTGTGTTTTATCATACCTTGGTCTTCCATTTTGTTTCATGTTTCCTCCTCTTCCTCGACCTCTTGTAGCATATGCGTTTTGGCTTCTCTCCTCTTTATTGAAAAATTTGTAACCACCTCTTCCACAGCTTTGACCCCGACCTCTTCCTCTTTGGATATGACTTCTTATATTTCTAAATGTTTCATTCTCGTTTAAGGTGAGTTTGGTTTGAAGAGCTTGCTCCAATGGCTCTTCTTTAATTTTTCTTCATGGGTTTGAAGTGATCCCGTGAGTTGATCAACGGTCATGGATTCTACATCTTTAGATTCTTCAATGGCTATAACTATGTAATCGAATTTTGAATTTAAAGATCGTAGAATTTTCTCAACCACTCTAGAGTCCTTCAATTTTTCGCCATATCTTTTCATTTGATTTACTAATGCCAAAACTCGTGAAAAATAATCATCAATCGAATCGGTTGATTTCATATGTAAAGCTTCAAACTCACCTCGCATAGTTTGTAGTCTTATCTTCTTCACTTTATCGATGCCATTGAATGCATTCTCCAAAATCTCCCATGCTTCCTTACTACTTTGCGCACTTGCTACCTTCTCAAACATAGATTCATTCAAGCCTTGATGAATGAGAGTAAGAGCCTTACGATCCTTCTTTCTTGAATCCTTCAAATTGTCCTTTTGTGTTTAGGATAAAGTGGTGATATCGACGGGTTCAATGTACTCATTTTCAACGATATCCCACACATCTTGTGAACCGAGCAACGCCTTCATGCGAATACTCCAATTATCATAGTACTCCTTCTTTAGCAATGGAACTTGAAATGGTGTCATACCGCTTGCCATATTTTCTTGACTAAGAACCTCGCTCTGATACCAATGTCAGAAAGTTTTTAAGTTGAAGATTAATTGGATAGCAAGTGTGAAATGAAAGATCGATTTTAAAGGAGAAAGTTGTACTTTATTACAAACTTTTACTTACAATTTTTTTGCTTGCTTGCAATTGAGATACACCACTCCTATTTATAGTAATTCACATCTCAAATGAACGGTGGAGATGTGTTTGATCCTACGGTATACAACTATTCTCTAGAGTTTTCTATAACTTTCATACAAAATATCTTTAAATAAGAAAACTCTAGATTCTAGTTATTTTATTACAATTTGAGAATGGAAAATTCTAGAACCTCTTCTATCATGACAACATATATCTAGATAATTCTATTTAGATGTTTCTTTCTAACTTTCTCTAGAATTCTCTTTTAGCTTTACTTCTTTGTTTGTGGTCCAAATTAAGTCCAATAATCTAGTCCAAAGTCAAGTTTAATTTTCAACATTTATATCCATACATGAAAGTAGAATTTTCTTATTCCAAGTATTCAAAGTTTTTAATACTATTTCAGATTCTTGTTAATATTAGTATACAACACTTAAGAAGTGATTTTATATTCCTTGCAATGTTGCCCATATGTTAATTGCTAATCTGAGAATTATAAGGGACTAATTATCAATCTGAAAATCACAAGGGGAAAGGATAAATTTAGCAGTTAGAAGCAGAAGTTTGACAATTCATGCAGTACCTTCTTAATATTAATGAAACCAACGCAAGTAGATGTCGTTATAAATAACCTCTCAAGTTGGTTTAACGCAGTAGCATTGAAAACATATGTAGGACCATTACATTCATGAGCCTGAAAGGCTTTTTTTTTTGTTCGATTCGACATAGGGCCATGCCGACATGTTTCATAATACATTAAGACCATAATCTATCGTATAGATATTTTCAAATGATGCAGCATGATAATATCAAAGCCCATAACATGGTGCATAATAAAAAAGAAGACCGAAGCTTGTAATATATTGTCGATTTCGCCTACCTGCTTCTAATCTATGTCATACTGTGTATTAGTTTGTAAACATGCTAAATTAAAATTGTATCTTACAATTAAAGGTGTAACAACAATCGTATATTTCAAGGATATTAGAGGATCATGTTACTACTTAGAGCATTAAAACGTTATTCCTTAGACGTCCAACCACCGATCTTTAGTTAGATCTCCACTTATTTGGCTTTATATGTGAAAACATTTTTATACACAGAACTTAAGTAGAGATATTTGTATAGGAACAAATTTATATTCACATTTCTCTCTTTTGTGTGCATATAACATTATAATTGTATATGTGGCTTAGAGTGAATTTAATAATCTATGGTTATGGTCTCTTAGTTTTTTGGCTAACCTTCAATAATGTGTATGGGCGGTTTACAAATCAGAGTGCACCATTTTTATTTTCAAGGTGAGAATTTGCATCTATAGTATATAATATATTGTTGGTTCCACATGATACGAAAACAGTTTTTAAGTGGTTACCATATAGCCATATGCTATATAGGTATTAATGTGGGAATACTAAATCGTACAGGTATCACTGTCCATGAACAATGCATGATTATGAAGGTTAGCTCTGGCTTGAAAAGACCGGTGTGCCAATGTATATAAGATGCTCCAATTCACGTCTATTGGCTACGTGTAAGTTTGATTGCCTTGCTGCACCGTGTGGTTTCTTCCCACAAAGGAAAAAAATGAATACGTCCATTATTACTCTTTCGTTCTTTCTTGCTAATCACCTCATATTCCTCTTCATTTGTGATTGATGTTGACAGTGTATATTTTTATTATGCGAGTTGCACGGCATTTTGAATTCATCTGAGTTTGATTCTTACCAAATGTTTGTTTGTTATTTTAACTAATTTTAGATTTTTATTTGTGTTTGATATTTCTGTAGAAAAGAAAGGCTGAAACAAACAATTTCCTGCGCCTAATTTGGACAAGAGATTTGAAGTAGAATCCTTGTCTGTCAAATTGAATGCACTGCACTGTTTGTGCATCTTTCTATTAACAGTTTGACGACATGTAAATTGCAACAATTTCAACCTTTTTGAGTTGTCTTTGTCTTATCTCTTTACCAAATAATCTAGTAGAAACGTTATCATCTTTGTTTTTTCAGATGAGAGGATTTCTGGTAAATCTTGTCACTTTTTTTTTATAGTTAAAATGAGGACTTATATATGCTTATAGTCCAAGTAAGAATAAGTATCTATAACAGTGATGGAGTAATTTACAATGGTCGATATGCGCGTATCAAATCCTATTTTCTAGCTTACGGCCCAAAATAACATTGTTTTTGCAAATAATTTATTGTTACTGCAGCATAACAACTACAAAATGGAGGATGATTAACCGCCGATGATTAAATCGTATGTGAGTAAAAGTGTTTGTTTGATTGAAATTATTACTTTGAATTTATATTTTAGTATTACTCTAAATTTATATTTCAGTATAAATCTTCTAAATTATTTATATTCAAAAATATTATCCAGAAGAGGTAGAATAATATATATACACTACAAAATACACACTGTTTAGCTACGGTTAAAAGCCGTTGGCGGCCGTCGCTAGCCGTCGCTAATTGCTGTTGCAAATTACCTCGTTGCAACTAAAGAAAGCGACGGCCTTAGCGACGACTCCGTTGCTCATTTTGCAACGGCTCCTAACGGCTAATTGTCCACGTGGAAGCAACCGTTGGTTGTCGGTTTTCCGGGTTGTCGCTACAATTCGTTGCAATGTAGCCGTCGCTTACTTTGACTAAATGGCCGTCGCTAGCCGTTGCAAACTTGAAAAAAAATTCCAGTCAAATTACAGCACTTACAACCCTCAATCTCAATCAATCCAAATAATATAATTCCATCATTTCACACATATAGTACCATTCCATCGTACCATATAATCAATATCAACACAACCAAATCATCAAATATTGCATATTCTAACATATATTTACAAAATCATATAAGAAAATCAACATAACCAAATACGAAAATCCACCAAACCAAACCACATTATTTAAATATCAATCACAACAACCAAAATATCAAACCTACCAAAACACTGAGTATCAATCACAACATCCATATATACACACATCATAATATGTACACAAATATATATAAAGCATACCCATGTCCAAATCAAAGCAGCTAAGCATCATCATCACCTGTACCTTCTTCCCCGGGCATTGACCCATGCTCCTGATAGAACGCAGCAATACGCTCATCTATCTGCGTTGCAAACTGACTCTTCCGCCAATCATTGAGCTCATCCAATTGAGTTTGCATCCAAACAATCTCTTCCTCATATATGGATCTCTTATATGACCTTGGAAAATTAAGAGCCTGTGAAATAATTCAAGTGACTAAGAAGCTCATGGCATACAATAACAATACGATAACTCAAGTTATTGGTAATAAACTCAACTGAATAAGAAGTTCATGGCATACAGGTTTCTACTGTGTAAATGTTGAGTACATACCATATTGCCGAAACTGTAACGCCTGTTTCGACTTGCCGGTTCAATGATTGAATCCCATATCTGATTACACTCATCAACCGTAAGCGACTCCCGTCCACTCGCTTGTATCGCTCGTGCATACTCTGCGTTATATCTCTCCTACAATTACGAATAGATTTTGACACAATTGCTATACAATTTACTTATTTACTGTGAAATAAACGAATATGACATATTTTCATTACAGAAATAAACATATTTACCATTACAGAAGCAGCCTTGTCGTCCGACCAATCATATGAAACATTCCCATCCTCATCCGTATGCTCCACTGCATGTGTGACTCTGAAAACCTCAGCCGTTGTGGGCTCCCTACCATACTTTGCCCACTGAATATATACAGAATAGGTTATATTGATAATTTGCATGAGTACATACAAGAATACATTATATATAAAAATAGAATACATGGTAAAGAGAAACTAGTAAATATATACATGCATAACATAAATATTGGTTAATTTATTTACCAATTCCCTCCTATGTTGTTGGAAGGATTTCGAGCCACCACGATGTAAAGCGGAATTTCTGTTCCGATTAGCCTTGTTTCTTTCCGACAATTCCTATTAATTTATATACACTATTAAGTAAAATAATTCAACACGTTTAAATGTAAAAATTATAGTGACAATATAACTTACTCTTAATGCTTCAGATTCCCAATATTGTTGAAATCCAGCCCAAACATCATCCCCCATCCAACTTGGCTTTTTCCCTGAACTCTTAGCCCACGACAGAGTCTCTCTGTAATTTTTCCACATCTTTTTATTCCAATGATTTACAAAAACATCCATATCATGCGGATCCACGCGTACAACTGCCTGCATATTGAATTATCATACGTGTTATGTAAAAGAGATTGTATAATTAAAAAACAATCAACAAAACTGAATACGTAAAACTGATATCATAAGGCATGATGGCATGTTGTTTTTGGTTTCATATAAGGCATAATTATATATTACAAAATTGTATTTACCATAACATCAGCCCACATTGCGTTTTTTATATGTGTAGGAATGTTATCCCATTGAGGCCAACACCTGAACATCCTACTCTTATACGCCTCCTTCGATAGTTGCAAAATGAAATCGGACGGCTCCACCTCGAACCCTTTGTAGAAATGCTGATGTATATATTCAATATATTTCATATAATATAAGTCAAATAAGTTTGATACATACCTAGAACTTTTCGGAACTATCTCCGCAACTCGACGGAGATCTGGCTCAAAGGTACTAGGACCTGCTCCAAGTGAAGGTGACGGAGATGTACTACGTCGATCACGTCGTTTATCAGACATAACTGACAAACATATATACAATATCACATAATCGTTAATCAATATCATCAATCAATATCATAAGCATCACATAATCATCAATAATCATCACATAATCATCAATCAATATCACATAACATAAGCATCACATAGTCATCAATCAATATCACATAATCGTTAATCATCGCATAATTATTAATCAAGCGATAATCATCACATAAACATATTCTGCACATAATCATCGACAAAAGCGTACATGAAAAGAATATAGTCATCATTATTATTACATAGCTCAGAATATTACATAACATAGTCATTATTGTTAATACATAGCTCACATTTAACAACAAGCGATGCCATCTATGATCAGTCTTCGTCATATTCTGATTCAGACTCGGTCTCGTACTCTATATCATTTTCTTCAGTACTTACAAATGCATCTATTAAAACATTCGATTCATCAGTCAACGACACTACATCAATGTCATCGGTTATCACTATTTCAGTATTTGGCTCGAGATCCGCTTGATATGCTGCTTTATCTGGAATATTATTTCCATCAAACGTATATCTTGCCTTCATTTTAAAAACAGCCCACCAGTCTGGTTTATCTTTTTTTAAGGACGGATATGGAGCAAAATAAACTTGTAAAGCTTGCTTAGCTAATACAAAAGGATCATACTTATAGTAATGCGACGTATGCCTTATTTCAATTAGCTTATAATCTTTGTGCACGTTAATTCCAGAGCCAGGAACATTGCTAAATCAGTTGCATTTGAATAAAAAAAAACTTTCTCTGCAGGTTGTATATAATATGTCAACTCTAAAACTTGTGTTAAGACGCCGTAAAAACCTTTTATATGCTCCTCTGGATCATCACTTCCTTTGACAAATACACCACTGTTATATGTTAATTTTTCAGCCCCATAATCGTTGGTGTTGAATTTAAATCCATTGACGAAGAATATTAGATAAGTCTTGATATTTCGTTTTGGTCTGATAGTAAGATGTCGTAATCCTTCGTCAACAACACAGTTTTCTGTATCATGAACGTAGTTTGAAAACCATCCAGCAAATTGTTTACTAAGATCGCCAGATGGATGTTGTGATTCGTATATGCTGCAAATATGTATTATATTCCTTTATAATTAATATATACATGTATAATTGAATTATATATGAATTCATAATTACCTGACAAATGGTGCAACTTCAGCACAATTTAAAAGAACATACGTGTGTTCCACATTGTAATCTCTATCATCTAACCATATTTCCACATATTTTCCAGCAGGTCTTCCATGTTGTCTAAAAATAGATAACGTTGTTTGAGAAGAATCTTGCTGAATAGTGTCTTCATTATGGGGAACACTTATAAGTGATAAGTTCACATCGTTACTGAAGTAATGTGAGAAAAAAAATTGAAGCTTTTTCTTCAAGGTACGATTTGCAAATCGAATCTTCTACTCGTGCTTTTTGTCTAATTTTCTTCTTCAAATGATTCAGGTACCTAAAACAAAATTAATTAAATTCATATCGTGGTACAAAAACCGAAATTAATTAAATTACCTCTCAAATGGATACATCCATCCATATTGCACAGGACCACAAAGGAGTTCTTTAGATGAAAGATGAACAGGTAAATGCTACATTACATTAAAAAAACCAGGCAGAAATATTTTCTCCAGTTTGCATAGAAGTACTGGGATTTCTGCTTGAAGTTTATGTATACGATCTACCTTTAACATCATAGAATAAAGCTGTTTATAAAACATACTCAATTCTGTTATAACACTCCATATTTTTGTAGGCAGCAGTTCTTTGAAAATCACAGGAAAAATACTCCATCATAATGTGGCAATCGTGACTTTTCATACCACTCAATTTGATGTTTTAAAGTCAACACATCTACGGAGGTTAGAAGAAATCCCATCAGGACATCTAAGTCCTTCCACCCACTTTAGAACGAGTTTTACTTGCTTATTGTCTAGCTCATAGCATGCTTTGGGTTTCTTATTATCATCGTATAATTGAAGTTCGGGCCGCTTACAAAAGTGTAATATATCACGTCTTGAATTCGCATCATCCTTGGTTTTCCCCTTCACATTCAAAATTGTATTAAACATGTTGTCAAACATGTTTTTTCGTTGTGCATGACGTCAATGTTATGTCGGAGTAGGAGATTTTTCCAGTATGGTAACTCCCAGAATATACTTTGCTTGCACCAGTTATGAATGTCCGATTTACCTGGAATCTCAACCTGTATCCCAGTTTCATATATCTTTGGGTAGTCTTTTTAAATTTCATATACCTCTTCACTTGTTTAAACCTTAGGTGGTAGCATACTCTCTACTCTGTTAGCTTTAAAGTTCTTTTTATCCGTTCTAAATTTATGATTGATATGTAGAAAACACCGATGACAGTCAAACCAAGATATTTTCTTTCCATACTTTAATGAAAATGCTCGTGTTTCATCCATACAATAAGGACAAGCTAGACGTCCAGATGTGCTCCAACCTGAAAGCATGCCATACGTTGAAAAATCACTAACAGTCCATAATAAAGAAGCAAACATACGAAAATTCCTTTTTCACGAAATGTCGTACGTTTCAACTCCTTCATGCCACAGTGTTTTCAACTTGTCGATTAGTGGTTGTCATAAACATCAATTCCTTGGGTCGGATCATCGGGATCGGAAATGAAAATCGTTAAAAACATATATGGAGTTTTCATACACATCCATGGAGGTAAACTATAAGGAGTAATAATAATAGGCCACGATGAATATTTACTACCAAACTGAGAAAATGGCGAAAATCCATCCGTACATAAGCCTAGCCTAACATTACGGCTCTCTGCCGTAAATTCAGGATAAGTCTTATCGAAATGTTTCCACGCTTCTCCATCAGATGGATGTATCAAAGTTCCTTCTTCTGGTGTTCTCACAGCGTGCCATCGCATATGACATGCTGTAGCAGAAGATGCATATACCGTTGAAGTTTGGGAGTGATGGGTAAATAATGCATCCTCTTATATGGAACTTCTTTTTCTTTCTTTTTTCTTGGTTTGTATCTTTTCTCGTTACATATTGTACATGTAGTAAGATGAGCGTCTTCTGCAATCCAAAAGCAGACATAAGTTTTTTTACTTTATAATGACTATCACACATCAAATTATTAGGTGGCATGTGTCGTTTTGCAGTTTGTACAACTACTATAAATGCAGCTTCTGTAAGATTAAATTTCGATTTCATAGTGATGTATTCGGCGGTTACAGATAATTCGGTTGCGCTTGTACATCCATCCCACAATGGCCTCTTAGTAGAATCTAATAAATCATAATAAAAATTAGCTTCCGCGGTCGGCTCTTCGTCAACATTTTCGTTCCCATCATCACCTTGGTCAAAGGTAGGAAACATTGATCTTGCAGCATCTTGCACCATGCTTTCTGTAGGATTGGTCATAGTATTATCGTCCTCTAACACTATAGGATTATGTGTAGGTTGAACAAGTTCTCCATGACAATCCCATAAGTAATAATTCGGCACGAAACCAAATTTGTACGAATGTACTTCTACTACATCTCGTTTCCAATGCTTCAGATGCTTGCACTTACTACACGGACAACGAATGTCTACGTTATTTCGATTATTAGATTGAGCAAATCTAATAAATACGTATACACCGTTACAGAAATGTTTTTTTATTGATCCTTTCATACCTTTTCGAGGTTCATACATCCAACTACGATCGACAAAATAATCGAACATATTTCCTGATTTGAAAAATGTAGGTTAGAAGATTGAATAAAACACTTCATATTAAAGTCTTGTAAAAATTCATATATAACCCTTTACTATTTTAACAAATTCGAATAAATACTGCATTAAAATTTTCAATTCTTAAGTTTATTGTTTTTTCACTTTGACGGCCGGTTATCCTACTTCCCATTACAAACACAGTAACGTAATCATATTTTATAAATTATTTCAGGTTAAACGATTCTACAAAATTTCGGCAGCACTTCCCTTTTTTCCCTGTATCGTACACAAATGCGTGTACACAGGGAAAAAAGAAAGTGCCATCGAAATTTTCTGAACCTTTTAAACTGAAATGATTTATAAAATATGATTACTTTATTGTGTTTTTAACTTGTCCAAGTACTAGGACAAATCCAACAAATTTTGTATCACATGAATATAGACGTCCGTTCTGTGGAAAAACGAATATCCATATAACGATCATATACAACACTTGTCAGACGGGGCCAAAAATTCTCTAAGGGGTTCATATAAATAAAGAAAAATTAAAAAAATATTAAATTGAAGTGTTAGTGGTCTGTAGTGAAATAATGATCTTAAATCTTCTTAGTAATGTGGCCAAATAGAATTTGTTTAATTATGAATCAAAACCCATGAGAACTATCACTAACTCGAAAAATATGCCTTATCTCACAAATGGGAACTATGAGTTACGATTTTAACAACTACAAAAACTATTTTATCAAATCGATTTAATGTTACTTTATAAACTACAAAAAATACAACTACAAAAGGTACAAAAACTATTTTATAAACTATTTAATGTTATTATATTCATTTCTTCATTTTTTACAAAATTGATTTTACAAGAATATTTATTGTTGTTATTTTCATTTCTTAATTTTCTACAAAAATTGATTTTAATATAATATTTGTGGTTGTTATGCTCATTTCAAAATTATATAATTCATTTAACCATTTAAATATTTTATTTAATACATTTGAAATTTCAAAACGTATTTTAAAATTCAGCTAACAATTTAATTTTTTTATCGATTTTGTAAACGAAAATTAGATGTTAGCACTTGTAATAAACTATAATAATTTAATTTTATACTAACAACTAATACGTAGAATGCACACACGCTAAGTAAATAAAAAATATTACTTTTGTTTAACTGTACCAATCTAGCAAGCATATTAATCAACAATTGTACACTAATGTTTGCGCAATCTATAATAAACATTCAAACCACTAATTAAAGAATTGTACACTAATTTTTGGATTATAAATAAACCCTAATTTTTAATTACTAATTAAGCAATCAAACCACTAATTAATATCACCAACTCAACAAATATTATCATTAACTACTACATAATAACAAACCCATAATTAACTAATTTGCCGAATTAGGGTTCTTAACATATCCCTAAATCAATTAATACGCTACTATGAACAACTATTAACGCGAACTCATCAATTTCTATCACATATAATCAACCAATTTTCAAAATTAGGGTTTTGATTAAACCTAGATTAAGCTGAAATTAGAAGCAATAACATACCTTAGAGTTTTGGAGCGTTGTGGCTTTTGCGACGGGAAGATCGGCAACTCGGGGGGTGGCGGCTGAGGTGTCGGCAGTGGAGGAGGGGAGCTGAAGTTTTGGGGAAGATGAATTGTGTTTCGGTTCTCTGGTTGCCTATATATACGCGTAAAGCGACGGCTAGCGACGACCGCCTTTTTTAGCCGTCGCTAGCCGTCGCTAGTACCGGTCGCTAAACAAAGCCTGTTTTGTAGTGATATATACATATATACACATATACATATACATATACTTATATATATATATATACGTATATAATTCTTTCTCATGTTTGATTGGATTGGTTTGGACAGATATTCTAGATAATTGATTGAGACCCCGTATATATAGATATTGTGTTCTACTCATATTGAATAGCGTTAGATGGAGTTGATATTAATTTATAACATGGTTATAAATTAAATAAAACTCTATTTTGTAGTAATATTAACGATGGAAATATCATTATATATTTTATTGCTGATATTTGGGATAATTTGTTAAAATTCGGTCTATACATACATACACACATATATGTATATATATATGTATTGTGTTCTATTCATATTGAATAGAGTTAGATGGTGTTGATATTAATTTATAACATAGTTATAAATTAATTAAACGCCAATTTGTAATTATAATAGTGATAGAAATATTACTATATATTCTATAACTAATCAAAAATTTGAAGTGTGATTTTTAAAGATGTAACGTTGAAATAATTATTTAGGTAGGTCAAACTTAAGTTAAAATGACTTTGAAGTTTATCTGGTGCTGATATTGGTTATTATAGTGAAAACCAATAATTGAATAATTTGTGAACTTCTATAAAAGTGATTGAGAAGTTCGAAATTACAAGGAAATATTTTTTTTTTACCCGCTGAGGCTTGATTAAGGTTATAAGATCTCGAATATTGTTATAATCTGATTTATTAATTTTAGTCCTTAAGAAATGGTTTGAGATATATGCGTGTGCATATATATAGAAATTATATACATGAGCTATATAATATTTTAGGGCCTTGTTGATAGCTAAACTTAATTTTAATAGGAGAATTAAGTAAAATTAAGTTATAATATGATTGATATGCAAGTATATTATTTTATAAAATGAGTTTGAGACTTCTATAAAATACGAAAAAGATATGATTTGAGTAAATAAATAGATGGCATGATTGTTCGATTAAGTACTCATATAAGATGCATTTGAGTGGATTAGATGTTTGGATTTATAGAAATTTCTTTAAGGTGTGAATTGAATGATTAGTCTATATAATTGTATGGGATGTATGCATTATATTAAGCAATCAAATAAGTTGATTGTGCAAACTAAAAGAAAGAATGTATACATTTATACACAGCATGTATAGATTCAATGTAAGCTTATAGAAACATATTTAGTTGAAATGTTATTCAAGAAATATGTTTGGCCAAGCTAATTAATTAAAGGATAGATATGTCATAGATTATATCCTAGTTGTCGAGGACGAAGCATCGTGTTTTGGTAGCAAGACAACGTAACGAATATAGTCAAGTAACATTTGGTTAATAACTAGTTGTTGGCTGAAATATGCAATAAGCCTAGGTCTGAGGTGACTTGTACCCTGATCTCGTTTCAATCCTTTAGATACTTGAGGAGACCTCTACGAGGACCTGGAACCATCAGGCAATGTGAGACACTTATGTAGTCTTGAATGAAAGAAGCGATGCTCAAAACGAGGTGGAACTTGCGTGACGTTTCCACTCGATGCGAATGAGATATTAGCCACGAGACATGATGATAGTATGATTCATTTTGGCCGAAATAGAGTTACATATTAACTCTTATTGTGTGATACGTACATTAAAGAGACCATATGTTCTGTACGGTTTTGATGGCCTAACTTTTGCTACCGAGAGCATGTTAATTGGGGTATGCCCATTATCCATATAATATTGATACATAGTGATTAAGTAGATAATCCATGATACCACGGGAGAATGGCACAACTGGCATACGAGATTTCAAAGCATGTTTGGAGAGAGATGGAGACGGCTATCTAGGATAAATCATATATCACTGATGCTTGTAGTAGAGGTTGAGGTGAGGTCTATACGAGTCTATTGCAATGTAATGCGACTCATAGTCTATAGTAAATTTAGATACCAACTTATTTTAGTTTACTCTTCAATGGGTAGTGAAAGAAAGACCGATTACGTAAGGGTCCTAAAGGCTCCACCTACTACCGATTGGCAATTATATCGTGCAGTTGACGATTAATAGTTTATCGTATAGGAGACGATCGGTAGTATGTCATATTTCAGGCGATTTATGATGTACCGTTTGAGTAGACGATTAATGAAAGATTATGGGTGGTACGGTTCATTTGTGAAATTCCCATATGCTATTATTATTACTTGCCATTAGAGATAAACCTCTAGCAGAATGCCTATCTCACCATTAGTCTAGAGAGAGTGTTGTTTTGACATTACACTCATATATGAAGATGTAACTTACATTTTATTGTTGTGCATACCATTGTATAGTTATAGCAATTTATTCAGGATGGGCTGACCTAAGGGATACAGAAGGAGAGTAGAGTAAGGTATAATTCCCTATCCTTTGGGATGAGTTTACTTTGATTATTTATGGCCAGTCCAGATTACTTCTGAGCCACGTTTATGGGGAGGACCGACTGTGCCTTAGTAGTATCATGTTTTATATATGTGTATAGTTTAGATATACAATATTTTGATATAGTTCCCCTCACACGAGGCTTTATGTTCGACCTATGTTTTGTCTTTTGTCTGTTATGTCATGACAACTCTTGGGTACTCGATTGAGCAGTATGAGAGTTGGGTGCTTTGAGGATAGGCATGCAAAACAGTTGGAGCATTTTGGAGGCGTGAAGTCGATATATTGGATATGTATACTTATTGTTGATGTAGTATAGTAGACATGATAGTTTGTATATGAAACTTATGATATCAGATATTGTATTTAAACTTTCTATATTGATATTTATTTATCGGTTGCTTTCGCTAGTGCACTCTCTTGTATATTGTTTATTCTGTTCATGTATATTCAGTATATTATATATTATCTTCCGATTGTGTGATTGCATCGATGAACCTTGGTATGATGTTTAGTTTTAAATTTTCCCTGACCAACTATCTTTTGTGATATTCAGGAGTTAGACGTTGTCAGCCAATGCTGATTCAGGGTACTATGAAGGGCGAGTCATCACATAAAGTCTTTTACAAAATAGCAATTATTTAATATCAATACCACTCCACTAGGCAAACATAAATGATAATCTCCTACCGTAGTTGCATCTACAATAAATCCATTAGCAAACTAGAGCCTCATCTCTTCTTTTATCATGCGACGCCAGTTCCTAAACCCATGTAATGAATTAAATATATGAGTTACAGATCTAGTATCTAAAACTCAAGACATTTTATTGATTGCAAAAAAATTTCATTTCACAAATGTACCTCACGAAGCTACAGAACCATTACATTTTCTTTCTTTATTAATCTTTAGGTACATAGGACAATTCCTTTCCAGTGGCCTTTCTTATGGCAATTGTGACATTCACCCTTGTCATTGGTCTTCTTACTCTTCTTATTCTTATTACTTCTCTTTTCTTCTTCTTTGAACTATTCAAAGGTGACGACCCACCTTTAATATCAAGCATGGCCCCATGATTCTTTGATTATGACTCGATCGACCTCAAAATATTAAGGATCTCCACTAGATTCACTTTCAGTTGGTTCATATTATAATTTGGTATAAACGGTTCATACTAAGGGGTAAGTTAATCAAGTATCAAGTCTAACTGCTGCTCGTTGATTATCATCACGTCTAGTTGTGAAAGCCTATCAATATAGTCCATTAGGACATAATTGTCTACCTTCTTGTCCCTTTTGCATTTTGGTGTTGAACAGTTTCTTAGTAATCTCATACCTCGATGAACGAGATTGCTCACCAAATAGTGCCTACAGACTATCGAATATCTAATGGAAAGACGTGGTTTCATGCTACCTTTGCAACAGCTTGTCTAATGTAAACAACATAAAAACTTAGGTGATTTCGAGGTTAGCGACCCACTTATTATAAGCAACATCCAATTCAGGGTCAGCGTTTTCAGTGGTACTCATCATAGGAGCACAAGTTAAAGATGACCAAAGATGCTCATAGGTCAACGCTATCTTGATAGCACTTAGCCAATCAACATAGTTGTTTTGTCCAGTTAATTTGCCATTTTCACTCAACAGTCTTGGAGTTTATATTTTCTACAAGTTTTACTTGGTAGATTATTAGGACAATATCATAATAGATATTCTTATAATATTGTTAAGGATAAACTTTATATTAATTTACTAATAAGCTCCCACTAGTCTTTTATATTTCGTTAAACCCTAAGTCAAACCGTAGAAATCTTTCGACTTCACTAGTAGGTGTTAGGACTCGTCCATCTTGGAATTTTGACATTGAGTTTGCTCAACAAGTCATAGCTCGATAGACGATGGATAAACCTTATCGGTTGTAACATATACAACTCCGAACCCATAGTACCATGTCCTACTTTCACTTCAACCTTGAGTTTGCTCAACAAACCGAAATGAAACATTCACTCGTACCTACAATATCATGACGGCCTAAGTATAATATATGTATCTTGAGTTTTCTTAACAAATACATATAGATATCTTACCTCGTCTATTCAATATATTAATAATACTACAAACAACATCCCTAGGTTGAGTTTGTTCAACAACTAAGGAGTGTGCCAGTAATTTATTAGTACACAATAGTAGAGGACAATATTATATTAAAGATATATAATCCTAGATATCTTATATTGAGTGATATTGACTTATGCAATAATGTATTTCTCATAAAATACCCTCGAGATTCAAGTGTTGGACACATCGGGAGTCACGGTATATGTACATCTACGTATGTATTTATTCCTTAAGTTCATTTAGGGTTTTTTAATGTTCCACATTTAGTTTATGCATTTATATTTTATAACATTATTATATTGTCTTAAACATTTCAAGACAATGTAACATATATCACTATATATTATACATGCATATATATATATATATATAGTTAACTTTAATCTTATCAATAAAATTTATTTCTAAATTAAACTATATTTACATTTTCAAACACTTTAAAAAATTTCATTATATTATAGCTTTTGTAATATATATGCCTTACCTTAAATTTATTTAATTTTCAAAACAAATTTGAAAGTTAGCTCAAGACCCAATTCAAATTGGACCTTTTCTATTAGGGGCAACCTTTGGACTCACATATCTGTTCAAGCCTATCTTTTAGCTAAGTAGGGTAGAGTATTTGATTATCCAAACTCAGTCCTTTGACACTACTTTTTTAGACACACAACTACTTAGATTGTGTGCTTAATTAGTTTTCCATAACATGACTAGTTTAGACCGCATTGGCTATTGGGCTCGGATACCATTGTTGGATTTAGGACAGCCCGTAATGGGGTAATTAGGTAAATTTCAAAAAAATCATACATTAATGAATCTTCACTTGTCCTACGCAGTGTAAATTCATTTAAACTTTTCTAAAATTCTTTTAAATAAAATAAACATTTTATTTAAATTTATAAATATAGTTTTATTATATGTAATTCGTATTACATTTTATATATGTATATCATATACACATATGTGTATTAGTGCACGTTTAACAGGATAATGTGTATATGGTTTGACATTCCCGTGTATAGATGCTACTATTTACACCGCAATCGACATGTTAGCCCATTGTGTATATAAATGTATTATCTAAATATACATATATGTGCATCAAATTATTATACAATTAAATGTGTATATGTATAAATGTAATTATATAATTGTTATAAAATATTAGTTGTAAATTTTTTTTCCAAAGCATCTATGAAATATACATACATACAAACATACATACATACATACATACATACATACATACGTGCATACATACATATGTATGTATGTATGTATGCCCATACATATAACTAAATTACAAAATTATTTCAAATATTAATTTGTAAATTAATTTTGTGTATTTATCATATATTATGAAATCTAAACAATTTTTTTTAATTAATTCATATATCTGTAATATATATATATATAAACATATTACTAATTACAAATAAATAAATATATATACAATAATAAAATTATAAATAAATGAATTTATTTTTGTTGCTCTCGACTAGATGATAAAATATTTTTTATTTTCCTTTCAGTCTTAATATTATTTAATAAATACTTTTTAATTAATTAAAATACGTATGGATTTAATTGGAAAAATATATTTAAAAATCATTTTCAAAATCATAAAGCATATTTTATATTGTATAAAAATTTCCATAATTTTATATTATTTATAATTGTGTATACATGTATTTTATTTATTTAACAAATTTTAAATTAGACCAATAATTAATCTATATGTATAAATATTTATACATATGAAAATAAATAATTTTTTAAACTATCGATTGCTTTTTATGTATGAATAAAATTTTATAAAATTTTAAAATATATATTATATATTTAGTATTTTTTATTTTTATTTAATCGGTAAAATCATTTGAGAATATAATTGTAATCAATTTGTTTTTGTTTATCAACTCGTAAGCATACAAGCAACGTACATCTTTGCTACTAATAATGAGAATTCAATGTATTAGCTTCAATCGCGTCTTTCTGCAATTCCCAAAATGCCCTTTCATGTTTTTTCCCTCTGTTCCTCGCTTCTAACCTCTGTAACCAAAAAACCCTCGCTTTCGTCTCTTCCTTGCAATTCCAGATTTCCCGATCCACGACGATTCCAAATCTAAGGCGAATCCAAATTCGACATCTTCTCTAACTTCAGTTTACGATCGACTATTTCGGATCCGACATCTCCTCCGCCTTCAACCTACGACTCTCAATCATCAGTCATCAGTCATTGGCCTTTAACATACTTTACTAATTTGGTTTCTAGGGTTTTGTCTTCCCTTTATTAGGCTATCATTCAATTTTCTGATTTTTCAGTTTGGTGATTTATGTCCAACTCATTTTGTTTATTGTCTTTCTTTTCAATTTTTGTTACTCTTTCTCTCCTTCCTTCTACTAAAATGTAAGAAAGAAAAATCCAAAGCCCCAGCTAAAGTATAAAGGTTTAAGCAGTGGTTTTTATTTCTCATCCTCCTCTATTGGTTAATTATATTGATTGTAAATATCAAATCTTTTGTTTGCAATGCAATCGTCAACTAATTTTATTGTATTGGTTGGAATATTTTCAAATTATTTTTCTTACTTTGCATAATGGGAAGCGGTCAGCTCTGTTTTCTGAGATCGGTAAGAAAGCAAGTAGTAAGCATTAAATTTACCTTTTTACTGTGCACTTTCCCCATGACCCACTGATTGTATATTTGTCTCTGACTGACAGGCGTTCTACCTTACTTTGGATTTATATGTACCAACCGTTATATATGTGATTTGACATAAAGTTTTGCCACAGTAGTTGGTTAACATAATTGCGCAGACTCGATTAAATTCATATGATAGTTTACATAGTTTTCTGATGTAGCAAACCTATGTTGGTTATAATATGTCATGAAAGTTGCCTAAAAGTGTAATAAAATAGTTTATCGGGGAAAACATGAGCGGGAAGTTGAGTTATATCATTGAGGCAAAGATTTATTCAAAAACGGTTGAATCGTAGAAAAGGATATACAAGCGTGCAAGATCATGGTCAATAATTGCTGGACATGCTTTTATGAAATGGCCGATCACTGATTCCTTATATCTATTTGCTTTAGTTTCGTATCCCAGTACACAGGATATTTTGTATATAAGATACAATATTTCATGAGATATTAATTATTTCATATGTTAGTTTGCTATCTAGGTATAGTTTTTAAAACTTAATTTAAGGAAAATAGAAGAGTGGATGGGGAATATGATGTCCTAAATAAGATCTGGGTTTTGGTAAACTCTTTATTTTTCTTTAACTGATTTCTTCTACTACTATATCATCTTTTGCGTACTCCATATGATAGCTTTTCAGTTCAAGTACTGAGATTCCAAATGAAGCTAGGCTTGAAGTCTATTCCACTGTCATCATATATTTTTTGGAAGAACATGGTGTATGCATTGTGTGATCAATGCATATTTGCTCAAATATTTAAGAATTGTGTTTCAGTTTAACTTGAGATTAAAAGTCATCATTTCTATTTATCTAACAAATATATGCATGTATGTGTGTGTGTGTATGGATAATCTGAACTAGAATATTCCGCGATATTGGTTGATACATTTGATTTTTCAATCTCAACCTGTATTGATTGTATAATTATGATTTTTTTTATGTTTCTCTTCATGAATTTTCTTGTGTGCTACAGATGTCTTGACAGGGCACTACAGCTTTGACCAGAAGTTTTCTTTATCCATAGTCAATAAAGATGGATTGGTAAGTATTGATTATCCTTTCTGTTGATTATTTTGTATAAAAGTCTCTATCTATAAATCCTGTATAGTTTGCTGCTTCTTCTAGAGTTCGAACTAACGGTTCAATTTTATTCCTAATTTAAAAAGTATCCAATTTGAACTTGAATTTAGGTTTCGGTAAATACATTCGAGATTTTATATTATGCAATACATATATTTGCGATTCTTTTATAGTAACAAAGATAGAGGTTTGTACTGTATAATTGTGACGACCCAGAAATTTTGAACATTTGAAATTGAGTTATTTAATTGATTTTAAATATTGGAAGTTATTTCAACTTGAGTTTCAAATATAACTATGAATTTGGCAATTAAATTATTGAATTTAATTTAGAGATTTGGGTATAAATTTGAATCTTCGGTTTTAAGCCTGTTAAAAATAATATGATGGCTTAGAAAATTCATATTAATAATATTGAAGATAATGGAAGTGTTAAAATTTGAAATTTGAAGTGTTTATTTATTTTTGAAATTATATCGTTTAAATCGATGTTTAAAAATAGCCTTCCAAGACACAGTCTCGGATTTCGACGAAACCAGTTGCGTTAGATCAGTAAATTGTATTATTACCGAATTTCAATTTTCGTAGTGTTTGGATCGATCGTTTGGCAGTATGATAAGCAAACGTGCTGAAATTAAAGTGAAAATTTAATGTTGCAACTTGTCCAAAAAGCTATCTTCTCCATACGATCGAATTTGGTCTAAGAACCTTTTCCATTGCGTTCAGAATAGGCGTATAACATTATAAACGCCTAGCGGGATGCCTCGATTGGAGATCGAGTTTTTTATTTATGTTTATGAAAGCGAGTTGAATTTAAAAGAATATATATATATATATATATATAATATTAAGGCATCAAAGAATTGTAGCATCAAGCACGTTTCTTCCTTTCGAACACTTGGCAAAAGAATTGAAACACGCATTGTCTTCAAAATAGAATCAAAACAGCTGAGATTTTAAAAAAGAAAAAAAACTCTCGGCTTTATTCTTTTATAAAATAATGTCCGCTACTGCCTTCATTCAAAATCAAACGAAAAAAAAGAGGGTAGAGCAATTCGAAAATCAAACGAAAAGAAAGAAGAAAAAATAAAATTTAAACTCTCGATTCGAAGGTGTGTACATCGCGACGTCATTGCGATGTTTAGGTCAAGCTCGGCCTGCTTGGAAAATCACGCGTGTGTGGGTGCGATTTCAAATCATGCGAGCATCGGAGCAAATAGGCAGAGTTCGATTAGGGTTCTCGCGCGTGCGTTGTAGTCAAGCAAGGGTTCGCGATCAAATCGCTGTCAGAGGGAATCATCATCGTGAGTTCGATTCAAGGGACGAGGAGGCTATCGCGTTCGAATGTTGTGGTCTCAGTGAGGAAAAATTTGGGGATCGCGTTGATTTTGGGGGATGCGGCGATGTTCGCAGGTCGATGGGCTATTGGCATTCGAGGGGAGTCGGGGAGCCTGGGGCAGCGAGGTATATATTTTTTATTTAACTTAATAAATATATACACGTACTTTTTTAGAAATATATATATATATATTGGAAATCGAAAAAAATAATATAGATGTAATGTTTATAAATATATATACAGTGAAGTATATATACATGCACTTTTCTTTACAGTAAAACAGAAAAATAGATTACTGCTGTTCTTTAAAGTAAACAAAGAAGAAATACATACGTAATTTAATTTACTTATTATTTTAAATAATGGATTTGGTGAATAAATTGTTGAGTTAACCTATTTAATTTATTCTAGTTACTAATAATAATTTATTAAAGGAAATCTAGTTTTAAATTTAATTTTTAGTTAAGTAAATTTATTAAATGAAATTGGTTTAAAATAAAATCATTGGATAATTAAAATTATCGAAAGAAAATTGATTATTCAATTTATTTTGAATATGAATAAAAATTATATAATTGTTTATACAAGGTCAACACCTGAATGGAAAGAAGCCGGAATGGAAAATGGATTGCATGCATTGTTAAAGGTGAGAACTTCTCATTCAAATTAAAATTTGAATTTCAGTTATTGATTGACTGTTTGGATGTGGTAGTGTGTGTGTGTGTACATATATATATATATATTTGGAGTGATTGATTTCCCACATTATATAGCATATGAGACCCTATGCGCCGTAAAATAGCGGATGATATTATTTAATCCCATATACCATGATATTTCATCTCGAAGTGGAATTGGTATTTAATAGTTGTGCTAACATCTGTGGATGAAGGGAAACAGGTTGGAGGAATCCAACTGAATTCCTCAAATATTTGAATTTGTTTCAATATTGTATGTTGAATTATTTATAATCCGTTTGTGATTATATTTGTGATTGAAATCTTTGATGGCTATAATTTAGCCGAATATATTTTTGGTATCGTAAAATACCAGAAATATAAAATTGGATTTTTTTTGAGATTAAAGTAGAAAATTTCAAGTAAATAAATATTAGAGAATTGAATAAATTCAAAAGAAGGAATTTAAAAGTATAAAAGTTGATTTTTTTAATCTTATCGAATCAATTCCAAAATATGGGAAAAAGGTTTTAATAAATGGATTTCGAGTGATATTGTTTAATAGATGAAGAATTTGTTTAAAATTCAAATTTTAAATAGTTTGGAAGAAATAAAGAAATTTGTTTTAAAAGATAATAATATTTGGTGTTAAAATAATAAATCTTTAGGAAATCGATTTGGAGATTAATTTGATGTTTGGAAATAAATTTTGGAAATCAAACTGGAATTTGATTTGGTGTTTGAAATAGATCTTTGGGAAATCGAAATGAAAATTGATTTGGTGTTTAAATGAAAATTGATTTGGTGCTTAAATGAAAATTGATTTGGTGTTTAAATGAAAATTGATTTGGTGCTTAAATGAAAATTGATTTGGTGTTTAAATGAAAATTGATTTAGTGTTTTAAATGAAAATTGATTTGGTGTTTAAATGAAATTTGATTTGGTGGTTGAAAGTAAACATTGGAAATCGATTTGAAAATCGTATATCAGTGGATATTTGAAAGTTTAAATTCACAATGGAATTTATAAAGGAAAGTGAAATTTGTTTTAAAAATAAATATTGCTTTGTTTTTAAAGTGTGGAAAGAAATTTACAAATTTGGAATGTAAATTAAAAATAAATCAAGAAGGATTTATTGATTGATTTAAATGGATCATTTTAAAATGGAAAGTGTATTTTCCCCGGAAAGTCGAGTATGTTTTTCACAGTAGCTTTCAAATATAAATTAAAAGTTCTAGAGTTGGTTTTAAAAGAATGTTTTGGAGAAATTATTTTCTTAAGCTATTTTGAAAATCTTTAAAGTAAAGATTTATGTAATTGATTATAGAAATGATTATTTAAATATTTAATGGATATTTGATTTAGAAAATGGTTATTTAAATAGTTATACTCCATCTAATAATTTTATTTTAAAATTATTTTGGACTTAAGTTAATATGAGATATTAGTATAATATTTTCATAACTAATATTTAAGAAAGTGTTTTAAAATAATTTTATTTTAAATATTTCCAAGTATATATGTTTGAATAAGTAATTTAAATTATTTTAAAGTATTTGAACAGATTTTCAGTGGAAATGAATAAATATTTGGAAATATATTCCGCGTAAGGAAAATGATTTGAAATTTGTTTTCAAAGGATTGAAATGTGGAAATTGATTTGAAATTTGTTTTCAAAAGGTTGAAGTGTGAAAATGATTTGAAATTTGTTTTCAAAGGATTGAAATGTGGAAATTGATTTGAAATTTGTTTTCAAAAGGTTGAAGTGTGAAAATGATTTGAAATTTGTTTTCAAAGGATTGAAATGTGGAAATTGATTTGAAATTTGTTTTCAAAAGGTTGAAGTGTGAAAATGATTTGAAATTTGTTTTCAAAGGATTGAAATATGGAAATTGATTTGAAATTTGTTTTCAAAAGGTTGAAGTGTGAAAATATATCTTGCGAAATATGTTGAAAATAAATAATTGGGGGAAATTATTCAAAATCTGGTGATTGTTGGGAATATTGATTGATAGTTAAATAACCGACTATCAATATTGGCATTTAAATGGCATTTGAATTTTGATGCGACCGAGGGTCGGTTTCCAAACGGATATTCAAAAACCACATCGAATCTTTGTGATGGATCATTTGTTTAAAAGATCAAAGTGGAAATTTGTTGTGATTTACTTGAAATCTGAATGTAACACTTATTTTTTAAAATAAGCACTCGTTATTCGGATTAGCTTGGAGAGGACTTTATGTCATAAAACTCATTCTGAATAATGATACGACGAAATGGGATTGCATTTGAAGATGGTGTTGAAGACCGGGTATTTTCGAAAACGAAAGGATTGCCTGTCGAATGTCTCTGCACTGAATTGCTCCGGTGTAGAGATTATATCACCCTTTGTGATAGGGAGTCCGGACGTGATTAGTGAGTATATGGATTTGCAAGGGGTCCTTTAAAGTGCCTTCGGTTCCGTTTGATCCCGGAACATACTTGTATGGATGTTTGTCTGACGTTACACTTTGAGATTTAAAGCTGGTTTCTATCAAATACATTTCTGTTGGTGGCGAAGAATTTATTCTCATAGCTTAACACCCTTCTCTGAGACGTACGAGCTCAGAGGTTATGTAGTTGATGGTTACTAGTGATACATTCCCAATTTGGTAATGTGGCGTACGAAGTGCTGCTGATCATGTGTTGATTAAAGCATGGCTTTTGTGTAAAGCATAGCTTTGTGGACGTGACCTCGTCGGACCTCACAACCCGAAAATGGTCGAAACAGGAAGAATGCGGCAAGGTTATTTGGGGGTAGCAACCCCTGAGGGTATGTCCATTTCCTTCTGGAAAAGGGTTGTATCATGGTATGGAGCCCAGATATTTAACCTATGTGGTTTCTGCAAATTTATTACTTGTGGTTGTTGCTTTGTGGTTGAGGATCCTCGGATAAAGGTCGGTAACGATCGGGGATGACATACTCGTGTAGTAGTTACCTAGTTACAGAGGTAACCCGGCCTTGTGTTGGTAGAGAGCAGGTTAAGTTCTCGAGACGTCCCTCCAGAGGCGTACCCATGTGGCAATAGGAAGTTCCTTAGCCCGACCATTTGTTGGAAATCCAAAGAAACAATACGCGCACTGTACGATTTTAGTTGTATAACCTATCATGGAATGTGGCGGTAACCTGCTATTGAACATGGTAGCTATAGTAGGCATAGTACGAAATTTCTATGCTGGCTAAGATTAATATTATACTTTCGAAATATTTTCTGCATTATGCACTAATGATAATATTAAAAGGGATTTTGCACATCAAGCATGTTTGACTATCATAAGCAGAAATCTCCTCCAATTCTGCGTTTGCATTGTGTGTGTGGTTGGAGGCCTTACGGTAGTTTCATTTTCCAAAAGCATAGTGGGTTTCTTTTCCTTTTCTTTGTGAAAATAACCGTTTTTAAGATCTCACACCAGTCGCTTGACTTATCTGGAGTTTGTTGTTTCCCTTCTAAACTCTGGGTGCCCATAATTTTCCACATGGTCAGCCTAGAGTCAGGTTATCATTATTCTGGAGCGAAGTCAAGAAGTATGCTGTGGAGATATGGAGTTCAAGATGGATGGCGAGGCGTACCTCCTTTATTTGTTATACTCTTTTCCGCTGTTTGTTGTTGTAACACTCTGATGATGTAATGTTGTGTATAAACTGATATGGTTCTTTGTTTTAAATATATTCATTTATCTATTATATGTGGTTCCGCTGCGAAATGTGAAATTCTGTTATTGTTTCTGTTTTCTTCTTTTATCTTCTTCTTCTTTAACCCTAACGGTTCAGTTTTCCGACATTTCATTGTGTGGCATTTGATACAGTGGATGTATCGATGTCGATTTTCAAAAGTCGAAAAATTGGGTCGTTACAATGTGGTATCAGAGCTTTGGTTAAGCGACAACCTTGGCTCTGGTGGGGACTCCTCATTAGAGATAGAGTCAGTAGTACTCTAGAATGAGTTTGAGTGTAATAATAGATATGAGCGCGTATTTGTTAATGAATATAAAATTATTTTATATTGTGTTGATTGGTTTGTTGAGTGGTATATGGATTCCGGTCAATACGAGTAATTAACGTTATTGATAGGGATCTCTAAACACTTGAATAGAACAATTCGACACGATATTATTTTAAAATAGGGTAAATGAAATAATTTTACCCAAATTATTTTCATATATAAAAGGAAATAATCTTTGTAAATTATATAGTAAATGGATGCTTGGATATTAGGAAGTGATAATATTAAATTATTATCATTGATTATTGAATAAGAAATTGAAAACATAACCAAAAGCTAAGAAATAAATTCATATCCGAATGGGATTTGTAAATGTAAATTGTAAATGTGATTTATAATTTGAAATAGAATTCTAGAGAAATATTTGGGAATGTTTTTGAAGGATTTGAAAATCGAAATTTTGGTTGAAAGTTTTAATCCCTATGATTTGAAAATGATTTTCAAAGGTTTTGGAAAAATGTTTTGGAGGGATAAAAGCACTAAACTCTTTTCGGCCGTTGGAAAATAACTTCGGTAATGACTGAAGCATCATCGATGTTCATTTTTGAGTTTCCAAAAGAGGAATTACTGCCAAATTATTTTAAATGGAAGTTGTTTGCAAACTGGGTTTGGTTTTGGGAATTCAAAAGATAATTTGAATTGATTTCAAAAATGGTTCTGGAAGATGGAAAGACTCTGGAATCTGATAAAAATAGTTATGGAATAAAATTTATTAAGGTGGAAAATAAATTGTGAATGAATAAATAAATTTACAATTGCTAGTAAATGAAAGTGAAATTGAATGCTGAAATTCATTTCGAATTTGTAAGTAAATAGAACTGGAATTAGAATTTGAAATCCAGTTTAAATATAAGTAAATATTAACCAAAGTGGCAAATTAAAAATAAATATAGGAAGTATGTAAAATAGTTGTATCGAACTTAAGAAATGAACGGTTTAATTCTTAAGTAATTTGATGTTGGAAATGTACAAAGTCAATAATTGAGTGAAGGTTAAACTGGGAATTGTGAAATGGTAATTGTGAATAAGGGAATGAAAATAATCAATGTGAACAAAAGAAAATTCATATATCTAATAGTCAATTGGAATAAATACGTAGGATGTACGTATATTATTTTATCCGCATAGTGATTTGATGCAGAATTCGAGCACAGAATTTCGAGATAGTTATATCGATCCGAGTTAGGATTTTGCACTCGATTTTCTACAACGAACCCTAGATATGGATTTTTGGTTGATTCTGCAAATTCTGTATCATAGTTTACGGCCATGCAAGGAGAATGGCGGTTTCTGATCAAGAAACTAGATCTGAGTACGCACTAGTAAGTCGGTGGACGATACAAGTTTGGAAGTGAAATTGTGTGATCGAGTAAGCGATCGAATTTGATTTTGCGTACGAATGATATATGGACATCGTATGGATTTGAATAAAATAAATATTCAAACTATTGTTAAGAAATGTGCAAAATGATCAGCAGGATATGCAGGTGTGTTTAAGGCAAAAGGGAATTGGGATTTGATTTCGAAGATAATTTAAATTGCCCGAAAAAGGTATGCATTTAAATTTCTATGTGAAATTTGATGACTTTCTTGTCCAGCCGCTTGGCTTTTTGTTTTATTTTTGAAATTTGAGGGCCCGTTGTGGCATTTTGTAGTCGTACGGAGTAGCCGCGCAAAGGAGACGCTGGCAAAAATTTTCGAAAATTTAGGGAGTTAGAAAAGTTTTGATAACTTAGAATTTGAATTTGAATTCAAATTTGAATTGTTAAGAAAACAATATTGTTTGGAATCTATGGAAGATTTTGGAAAGTTAGCTGAAATGATATTGTTTTAATAAAAGGATTTGCTTTGGCAAGTTGATAAAACTGTTTGGTTTTGGGTAAATAGTAAATGGGTTAAGGACCATTCTTCTTAACTAGTAATTTCGGGATGAAGTTCTTTTAAGTGGGGAAGAATGTGACGACCCGAAAATTTCGAACATTTGAAATTGAGATATTTAATTGATTTTAAGTATTGAAAATTACTTCAACTTGAATTTCAAATATAACTATGAATTTGGCAATTAAATTATTGAGTTTAATTTTAGAGATTTAGGTGGAAAAATTGAATCTTCAGTTTTAAGCCGGATAAAAATATTTTGATGGCTTAGAAAATTCATATTGATAATATTAAAGATAATGGAAGTGTTAAAATTTGAAATTTGAAGCTTTTGTTCAGTTTTGAAATTATATCATTTAAATCGATATTTAAAAATAGCCTTCTGATGCACAGTCTCGGATTTCGACGAAACCAGTTTCATTAGATCTGTAATATTGAATTATTATCGGATTTCAATTTTCGCAGTGTTTGGAGTGATCGTTTGGCCAAACGCACTGAAATTAAATTGAAAATTTAATGTTTTAACTGGTGCAAAAGAGCTATCTGCTCCATACGATTGAATTTGGTCTAGAAACCTTTTCCATTGCGTTCGGAATAGACGTATAACATTATAAACGCCTAGCGGCATGCCTCGATTAGAGATAAAGATTTTGATTTGCGTTTATCAAAGCGATTTGAATTTGAATTTGAATTTAAAATAAATAAATAAATATATAATATTAATATATCAAAGAATTGTAGCATCAGACATGTTTCTTCCTTTTCAAACACTTGGCAAAAGAATTGAAACACGTGTTGTCTTCAAAATAAAATCAAAACAGCTGAGATTTTAAAAAAGAAAAGAAAAACTCTCGGCTTTATTATTTTATAAAATAATAATGGACACTACTGTCTTCATTCAAAATCAAACGAAAAAAAGAGGGCAGAGCAATTCGAAAATCAAACGAACGGAAAGAAAAAAAAAAGAAAATGAAACCCTCGATTCGAAGGTGTGTGCATCGCCATGTCATCGTGATGTTTAGGTCAATCTCGACCTGCTTGGAAAATCACGCGTGTATGGGTGCGATTTCAAATCACGAGAGCGTCGGAGCAAACAGGCGACGTTCGATTAGGGTTCTCATGCGCGCGTTGTATTCAACTAAGGGTTCGCGATCAAATCGCTATCAAAGGGAATCATCGCCGTCAGTTCAATTCAAGGGAAGAGGAGGCTATCGCGTTCGAATGTTGCGGTCTCAGTGAGGAAAAATTTGGGGTCGCGTTGATTTTGGGGGGAAGCGGCGATGTTCGCAGGTCAATGGGCTGTTGGCATGCGAGGGGAGTTGGGAAGCTTGGGGCAGTGAGGTATATTTTTTTATTTAACTTAATAAATATATGCACGTACATTTATATATATATATATGGATTGGAAACCCAAAAAAATAATATAGCTGTAATGTTTGTAAATATATATACAGTGAAGTATATATACATGCAGTTTTTTACAGTAAAACAGTAAAATAGAGTACTGTTGTTCTTTACAATAAACAGAGAAGAAAATACATACGTAATTTAATTTACTTATTATTTTAAATAATGGATTTGGTGAATAAATTGTTAAGTTAACCTATTTAATTTATTCTAGTTACTAAAAATAATTTATGAAAGGAAATTTAGTTTTAAATTTATTTTTTAGTTAAATAAATTTATTAAAAGAAATTGGTTTAAAATAAAATCATTGGATAATTAAAATTACCGAGAGAAAATTGATTATTCAATTTATTTTGAATTCTAACAAAAATTATATAATTGTTTATACAAGGTCAATATCTGAATGGAAACAAGCCGCAATGGAAAATGGATTGCATGCATTGTTAAAGGTGAGATCTTCTCACTCAAATTAAAATTTGAATTTCAGTTATTGATTGACTATTTGGATGTGGTTGTATATATAGTAGTAGTATATATATATTTGGAGTGACTGATTTCCTGCATTATACAGCGGATGAGACCCTATACGCCGCATAATAACGGAAGATATTATTTAATCCTATATACTACGATATTCCACCACGAAGTGGAATTGGTATTTAATTGTTGTGCTAACATCTATGGATGTAGGGAAACAGGTTGGAGGGATCCAACTAGATTCCTTAAATATTTGAATTTGTTTCAATATTGTGTGTTGGTTTATTTATAATCTGTGTGTGATTATATTTGTGATTGAAATCGTTGATGGCTATAGTTTAGCCGAATATATTTTTGGTATCGTAGAATACTAGAAATATAAAATTAGATTTTTTTTAACTTAAAGTATAAAATTTCAAGTAAATAAATATTAGAGACTTGAATAAATTCAAAAGAAGGAATTTAAAAGTATAAAAGTTGATTTTTGTAATCTTATCGAATCAATTCCAAAATATGGGAAAAAGGTTTTAATAAATGGATTTCGAGTGATATTGTTTAATAGATAAGAATTTATTTAAAATTCGGAGTTTAAATAGTTTGAAAGAAATAAAGAAATTTGTTTTAAAAGATAATGAGATTTGGTGTTAAAAATAATAAATCTTTGGGAAATCGATTTGACTCGGCAGATTTTCAGTGGAAATGAATAAATATTTGGAAATATATTCTGCGTAACAAAAATGATATGAATTTTTTTTCCAAAGGATTGAAATATGGAAATTGATTTGAAATTTGTTTTCGAAAGGTTGAAGTGTGAAAATGATTTGAAATTTGTTTTTAAAGGATTGAAATGTGGAAAATGATTTGAAATTTGTTTTCAAAAGGTTGAAGTGTGAAATTGAAAATTGTTTTCAATGGATTGAAATGTGGGAATTGATTTGAAATTTGTTTTCAAAAGGTTGAAGTGTGAAAATGATTTGAAATTTGTTTTCAAAGGATTGAAATGTGGAAATTGGTCTGAAATTTGTTTTCAAAAGGTTGAAATTTGAAAATATATTTTGCAAAGATATTTTGAAAATACATAATTGGGGGGGGGGGGGGAAATTATTTAAAATCTGGTGATTGTTGTGAATATTAATTGATAGTTAAATAACCGACTATCAATATTGGCCTTTAAATGGCATTTGAATTTCGATGCGACCGGAGGTCGGATTCCAAATGGATATTCGAAAACCACATCGAATCTTTGTGATGGTTCTTTTGTTTAAAAGATCAAAATGGAAATTTGTTGTGATTTACTTCAAATCTGAATGTAACGCTTATTTTTAAAAATAAGCGTTCGTTATTCGGATTAGCCGGAAGAGGACTTTGTGTCATAAAACCCATTCCGGATAATGATATAAGGAAATGGGATTGCATTTGAAGATGGTGTTGAAGAATGGGTATTTCGAAAACGAAAGGATTAGTTGTCGAATGTCTTTGCACTGAATTGCTCCGGCATAGAGATTATATCACCCTTTGTGATAGGGAGTCCGGACATGATTAGTGAATATCCGGATTTGCAAGGGATTCTTCGAAGTGCCTTCGGTTCTGTTCGATACGGAACGGACTTGTATGGATGTGTGTTTGACGTTACACTTTGAGATGTAAAGCTGGTTTCTATCAAATATATTTCCGTTGGTGGTGGAGAATTTATTCTCTTAGATTAACACCCTTCTCTGAGAGTACGAGCTCAGAGATTATGTAGTTGATGGTTACTAGTGATACATTCCTAATTTGATAATGTGGCATACGAAGTGCTGCTGATCATGTGTTAATCGAAGCATGACTTTTGTGTAAAGCGTAGCTTTGTGGACGTGACCTCGTCGGACCTCACAACCCGAAAATGATCGAAACAAGAAGGATACGGCAAGGTCATTTGAGGGTGGCGGCCCTGAGGGTATGTCCATTTCCTTCTGGAAAAGGGTTGTATCGTGTATGAAGCCCAGATATTTAATCTATGTGGTTGCTGTAGATTTATTACTTTGTGGTTGAGGATCCTCGAATAAAGGTCGGTAACGACCGGGGATGGCATACTCGTGTAGTAGTTACCTAATTACAGAGGTAACCTGGCCTTGTGTTGGTAGAGAGCTGGTTAAGTTCTCGGGGCATCCCTCCAAAGGCGTATCCATGTGGCAATAGGAAGTTCCTTAGCCAGACCATTTGTTGGAAATCCAAAGAAACAATACGCACCCTGTACGGTTTTAGTTGTATGACCTACCATGCAATGTGGCGGTAACCTGCTATTGCACATGGTAGTTATAGTAGGCACAATATGAAATTTCTATGCTGGCTAAAATTAATATTTTACTTTCGAAATGTTTTCTACACCGTGCACTAATAATAATACTAAAAGGGATTTTGCGTATCAAGCATGTTTGACTATCATAAGGAGAAATCAACTTCAATTCTGCGTTTGCATTGTGTGTGTGGCGAGAGGCCTTATAGTATTTTCATTTTCCAAAAGCATCGCAGGTTTCTTTTCCTTTTCTTTGTGAAAATAACTATTTTTAAGATCTCACACCAGCCCCATGACTGACCTGGAGTTTATTGTTCCCTTTCTAAACTCTAGATGCCCATAATTTTCCACACAGGCAGCTTAGAGTCAGGTTATCATTATTCTAGAGCGAAGTCTAGAAGTATGCTATGGAGATATAGAGTTCAAGCTGGATGGCGAGGCGTATCATCTATATATGTTATATTCTTTTCTGATGTTTGTTGTTGTAACACTCTGATAATGTAATGTGGTGTATAAACTATACAGTTCTTTGTTTTAAAAATATTCATTTATCTATTATATGTGGTTCCGATGCGAATTGTGAGATTTTGTTATTGTTTCTGTTTTCTTCTTCTATCTTCTTCTTATTTAACCCTAACAGTCCGGTTTTCCAACATTCGATTGTGCGGCATTTGATACAGTGGATGCATCGATGTCGACTTTCGAAAATCGAAAAATTGGGTCGTTACAATAACAACAAGGATGATCATCCCTGGCTATTTATTTATCAGATGCTAGAATGAAACTGTGGCATCTGAAGAGTACGTCAGCAAAAAAAAAAAAAAAAAAAATCCTTTTTTAACAACATCATTTTTTTAAAGTTTTTTAGAGCAATCGTAGAAAACCTTACTTGCTTTAGTTAGCGAAGAATTTACTAATAGTTAAAAAATTCTCATCGCAAAATGCTACCATATCTATTTCAGATTACCTACTATATGTAATGAAGAACATATTCTCTATCCATTTGGAATCAAAATTGTTGTCTACGGTTTGCATGAACATGCAAATATAATTCATAATTCCATAGGTTTCTTACTTTCTTTTGTCCACGCAAGGTCAGTCTGATATAAAGCTTCTTTCAATGTTTGATACAAAAGTTCCATATACACGTTCATTGGACGAGGATACGTTCTGAAAGTCAATGAGTCAAAGTGAAGCCTTTTTCAAATTTCCAAAAATACCCATTATATTTATATGAAAAAAGTGTGACAAAAAAACAAGGGTATATATGAATTTTCATCCGCACCACGTTTTCCAGTTAATTTTAACTCCTTTTCTTCCTCATGTTAGTTTCTTACCTCATTTCCTCACGTTACTTTCTCGACCCAAAGAATAAAACAAAAACAAATTCATTATTAACTACGAAATAAACAAAAATGGAAATTTCAAATTCTGTATCGAAGCTAACAATTAATAAATGATTATATTGCTTATTATGTTAGAAGAAGGTTCGACATAGGTTCTTCTCTTCCTTTTTGGATTTTGGAAGCGGCTTTATATGGTCCTCATAGAACATCAATGACTTGAAGGTAAGCTTATTGTTAAATTTTTAATTTTTAAAAATTTCTTTTTGTGTGAATGGTATAAATATTCCTGATCTGAAATATAGGGTTTCCCCCTTTCATTCTCTTTTGCTTTTGAGCACATGTGTCTGTTTCATATATCTCAAGGGCTATGCATTATTTGTTTGTGTTTGGTAAACAATTTGAGAACTGAAAAGTTGCACAAATATTCTACTATTTATGAAATTGTTCATTATTCAATGAGAATTGCTACTTCAAAATCTCATTGTCAAATTATATACATCAATATCTCATTGCTACTTAGTTAACATTTAATGGTTGAAATGAGAATCAGTTATTGTGATGAAGAAAAAACTATTAAAACTCAACTTAGAAGTTAGTTGTACCACTACGAATAATTAGTAAGCACTATATACCAGAGTTAGATGCTTTACTAGCTTGGAAGTTCTTTCCTTCAAATGTCATTAAATCAAGCACCATGATAGTAATCTATATAATCAACGTAGGTTGATAAAACTTAATCTTCATCATGTATGCACATAAGCCTTTGGTTTGTGTTAACTATTTATGAGTTGCCTTTTCCATATGTGTGATATTTAATGAGCTTTAGGGTGCATTTGGTAATTAAGAAGAAATAATTATATTATTGTCTCAAAAGCTAATTTTATACACTTGAAGACCAAAGTAGTCATTTTTGTGATGCTTTTAAGATATGTGGTGATTTTAATTGTGGCTATGGTGGTCTTGATTCATTATCCTATCTCAGCAATGCGATAAAGTTAGTATTTGACCACTTTGATTTCCTATAAGCATCAATGGTGATGATACATACTTAACTTGAACCGAAAACTCTGTATGTAAAGCTTTATTTAATAACGATCTTTGTTTAGCTACTGATTGCAACATTAATGCTTTATCAAAGATTACTTAACGACAACATTAATATATGGAAGGCCTACAAAAGCTTGATTTTTTTTCTTTTTTTCCTCACAATTAATTTTTCTAAGAATCTAAATTGATCCATGCATCTACTAATTTCATATATATGATATCAATGATTCTCTTTTAATGATATTTGATTTATTTAAACTAAACAATTAGAGATGTCTGAAATTAATTTGTCATCGCATATTATAAGAAGGTGAATGGCGAGTGAATAACGATGATCAACAATATTTGGTGCTAAGTGGAAGAAAGTTCAGACGACCTCTATACTGATTTCTTATAAGTGTGAAAGGGATAATGAATAGTGAAATACCACCACACAAACCCGGAGGTAATGGAAGAAAGGTATTTTACATTTTGATGATTGTAGTATTTTTCTTTTAAACTAATTGTTTTCGAATTGAATACTTATTTGGTCATTACATATGCCCCTTGGACATTGTAGAGGTACATGAATCAATGAGCATTCAGCATAAAGAAGGATGGTCCGATTTTTTTTTCATTTTTTTCTACAAGGCAATTAATATGCTTAGAAGAGTTGAACTGAATTTTGCTTCATTGTAGCACCTACTCACTTTATCTTTCTTTCTACTTCTTCTAAGCTCAAGAAGAATTTCTTTTATTGTTTAACATATATTTCACTAAGTTATTGTTGCAAAATGGTTAATTGTTGAGGATATCAAATGGAAAAATATTCACCCGTGTATAATAACATAATTTCTATATCATGGTTTGCTTCAATTATTACTTTAACGACATTCTTTAAATTTTTATCAATGTATCGTATATTCACTTATAAGTAGACATATTATTACTCAACAAGATCAATATATTGATTACTTAATTTTGTAATGTGTAGCTAACCTGTGACGACCCGAAATTTTCGAGCATTTAAAATCGAAATATTTAATTGGTATTAAATATTCAATAGAGTAATTTTAACTTGAATTACGAATATCACAATTTATTGATGATTAAATTATGAAATTAAATAATTTGAAGCTGAGTAAAATGTTAAATCTGGAATTTTAAGCCTGTTAAAAATAATTTGTAAGCTTATAAAAGTTATATTGATAATACTGAAGAGAATAGAAGTGTTGAAATCAAATTAAAGAATGGTTTGTTAAGTTTTGAAATTTATGTCGTTAAATTGAATTTAAAAATAGCCTTCCGAGGCACAGTCTCGGAATTTGACGAGGCCAGTTCCATTGGATCCGTAATATTAGATTATTATCGGATTTCAAAGTTCGTAGGGATCAGAGTTGTCGTGTGATCGTACGGTGTGGAAACGTATTGAAATTTTTATTGAAAATTCAAATGTAAATCTACTATAGTGTTGACTGGTCCAAATTTCTTCACATCGGAGCTTTCCTGATCCTTCTCTAATACGCTAACATTCTCTATTCAAGCATGCTTCTCTCTCCATCAGTCCAAATCATATTCCCCTCTCCTTTATTTTATATCATAGCCGAACTTATCAATAACATAAAATAAAATAAAAATTCAATCCCTTAAAATGGTAGAATGGGGAAAGTTAAATCGAAGGCAAGCCTTGTTCTACATCGCAAATTCTCGGACTGATTTATCTTCATTCTTTATCGAACTCGTGCTCGTTCGAGACATCGAGGAAGCGACAATCCTAGGGTAGCCTAGGGTTTGGGATTGTTTGGAGACGCGGCACGATTAGATGAGTATCGAGCTCGTTGGGGATTTTTGGTGACGCGATACGATGTGAGATCTGTGATTTGTGGTAAGGGCTCGGCAACGCTAAGGCAGGCGATGATGTCGCGTGGCGATAGGGCTAGGGTTCGAGTGGGTGGCGCTCGTAGGTGGGATGAGGCTGAGGTGAGGTGAAGGCGATGGCGACTTCAATGAGCAATGATGGAGGTTGTTCAATAGCAGAGGCTTGTACTGTAGGCAGTAAGGCATTCCTTAATTTGCAATTTAATTTTGAAATTTAACAAATTACTGTTGAGGTTTAAATTATATACAGAGAGATTTATATATCTACAGTAGGATATATATATATATAAACAATTTGTTTAATCTTATATATATTTAGATGGTCGGAACAAAGAAATTGAATTCTAGATCAATACAGTTCTTTATAAAGGATATTCATAGATAACAAATAATAATAATAATAATAATAATAATAATAATAATAATATGTATATATGGATATACGTATATATGTAGATGGAATTGAGAAGATTAGGGATTTTAGAAGGCTTGGAAATGTATATAAGAATAGATTTTTAAATCTATATTGACTCCTATATAAGTGTATATATATGAAATTTCAAAAGCAGAAATAAATATACGTATTTACATTTTTAATTTACCAAGTTAGTAGATATCAAGGAAATAATTTGTTTAACCGGGTAACCAATTATTTTAGTTACAAAAATATTTTTAAAAGAAAAATCAGTTTAGAACTTAATTATTTGTTCGAATTAAATCATTAGTTAAAATAAATTATAAATTAAATTAAATCTATCAAATGGAAATTTATTACTCAAATTATTCAAATATTAATAAATCGTCTAATATTTATACAAGGTCAAAAAATGGTGGAAACAAGCTAAAATGGAAGTGGATTGTCAAACAAAAACAAAGGTGAGTTAATCTCACTCAGTTAAATTTAAATTTAAATGATTAAATTTAAATAATTGTTGAATGGTTGAAATTGATTGATGTGCTATAGTATGTTATATTCTGGAATTGACATATTATTGTGCTAACATCTTTGGATGCAGGGAAAACAGGTTGGAGGGATCCAACTGGACCCCTCGAAATTATTTAGATTATTGAATATTCCGTGTTTTGAATATTTGATATCCCGTGATGATTTTATGAATAATTGAAGTATTGAATGGTATGGTTGGATTGAATATCTCAGTAAAATAAATTATCAAATCCCTAGAATTGTATTTTCGAAAGAAATAAAAGAGTAAATTTTAAGTAAAATAATTCTAGTGAATTGGAATAAATTAATAATGAATTGAAAATAAAATAAAATAAAATAAAAGTGATTGCAAAACTCTAACAAATTTGGAATAAGAGGAATTTGAATTATTAGGGGTAATAATAAATGGTAAAGCTTAAGCGATATTATTTGAATGAATAAAGAATTTATTTTAAATGAGATTTTGGAATTTTTAAACTGGGTTATCAGATAAAATAAAATATCGGTGGATATTTTAAATATGAATTCAAAGTGGAAATTTATAAAGGAATGGAAATTCGTTAAAAATAAATAGGGATTCATTTTTAAAGATGTGAAAGAGAAGAGTGTTTCACTGGATAGCCAAGTACGATTTTCAAGCAATTTTAAATATATGTTAAAGGTTTAATGTTGTATTAAAAAGCATATCTTAGAAAATTTATTATTTTTAAATGATTAAATTCTAAAATAAATATTTTTCAAAACTATTATCGTAGTAATTATTAAATGACTTGGTATTTGTTTTTAAAGAAAATCTAGTTTTATATTTTAATAACAGTAGCCTTATTTATTAAATATTCCTAAAGTATATAATTTAATTAAGTATTAAAGTAGTTTTAAATTTTTAAGGCTATGAAGTATATTTTATAACTAAGTGCGTTTAAATTATTTTTAAGCTAAAAGTATTTTATACTTGGCGTTTCAGTGGAAATAAATATTGGGAAATTATTCCGGGAATGGAATATGTTTGAAACTGTTTTCAAACGGGGTTTGAATGTGAAATATATCTTGTGAAGATATTTTTGAGATAAATAAATAATTTGGGAAATTATTTATTGTTGAATGGATGTTTGTGAATATCAATTGATAGTTAAATAACCGACTATCAATATCGGACAAATGCGTTGATCGTTTCGAAGAGTCCGGGATCGAGATTTATTTCTCGAAAACCACTTCGATCCGGTTTGTACGTTTCGTGAAAAAGATTTTGGATTCGAAGATGGAGCAGTGAAGTGCAAGGGCTAGTCGCTACTAATCCTGAGGATATTTTCAAAATGGATGTAGTAGGATTAGTGCCTTCGGTTCCGTTCGAACCCGGGACAGACTTGTATGGATGAATGCTTGCGAAACATCGTCAGGTGGACGATGGGCATTCTGAGGGATATTGTTCTAAAAGGTAATGCTTAGCCTCAAGCCTCATCAAATGGGAATGACTGAAAATCAGGGGTTATGCAGCAAGGCTAGGTGGGTAGCACCCAAGCAGGGTGAGGTCATTCCAGTCTAGATGTCCCTTTTTATTTCGGTTTAGTGGGCGGTTGCTGATCCCAACCGCGGGGTGATCTCACTCGGGATTATCCAGTAAGGGGTAGTCCCGGCCTTGTGTTGCAGGGGAGCGGGCGTACTCCTCGATACGGTGATCTAGGCCCCGTACTGTGACAGGTGGTACCCCAGTGCCTAGTCATTAGTTGGAAATCCATTCTCCCTACGATCCTTGTACGAGTTTTGTTTGTATTACCCACTCTGTGGCTAGTAGCTGTAATTTAATCATGTAACAATTTCGGCTATTTTATAAGTATTTGTATATAGACCCTATTATAATATCAGAGGATTTCTATAAAATTTGTTTTAGCTATCGTAAGGTAAAAACCCGACATGTTTATTTGTGGCGTGGTCTTACGAGATGCTTTTGTTTTCAAAAGGATTTTGAAACTTTAATAATCAATTGAGTGTGATTTTCTCACGCTGGTATTCCAGACCGACTCGGGTGTTATTTAACTATAATGCTCGGGTCAGACCGAGTATTATAGGATACAATATGATGCTGTGGAGCTCAGGAGACGAGCTGGATGACGATACGTACTCTCGTATTTGTTTATAAATATATTTCCGCTGTGTTGAGTTGTTGTGTATCCATTTGTATGATATTGATGTTGAGTTGTGATTGATGTACTCTGATTGATGTAATATATAAACAGAGATATATTTGATTGAGTAAAGATTATTTATTATCTATTATATTTTATTCCGCTACGATGGTTAGATTCTGATGTTGTTTTTTTATTTCCTTCTTCTACCTCTTCTTCTTAAACCCAAATGGTTCGTATTTCTGTACAACTTGAGTTGATTGTTGTAGAATAGTGTTGACTCAAGGGGTACGGATTTGCGGGTCATTACAGGTGGTATCAGAGCTTAGGTTGGTGATAACCTTGGCTCTGGTGGGAATTACTCATAAAATAGAGTCTATAGTACTCTAGAATGAGTTTGAGCATATTAATATATATGAGTGCGTATTTGTTAGTGAATATAAATTATTTTTAATGTTGGGTTGATTGGTTTATTGAGTGGCATATGAACCTTCGTCGGCACAGTCTGGACAACTGTATAGAAGGGGTTTCTAAACACTTAAATAGAACAGTCGACACAGTATTGTTTTAAATGTGGGTGAATGAAATAATTTTACCCAAAAATATATTTTGATATAAAGAAAGATTTTGTAAATTACTTCGCTAATATATGGTTGCTTGGATGTTAGAAATGATAATATTAAAGTATTATCATTGTTAGGTGAAAATTTAACTAGGAATTGAAAATATAACCAAAGTTAAGGGAATAAATTCAATTATAGAATAAAATTTATAAATATAAATTATAAATGTAATTTATGAATTGAAATACAATCAAATGGAAATATATATAAGCATAAACTATACAAATGAATTATAGTTAAAATTTATTTAAGCAAGATTTGGAAATTTAAAATCCCGGAGACTTTGGAAGTGTTTGTCGAAGTATTTGAAGATAAATAGTAGCATTGTTATTTTTGGGTTATTTCTGAAAGGAAATTTGTTTTAAAATGGATTTTAGAAGTGATATAGCATTGAATTCACTTTAGTCACTGGAAAATAACTTCGGTGATGACTGCAGCATCATCGATATTCATTTTCGAGTTTCTAAGTGATAGATTGCTGCCAAATTGATTTGTTCAGGAACACCTATTGTTTTTGAAAACCTCAAAGGAAATTTGTTGGAAATAAAAAAAATCCAGGATTGGATTAAATTTTGAGAGGTGTAATTTGAGATGTTGAAGATTTCAAAATGATTTGAAACCAAAGCAGGGAGTTAAAAATCCTGATGAGATATGTAGTAAGCTTATAAATTGAGATGATTTTTAAATCGGGAAGAAATATAAGCTTTGAATAATGGAATGTAAATTTACAGTGAAAAGTTAAAAATGAAATTAACTTGGATTGGGAAATAAAAATTTAATTGGATTGGAAATAAATTGAATAGGCTGAAAATAATATCCAGTTGTATTCGAATCAAGTTGAAATCGAATTTAGATTAAATAAATTTGAGTTTAAAATAGAATTGAACTGGAATAAAAATTCAAGTGAATAAATTGAATTGGAATTGATTCTTACCTGGATAACTAGAAAATAAGTTGGATAAGAAATAAATTGGATAAGAATTAGATTGAAATAAGTAAATAAGAATAACGTATAAAGGAATTATAATGCATGGAATAAACTATGCTTGGGATATAAATAAGCATAAGGCTTGAATTAAAAAAATAAAAGAAGAATATATTCAAGCCTATAATGAATGGAATAGTGTAAATAATAAGTTGTGACTTATAAAATTTGAAAAGTGGGATAGAAAACCCAAAATAAATATTTTTGATGAATTGAAAAGTAGAATAAAAATCAAAACTTGAATTATAAAATAAATTTGAACTTAAGAAAATTTAAATGAAGAGATTTTGAGATTAAAATCAAGTTCTGGATTATAAGTTGGGGAAAGACTAGTTAGATAATAAATTAGATAATGAAATATATAATGAGAACCCAATGCAGTTAAATAAAAGCTGAATGGTGAGATAATAATGAGGTTTGGAAATAAAACTCAAGTTATAAATTAAATTCGACTTAAATTGTCGATGAAGTAAATATAATTGAACTGTGAGTTCATAAAATTGGGTGGTAAATTGAGAATGGATAGTGGATTCAGAACTTGAGTTTTAAATTGAAATTTTAATTTGAAGTGTTAACAAATTAAATATAATTGGGAATGTATCGAATAAAAATGAGCAATATAAGTTTTTAAATTAATAAATGAAATATGACTTGAAATATAAATTGCTTAAATTGCATAAAGAAATTCATATTCTTAAGTTATTAAGTGTTATAATGTAAATTTGTGATTATAAAATGGAAATGGACTTAAATAAGCAATCTAAACTCTTGAATAGAAGTGAAATTGTAATTCATTAATGGAGAGAGTTGAATGGTGTGGCAAATTCAAAACTTTACCATAAATGAAATGTAAGGTGTAATGAAGCAAAGTGAGAATAATAAGGGTGGATGTTCTAAGTTAGCAAATAAGTCGTGAACTTATGTATGGGAAAAATGAAATTGTTTTGGTAATGAAATTGAAATTGAATTTTCAGTTGTGTAATAAATAATATCGAAAGAAATTTAGATTCTATCGAAACAAAAAGATTCACTTCACAAAGTTCACCCATCTTTCACAAAGATTCATTCAAAGATTTCAAAACAATTTCCACTTCAAATTTGATTAACTCATCCAATCTTCAAATCAAAGATTTAATTCATAGCTTTCAAAACCATTTCCAAAGATTCATTCATAACTTGAAAAACCATTTTCATTTCAAACTTGAAATCCCTTTTAACATAAATTGGGAATTCTTTCCTTATGTGAATGCTTTTATTATTTGAAAACAAATAGTTTTCGTTTCGAAAAAATCCGATTTGATTTATACAAGTTAAAGCCCTTGATTTAAATTCAAATTCCAAAACAATACTTTTAAAATGGTTTAAATCCCGTATAAACACATTTATAACTTGTATAACACTTTTAAACCATAATTTCCAAACATAGGATTCAATTTCAAATTTTGAATTCAAATCAAATTATTTAAATTTCTAAACTTTATCAAGTTATTCAAAATAACTTTTGCCTTTGAAACACGTTTTCAAACCTTTCACATTAAACCCAATTCTATTTTCAAAACCGTTTGGATATAAAAATTCAATTTTAAAACTATTTCTAAAAATCCGTGACTTAGCCAATTTCCTCGTGCAATCCATATTTGTGTGTGTATGGTGTAGTCCAAGGGGTTTTACACAATAGTGCAACATCATTGATCATCACAGATTCAAGCATATCAATATCGATAAGCGATATATTCTTATAACGCTTATCTTCCATACATAGATTCACAGATAAATAATACACATTTATCACATATAAAATAAATTAAATTCATCACAGCTTGAATTAAAACAATTCAAATTACAAAGCATCACACGGTAGCGATAACAAACAATTCAAAACATTCAATAGAATACAGTCATCTATAAGTAAGATTAATTGATCGTCTGATTAATTGAAATCAGATAAATCTCTAATCCAGGTTAATTAACATTAATTACAAAATATTTTAATTAATTAACCTTTAATAATTAATTAACTTTAAATTACTAAATAATCAACCTTAATTAATAATTTAATAAATTTTTAATCATTAAATAATCAACCCTCAATTATTAAATTATTCTTTAATTTATTATCCTTAATTAATTATTTATTTATCCTTAATTATTAATTAATTATATCTTAATCACCTTCATTAATAAATCGTTAATTAATCCTTAATTATAAATTAATTATCCTTAATAAATTAATAGATAAATGAAATATCCCTTAATTAATAAATCATCCCTTAATCACTTTTCATTAATAAATTAATCTTTAATTAATTCGTTAATCTCAAATTAGTTGCCTTAATTAGTTAATTACATTAATTAATTATTTAACCTTTATGTTAGTCCTTGAGATGATGGTCTTGATGACAACAACCTTAGAATAGGATTATAAAATATAAATACTAACATTATAGTTTAGAAATATATGTATATGCAGGATTTAACCATGCAGGTACCAAGAACGAAGACTGTACAGTATAAAGAGTCAAGATATCAAGATTGAAGACTCAGAGTATCAATAATATCAAGATTATCAAGAGCTCAAGATTTCACGAATAAGTAATTTAATTAGGAATTTTGTTAAAACTCCTAGAAAAGCACTGGCATCTTAAAATCCAATTTATTCTTGGAATGGAATCTACTTCGAGCTCGTTAAAGGGATGAAACCCTAAGTAGGATGGAACCTACGAAAAATCTAGTGGAACATTGTTTTGTATCCGCTAACTTTTATTCAAAATTATTTTACAAAATTATCTTGTTTTCAAAATGATTTCAAAACCTTCCTTTTAAAAGAATCAAAAACATCTATACTGATTTTAAATACTTTTGGCCTTAAAATAATCTTTAATTTCAAAATCAAATTATCCTTAGTTTTAAATTATCTTTAATAATAATATATTTAACTTTTAATATATATATATATACACATACTTAGATTTAAATATAAAATTATAGTAAAATTTTATATATACCAAAATATTATTCTTTATATTTATTTATGTATTATAAAATAGTTAAGTATATTTATAAAAGTTTAAAATAGTTTTAATATAAGATAAAAGTTATTTTCAGAGAAAAACAAACCACCAAAATTTCCTTTGGCATGTCGACATACCCAAGATACCCATGTCGACATAGTGGCAGTTGATTTCAAAATTTAAATTTCAAAAGAAGTGTCTATTCGTCATATCCTTTCACGAATGGATATGGCTGTTGTTCTTCTATAAATAGGGGTTGTTTTGAATGAATTTTCATTCATATTTTTTTTGGTTTTGACTTCTCTTCTTCTTCCATATTTCTTTATACATATTCTTACCATTACTCTTTCGAAATCAATATTGAATCTAACTAGATCATTTCTAGTTTGATTCTCAATCACTATCTCAGCAAGATCTCAGCGCTATTCAGAGTTATAGTCTTCTTTTGTAATCTATTTAGCGAGAAAAGGTGTGATTGTAACCTTGGAAATCAATCAAGCGAGAAAAGGTGTGATTGCGGCCTTGGAAACCAAACAAGTTAGAAAAGGTGTGATTGTAGCCTAGGAAATCAATTGGGCGAACTTGTTGCCCCTGAAATCAAGTATCTCTACCCAAAGGATTGTGTATCTGGAGGGTGTACCTCATAGCCTTGAAATCGAGGGTGTAATTGTATAATTGCTTTTGAAAGGAAATCCGTACTTGTGTGCGGACTGGATGTAGGCTAACTCGGACCAGTATAAAATCTGGCGTGTTCTTTCCTTTACTGCTTTTACTTTATTTTTGCATCTGTGTTTGTTTCTGTGATCATATCTGTGTCTGAATATTGCATAAAATTATGGTCAAATTAACATAAACTCAAAAAGATTGAGTAATTCCTTATAAACACTATTCACCCTCTCTAGTGTTTATCCTAGCCTTAAGATCCGTAATCCGCATTTTTCACATTTAGTATCAGAGCAAGGCTTTCAAAGTTTCATAATCTGATTTTTGAAAAAGTTTTTAAAATGGCTATGTTTGTTAATGGTAGTTTAGAAATATTCACATCATCATTGTCGCTTGAGTCTGCATATAATCAATGTTCAAATTCAAGTTGTCTACCAAAATTGTTTGATGTGCAAGAAACATGCTTTATGGGGTTAAGGAATCAATCCACAACGGATAAATTGTGCAGATCAAAAAGAACAAATGGATACTCGATAGTGGATGCTATAGACACATGACTGGAAATCCAGATATTCTAAATGATGTAATATACAAAGATGGAGGGCTGGTTAACTTTAGAGACAATTCAAAAGGATTTGTGATTGGCGTCGGCAAAGTCGGTAACTCTGAAACTCCTATTATTCTAATGTTTTGCTAGTTAAGAATCTGAAACATAATCTGCTAAGTATAAGTCAACTCTGCGATAAGGGATATAAAATTAAATTTGAAAAAGATAAGTGTCACACTGAAGATAATAATTTAACCGTAATATTTGAGGGAATTAGGAAAAAGAATATTTATATTCTTAGTATGTAAGTTTCAAGTGATAACCTGTGTCTGTTGGCAAATACAAGTGACCCTTGGATTTTGCATAAGAGATTTGGGCATTTGAATTTCAAACTATTATCTAGACTATTTAAATATGATCTAGTAAGAGGTCTCCCTAAAATGAATTTTAAAGTAGATAGTCTATGTGATGCATGTCAATTAGGAAAACTTAGAAAAAGTTCCTTTAAATTAAAAGATATGATTTCAACTTCAAAACCTCTTGAATTAATTCACCTTGATTTATTTGGTCTATCTCAAATTCTGTCAATAAATCATAGTAAATATGTTTTTGTAATTGTAGATGATTATTCTAGATTTACATGGACAATATTTTTGAAATAAAAAAGTGATACTTTTGAATGTTTTAAGAACTTTACAAAAAGGATTCAAAATCAACTTTGTCTAAAAATTATAACCATCCATAGTGATCATGGTGGTGAATTTAAAAATGAAAAGTTTGAGGAATTCTATAATAAAAAGAGAATAACTCACAAATTTTCATTTTCAAGAACTCCACAACAAAATGGAGTAGTAGAACGTAAAAATAGGACAATTCAAGAGTGTGCGAGAACTATGCTTTCAGATAGTTAATTACCAAAGTATTTTTGGGCAGAAGTAGTTGCTACCGCCTGTTATTTTTTAAATAGAATTTTAATTAGGCTTTTAACTAATAAGACATCTTATGAACTTCTTCACTCAAAGAAACCTAAGGTTTCTTATTTTAGAATTTTTGGAAGTAAATGTTTTATTTTAAATACAAAAGATAACTTAGATAAATTTGATCTTAAATCCGACAAAGGTATCTTTATCGGATATTCTAATAGAAGTAAAGCATACAGAGTGTTTAATTTAGAAACTAATACCATCGAAGAAACAATGCATGTTTCATTCGATGAAAATCTCAAAATTTTTAAAGATTCAAATGATGAAGAGGATTTAATCACTCAAAATTAAGAGAAAACTGAAACTAATAATGAAATTAATCATCCTAATAAAAGGATTAAACTTTTAAAAGATCACCCTATTGAAAATGTACTTGGAGATATGCAATCTGTTGTTAAAACTAGAAATCAACTAAGTCAAATGAGCAATGTAGCTTTCATATCAACTATTGAACCCAAAAATCCAAAAAAGCATCAGCTGATGATTCATGGATTTTGGCGATGCAAGAAGAATTAAATCAATTCACTAGAAATGATGTTTGAGAACTTGTTCCTAGACCTGAAAATAAAACTATAAATGGAACTAAATGGGTTTATAAAATAAAATGAATGAACAAGGGGAGGTTGTTAGAAATAAATCCCAGTTAGTCGCTCAAGGTTATTGTCAAGAAGAAGGAATAGATTCTGATGAAACCTTTGCTCCCTTAGCAAGATTAGAAGCCATTAGGATTTTACTTGCTTTCGCAAATCATAATAATTTTAAACTATTTCAAATGGATGTTAAAAGTGCCTTTTTAAATGGATTTATAAAAGAGGAAGTATATATTGAACAACCACCGCTTTTTGAAAATGAAAAATTACCAAATCATGTTTATAAACTTAAGAAAGCTCTAAATGGTCTAAAACACGCTCCTAAAGCCTGGTATGATAGATTAAGATCTTATTTATTACAATCAAATTTTGAAATTGGTAAAGTAGATAATACTCTTTTTATTAAAAGAAATAAAAATTATATTCAATTAGTACAAGTTTACGTAGATGATATCATTTTTGGATCAACTAATTTTGAAATGAAAGAATTTTATGAAATAATGACAAAAGAGTTTGAGATGAGTCATATGGGTGAATTAAACTTCTTTCTAGGATTACAAATAAAACAATTAGATAATAGTATCTTTATTGGCTAAGAAAAATATGCTAATGACCTAGTTAGTAAATTTGGTTTGACAATTGCAAGTGGAAAACTCACTCCCATGGCAACCAATGAGTACCTAAGTAAAGAAGATCTCTCGGAAGATGTAGATCAAAAATTATATAGAGGAATGATTGGATCACTACTCTATATCACTGCAAGTAGACCTGATATCATGCATAGTGTTTGTCTCTATGCAAGATATCAGTTCCAACCTAAATAGACTCACTTAAAAGCCATAAAACGTATCATGAGATATGTTAAACACACCGCTGATTATGGCTTATTTTACCCTAAAAATGATTCTATTGACTTAATATGTTACTGTGATGCTGATTATGCTGGTTGTAAATCAGACCGAAAAAGTACAAGTGGAACTTGTCACTTTTTGGGGCATTCTCTAATTTCCTTGTTTAGTAAAAAGCAAAACACAGTTTCTTTATCAACAACTAAAGCAGAATATATTTCTACTGCTTTGGCTTGTTCTTAAGTAATATATATGCAACAAACTTTAAAAGATTATGGTTTAAATATCTCAAAATCACTAATTTATTGTGACAATACTAGTACGATAAATTTATCCAAAAATACTACTCAACATGCTCGAACTAAACATATTGATATAAGACATCATTTTCTCAGTGATAATATAAATAAGGAAGTAATTACTCTAGATTATATTAATTTCGAGAATCAAATTGCTGATATATTAACAAAACCCTTAAATGAACCTATATTTACTAAATTAAGAAGAGAATTAGGAATTTGTTCAATAATTGAAATGTAAAAATATAAATAACAAAGTATAATTAAAAATTATATCAAAATAAATCAAGTAGTAAAAATTTCAAGGACCATTCGACATACCCCCTCAACGCATGTCGACATACAACGATTTTTTATTTTTGAAATTTTTTCCACTAAATTCAAATAATTGGTTATATATTCTTCTTATTTTCAAAATTTTGATCATTCTCTCTATTCTCTCTCCGTTCTAACTTCTGAAATAAATTAAACCATGGCCATCGCTTCCAAATCAAACAAAAATTCAACCTTTTCATTCCCTTCTCCTACTTCTGGACCGTTTCAACGAACTATGCTTGCTAGAGTGACAAAAATGGAGGATTCTCTGAAGGATGCACTGCAATTATTGACTGAAATTAAAGTGGTACAACTTAGAATGGCCAAAGAACAAGAGAGGCAAGGCATAATTCTTAGGAATTTGCAAAAATTTCTGATGGACAATCATGCTAATCCAATCTTGATTGACGAAGATTCTTCAGAAGATCAAGTGCAAGAAGGCAGCGAAGAAGAAGAAGAAGCTTTCATGGAAGAAGAGCATGTTGAAGAAGACGACAAAGTCGTTTGTGTTGGCTAAGTGTGCTTTGACAAAGATGGAAATCTTGTCGATCAACGTGGAAATTTCTGTTTCCACTATCCAAATTGTTCGGTTCATAGATCTTTCATTTTCATAGACACTCATTAGTTTCTTTTCTCCTTTTCCTATTGCTGTATGTTCTTTCTTAAGTTCTCTATGATAATGTAGATATAACTATATAATTAATAAATAATTTGTGTTCTTACATGTGCTCTATCAAAAGTATTATTATATGGATACTTAGTTAGGATTGTTAGTAGTTTAGGACTAAGTTTTAAGTTTTGGAGTTAAGTGTTGATTATTTACGATAATGCTATCACTATAATCACATGTCATGGAGTATTAGATTAAGGGGGAGTTATATAGTTTCGAGTTAGTTTTTTTGTTGATTACAAAGGGAGAGAAATATAAAATAGGATAGTTAGGCATAGATTAAGGGGGAGTTCTTAGCTTTAGGGAGAGTTGTTAGGATAGAAGTAATATTTTATAAACAAAGGTTGTGATCATCAAAAAGGGGGAGATTGTTAGTCCTTGAGATGATGGTTTTGATGAAAACAACCTTAGAATAGGATTATAAAATATAAATACTAACATTATAGTTTAGAAATATATGTATATGCAGGATTTAACCATGCAGGTACCAAGAATGAAGACTGTACAGTATAGAGATTCAAGATATCAAGATTGAAGACTCATGAGTATCAAGATTATCAAGAGTTCAAGATTTCAAAAAAAAAGTAATTTAATTAGGAATTTTGTTAAAACTCCTTGAAAAGCACTAGCATCTTAAAATCCAATTTATTCGTGGAATGGAATCCACTTCGAGCCCATTAAAGGGATGAAACCCTAATTAGGATGGAACCTACGAAAAATCTAGTGAAACATTGTTTTGTATCTGCTAACTTTTATTCAAAATGATTTTACAAAATTATCTTGTTTTCAAAATGATTTCAAAACATTCCTTTTAAAGGAATCAAAAACATCTATCCTTATTTTAAATACTTTTAGCCTCAAAATAATCTTTAATTTCAAAAACAAATTATCCTTAGTTTTAAATTATCTTTAATAATAATACATTTAACTTTTAATATATATACATATATATATAGATTTAAATATAAAATTATAGTAAAATTTTATATATACCAAAATATTATTCTATATATTTATTTATGTATTTTAACTATAGTTAAGTATATTTATAAAAGTTCAAAATAATTTTAATATAAGATAAAAGTTATTTTCAAAGAAAAACAAACCACCAAAATTTCCATGATCAAAACTGGAGTAAAACCCGACCAGATACAATCATCACTAGCCGCTAACTCCGACCACCGGGTCACACACCCATCAACCAGAAGTTACACTGCTACCACCTGCTTCGTTTCTCCCCATCGAGATCCGACCCGATGCGTCACCGTTGTCGAACAAAGCTCGACAAACTCAACGACAGAACCCACTGCTAAAACCCAAAATCTTCTCCGATCAGGCCCCTCATTCAAAGGAAAAAATCTCCATCCATTTTTTCCGACTTCCCCTACATCATATCCTCCTCCAGCCTTAATTTCGACTCTCCCCTTACCGCCATCGACTACAATCGACCAAAAAACCCAAATTGTTCAACTCAGAAATACCCAAAGCATACGGGCTTAAAAATCCAGATTTAAATACCAAAATTCATCATTTTGTTTAACACTTCAGTTTATATAATCAAAATTTGAAACTAACCTAATTGACTTTTAACATATGTGAAGGTCTTCACTGATATTATCATGTTTGAGATAACTGCTAAATATAAATTCTCGAAATTATCATTAGGAAAAAAATGTTGCACAAATTCAAACATCTTTCATTCACAAATCAAAATCTAATATTGATTTTATGGTGAGATATTGAATTTATTTAGTGATCAAGCCTGTAAACACACGGAGCATGCTATACATATAAACACAGTAATATACAGGCATGACATCCTTATATACATACATGCATTCATCTTCACAAACATTTGCAAACTAAATTACTACATAAATCATCACAGATCTCCAGGTAAAATCACAGGTTTTAAATATGTTTTTAAAGAAAAATTTACTCACCATATTTTATTAAACAGAGGACAGTTTTCATTATTGCAGTTTGAATTTGATCTGCAGCTTGCTTGATTGAATTCACTAGATTGTTGATGAAACATTGGTTTGATCCTACTGCATGCCTCGATTCAAGTTGAAGATGAAATAAATGCTGAAGTTGTGGTGTTTGCTTTAGATCAGATTTTTAGTTTGGTTTTCAATTTCAGGTTCGCATTTAGTGTTTTTCTTTTAGATTTGGTTTTGAAAGATGAAGAAGAAAGAAAAGGTTTAGAACTGAAAATGAAAACCATATTTTTTTTCTTAATATTTAATAATTTATAAGTTTTTAATTAACATAAGAAGAATTATTGCCATTTGTCATTAGGTTATTACTAAGCTTACACATGTTAAATTATTTTACAAATGTCAAATACTAACTTAAAATGTTTACAAGTTTTACAATTTTTTTTATTCAATTATTTAAGTTTTTTTAATATATTTGTGTATTATGTTTAAATGTACATCATGTTTATCTTTTTATAAGCTTTTAAATTTTAATACACACACACACTCACACACAAATATGAGTTTATGTAAATATTTATTTATAAATTACTTATGTTTTGAATCAATTAATGTATATATGTTTATATGTTTGTGGATTTCATTTTAACTTTATGTATTTACAAACCATATTGTCTCAAGTTTAAACTTTTGAAAGAAAGAATATTTAAAACAAAAGAAATGAATTTTTAATTAAATCTTATTTTAAACTTAAACCAAAATTTATTTTAAATAAATAAATATTTACCTTAAGTGTTTTGAAAATATATGTTAATTTTTTAAATAGCTTTTGAAAGGGTCTATATTAAATTAAATCAAAACTTCCAAATTACAATATATATATTAAATTTGAAAACATGTTTTTGTTTGTTAAATTTAAACCAAAGCTTTTCTATTTGCAATATATACAAATATATATATATATATATATATATATATATTAAAATAGAATACATTTTTAATATTAGTTTTGAAAATAAAATTCTACCAATTAAATATTTATAAAAGAAAATTATTAAACCAATTTATTAGTTTTAAAAATAAACTTTCCAATTTAAATTATTAAATGAAGATTATTAAACCAATATTACACACTTTAAATAATTACAAATAAACATTATTAAATTGATATTGCCTAAAATTCCAGGTCATCACATTCTTCCCCCTTAAAAGAATTTTGTCCCCGAAATTTAAAAGCAACGATAATTTAATAATCCAGCAAAGGTTTTTATTTTCAGCAAAGCATACATCATTAATATACTAATAATCATAACAACCAATATAATGAAACAACCAAATCTAACTAACTATCCTGACACAGTTCAGGATAGGCTACCTAATACTATCTAGATTTTCCTAAGTACAATCGCTGGGGTACTCGCTCTACTGAATCTCAACTAACTACACTACCACTCCTAAGCTCCTTCCCACCTTGATCTACAATCAGATCAGGATATCAGACTACACTCAAGTCCAGCTCAACTGCCAGGTTCTTCTGAACTACTGACCATAACCAGTGATGAATCATACACGTATTTTCTCAGAGATAAGTGAAATACACTATGAATCCCAGCCATCCGAACTGGAAATTCAATCCTGTAAACCAAAACATTATCCTACCCAAACACAGAAAAAATCCAATATACCTCGGAACTAACTTCACAGTCTTACCAATCTTATGGCTTCCTTAACCAGAGAAACCTTAACCGATGCCAAATCTCCAACTTCGAGTTCCAAATTCCTTTGTCTCCTATCCACATAAATTTTCTGATGATCCTGGGGCTGCCTATCTTCTTCCTGATCAGCTCACCTTTGCTGATGCTTCTTGAAACAAACTGGACCAAAACAACCCAATCTCTAGATCCTAGTGGTCCTCCCAAGATTCGTCGATATCCAGAACATAAGCTCTACCCACAAGCATCAGTGGACTTCGAACTTACTTCTCATATCCAGATAACCAGAATAGGTGTACTTATAACCTTGCCTTCAAATCTTGAAAACTTCTATACACTTAGGAGATCCATATAAACTTCCTATAGAAACCCTTTAACCTAGGAAAACTGCAACTTCCGGTTGCATCCACTCTAGAACCGCTGCTACCTCACTTTCGCTGCACAACTCTGATTCGGAGTCGATGAGAATATTGACAATGAACATGAACACAAACTTATCAACATATCTCGGAAATCTATTCATCGAGTCCACTAAATCTTAGTGACCCATCTGACTCGGTCACACAACCTTACAGCAGAATCCAAACTTAAAAACTAGATCTGACCAATTCATTTCCAAAAGTTCTTGAGCTGCTACGCCAATTCTTCCCTCTCAAAGAATCATCCTACTACCAAGCTAACCACCGATATTGCTTCTGGAACCAAGTCGATACGAAACTCAAACTTCAGATGCAAACAAACTTTTGACTTCTCGAAGACATCCGGGAAAATCTCTGATCACTCTGATAGCTTTTACTTCCACTTGAGACGCCTCAATCTCAAGCAAAAGATTACTCAAGATGAACTCCCAAACTAATCGCAAGTCGCTTTTGCAATTTTACCCAGTTCAGATTTCAAAGATACTGTTCTCCTTTCACAAACTAGAACAGCTTTTCCAAACAGGGTTAATCCTTCAAGAATTCCTTATTTACCAGAAAAACTAATGGTTCACCTTCAAAAAAAATATCCTGCTCTGCTGAGCTTCTAGAAGAAATGGACAAGCCTTCACCATCTTCCCAGACTGCTGATAGTAAAACCACAAGGATTTCTGAATCTTCGAAGAAACGAGTCCACACTGCTGCTTACAAACTCCACCTCGATGATACTGCTGAGCCAAATGACCTTTCTGATAGCACACAAAATATCTCCAAGCTGCACTGCTACCACAGCAGACCAAAGGCTTCTTTATCCATAGGCTCCTCGAACCCCAAAGACATCAACTAACTTCACAAAAGAACCTTCGAGATGGGCAGACATCCTCTAAAGAAACTCGGGCTCCAAACCAAGCATCAACATCTCGCTCTCCTTAAGGGGGTAACAATGAGACCTTGTCCGAAGCGAAGCAACTCATCGACCTTAGTCTCATACTCCAATACAGACAAACTCCCTAGCTTGAAATCCAGAAAACTCCTTACACAGTCGAGTCTTCCCTGCGGTAGGCAAAGACTGTTCCTCAACTATTTCCATAAACTTTTCTAGGAGAAAAACATCTTCGGAAACATCAATGGATACCGCGTCACACGACGCAGCTGCTCCTTCCTGAAGTCGCCAGGATGCCACCACTTGCTTCTGCTCATCCCACAGATCCAAACTCTAAGAAAATCCGCTCATACGAGCTCAACCAAACTCACACTTCAATGATGGACTTCATATCTTGAAAAGTCTTCCTCCGAGATTAATGAAATCCTTACACCAAGCTGCAAAGCTTACTCGAGGCGGTATTAGGCCTACAGCCTCAGCAAATACTCTTCCAACCTCACACTAGGGTAGTCGTGTCACACACACAACTACTCTTTTACTTCTAGAACTTATGTTGGAAAAATCGGACTGGTAACCCAACAGATTAGGTGTGTGTGTGTGTGTGTGTGTGTGTGTATTAAGTACGCTCTCTCAAGAAAGAAATCACTCCAAAGCCTAGGCACTCACTCAACCTAGCGCTCTGATACCACTGTAACGACTCGAGGCAGTGGCGACCGGTAGGCTTTGCAACCATCCCAGACCCACCGAGGCATACATTGGTACCTCGAATTTGCTTTTACGGCCAGCCTCTCGACTCGCAACCAACCCAACGCCTTATACTACCTCAAAGGGACATGTAGGGGTAAGAGTGTCATGCTCGCCACTAAACACGAAGCGAGAACCCCTTATCATGCTGTACTGAAGCAAATCCGATCCCGGTCTCACCGAAATCCAAAACGCCATTTTAATGTCCTAGTTGTTTAAGGGTTTAAATAATTTAATTTATATTTAGGGTATCATATTCACACAGATAAATGATTCACATTATCATATATAGATAATCCATATTTATCTCAATTCTACCAAACATCTCATACCACAAAGCAGCATATCACATTTCATAGATAACAAATAATCCATGGCATCCCATATCATCCATACATCCATAAGCAAGATATTTAAGTTTAACAATTCCTAATTAATTTAATTATTCACCAATTAAATTAATTACTAGCTTTTAATCACTTGGATTACCTTAATCCTGCTTACTTAACGTTGATTAATTATAAACCAATTAATTAATCATCTTTTAATTATCCATCTTAATTAATCATCCTTGATTAATTATCCTCTAATTTCAATAAGTAATTAACCTTCAATTAATTACACAAATTTATTTATCCTTAATCATTAACATTAATTAACCTTTAATTAATTAACGGTAATTAATTACATTTATCATTAATTAATTACATTAATTAATTAATCTATAATCACCTATATTGATTAATTATCCTCTAATTAATCACATAAATCAACCTTTAATTACTTTTATTGATTACATTAATTAATGATCCTTAAATTACTTCTTTAATTAATTATTCTTCTAATTAATCTAATAACTAATCTTTAATCAATCATATTCATTAATCAACCTTGATTAATCATATTTAGTAATTAACTATCCTTAATTACTTACATTAATTAGTTAACTCCTAAAATTAATTAATTCTTTAATTAATTACATTAAGCAACTAATTTTTAATTACTTCCATTAAGTAATTATTGTAACGACCCTGAATTTACGATCCCGAAAACTCCAGATAGTTAGGAAAGGAAGAAAGAGAAAGAAGAAAAAGAAGAAAAGAAACACCAACTTTTCACATTCGCAGCGGATAAAATAGAATATCAAATTATATCATCATTTACAAAAATAAAACTGTATCAGTAAATTTACATTTTCAATACAATAGAGTTACAACATTTATACAATCAATGGACAGTTAAGATTAACATGTCCCAGATAAACTACAATATATCACAGCATAATACGCTCCATACGTTTCTGCCATGCAGCTCGCCTCCTAAGCTCGAGAACGTCCTTACCTGAAAATCTCTAATACTAGGTCTGAACCGAGCATTACATCAAAGTAACACCCGGATCAGGCTGGAAACCAGCATGAGTAAACCCATCTAACATGAATTACAAAAGCATATAACTTATATATAACCTAGGAAACTTGTATCAATTACAAATTCACAAATTGTTATAGACGTCACTTATTTCACTCACCAATTTCTAAGTACCAAAACTTAGATTAAATGGTCCAATTCACTTAAATCATTCTATTTCAGCCTATTGATTTCATATATCAATTTATAAAGAATCGAAGTGGTTTCTGGTATTTACTAATACCCGACTCCGGTCTCTTCGTTCAATACCATCTTAACCCAAGTTATTCAAGTGAAATACAATTCATCTCTAAATAAAAGATGCCACCGTTTTACACAACAATTCATCATCGATAAATAACCACATTATCATTGTCCACCCAAAACATATCATATCACAAATCATTTCATATCAGAGATATTAATCAATTTAAGACATTTAATTATCATTCAATCATTCGTAAGCAAGACGGATCATTTACAAAATTAATTTAATTTATCTCTAATTAAATTAATTATAAATCTGTACTCACTTAGATTACCTTTACTTAACATTCATTAATTACAAATCTATTACTTAATCATCCTTTAATTATCCATCTTAATTAATCATCCTTGATTAGTTATTCTTTAATTACAATAAGTAATTACCTCTCAATTAATTACACAAATTTATTTATCCTTTACCCATCCATATTAATTGCATTGATCCTTAATTAATACTCAAATTAATTATCTTATAACCACTTCATTGATCAATTATCTCTTAATTTGTGATATCTCGGAAATTTTAGCAATATCGATTTAATAATCTGTATTTAAAATTAAATCGAGTTGATAAATTCTGTTAGTAAAAATTAACTTGATTTAATAATCCAATTAAAAAGAATATTTGGTTGGTGAATTTTATCTTTTAAAAGCTAATAAAATGCTTTCTATTTATAAAGTGTGTATATATATATATATATATATATTGTAGATAGATAAGTTTTGATTTGAAGTTTAATAAACAAATAAAATCTTGTTTTTAAATTCTAATATTCATTTTGATAATTTGGAAATTATTATTTTATTTAATATATAACTATTCAAAACTATTTCATAAGTAACTATATGGTTTTAAGATACTTAAGGAAAATGTTTTAATTTGTTTAAATATATTTTAAAGCATAGTTTAAATTTTAAATAAGATAAACAAAAGTTTATTTTATTTCCTTTTTGAATATAGCTTAATAAATATAATTTGGAATTATGTATGCAAATTTAAAATACCCTTTATATATTAGAACGTTTATGCATTTAAACAAGTTAGATTAGTGATAAGTAATTCATAATTTCTTTTATAAATTATTTAAATTAATAAATATGATATTTTCAAATAATAATAAATGTATAAATATAGAAAGGTTTTAAAAGAAAATATTATTATTATTTTTAAATTAAATATGTTGATATAAATTGGTTTTAAATTGGATTTTAAATGTATGAATAGAATTTGAATTTGAATTAATTTTGAAATTCAAAAGAATAAACATATCTAAATTATGTAAGTAAGCTTCTATTTTTATATAATTTTTTTAATTCATTTTCTTCAAATCATTTTCCAAATTCTTCAAATCATTTTCCAAATTTTTCATACGCAAATCAGTAAATCATCCTCTAAAATCAAATCTGACCAAGCCTACCTGAAGTTCACTTTCTTCAACCTGTTTTTTAATCAAAACCTTCAGAGCCATCAACATGCAACTGCAAGTTTTTCAAATCTAAAGCATTCAAATTTAAAGATTCAAATGCATCTGGAATCAGGCTTGCATGCAAATTTAAAATAGCAAGCACTCAAGTGCAGGTTTGAAACCAGTTTTCAATAGCTCGCTGCCTCTGTTTCATGCGAGGAATTGTGTCAGGTGATTACAGTATTAAAAATTTAAGTAAATAATTATGTTGCATAATCATCTATGAAACAAGTATGTTTGTGAGTAAAGTTGTAGGTTCAGCTTTGTGAATATATATGAAATATTGATTGAGCATTGCTGTATGTTTGGAACTTCTCTAACTTTAGTTCCAGGTTCTAAAAAAATAATATCAATTGCTAATAATCCAATCTACGATATGATTTTAGTACTGAACCAAATATATGTTATATATCATCAGTTAAGTTTAAAATTTTGTTTAAGTTAGAAACAACTAGTATTGCCTCTGTAAGAAATAAAATATCAGAGCAATCTTTAAATAAGTCAAAATTCAAGTATTCAGGAATCTAACTCAAATGCTTAAACCAAAATTGGATTTTTAAAACTAAAATTACTATTTTTAGTGAAGAGATTTGATTATATTTCTAGTTCAACCAGAAAATGAAAATTTAGTGAATTCTGATGAACTTGATGGACTTAAGGGTCGTAATTCTTTCTGGAAGAAGGGAAGTGGTCAGTGATTTAGAGAAAAATGGTGGAGGTGTTGGTAGATCGCCGTGGTGATGGTGATTGTTGGATTTGATTTCTAAACCTAGTTTTTAGGGTAGTGTAGTGTTTTGATCGGCATGGTGGCTATAGGGGATCGTGTGCTTCAATATTTGGGAAGATGGTTGCTTGGGTGTTGAAGAGTGTTGGACGGAGTTCCAAAGCCACCGATGGCCGGAGGAGAGGGGATGGGGGTTTTACAGGTTTTGGGATAAGAGGGTGAAAGTGGTTTCAGTATGTTTCCAGGTTTTCGTTTGGGTAATCGAATTTGATTTCGAGTAGATGATGAGTTTTTGGATGATCGGGATGTGTTTCAATGATGAGCGTCGACATGCTCGTTGTCTTGGTGGTGACCGGAGGTGGCCAGAACCACCGTGCATATGCACGGTGCAGTAGAGTGTCAGGTGAAGTTGGTGGGGTTGCAGATTTTTGGGACTCGAGTTATACTCGAGTAATTCGAGTTTTTGCTCGAAGTTGTACATGGTTTTACTCGAAGTTAAAGAAGGGGAGGATCGGGTATTGTAGTGGTTACATGTTTCTTTAGAAACCTGATTGTTTTCAACTCAAAATTTTAAATTAAATCTGAAGCAAGTTATAAAATAAAATTTAAAACTTAAAATTTAAATATGGATTCAAAACTAAGTTTTTGAATCCTAGTTTTAAAATTTAATTTAAATTTTAAATGTTTAAACAACTTTAAAAGAGTTTAAATAATTGAATTTAAAGATAAAGCTTTAAAATTAAATGTAAAAGATTTAAACATAAGTTTAAGTCTGGAATCAAATTCCAATTTGAATCAATGTTTTGAAAATAAAGGAAGTTTTAAAAAAATTAAATGTTTAAACAACTTTGGATGTTGAAACATATTTTAAATATGATTTGTATTTTAAAATGAATTTGGGTTTAAATTCCTTTAAACATCTTTTATAAAATAAGGAATTCTTTTGCAAAAGATTTAAAAAGGTTTTTTAAATGATTTTAAAAACTTTGTTAAAACTAATTTTGATTTCATTTTAAATTTAAAATTTAAAATGTAATTTGAAAACAAATTTTTAAAAAAAGTTGTTTCAAATTTTCTTTGTTAATGATAATGTAATCATTAATAAGAAATGTTTTATTTTAAAATAAATCAAAGATTTAATGATTTTGATTTATTAAATTAGTAAGGTAATTAGATGGTTAATTAATTAATTAATTTAATTAATTAAGTAAGGATTTTGAATTAATTAATTAAGGTTGAAGATAATTAATTAAGATTAATTAATTTGGAAATATGATCATTAATTAAATAAGTTAAGATTTTAATTAATGATTAGAAATTAATTTATCAAGAGATTAAGATTAATTAAGTTAAAAACTTAATTAATTAAACAATTAGTGATTAATTAAATGATTATTAAAGTTAATAAATTTGTAATCAATAATGATTAATCTAAGTTAATTACTTAAGAAGGGTAATTGAGGAATTGTTGATAAGTTAACGAGGATCATTAACTTGAGATTATTTAATAATTAACTAATGTGATTAATTTTAATAATTAATTAGATTAATTAAATTAGATAATCAATATGGAATTTGGTTAAGTATGATTACTTTATGAAAGTAATTAAAGGTTACTCATTGTAATTAATTAATTAATTTGATTAGTTTAAATTAATTAATTAAGTTTAATTAATTCAGAATAATCATTTGATGGGTTGATAAGAGATTAATGAAGGATAATTACTTAGAGAAGTAATTGAGATGAGTAATTACTGAATGTAACTTATTTAAAGTATGGAAGAGTTTTTGGATTAATTGCTTTGTGTAATTAATATGAAAGGTAATTACTTAGTGAAAGTAATTAATAATTAATTATTTAGTGTAATTAATTTAAGCATTGATTGATTGAGACATTTGGAAATAATTAAGTAATGTAATAAAATGAGGATAACTAATTACTAATGAGATTACCAAGGATGATTAATAAACATAAATTAATTATTAAATATAATTAATTTAGGAATAATTAATTTACTTGATGAAGTAATTAATAGTAGTTAATTACTGAAGGCGATTAATCAAAAGTGATTAATAATTATGGTTAATTACTTAATGAAGTTAATTAATTTAAATGTAATTAGGAATCATTAATTAATATAATTAATGATGTAATTAAGAATTAATAAATTGAGATTAATTAATCAATGATAAGTGATTAAAGTAATTAATTAATGTAATTAATTAAGGATTAATGTAATTAATTATAATTAATTAATTAATGAAGTAATTAAAGATTAATTAATGTTTTCGGTTAAGGATAATTAATTTGTAAAATTAATTAAAGATAATTACTGGAATGTAATTAAAGGATAATTAATCAAGGGTGATTAATTAAGGAAATTAATTAGAGGTTAATTAATTGATTGATTTGTAATCAATTAATGGTTAAGTAAGCAAGATTTAAAATGATGAAGTAATTAATTTAATTTATTTTAAATTAATTAAAGATGAAGTAATTAATTTAATTCACTTTAAATTAATTAGAGATGGAAGTAATTAATTTAATTCATTTTAAATTAATTATAGATGGTGTGATTAGATCATTGCTTATATATAAATAGATGATATGTGTTTGCCTTGAATGGTTTGAATCTCAGATATGAGATAAATAGTGTTGTGATATGGATGCTTGGTTGCATTATGATGATATTATGAAGTATCTATGGGTGATGAAAATGTAGATTATCAATTTGTGATGATAATATGGATTACCTGTTTGTGATGATAATGTTGATTATTTATTATGATGATGTGAATTATCTATCTGTGTGTATATAGATAATTAAATTGATTTGTTTTAACTTAAAACAACTTGGACCTAAAAGATGGCGTTTTGGATTCGATGAGACCGGGATCGAGTTTCATATTTGGATATCTGAAAACCACATCGATCCAAATTTAACGATAGGTCGTGAATCTCAAGTGAAGATGGAGATTCAGAGTGCAAGGGTTATTGTCGTTAACTCTGAGGGTGATTCCAAAATGAGTGTAACGAGATAATGCCTTCGGTTTCGTTCGAACCGGGAACGAACTTGTATGGACTGAATGCATTCAGAACATCATCAGGTGGACGATGAGCATTCTAAGAGATGTGTTCTCAAAAAGGTAATCGTAGTTTCAAGCCTCATCAACCGGGAATGGCTAAAACAGGGGAGGTGCAGCAAGGCTAAGTGGGTTATGCCCAAGTAGGACGAGATTTTCCCCTGTCTAGAAGCCCCTTTTTATTCGGCTGCGTGGGCGGTTGGGTCGCGGCCAACTGCGGGGTTGTCTTGTTCGGGACTGTCTAGTAAGGGATAGTTCCGGCCTTGTGTTGCAAGGGATTGGGAGTGATCCTCGGTACGGCGATCTAGGCCCCGTACTGTGACGGGCGATACCCCGGTAGCCCTGCATTGTATGGAATCCAAAATCCAATAAGTGTCGTACGTATTGAATGTGCCCAACTATGTTAGAACATGAGATGTAAGCATTCCAGCTATTTCTGTTTTTTATTTGAAAACCCAAGACACTATTATAATATCATCGGATTTCCTATCAAATGTTTTGGTTAGCGTAAGGTAAAAACTTTTCCATGTTTATGTGTGAGAAGTCTTACGTGATACCTTTCTTTTCAAAGATTTTTCAAAAGTTAAGCAACTTTAACCTGTTACTCACACCAGACCCATGTCCGACCCGGAGTTTATTTCTGTTTTCTTAAACTCTTGGGTACTCAAATTTTTACGAGTAGCCAAGGGATTCAGGTTAGCTTTGACGAATTATGGAGGAGCAATGGAGCAGGAGGCTTCTGCGTTATAGTTATCTAGTATTCCACTTTGTTTTTATCTCTGATTCGTTTGTTTGAGTTGTTTAGTACTGTGTTGTAATAACGAGACAGGTGTTTATAACTGTCTAGTATGTGTTGTATAAGTTGTGTAACTCTGATAGTTGTTGTATAGTATGTAATACTTATGTTATTAATATAATTTATTCGTTCCGCTGTTGAGATTTTGTTGTTGTTTCTTCTTTCATCTCTTTCTATTTCTTTCTTTCTCAATTCATGATACGTCTTTCTGGTTAGTGGAAGACGGGTCGTGACATAATTAATCATACTTATTATTTAACTAATCATTGATTAGTTTTCTTAATCAATCAATCCTTAATTAATTACACTAAGTAATTAAACCTTAATTACTTCCAGTAATAATTTTCGTTGGTTAATTATGCTCAATTTATTAACCTAATTTTTAATTTGTTATCCTTTAATTACTAATTAATTTAATTTCCCCTTATCAAATTAATTCTCTAATTATTCTCATGATTTAATTAACAAGATTTATTACATTGATTTGTAATTAACCATCCTTTAATTAGTAATCATTCTATAATCACTTTCTATTAATAAATCTTGTAATTAACCATCTTAATTAATTAAAGATAAACCACTATCTCTTAATTAATTATTCAATTATCTTAATGAAATTAAATTAAATACTTGAAATCTCTTAGAACCTTTTAATTTGCTTATCTTAATTAATTGGCTAATATTTGATTATTCCAAAACAAAACCATTTAAGTTCAACCCATTGTTTAGTAACCTATTTTTAATAAACTACTTTGGAAACTTAGTTCTTTTCTTTAATTTTAAAACGTGGTTATCTAACAGCTGGTTTAATCAAAATCTACACGCGTGAAACAACACGTAACCAACTCGAGTAATCAGCATCCTCAACCCGGGTTTAACCCGATACCTCTCAAATCTCCTCTCGAACAAAAACCGACTCTTCGTCACCACCGTGCACTGAATCCTAGTGCACGTGCACCCTTCGCCAATGGCCTTCCGATGCCTACGACCACCCTTCACAAGTCAACTTCGACGTGCACTGGCCATCAGATTAACCACCACCCTCGATCGAGCACGAAAACAAAATTGAACCTATCGGAGCTTCCTGGATCCAAACTCGACCACCAAAATCGCCTTGCTAAACTGATTTCGACCATCAGAAATTCAAATTCTCCACCCACAGCTTTGTCATGTTTCAAGCTTCAATCCTTCATCGACTGGACCCACTCGATGTACCGATGACGGCGTTGACACCAATATTCCATCCTCGACCAAAATCCTATCCTAAATCATATTTCCTACTCGTCTGATCCCCACATGGCACCATAATTTCCCCGACCATTTTTACTGGAGCCCCCGACCCCTCAGCCTACTCCAGACCTGACCTCGACCTCTCTCGTAACGCCGATCACCAGAAAAAGCTTTAAACCCATTTCTTGATTATCTTCGAAATTCTCATCCGAAACTCAACTAAATATCTATATTTTCATTTTAAAAATCCTAGTTTTTATAGGTACATCAGATTATAAGCTTGAATCTACAATTTAATCATGTCGGAATTTTGATAAAATCAAGTTTTCACTTTTCTTTTTGTTTTTCAGAAAATTTACAAATTTTCTTCTTATAAATAAAATTTCAAAACCTTGATTATGATTAAACTAACAAAATTTGTTTGAATTCCTAAACTTAACAGAGATTAAATGAGGAGGATTGGCATTTTTATCCAAATTTAACTGTGAAACATAAACAGAGATGATCACAGTCAACATACCAGTATATTCATTTCATACATACATGTATTCATATTTTAAACAAGCATGCATACATATATTTAAACATGCATCACCAAATTTACATCCAACATTTCCACATACATCAATTTAAAACTGTTTTGAGTTTAAGTTTACTCACGTGTATAATATAAACAGAGAAGGCCTGAGATGATTAAAAACTGGAAGTTTTTGGTTTTGCCACTTGATACTGGAAACTTGATTTTGATCTGAGTTGTTATATCGCTTTTTAAATTTGCTTAGCTTGCTTCAGGATTGAATTTATGGAGAGATTGATAGTTGTTTTCTTTTCTTTGATTTTGTTCTGGTTTCAATTTTTTATTTTTGTTTCGAGTTTGAAAGAAATGGGAGATGAGGAGAGTTGAGAAAAAAATGAGTATAGCCTGATTTATTTTCTTTATTCATTATTTAAAACTATTGTGACACTTGTAAATTTAAGTGTTAATATCTTAACACTTGTTATCCTCCATGAGAACATATTTTGACAAATATTTATAAGTCTTATTCTTGTAATATATATGCGTATTCAAACCCTTGTTAAATCTTATTTTAGGCTATTATAATTTTGAACTACTAAATATTTTTTTTACTAATCTATGTTGATATTTTTTTTATATAAATCAAAATAAACTCCTTTATTTAAACTTCATTCTACCTATCATACTTTTTAATTAATAAATAAATACTCATATTTTAAATCATATAATTTAACTTGAAATAACTTTTGAAAATTTTATATTGAATTTAAACCATAGCTAATATATATACACTGCAATAGAAAACAAATTATTTATTTTTGAAAAGATAAATTTTGCCAAATTGAATATTTATAAAAGAAGATTATTAAGCTAATATTGTCAAACTTCAATAAATTAATATCTATCCAAATATTTAAAGTCCAACATTTATTATCTGTGTTTTACTTTACGCTTGGGTCAGCCTGAGAATCACAACTTTGGATTCACCTTCTGGAGCTAGAGCTTTGCTGGAGCTTATCTGTCTATCTGTTCGTTTACTTCTTCCAGTTAGTTCCTATTCGGTATCTATCTTTGTATTGTTGTTTACGTATCCTGACTTCTGTCGTATCCATTTTTAAACTATGATATTTTTATATGTTTTGAGAGTATGTATACAGTAGCTTCATGAGCTACTATGGTATTTTATTTCCGCTACGAGTTATTCTGATATTCCGTGTCTGTGATTCTGTGTTTGGTTTTATTTGCTCCAAATTTTATTACAGTATGTTATTTTGAATTATTCAAGTCTGACATGTGTGGATTATTATCGATTTGAATGGTCCAAAATAGTGGGTCGTTACAATTTGGTATCAGAGCTTTGGATTTAGGCAAACCTTAGTCTGAGGGGAAAAAACTCATTAGAGATAGGGTAGAAATACCCTAGAATGAGTGAAATCAATCTCAGAATCCTTTCTTTGTGAGAGAACGTATTTTCGAAGTATAAAATGAGTTTCAAATGATTTTAAAGGATTTTCAAAAATTATATTGGTATAATTTTTTTATTTTTAAATCAAGAATTTCTAAACTTCATCCTTTTTGTATCCACCTTGGTAGTAATCTCTTCAGTTAGGATTCGCTAGAATTTTGAACTTCTGTCTTGTTGAATAGGAATTCTTTTGTATTATTGTAGGTTATGTATCTCTAATCTTGGTTAGGATTCTTATCGATTAGGATTCCTTTGAACTTTGGAATTCTCCCACTTGTTTTGAAATACATTTCTGTCTCCCCTCTCTGTATTCTTTTGATTTTGGAGCATTGCATAAACTCCACTTTGAATGGCCTCTATAAAGATCGGTGATTTCGCAAATCTTTGAATGATTTGTCAAGGGGGTGAAACTCCCTTACAATTGGAATTGATTCCCTGGTGATTTCTGTATACTCGGTTTACGATGCTGTCTATCTTTTGCTCTACCTGGATTCTATCTCTGGCGATCGAATGTCGATTTGCCTTAGATTTCCGCATTGATTATATTCCTGAAGTCACGGTTGACCCTATTGAGGTCGCCCACGATTTATATGGCCTTATCCATCTTCTATTTGGTAATTTAATTATCTCATCTTCGTTCGAGCTTAACTTTGAATCAGAATTCTATTTGAGTAGAATTTCTCTAAATTTGAACCTCTGTTTGTTTTGAAATCCACCCTTGAATCATCCCTTGGAAAATTTTGTGGTTCATTGTATTTTTGAAATTGTGCATACATCAAAGTTATATTTTGATAAGGATGACCCTATTTTGTACATAAAAGTGAAATGTTTTCAATAAGGATTATATACCTTTTAAAAAGGAAAGTCTGAAATTTTGAAAGGATTTGAAATTTTGAAAATTTATAAGGAATTCGATTATATAAAAGGATTTATAACTAAAGGGTTTTGAATTTGAATTTCGAGGAATTGAACTCCGGTATTTTGAAATTTGGTTTTGTGTTTTCAAAAGTATATAATAATAATATGATTTAAAAGTATTTTTCGAACAAGAAATGTTTCAAAAGAGTTCAAAAGAATTCCAATGATTTAGAATAAATTTCAATGAAGTTTTCAAGAAAATAGAAGTCTAGAACTCACTTTTGTCGCTGGAAAATAATTTCGGTGATGAGTGCACGCATCATTATATCTAGGGGGTTGATCTTCTATTCAAACATTCGTGGGGAGGTGTTGAGAAGTAACGGGGACCGATCCAATCAACATATACCTTGTCTGTTCATAGCATTCCTTTCCCATGCATGCATAAAGCTGGAAATGCCTTCTCACCCGACACGATCATACGAGGTCACAATTCACCCAACACCATTCTGTTTCAATAGAGGTACGAGAAAGGGTTGGGGGCAATGAAGAAGACATTGATTTTCGAGTTTTAGAGTGGGGGAGAGGCCACTCTAATAGCTTTGTTATGCGAGTGATTTTATGAAACCATTTTGATTTCAAAATTCCAAAGGATGATTTGATTTTCGAAAGATATATGTATATATATTTGAAATTATTTGAAATGAGCCATTGTTCAGTCCTTGTGTTTTGGATTTAAACCTACCTATTGAAATTGATTTACTGATTGGTTACTGATTTCAAACACTTGGATTTGAAATTTGATTTCTTCGACTATTTTGAAGGTTCGAACACTTCCAAATTGAGATTTAATTTTCAAAGCTAAGAAATTTCGAAGAATATAAAATATTTGATAAAGTATATAAGTTTAGTTCTGTATATTTAAAGTATGAAGAGTATGACTTAAATGAATTTGAAACTTTTATTAAGTAAATAATGTGAAAATGGTAAATTGGATCTTTTGAATTGAAATAAATAGTTTAAAGGTTTTAAAAGGGATAGTTGTAAATTTGGAAACCATTTTTGAGTATAATTGATACTGAGAAATATTTGGTTTTGAAAGTAGATTGGAATGTAAAACCCAGTATTTATATGATGACTTTAGAAACGGATTTATTAGACATAAATTATGTTGATTTGGAAATGTGGGTTATTTTTCTGAACTTATTATTTTGGAAACTTTGAAACTAAAGATATGTAATTTGGAAGAAATGATTTGACGAGATCACATATGATTTTGAAAAAAACTGATATTGAAACAAATTGAAATTGAGAACCTTATTTTTTTTCTAAATACTTGATTTGGAAGTTGTCGAACTTATATAAAATGGATTTGAAAAAGTACGAAGCATAGTTGAAAACTATTGATTTGAAAGGTACTTAATTTAGAAAGAGAAATCTTATATAATCGAAGTCTGTATAAGTATGATTTGATATACTATTGATTTTGGAAAGTATTCGATTTGAAAATGAAATCCTATATAATGGACTTTATATAAGTATGATATTTGGAAGTGATTTGAAAGGTACTTTATGATATATACTTTCGACGTAAAGATATGGGAAGTGCCTCTGCTTGATATCCGCTCTGTGGCCACATTGTGGATTCATTCTATCGATATTATTCTCTCTGATTTTTGGTTTTCCGGATGTGATACTCGAGTGTCCCACCGTGGCGTAACCCATGGTTTTTTTCGAGCGCGACTGCATAGCGCAATTCGCTTGGCTGAGATGGCCTAGGGGTACGGATTGTTTCCTGGTGGATCCAGGCGTAATCATTGTGTATCCTGTGAACTATGTAGGTCTCATTAGTAGCGAATTCTGCCTGGTTGAGAAGGCCTAGGGGTACGGATTGTTTCCTGGGGGATCCAGGCGTAATCATTGTGTATCCTGTGGTCTACTAGTCATCATTGCGTAACTCGTTGGGCTGAGAAAGCTTACAGATATGGATTGTTTCCTGGGGGATCCAGGCATAACCATTATGTATCTACGAACCACGCTTTGACAAAGGTTTTGGTTTTGGTTGTTTTGTTTGGATTGTACTTTCCATATCTGTTTTTAAAAGTTTTTCCAGTATTTTTACTAGGTATTGAAACAAGTCTACTAAGTACCTGGAGAATCCTAGCTTTGCGCCTCATCAATGCACTGCCAGAGTCTATAGGAACGAGGATAAACTTGTTAAGACATCGAGTTATAAAAGTATTTTGATAAAGTATTATATAAAGGATATTTAGATCGGTTATATTTCCATCTTAAAAGAATTTACAATGTTTTAAATTTTGTTTAATTCGAATTAACAAATGTGGAATTGACTATTCATCATAGTATAAATGTTTAAAATGTTATAAATATTAAAATTCTAATTGAAATCTATATAGTTTTAAATAATGGTTCATCCTTGTCTTTCAACCTATTTTCCTTCCTAGATATTCCTGTCCACCTATTTTCCCTTCTAGCTATTCCTATTCTCCTCCTTGTTAAACTTACCTATAACAACAGTTATCAGGTATAATTTTAATCTTCTTGTCATTGTGTCATAATCTTATTCCATTTTATCTTTTATATGTTTTTCCGTACCTCATTCCTTTTCGGGGACGAAAAGTTTTGAGGGAGGAAGAGTGTAACAACCCTGTATTTTGTGATTATGTTAATTGTATATTAATTATTTTAAATTGAGTTTTGATTTAAAATCTTTATTTTATTTATTAAAATAGAAAATTTTGTTATTTTAAATATAAATTTTGATTTTTTTATGTGAATTATAATTCCAAACATGAATAAATGGAATATTTCCAGAAAAGCGGATTTTGGTCAAAATGGTCAAACTTTGACTTTCAAATTTCAAATTTTAAAAATTTGAATTCTTGAATTTTATCTTTTATTATGAAAATAGATTTAATTTCAAGAATACTGCTTTTCCTTTCGTTGAAATCGGATTAATATTGTGAAAGTTATGCTTTTTACAATATTGTGTGTAAATTGTTTTATTTAACAAATTTGTTTATTTTCAATTTATATAAATAATATCTTTGTTTGTAAAATCATGTTCTAATTTGTGTAACATGATATGTTATGCATATATTTTATTTTTAAAACATTTTTAAAGTATAGTTATAATGTTCAAATGTCGATTGTATATTGTTTTCAATCTTCAATTCTAGTTTCCATTAAATAAAGTATTTTCTTTATTTATTTCCTACTTTTCCTACTATTTATTTATTCTTCATAATATCTATCTCTACCTTATTTTTCGTATTTATACATTCATTTAGTAATTAAATGGATAAGTATTGTGATCCCTATTTATTTCTTGGAAAAAAATTTCAAATATATATACACGTTATTGTTTTAAAAGGCATACCCTTGAATGTTTATTTTAATTAATATAAGTAATATTTTTGGTTGATATATCATGTTATAATTGTGTATATATATGTAACATTACATGCTATGTATATATTTACAACAGTTGTCAGTTTTTGTTTCATTTGAATTGGAAATATACGTTGTAAATTAAATAACATACAAAGATGTAAATAGCAATTAATTTATACGTTTCTATAAGCGTTTTCTTATTTATTTATATAGTGTTTACATAAACAGTATGTATTTATTGAATTATTTCTTTGGCATATATTTCATTAAATGGATGAGAAACAAATCAAATTTATATACGTTACCTTTTTTTAATTAAAGGCATGCGTTACGTTTTGATTTATTGCCTCTTTATCTTTCCATCCATTAATTTCATACCATAACTTCTCTTTGATAACTGTGAATTTTTCTTTATGAAATTCACATGAAAACATCTCTTCTTGTCTCCCTTTTCATGCAAGGTTTCAGATCTGAAGAGAAAGGTAATGGCTTCCTTCTCTTTTCTCCACTTTTCTTCTTTGTTTTGCCTTGATTTTCACTTGATTTTTGCCTGATCTTCACATATGGTTCTCGGCCTAACCCCTTCACCATCACCTCCACTGACCACCACCGACCACCACCACTTCTTCCCCACCTAATCCATGGCCTAACCACCATACCCCTCTGACCTGAAAGTGCCATGGCCTCCCTTTGAATAAAACTTCACAAATACTATGTAAAACTCCACAAAATCATGCTAACCGAGCCCTATATGCAACACCACCTTCATTGCTTGCCACGGTCACCTCCTTAGCCGCCACCATCACCATCAAGCACCACCTTTGAACACTATTACTAACCTATTACCTGATCTATATCAGCCTCTGGTTGAGCCCAAATATGCCTTTGACCGAGCCCAAGTTGAACCAAAACCCTTTCTAGCCTTGCCTTTTGACCTTCCACACTTTGTAACTTCCAAACCCTTTTTATTCTTGACCAAGCCTTGTTATTTTCAGTCCAAACCTGATCCTTTACCACCTAAAACATGTCATGGCTGAACCAATTTAGCCTCAAGGCTGAGAGCATGTTGAGTCAAGAGCAAGCAAAACTTGTTTGAAACTTGGTGATGTCTTTGTTTATCTCTATTTCAATTAGTTTCAACAATTTTGGTATTGTATTTATATTTATGTATGGTCTTGTTTTATTGTTATATACAAGATATACATCTTGGCTCTCTTCCCACTTCAATCAAATCGTGCTATCGTTCTTTTCGGATTCTCTTTTGTGTGTGTTGTTTGCGAACTCCATCTTTAAAGAGGTGAGTAATTCACACATGACATATATTCCTATATGATTGTGAAGTGACACCAAGTGAATGTGTAGAAACTTTTATATTATGTTATACCTGCCTGTGATATCATCTATATGATGTTAAACCCTATTATTAACTTGTCACATCATCTGTTATATTCTATCCTGTTATATTGTTTATTTATTTCTATTTCTCACACTGCAAGTTCCCTGTAGAATAGTATCACTATGGGTTGAAATGATACATACCCGAACGGACTTTAGAATAGGGAAAAATTATTACGGGCTGAAATGATAAGCCTAGGTGATTTTTTATTTATTTGTATTTAACTGTGGATTGCGGGTTTGAAATAATCAAAACCCGAAAATTTTACTGATTACGAATTTAAAAGATATTTTCCGTATCACTTGATTTAGATGTGAAATATTATCCGGACCCATGGTTGATTTCAAAATATGTTTTCTTAAATTTTATGTATTGTAAATGGAAAAATATGAAATTTGACTTATATTGGATATAAAATGTTAAGCAGTGATTTCTCTAAAAGGGTTAAATGGTATAAGTTAATAGATGGTTAAGTTGTAGCGTGAAAGTTTGAATGGGAATTTAAGTAAAAATGGACTTATAAGCCCAACTTGGTAATTAATAAAATTGAGGTATGAATTGGATAAATTTGAAGAAAAAGAAAACATCAAGTTATTGTAAAATAAAGAAAGCAACTTATAGTGGATTTTGACTGTATGTAAAGGAATTCTAGTTAAAATTGGATGTTCATTTAATAAAGATGTTAATATTATAGGTTAAATGGTATCCACATAATGAATTTTGAAAAGTAGAATAAATTTGATAAGTTAAAGGTGAGAAAGTTGTAATTAGTTTAAAATGTTAAATAAATGGATAGTTAAATGGAAATTTTGGAATTTAACTTAACTTGGAAATGTGAAATTTGGTTTGAAATTAAAGGTTAAGTTAAGAAAATAAAATGGAATCTAAGTTATATAAATAAAATGGAAATTAAGTTATATTTGGAAAATGGTAATAAAAATTTTAAGTGTTAAGTAATTTGTTTGAAGGTGAAGAATAGAAAATTGTATACTTGAATTTGTTAAGTGAATTATTGGAAATTTATTTTATTTATAAGCATTTACTTTATACAAATCAAAAGTTAAAGGTATTTTAATGAACATTTTTTAGCGTTAAAATTTGATTTTTATAATGTTTAAAGGATTAAATCAAAGTTTATTTGTTATTGGAATTACATTGAAATCTGGAAATTAAATAACATCACTTCAGAGATGCTATCATTTCTGAAGTTAACATAAAATCTGAAGTTAAGGATATTATAGCACCTTGTAAGCGCTGTAGTTGCATAAGTGAACTAAAATGGTTAAAATTAACTAAGGGCTATTGTAGCACTTGTTAAGTGCTGCAATTGGCTGAAATGAGATTTTTTAATATAGTTGAACTATTACAGCAGTTTTAAATGCCGTCTTTGCTGAAATGAAATTTTTTCAAGTATTACTTACCACAGCATTTTTTTTAAATGCTGTGAAAGGCTGAAATTTGGATGTTTTGAAGTTTTAACTAAATAAATGAACTCTAAAGAGGCTAAAATTTTGGGAATTGAATATTTGATTTGAAGGTATAATGACTTCATTTTTAATGGTTTAAATGAATGATTTTAATTCGGAATTATAAATCATTTTGAAATTTATAACCACGGGTATACTTCTCTGCACGTCGTTTGATTTCCTAGTGATTGTTGATGCACACCTTTGATTTTAAGAGTGTGGCTAGAGGTGAGCGGTTACTGCAGCTCGACGCTACCCTAGTCACATTAGCACTGTTATTTGCATTAATTATTTTAATATGGACAATTCTATGATAGTGGTTATTTTTGCTTAATTGATGGTTTGACTGATTCTTGAAGGACGGGCGATCCCAAGCATCCTTTAAGTTATTATGCATTGCAATTACAGTTCACTTGAGTTGGTTTACATTGTATAAGTATGTATGTCCTGACTCGAATGTCTGTGTTTTACTTTATGCTTGGGTCAGCCTGAGAATCACAGCTTTGGATTCACCTTCTGGAGCTAGAGCTTTGCTGGAGCTTATCTGTCTATCTATTCGTCTACTTCTTCCAGTTAGTTCCTATTCGGTATCTATCTCTGTATTGTTGTTTATGTATCCAGACTTCTGTTGTATCCATTTTTAAACTATGATATTTTGTATATGAGTATGTATATAATAGCTTCATGAACTACTATGGTATTTTATTTCTGCTGCAAGTTATTCTGATATTCTATGTTTGTGATTTTGTGTTTGCTTTTATTTGCTCCAAATTTTATTACAATCTGTTATTTTGAATTATTCAAGTCTGACATGTGCGGATTATTGTCGATTTGAATGGTCCAAAATAATGGGTCGTTACAGCTTATCTTTGAAAAACCTTTGAAAAAAGGTATCTCGTATGACTTCCCGCACATAAACACGGAAAAGTTTTGACCTTATGATAACCAAAACATTTGATAGGAAATCCAGTGATATTATAATAGTGCCTAGGGTTTTCAAGTAAATTACAGAAATAACTGGAATACTTACATCTCACGTTCCAACAAAGTTTGGCACAATCAAAACGTGCGGCACTTATTGGAGATTGGATTCCATACAATGGCAGGGCTACTGGGGTACTGTCCGTCACAGTATGTGGCCTAGATTACCATACCGAGGATCCACCTTTAATCCCCTGCAACACAAGGCCGGAACCATCCCTTACTGGATGGTCCCGAACAAGACAACCTCGCATTTGGCGCACGATACCAACTGCCCACTAAGCCGAATATAAAGGGACCTCTGGATAGGGAAAATCTTGCCCTACATGAGCGCGACTCACTTAGCCTTGCTGCACCTCCCCTGTTTTAAACATTCTCGGTTGATGAAGCTTGAGGCTGCGATTACCTTTATCGAACACATCTATCTTAGAATGATCATCGTCCACTTGACGATGTTCTGAAAGCATTCAATCCATACAAGTTCGTTCAGGATTAACGAAACCGAAGGCACCATCTCGTTACACTCATTTTGGAATCACCCTCAGAGTTAACGAAAATAGCCCTTTCACTTTGAATCTTCATCTCGAATCTGAAAGTACTATCTTCGTTAAATTCGTATTGGAATCACCCTTAGAGTTTTGATGACACATAGTTCTTACACTTCGAGTCTTCGCTTCACTTGAGATTCCATGATCTATCGTTTAATTTGGATCGATGTGGTTTTTGGATATCCAAATTAGAAAATTCGATCCCGATCTCATCGAAATCCAAAACGCCATTTTAATATCCTAGTTGTTTAAGGGTTTCAACAATTTAATTTGTATTTAGGGTATCATATTCACACAGATAAATGGTTCACATTATCACAGATAGATAATTCATATTTATCTAAATTCTACTAAACATCTCATACCACAAAGCAACATATCACATTTCAGAGATAACAAATAATCCATGGCATCCCATATCATCCATACATCCATAAGTAAGATATTTAAGCTTAACAATTCCTAGTTAATTTAATTATTCACCAATTAAATTAATTACTGGCTTTTAATCACTTGGATTACCTTAATCCTGCTTACTTAGCATTGATTAATTACAAACCAATTAATTAATCGTCTTTTAATTATCCATCTTAATTAATCATCCTTGATTAATTATCCTCTAATTACAATAAGTAATTAACCTGTAATTAATTACACAAATTTATTTGTCCTTAATCATTTACTTTAATTAACCTTTAATTAATTAATTGTAATTAATTACATTTATCCTTAATTAATTACATTAATTAATCTATAAGCACCTATATTGATTAATTATCCTCTAATTAATCACATAAATCAACCTTTAATTACTTTTATTAATTACATTAATTAATGATCCTTAAATTACTTCTTTAATGAATTTTTTTCTAATTAATTTAATAATTAATCTTTAATTAATCACATTAATTAATCAACCTTGATTAATCATATTCAGTAATTAACTATCCTTAATTACTAACATTAATTAATTAACTCCTAAAATTTATTAATTCTTTAATTAATTACACTAAGTAATTAATCCTTAATTACTCCCATTAAGTAGTTATCCTCTAATTAATTCATTAAGTAATTTCTCTTTAATTAATTACATACAGAAATTATCCCTTAATTACTTCACTAAGTAATTACATTAAGTAATTATACTTAACCAATTTCCAAAAATGATTATCCTTAATTGATCTAATTAATTATTTTAATTATTTTTCTTAATTAATCATTCCATAATCATTAGTTAATGATCTTTTAACACATTCATTAACTATTCCTCAATTGCATACTAAGTAATTATCCCTTTGATTATTAACCATTAATTAATTAACTCTTGTTAATTTTAATAAGTGATTAACTTTTAATTAATTTACTAATTAATTATCTTTAATAAATCTCATACTTAATTAAAAATAATCTCTTCAGTTTTACTTATTAAACTTGATTAGAAAAACTTTAGAAATCAATTTCAAATTTAAGAATATATGATCTATTTTAAAACAAAATGATTTAACAATTAGTTTCAACATTTAAAATCTTTGAAAACTTCAAACTTGTTTAAATAAATTCTTATTCTAAAAAAACTTAATTATTATATCTTTTAAAACTTACCTACCTTAAATATATTAAAACTTTATTAAACAGTATTTTTTTCAAAAACTTTGTTAAACATTATTTTAAAAAAACTAATTATTTTTATAACTTTAAAACTTACTTTTATTTTGCTTTAAACCTTGAAATATTTGCAAAACTCAAATTCTTTATTTTAAAACTTGGAATACTATATTTTCAAAGTTTAAAACCTGTTCAAACGACCCAACCCGTGCCAACATCTGATTTATCCGAGCAAAACACGATAACCACTCGTACCTCTCCTACTTCGAGACAAACCCATCTCATACTCGTGCCAAACCCAAGGCAAAAATGCTACATCCCCAAATCTTCAATTCACCTGATACGTCGTGCATCTGTGCACGTACACCATAACTCCGACCATCGGAGATCACCGCTGCGGCTCTCGACAAGCTATCTATATCTATGCTGTCCCCCACGTAAACCCAGATCGACAAAAACGCTTGCGAATCGGAAATAATCTCCTTGATCAAAACTGGAGTAAAACCCGACCAAATAAAATCATCACTAGCCGCCAACTCCGACCACCGGGTCACATGCCCATCAACCAGAAGTTACGATGCTACCACCTATTTCGTTTCTCCCCATCGCTATCCGACCCGATGTGTCACCGTTGTCGAAGAAAGCTCGACAAACTCAACGACAGAACCCACTGCTAAAACCCAAAATCTTCTCCGATCAGGCGCCTCATTCAAAGGAAAAATCTCCATCCATTTTTTCCGACTTCCCCTACATCATATCCTCCTCCAGCCTTAATTTCGACTCTCCCCTTACCGCCGATGGACTACAGTCGACCAAAAATCCCAAATTGTTCAACTTAGAAATACCCAATGCATACAGGCTTAAAAATCCAGATTTAAATACCAAAATTCATCATTTTGTTTAACACTTCAGTTTATATAATCAAAATTTGAAATTAACCCAATTGACTTTTAACATATGTGAAGGTCTTCACTGATATTATCATGTTTGAGATAACTGCTAAATATAAATTCTCGAAATTATCTTTAGGAAAAAAATGTTGCACAAGTTCAAACATCTTCATTCACAAATCAAAATCTAATATTGATTTTCCGGTGAGATATTGAATTTATTTAGTGATCAAGCCTGTAAACACACGGAGCATACTATACATATAAACACAGTAATATACAGGCATGTCATCCTTATATACATACATGCATTCATCTTCACAAACATTTGCAAACTAAATTACTACATAAATCATCACAGATCTCCAGGTAAAATCACAGGTTTTAAATATGTTTTTAAAGAAAAATTTATCACCATATTTTATTAAACAGAGGACAGTTTTCTTTATTGCAGTTTGAATTTGATCTGCATCTTGCTTGATTGAATTCACTAGATTGTTGATGAAACATTGGTTTGATCCTACTGCATGCCTCGATTCAAGTTGAAGATGAAATAAATGCTGAAGTTGTGGTGTTTGCTTTAGGTCAGATTTTTAGTTTGGTTTTCAATTTCAGGTTCGCATTTATTGTTTTTCTTTTAGATTTGGTTTTGAAAGATGAAGAAGAAAGAAAAGGTTTAGAACTGAAAATGAAAACCATTTTTTTTCTTCTTAATATTTAATAATTTATAAGTTTTTAATTAACATAAGAAGAATTATTGCCATTTGTCATTAGGTTATTACTTAGCTTACACATGTTAAATTATTTTTACAAATGTCAAATACTAACTTAAAATGTTTACAAGTTTTACAATTTTCTTTTTATTTAATTATTTAAGTTTTTTTAATATATTTGTGTATTATGTTTAAATGTATATTATGTCTATCTTTTTATTAATAAGCTTTTAAATTTTAATATACATACACACACACACAAATATGAGTTTATGTAAATATTTATTTATAAATTACTTATGTTTTGAATCAATTAATGTATATATGTATGTGGATTTCATTTTAACTTTATGTATTTACAAACCATATTATCTCAAGTTTAAATTTTTGAAAGAAAGAATATTTAAAACAAAAGAAATGAATTTTTAATTAAATCTTATGTTAAACTTAAACTAAAATTTATTTTAAACAAATAAATATTTACCTTAAGTGTTTTGAAAATATATGTTAATTTTTTAAATAGCTTTTGAAAGGGTCTATATTAAATTAAATCAAAACTTCCAAATTACAATACATATATTAAATTTGAAAACATGTTTTTGTTCATTAAATTTAAACCAAAGCTTTTCTATTTGCAATATATACATATACATACATATATATATATATATATATATATATTAAAATAGAATACATTTTTAATATTAGTTTTGAAAATAAAATTCTTCCAATTAAATATTTATAAAAGAAAATTATCAAACCAATTTATTAGTTTTAAAAATAAACTTTCCAATTTAAATTATTAAATGAAGATTACTAAACCAATATTACACACTTTAAATAATTACAAATAAACATTATTAAATTGATATTGTCTAAAATTCCGGGTCATCACATTCTTCCCCCTTAAAAGAATTTTGTCCCCGAAATTTAAAAGCAAAGATAATTTAATAATCCAGCAAAGGTTTTTATTTTCAGCAAAGCATACATCATTAATACACTAATAATCATAGCAACCAATACAATAAGACAACTAAATCTAACTAACTATCCTGACACAGTTCAGGATAGGCTACCTAATACTATCTAGATTTACCTAAGTACAATCGCTGGGGTACTCGCTCTACTGAATCTCAACTAACTACACTACTACTCCTAAGCTCCTTCCCACCTTGATCTACAATCAGATCAGGATACCAGACTACACTCAAATCCAGCTCAACTGCCAGATTCTTTTGAACTGCTGATTCCATAACCAGTGATGAATCATACACGTATTTTCTCAGAGATAAGTGAAATACACTATGAATCCCAGCCATCCGAACAGGCAATTCAATCCTATAAACCAAAACCTTATCCTACCCAAACACAGAAAAAAATCCAATATGCCTCGGAACTAACTTCACGGTCTTACCAATCTTATTGCTTCCTTAACCAGAGAAACCTTAACCAATGCCAAATCTCCAACTTCGAGTTCCAAATTCCTTTGTCTCCTATCCACATAAATTTTCTGATGATCCTGAGGCTGCCTATCTTCTTCTTGATCAGCTCAACCTTTACTGATGCTTCTTGAAACAATCTAGACCAAAACAACCCAATCTCTAGATCATACTCAACAAAGTGGTCCTCCCAAGATTCGCCGATATCCAGAACACAAGCTCTACCCACAAGCATTAGTGGACTTCGAACTTACTTCTCCTATCCAGATAACCAGAACAGGTGTACTTTATAACCTTGCCTTCAAATCATGAAAACTTCTATACACTCAGGATATCCATATAAACTTCCTGTAGAAACCCTTTAACCTGGGAAAACTGCAACTTCCGGTTGCATCCACTCAAGAACCGCTGCTACCTCACTTCCGCTGCACAACTCTGATTCGAAGTCGATGAGAATATTGACAATGAACATGAACACAAACTTATCAACATATCTCGGAAATCTATTCATTGAGTCCACCAAATTTTAGTGACCCATCTGACTCGGTCACACAACCTTACATCAGAATCCAAACTAAAAAACTAGATCTGACCAATTCATTTCCAAAACTTCTTGAGCTGCTACGCCAATTCTTCCCTCTCTAAAAATCATCCTACTACCAAGCTAACCACCGATATTGCTTCTGGAACCAAGTCGATACGGAAATCAAACTCCAGATGCAAACAAACTTTTGACTTCTCGAACACATCCAGGAAAATCTCTGATCACTCTGATAGGTTTTACTTCCACTTGAGACGCCTCAACCTCAAGCAAAAGATTACTCAAGATGAACTCCCAAACTAATCGCAAGTCACTTTTGCAATTTTACCCAGTTCAGATTTCAAAGGCACTGTTCTCCCTTCACAAACTAGAACGGCGTTTCCAAACAGGGTTAATCCTTCAAGAATGCCTTATTTACCAGAAAAACCGATGGTTCACCTTCAAAACAAATATCCTGCTCTGCTGAGCTTCTAGAAGAAATGGACAAGCCTTCACCATCTTCCCGGACTGCTGATAGTAAAACCACAAGGATTTCTGAATCTTCGAAGAAATGAGTCCACACTGCTGCTTCCAAACTCCACCTCGATGATACTGCTGAGCCAAATGACCTTTCTGACAGCACATAAAATATCTCCAAGCTGCACTTCTACCACAGCTGACCAAAGACTTCTTTATCCATAGGCTCCTCGAACCCCAAAGACATCAACTAACTTCACAAAAGAACCTTCGAGATGGGAAGACATCCTCTAAAGAAACTCGGGCTCCAAACCAAGCATCAACATCTCGCTCTCCCTAAGGGGGTAACAGTGAGACCATGTCCGAAGCGAAGCAACTCATCGACCTTAGTCTCATACTCCAATACAGACAAACTTCCTAGCTTGAAATCCAGAAAACTCCTTACACAGCTGAGTCTTCACTGCGGTAGGTAAAGACCGTTCCTCAACTATTTCCATAAACTTTTCTAAGAGAAAAACATCTTAGGAAACATCAATGGATATCGCATCTCACCACGCAGCTGCTCCTTCCTGAAGTCGCCAGGATGCCACCACTTGCTTCTGCTTATCCCACAGATCCAAACTCTAAGAAAATCCGCTCATACGAGCTCAACCAAACTCACACTTCAATGATGGACTTCATATCTTGAAAAGTCTTCCTCCGAGATCAATGAAATCCTTACACCAAGCTGCAAAGCTTACTCGAGGCGGTATTAGGTCTACAGCCTCAGCAAATACTCTTCCAACCTTACACTAGGGTAGTCGTGTCACACACACCACTACTCTTCTACTTCTAGAACTTATGTTGGAAAAATTGGACTGGTAACCCAACAGATTAGGTATATATATATATATATATATATATATATATATATATATATATTATAAGTACGCTCTCTCAAGAAAGAAATCACTCCAAAGCCTAGGCACTCACTCAACCTAGCGCTCTGATACCACTCTAACGACCCGAGGCAGCGGCGACCGGTAGGCTTTGCAACCATCCCAGACCCACCGAGGCATACATTAGTACCTCGAATTTGCTTTTACGGCCAGCCTCTCGACTCGCAACCAACCCAAGGCCTTATACTACCTCAAAGGGACATGTAGGGGTAAGAGTGTCATGCTCGCCACCAAACACGAAGCGAGAACCCCCTATCATGCTGTACTGAAGCAAATCCGATCTCGGTCTCACCGAAATCCAAAACGCCATTTTAATGTCCAAGTTGTTTAAGGGTTTAAACAATTTAATTTATATTTAGGGTATCATATTCACACAGATAAATGATTCACATTATCATATATAGATAATCCATATTTATCTCAATTCTACCAAACATCTCATACCACAAAGCAGCATATCACATTTCATAGATAACAAATAATCCATGGCATCCCATATCATCCATACATCCATAAGCAAGATATTTAAGTTTAACAATTCCTAATTAATTTAATTATTAACCAATTAAATTAATTACTAGCTTTTAATCACTTGGGTTACCTTAATCCTGCTTACTTAACGTTGATTAATTATAAACCAATTAATTAATCGTCTTTTAATTATCCATCTTAATTAATCATCCTTGATTAATTATCCTCTAATTTTAATAAGTAATTAGCCTTCAATTAATTACACAAATTTATTTATCCTTAATCATTAACATTAATTAACCTTTAATTAACTAACGATAATTAATTATATTTATCATTAATTAATTACATTAATTAATCAATCTATAATCACCTATATTGATTAATTATCCTCTAATTAATCACATAAATCAACCTTTAATTAATTCCATTAATTAATGATCCTAAAATTACTTCTTTAATTAATTATTCTTCTAATTAATTTAATAACTAATCTTTAATCAATAATATTCATTAATCAACCTTGATTAATCATATTCAGTAATTAACTATCCTTAATTACTTACATTAATTAGTTAACTCCTAAAATTAATTAATTCTTTAATTAATTACACTAAGCAACTAATTTTTAATTACTTCCATTAAGTAATTATTGTAACGACTCGGAATTTTCGATCCCGAAAACTCCAGATAGTTAGGAAAGGAAGAAAGAGAAAGAAGAAAAAGAAGAAAAGAAACAACAACTTCTCACATTCGCAGCGGATAAATTGGAATATCAAATAATATCATCATCTACATAAAGAAAATTGTATCAGTAAATTACATTTTCAATACAACAGAGTTATAACATTTATACAATCACTGGACAGTTAAGATTAACATGTCCTAGATAAACTACAATATATCACAGCAGAATACACTCCATACGTTTCTGCCATCCAGCTCGCCTCCTAAGCTCCAGAACGTCCTTACCTGAAAATCTCTAATACTAGGTCTGAACCGAGCCTTACATCAAAGTAACACCCAGGTCAGGCTGGAAACCAGCATGAGTAAACCTATCTAACATGAATTACAAAAGCATATAACTTATATATAACCTGGGAAACTTGTATCAATTACAAATTCACAAATTGTTATAGACGTCACTTATTTCACTCACCAATTTCTAAGTACCAAAACTTAGATTAAATGGTCCAATTCACTTAAATCATTCTATTTTAGCCTATTGATTTCATATATCAATTTATAAAGAATCGAAGTGGTTTCTAGTATTTACTAATACCCGACTCCGGTCTCTTCGTTCAATACCATCTTAACCCAAGTTATTCAAGTGAAATACAATTCATCTATAAATAAAAGATGCCACCTTTTTACACAGCAATCCATCATCGATAAATAACCATATTATCATTGTCCACCCAAAACATATCATATCACAAATCATTTCATATCAGGGATATTAATCAATTTAAGACATTTAATCATCATTCAATCATTCGTAAGCAAGATGGATCATTTACAAAATTAATTTAATTTATCTCTAATTAAATTAATTATAAATCTGTACTCACTTAGATTACCTTTACTTAACATTCATTAATTACAAATCTTTTACTTAATCATCCTTTAATTATCCATCTTAATTAATCATCCTTGATTAGTTATTCTTTAATTACAATAAGTAATTACCTCTCAATTAATTACACAAATTTATTTATCCTTTACCCATCCATATTAATTGCATTGATCCTTAATTAATACTCAAATTAATTATCTTATAACCACTTCATTGATCAATTATCTCTTAATTTGTGATATCTCGAAAATTTTGGCAATATCAATTTAATAATCTGTATTTAAAATTAAATTGAGTTGATAAATTCTGCTAGTAAAAATTAACTTTATTTAATAATCCAATTAAAAAGAATATTTAATTGGTGAATTTTATCTTTTAAAAGCTAATAAAATGCTTTCTATTTATAATGTGTATATATATATTTATATATATTATAGATAGATAAGTTTTGATTTGAAGTTTAATAAACAAATAAAATCTTGTTTTTAAATTCTAATATTCATTTTGATAATTTGGAAATTATTATTTTATTTAATATATAACTATTCAAAACTATTTCATAAGTAACTATATGGTTTTAAGATACTTAAGGAAAATGTTTTAATTTGTTTAAATATATTTAAAGCATAGTTTAAATTTTAAATAAGATAAACAAAAGTTTATTTTATTTCCTTTTTGAATATAGCTTAATAAATATAATTTGGAATTATATATGGAAATTTAAAATACCCTTTATATATCAGAACATTTATGCATTTAAACAAGTTAGATTAGTGATAAGTTATTCATACTTTTTTTTATAAATTATTTAAATTAATAAATATGTTATTGTCAAATAATAATAAATGTATAAATATAGATAGGTTTTAAAAGACAATATTATTATTATTTTTAAATTAAATATGTTGATATAAATTAGCTTTAAATTGGATTTTTAAATGTATGAATAGAATTTGAATTAATTTTGAAATTCAAAAGAATAAACATATCTAAATTATGTAAGTAAGCTTCCATTTTTATATAATTTGTTTTAATTCATTTTCTTTCAAAAGAAATGCACATACACATTTACTTATAAAAATAATTTATATATATATATATATATATATATATATGTATGTATGTATGTATTTAATAAATAAAGAAAAGGGTTTCATTTACTTTTAAATTAAATAAAAACAAATAAAATTATTCTTAAGACACATCTTAATATATTAAGTGGTATAATGACATGTGTTAATTAATTAATTGAAATAGATGACAAATGTTAGTTCTCTTACATGTGTCATATTTATTTTTAATTTTTCTTTTAATTTTTAAATAAATCATTTATACTTATATAAACATGTTTTCTTCAATCTTTTCCTTTTCTAATCTTCATTTTTTTCAAAGTTAAGAAAAATTTTCAGCTGAAATAAATCAGTAACCAAATTTATTAAACTAAGAATCATGTTCAAAATCTGAAAGCTTCCTCCTCAAATCAGAAAGAAATCTGCAAATCTCTTTTCTAAATCCAAATTCTTCAAATCATTTTCCAAATTTTTCATACGCAAATCTGTAAATCATCCTCTAAAATCAAATCTGACCAAGCCTACCTGAAGTTCACTTTCTTCAACCTGTTTTTTAATCAAAATCTTCAGAGCCATCAGCATGCAACTGCAAGTTTTTCAAATCTAAAGCATTCAAATTTAAAGATTCAAATGCATCTGGAATCAGGCTTGCATGCAAATTTAAAATAGCAAGCACTCAAGTGCAGGTTTGAAACCAGTTTTCAATAGCTCTCTGCCTCTGTTTCATGCAAGGAATTGTGTCAGGTGATTACAGTATTAAAAATTTAAGTAAATAATTATGTTGCCTAATCATCTATGAAACAAGTGTGTTTGTGAGTAAAGTTGTAGGTTCAGCTTTGTGAATATATATGAAATATTGATTGAGCATTGCTGTATGTTTGGAACTTCTCTAACTTTAGTTCCAGGTTCTAAAAAAATAATATCAATTGCTAATAATCCAATCTACGATATGATTTTAGTACTGAACCAAATATATGTTATATATCATCAGTTAAGTTTAAAATTTTGTTTAAGTTAGAAACAACTAGTATTGCCTCTATAAGAAATAAAATATCAGAGCAATCTTTAAATAAGTCAAAATTCAAGTATTCAGGAATCTAACTCAAATGCTTAAACAAAAATTGGATTTTTAAAACTAAAATTACTATTTTTAGTGAAGAGATTTGATTATATTTCTAGTTCAACCAGAAAATGAAAATTTAGTGAATTCTGATGAACTTGATGGACTTAAGGGTCGTAATTCTTTCTGGAAGAAGGGAAGTGGTCAGTGATTTAGAGAAAAATGGTGGAGGTGTTGGTAGATCGCCGTGGTGATGGTGATTGTTGGATTTGATTTCTAAACCTAGTTTTTGGGGTAGTGTAGTGTTTTGATCGGCATGGTGGCTATAGGGGATCGTTTGCTTCAATATTTTGGGAGATGGTTGCTTGGGTGTTGAAGAAGTGTTGGACGGAGTTCCAAAGCCACCGATGGCCGGAGGAGAGGGGATGGGGGTTTTACAGGTTTTGGGATCAGAGGGTGAAAGTGGTTTCAGTATGTTTCCAAGTTTTGGTTTGGGTACTCGAATTTGATTTCGAGTAGATGATGAGTTTTTGGATGATCGGGATGTGTTTCAATGATGAGCGTCGACATGCTCGTTGTCTTGGTGGTGGCCGGAGGTGGCCAGAACCACCGTGCATATGCACGGTGCAGTAGAGTGTCAGGTGAATTTGTTGGGGTTACAGATTTTTAGGACTCGAGTTATACTCGAGTAATTCGAGTTTTTGCTCGAAGTTGTACTGGGTTTTACTCAAAGTTAAAGAAGGGGAGGCTCGGGTATTGTAGTGGTTACAGGTTTCTTTAGAAACCTGATTGTTTTCAACTCAAAATTTAAAATTAAATTTGAAGCAAGTTATAAAATAAAATTTAAAACTTAAATTTTAAATATGGATTCAAAACTAAGTTTGAATCCTAGTTTCAAAATTTAATTTAAATTTTAAAAAATTTATATGTTTAAACAACTATAAAAGAGTTAAAATAATTAAATTTAAAGATAAAGCTTTAAAATTAAAAGTAGAAGATTTAAACATAAGTTTAAGTCTGGAATCAAAATCCAATTTGAATCAATGTTTTGAAAGTAAAGGAAGTTTTAAAAAATTTAAATGTTTAAACAACTTTGGATGTTGAAACATATTTTAAATATGATATGTATTTTAAAATGAATTTGGGTTTAAATTCCATTAAACATCTTTTATAAAATAAGAAATTCTTTTGCAAAAGATTTAAAAAGGTTTTTAAATGATTTTAAAAACTTTGTTAAAGTTAAGTTTGATTTCATTTTAAATTTTAAATTTAAAATGTAATTTGAAAACAATTTTTTAAGAAAAGTATTTTTAAATTTGCTTTGTTAATGTTAATGTAATCATTAATAAGAAATGTTTTATTTTAAAATAAATCAAAGATTTAATGATTTTGATTTATTAAATTAGTAAGGTAATTAGATGGTTAATTAATTAATTAATTTAATTAATTAAGTAAGGATTTTGAATTAATTAATTAAGGTTGAAGTTAATTAATTAAGATTAATTTATATGGAAATATGATCGTTAATTAAATAAGTTAAGATTTTAATTAATGATTAGAAATTAATTTATCAAAAGATTAAGATTAATTAAGTTAAAAACTTAATTAATTAAACAATTAGTGATTAATTAAATGATTGTTGAAGATTAATAAATTTGTAATTAATAATGATTAATCTAAGTTAATTACTTAAGAAGGGTAATTAAGGAATTGTTGATAAGTTAATGAGGATCATTAACTTGAGATTATTTAATAATTAATTAATGTGATTAATTTAATAATTAATTAGATTAATTAAATTAGATAATCATTATGGAATTTGGTTAAGTATGATTACTTTATGAAAGTTATTAAAGGTATTAATTACTCATTGTATTTAATTAATTAATCCGATTAGTTTAAATTAATTAATTAAGTTTAATTAATTTAGAATAATCATTTGATGGGTTGATAAGAGATTAATGAAGGATAATTACTTAGAGAAGTAATTAAGATGAGTAATTACTAAATGTAACTTATTTGAAGTATGGAAGAGTTTTTGGATTAATTGCTTTGTGTAATTAATATGAAAGGTAATTACTTAGTGAAATTAATTAATAATTAATTACTTAGTGTAATTAATTTAAGCATTGGTTGATTGAGACATTTGGAAATAATTAAGTAATGTAATAAAATGAGGGTAACTAATTACTAATGAGATTACGAAGGATGATTAATAAATATAAATTAATTATTAAATATAATTAATTTAGGAATAATTAATTTACTCGATGAAGTAATTAAAAGTAGTTAATTACTGAAGGCGATTAATCAAAAGTGATTAATAATTATGGTTAATTACTTAATGAAGTTAATTAATTTAAATGTAATTAGGAATCATTAATTAATATAATTAATGATGTAATTAAGAATTAATAAATTGAGATTAATTAATCAATGATAAGTGATTAAAGTAATTAATTAATTAAGGATTAATGTAATTAATTATACTTAATTAATTAATAAAAATAATTAAAGATTAATTACCGTTTTTGGTTAAGGATAATTAATTTGTAAAATTAATTAAAGATAATTACTGGAATGTAATTAAAGGATAATTAATCAAGGGTGATTAACTAAGGAAATTAATTAGAGGTTAATTAATTGATTGATTTGTAATCAATTAATGGTTAAGTAAGCAACATTTAAAATGATGAAGTAATTAATTTAATTTAATTTAAATTAATTAAAGATGAAGTAATTAATTTAATTCACTTTAAATTAATTAGAGATGGAAGTAATTAATTTAATTCATTTTAAATTAATTATAGATGGTGTGATTAGATCATTGCTTGTAAATAAATAGATGATATGTGTTTGCCTTGAATGGTTTGAATTTCAGATATGAGATAAATAGTGTTATGATATGGATGCTTGGTTGCATTGTGATGATATCATGAAGTATCTATAGGTGATGAAAATGTAGATTATCAATTTGTGATGATAATATGGATTACCTATTTGTGATGATAATGTTGATTATTTATTATAATGATGTGAATTATCTATCTGTGTGTATATAGATAATTAAATTGAATTGTTTTAACTTAAAACAACTTGGACCTAAAAGATGGCGTTTTGGATTCGATGAGACCGGGATCGGGTTTCCATATTTGGATATCCGAAAACCACATCGATCTAAATTTAATGATAGGTCGTGAATCTCAAGTGAAGATGAAGATTCAGAGTGCAAGGGTTATCATCGTTAACTCTGAGGGTGATTCCAAAATGAGTGTAACGAGATAATGCCTTCGGTTTCGTTCGAACCAGGAACGAACTTGTATGGACTGAATGCATTCAGAACATCATCAGGTGGACGATGAGCATTCTAAGAGACGTGTTCTCAAAAAGGTAATCGTAGTTTCAAGCCTCATCAATCGGGAATGGCTAAAACAGGGGAGGTGCAGCAAGGCTAAGTGGGTTATGCCCAAGTAGGACGAGATTTTCCCCTGTCTAGAAGTCCTTTTTTATTCGGCTGCGTGGCGGTTGGGTCGCGGCCAACTGTGGGGTTGTCTTGTTCGGGATGTCCAGTAAGGGATGGTTCCAGCCTTATGTTGCAGGGGATTGTGAGTGATCCTAGGTACGGCGATTTAGGCCCCGTAATGTGATGGGCGGTACCCCGGTAGCCCTGCCATTATATGGAATCCAAAATCCAATAAGTGCCGTACGTATTGATTGTGCCCAACTATGTTGGAACGTGAGATGTAAGCATTCCAGCTATTTCTGTATTTTATTTGAAAACCCTAGACACTATTATAATATCACGGATTTTCTATCAAATGTTTTGGTTAGCGTAAGGTAAAAACTTTTCCATGTTTATGTGTGGGAAGTCTTACGTGATACCTTTCTTTTCAAAGATTTTTCAAAAGTTAAGCAACTTTAACCTGTTACTCACACAAGACCCATGTTTGACCCGGAGTTTATTTCTGTTTTCCTAAACTCTTGGGTACTCAAATTTTTACGAGTAGCCAAGGGATTCAGGTTAGCTTTGACGAATTATGGAGGAGCAATGGAGCAGGAGGCTTCTGCGTTATAGTTATCTAGTATTCCACTGTGTTGGTATCTCTAAGTCATTTGTTTGAGTTGTTTAGTATTGTGTTGTAATAACAAGATAGGTGTTTATAACTGTCTAGTATGTGTTGTATAAGCTGTGTAACTTTGATAGTTGTTGTATACTATGTAATACTTTTGTTACTAATACAATTTATTCGTTCCGATGTTGAGATTTTGTTGTTGTTTCTTCTTTCACCTCTTTCTTTCTCTTTCTATCTCTTTCTTTCTCAATTCATGATACGTCTTTCTGGTTAGTGGAAAATGGGTCGTGACGTAATTAATCATACTTATTATTTAACTAATCATTGATTAGTTTTCTTAATCAATCAATCCTTAATTAATTACACTAAGTAATTAAACCTTAATTACTTCCAGTAATAATTTTCGTTGGTTAATTATGCTTAATTTATTAACCTAATTTTTAATTTGTTATCCTCTAATTACTAATTAATTTAATTTCCCCTTATCAAATTAATTCTTTAATTATTCTCATGATTTAATTAACAAGATTTATTACATTGATTTGTAATTAACTATCCTTTAATTAGTAATCATTCTATAATCACTTTCTATTAATAAATCTTGTAATTAACCATCTTAATTAATTAAAGATAAACCTATATCTCTTAATTAGTTATTCAATTATCTAAATGAAATTAAATTAAATGCTTGAAATCTCTTAGAACTTTTTAATTTGCTTATCTTAATTAATTGGCTAATATTTGATTATTCCAAAACAAAACCATTTATATTCAACCCATTGTTTGGTAACCTATTTTTAATAAACTACTTTGGAAACTTAGTTCATTTCTTTGATTTTAAAACTTGGTTATCTAACATCTGGTTTAATCAAAATCTACACGCGTGAAACAACATGTAACCAACTCGAGTAATCAGCATCCTCAACCCGGGTTTAACCCGATACCTCTCAAATCTCCTCTCGAACAAAATCTGACTCTTCGTCACCACCGTGCACTGAATCCTAGTGCACGTGCACCCTTCGCCAATGGCCTTCCTACCGCTACGACCGCCCTTCACAAGTCAACTTCGACGTGCACTGGCTATCAGATCAAGCACCACCCTCGATCGAGCACGAAAATCGACCACCAAAATCGCCTTGCTAAAGTGATTCCGACCATCAGAAATTCCAATTCTCTGCCCACAGCTTCGTCATGTTTTAAGCTTCAATCCTTCATCAACTGGACCTACTCGATGCATCGATGATGGCATTGACACCAATATTCCATCCTCGACCAAAAACCCATCCTAAACCCTATTTCCTACTCGTCCGATCCCCACATGGCACCATAATTTCCCCGACCATTTTTACTGGATCCCCCGACCCCTCAGCCTACTCCAGACCTGACCTCGACCTCTCTCGTAACGCCGATCACCAGAAAAAGCTTTAAACCCGTTTCTTGATTATCTTCAAAATTCTCATCCGAAACTCAACTAAAAATCTATATTTTCATTTTAAAAATCCTAGTTTTTATAGGTACATCAGATTATAAGCTTGAATCTACAATTTAATCATGCTGAAATTTTGATAAAATCAAGTTTTCACTTTTCTTTTTTGTTTTTCAGAAAATTTACAAATTTACTTCATATAAATAAAATTTCAAATCCTTGATTATGATTAAACTAACAAAATTTGTTTGAATTCCTAAACTTAACAGAGATTAGATGAGGAGGATTGGCATTTTTATCCAAATTTAACTGTGAAACATAAACAGAGATGATCACAGTCAACATACCAGTTCGTACATATATGTATTCATATTTTAAACAAGCATGCATACATATATTTAAACATGCATCACAAAATTTACATCCAACATTTCCACATACATCAATTAAAAACTGTTTTAAGTTTAAGTTTACTCACCTGTATAATGTAAACAGAGAAGGCCTGAGATGATTAAAAACTGGAATTTTTTTGGTTTTTCCACTTGATACTGGAATCTTGATTTTGATCTGAGTTGTTATATCTCTTTTTAAATTTGCTTAGCTTGCTTCAGGATTGAATTTATGGAGAGATTGACATTTTTTTTCTTTTCTTTGATTTTGCTTTGGTTTCATTTTTTTATTTTTGTTTCCAAGTTGAAAAAATGGGAGATGAGGAGAGTTGAGAAAAAAAATGATTATAGCCTGATTTATTTTCTTTATTCATTATTTAAAACTATTGTGACACTTGTAAATTTAAGTGTTAATATCTTAACACTTGTTATCCTCCATGAGAATATATTTTGACAAATATTTATAAGTCTTATTCTTGTAATATATATGCGTATTCAAACCCTTGTTAAATCTTATTTTAGGCTATTATAATTTTGAACTACTAAATAATTTTTTTTACTAATCTATGTTGATATCTTTTTATATAAATCAAAATAAACTCCTTTATTTAAACTTCATTCTACCTATCATACTTTTTAATTAATAAATAAATACTCATATTTTAAATCATATAATTTAACTTGAAATAACTTTTGAAAATTTTATATTGAATTCAAACCATAGCTAATATATATACGCTGCAATAGAAAACAAATTATTTGTTTTTGAAAAGATATATTTTGCCAAATTGAATAATTATAAAAGAAGATTATTAAGCTAATATTGTCAAACTTCAGTAAATTAAAATCTACCCAAATATTTAAAGTCCGCCATTTATTATTGTTCAGATTCTTCTATATACATATCCAGATACATATATCAGGATTTCATTTGTTAAATTTACAAATGAGTATTTTAATAAATTTAATCCTGTTAATTTCCAGTTAACAGATGCTTAAAAATTCGGGTTATCACATTCCTCCCCCCTTTGATTCTTTTCGTCCCCGAAAAGGAACGAAGCCAGAATTTATTAAAATACTTAATATCAGAAAAATTATTCTTTTGATCATTTTAAAACACCTTTAAAATATACATAAAATTATAAAATAGTTTTATAAAAAATACTTTTTATAACTCGATGTTTTTACAAGTCCATCCTTATTCTCACAGAAATTCGGTCATACGTTGATCAGGCGTAGGACTGAAAATTTATAAGTACTTAGCAGACCCATTTTCAACACCCAGTGAAAATACTTGGAAAATAATTTTATTGAAAATGTTGAAAACATTTTTGAAAATAGAGGAAATGTCTTTGGTGAGAATGCTCTGGAAATCATCACCCACATCCACGATCACAGTTAACCCAATGGTTACGTTGCCATCCCGGCAAAATCCATAGATAACTGTAGGCACTCTGCGCCCCTCGATTACGCCATGGAACTCGCTATAGATCGCAGCTACAACCGGGGTTACATTGTTGTCAGAGCAAAAACACATATAACTGTAGGACTCGGCGTCCTCGAATTTCGCTGCCAAAAGAATGAAACTTCTCCACTCCACTTTACCATAGATCACAGTCTACCGATGTTACGTTGCCTTCCCGGAAAATCAAGTGTAGACCGTTGACACTCACCTCCACACGATTTCCGCTATGGTCCACAGTAGATCGCAGTGATATCGAGTTACACTGTCGTCACAGCATAACCCAAATGCCTCTGTAGGCATCAGCGCCCTTGACTTTCGCTACCCAATAATCCTCGGGAACTAGTTTGTCTGGACTCCTCACAGGATCAACTTTAGAACCCTCCCAGGGTTCAAGGCAGTACCGCCCTATGGCACTCCTGAAAAGTTCATTTTAAGGGAGCGCCTTTTTCCCTAGAGCCAATCTCAAAACACTTTATAATATCATCTTATAGTATCTTCAAATCATACCTTTTATGACATTCATAAAAAATCAATTTCCAAAATCGATAATTCTCAAACTAGGCTTTCCAAATTTCAATATTGATTTTACCCAAAAATCAAAAGCCTTTCCATAATCCATAGGTTCCAAAAACCATTTCTCAGAATCATTCTCATAAGATCCTTTACATATATAAAATACACACACACACACACACACATATATATAACTTTTAAAAATCTTTGGATCACTTCAAACTTGTATATATTCCCTTTTTGTACTTCAGATACTTTTAGAAACCCTTTTCTTCTGGCTATAGATTCAACAAGGGGAGTTTTATCATATATAAAACAAAGGTACGTAACTTTATTTATTCCAAATCAATATTCAAACTTGATTATTCTATAAAGTCACTTATCATATTACTTACTTCCATAAAGTAAATTTCTACCAAAGAAATATCTAATTTCCACTCCATTCAATCATATATTTCACAAAACATATCTTTTATATCAGAAACCATTTTGCAGTTCTTATCCACAAATTCTTGGTATCAGTTTCATTCAAACCCGTACGGTGTACACATATCATCCGCACGCTATATCAATTTGATCGCTCACTCGATCACACAATTTCACTTCCGAACTAGTATCGTTCACCCGACTTCCTAGTGCAGACTCAGATCCGGTTTCTTGATCATAAACCGTCATTCTCCTTGCATAGCCATAACTATGATAGAGAATATCCAGAACCAATCAACAATCCATATCCAGGTTCGTCGTCGAAAATCGAGTGAAAAATCCCAATTCGGATCAATATACTATCTCGAAATTCTGTGCTCGAATCTGGATCAAATCATTATGCGAATTGAATAATATACGTACATCCTACATATTTATCTCCATTGATTATTAGCCATATAAATTTTCTTTTCTATTCACATTCACTTAAATTTTCATTCACTTACTCACAATTCTTAAATCCTCATTTGGATTATCACTTCAATTCTTATCTCAAATGGAAATTTAATCATAAACAGTTCGAACTCTGTCCAGATTAAATTTAGAAAATAGCTTGAAAATTTTAAAATAGATAAGTAGTTGAAAAATAATTATTAATTTGTAAAATAGCTGTTTTACAGTTAAGTAATTGTAAAATAGTAGGAAAATAGTAAAATAGTTATAGAAATTTTTAAATAATTTCAAAATAGTTGTAAAATAGTAATTAGTCATAAAATAGTTGAAAGATAGTAATTAGTTTATAAAACAGTTGTAAAATAGTTAAATAGTTCCAAAATAATTATAAAGTAAGTATAAAATAGTTTGGGCTTTTAAAAGAAAGATTGTATATAGTAAATAGCTTGGAAAAATAGATTTATATTAAAACAATTTATTTTGAAAATAGTCCAGAGCCAAACTGTTCAACTTTCCAATCTCTATTTCACATCAGTTCCAGTTAAATTTCCACTTCCTCTTGAATTGACTCAATTTCAATTTAAATTTCTATTCCTATTTAAATTGATTCAACTCCAATTTGAATTGATCCAATTCCAATCAATTGCCAATTTTCAATTAACTTTCAATTTCAATTCAAATTAAGTTAACTTCCATTCTCATCCCAAATTCAAATCAACTTCCTATTTGAATTTGAACTCATTCAACTTCAATTTCATTTCGAATTATCCAATTCAAATTTCCATTTGAATTTTTAAACTTATCCATCTTCCATCATAATTCCAATTAATTCAAATAATTTTCAAATTGAGCCAATTTCAATTTTCAGTTCATTTCAACTCCAGTTTGAATTTAATCCCAATTCAAGTTGAATTATCCTTGATTCTTTCCAAATTCAAATCAAATTCCATTTGAATTTAAAACTATTCAACTTTAATCACAAATCCAAATTATTTTATATCAAATTTCAATTTGAAATAATTTCAAATTCAATCTCACTTTAAATCTTATCGAATTATATAAATTCGAGTTAAATTTCAAATGTTGGTTTCACCTTTTAAACCAAATTAACCATTATTTAAAGTCTTTAAACAATTTAATTATGAGTCCAAATTTCAAAGTTCCAATTTAAATTATCTTTACTTAGCTCATTACAATGTTCAAGTAAGAGTACAAAACAACTTTAATTTACAAACTCAATTCTTAACATTCAAATCTTAAGTTCAATGGAATTCCATTCCTTAATTTCAAATTTAAGTTAAATTTTATTTATCTCTATAATGGATATATTGCCACAATCCATTTCTTCATTTATTTAAACAAATCAATTCACCATTTCATAAATTATTTATAACAATGGACTGATATCAGGATAAATAAACATCCAAATTTATCCAAATACCAATTAACAGTATCCATTTTCAATTTCCAGATCTCAAACCCATTTTGAGATCACACAAACTCCCAATTCAATCAACCATTTAACTTTCCAAGTTAAATCTTAATTTCATCTTGAAATTTCCAAATCAAATTGTTCATTAAATTATTTAACTTTCGAAAGTTAAATTCAATTTACTTAATCCAGCCAACCTTACCCAATTTGAATTCCCATCTCAAATTCTAAACTTCACAATTTAGATCATCTTCAGTTCCAATTTATAAGTCATACTTGCTAAATGTTTTTCTTCCCTAAAACATTTCTTTTTGCTTACTCATTAATACACATTTTATTACTAAACACAACAATCATTTATGATAATAACCAAGGAATCCAATTCATTATTATCTTATTCTGAAACTCTTCTCCAAATTCAAGATTTTAATTTCAGTTTGAATCCATTTCAAACTTATCCTTTTTCAATTTCAGTTTGGTTGTATTTCTATTACCCCTTAATTCTTATTATTTTATTTAATTCCAATGATTTAACAACCAGTTTATCTTAATATATAGTGGTTAAAGAATCATTTCTTTATATATAAGCTCATATAAAAATCATTTACTTTTAAAACCATTAAAACCTTTATATAGGAAAATAACAAGTAGCTCTCATATATATACTACACTCAACTCATTCTAGGGTACTACTTACCCTATCCTTAATGAGTAATCCAACCAGAGCCAAGGTTCTCGCTTAACTTTCAGCTCTGATACCAAAATGTAACGACCCGGAATTTTCGATCTCTAAAACTCCAGATAGTTAGGAAAGGAAGAAAGAGAAAGAAGAAAACGAAGAACAGAAACACCAACTTCTCACATTCGCAGTGGATAAAATATAATATCAAATAATATCATTTGCACAAAGAAAACTGTATCAGTAAATCTACATTTTTAATACTCAAAGTTACAACACTTATACAATCACTGGACAGTTAAGATTAATATGTCCCAGATAAACTACAATATATCACAGCAGAATACACTCCATACGTTCCCGTCATCCAGCTCGCCTCCTGAGCTCTAGAACGTCCTTACGTGAAAATATGTAATACTCGGTCTGACCCGAGCATTACATCAAAGTAACACCCGGGTCAGGCTGGAAACCAGCGTGAGTAAACCCATCTAACATGAATTACAAAAGCATACAACTTATATATAACCCGTGAAACTTGTATCAATTACAAATTTACAAATTGTTATAGACATCACTTATTTCACTCACCAATTTCTAAGTACCAAAACTTAGATTAAATGTTCCAATTCACTTAAATCATTCCATTTCATCCTATCAATATATAAAGAATCAAATTGGTTTCAGGTATTTTCTAATACCCGAATCCGGTCTCTTCGAATTCAATACCATCTTAAGCCAAGTTATTCAAGTGAAATACAATTATCTCTAAATAAAAGATGTCAGCTTTTTACACAGCAATTCATCATCGATAAATAACCACACTATCGTTGTCCACCCAAAACATATCATATCACAAAGCATTTCATATCAGAGATATTAATCAATTCAAGACATTTAATCATCATTCAATCATTCCTAAGCAAGAAGGATCATTTACAAAATTAATTTAATTTATCTCTAACTAAATTAATTACAAATCTTTACTCACTTAGATTACCTTTACTTAACATTCATTAATTACAAATCTATTACTTAATCATCCTTTAATTATCCATCTTAGTTAATCATCCTTGATTAATTATTCTTTAATTACGATAAGTAATTAACACTCAATTAATTTCACAAATTTATTTATCCTTTACCCATCCATATTAATTACATTGATCCTTAATTAATTACTCAAATTAATTATCTTATAACCACTTCATTGATCAATTATCTCTTAATTACTCATACTTATTATTTAACTAATCATTGATTAGTTTCCTTAATCAATCAATCCTTAATTAATTATACTAAGTAATTAATCCTTAATTACTTCCACTAATAATTTTCATTGGTTAATTATCCTCAATTAATTAACCTAATTTTTAATTTGTTATCCTCTAATTACTAATTAATTTAATTTCCCCTTATCAAATTAATTCTTTAATCAGTCCATAATTTAATTAACAAGATTTGTTACATTAATTTATAATTAACTATCCTTTAATTAGTAATCATTCTATAATCACTTTCTATTAATAAATCTTGTAATTAACCATCTTAATTAATTCAAGATAAACCTCTGTCTCTTAATTAATTATTCAATTATCTTAATGAAATTAAATTAAATACTTGATATCTCTTAGAACCTTTTAATTTGCTTATCTTAGTTAATTAGCCAATATTTGATTATTCCAAAACAAAACCATTTAAATTCAACCCATTGTTTGGTAACTTATTTTTAATAAACTGCTTCGGAAACTGAGTTCGTTTCTTTTATTTTAAAACTTGGTTATCTAACAGCTGGTTAAATCAAAATCTACACGCATGAAACAACACGTAACCAACTTGAGTCATCACCATCCTCAACCCGGGTTTAACCCGATACCTCTCAAATCTCCTCTTGAACAAAAACTGACCGTTCGTCACAACCGTGCACTAAATCCTGGTGCACGTGCACCCTTCGCCGACGGCCTTCCGACGCCCATGACCACCCTTCACAAGTCAACTTCGATGTGCACTGGCCATCAGATCAACCACCACCCTCGATCGAGCACGAAAACAAAATTGAACCCATCGGAGCTTCCTGGACCCAAACTCGACCACCAAAATCGCCCCGCCAAACTGATTCCAACCATCTGAAATTCCAACTCTCCGCCCACAGCTTCGCCATGTTTCAAGCTTCAATCCCTCATCGACTGGACCCACTCGATGCACCGATGATGGAACTGACACCAATATTCCACCCTTGACCAAAAAACCATCCAAAATCCTATTTCCAACTCGTCTGATCCCCACAGGGCACCAGAATTTCCCCGACCATTTTTACTGGAACCCCCGACCCCCCAGTCTACTCCAGACCTGACCTCTACCACTCTCGTGACGCCGATCACCAGAAAAAGCTTTAAACCCATTTCCTGATTATCTTCGAAATTCTCATCCGAAACTCAACTAAAAATCTAGATTTTCATTTTAAAAATCCTAGTTTTTATAGGTACATTGGATTATAAGCTTGAATCTACAATTTAAAAATGTTGGAATTTTGATAAAATCAAGTTTTCACTATTCTTTTTGTTTTTCAAAAAATTTACAAACTTAAATCATATAAATAAAATTATAAAACCTTGATTATGATTAAACTAACAAAATTATTTGACTAAACTTAACAGAGATTAGATGAGGAGGATTGGCATTTTTATCTAAATTTAACTGTGAAACATAAACAAAGATGATCGCAGTCAATATACCAGTATATTCATTTCATACATACATGTATTCATATTTTAAACAAGCATGCATACATATATTTTAGCATGCATCATAAAATTTACATCCAACATTTCCACATACATCAATTTAAAACTATTTTAAGTTTAAGTTTACTCACCTGTATCATGTAAACAGAGAAGGCCTGAGATAATTAAAAACTGGAAGTTTTTGGTTTTGCCACTTGATACCAGAAACTTGATTTTGATCTGAGTTGTTGAATCTCTTTTTAAATTTTCCTAGCTTGCTTCAGGATTGAATTTGTGGAGAGACTGATAGTTGTTTGCTTTTCTTTGATTTTGTTCTGGTTTCATTTTTTTATTTTTCTTTTCCAGTTTGAAAAAAAATGGGAGATGAGAAGAGTTGAGAAAAAAATGAGTATAGCCTGATTTATTTTCTTTATTCATTATTTAAAACTATTGTGACACTTGTAAATTTAATTGTTAATATCTTAACACTTGTTATCCTCCATGAGAATATATTTTGATAAATATTTATTAGTCTTATTCTTGTAATATATATGTGTATTCAAACCCTTGTTAAATCTTATTTTAGGCTATTATAATTTTGAACTACTAAATCAATTTTTTTATTAATCTATGTTGATATCTTTTTATACAAATCAAAATAAACTCCTTTATTTAAACTTCATTCTACCTATCATACTTTTTAATTAATAAATAAATACTCATCTTTTAAATCATATGATTTAACTTGAAATAACTTTTGAAAATTTTATATTGAATTTAAACCATAGCTAATATATATATACACTATAATAGAAAACAAATTATTTGTTTTTGAAAAGATAAATTTTCCGAAATTGAATAATTATAAAAGAAGATTATTAAGCTAATATTGTCAAACTTCAATAATTAAATATTTATCAAAATATTTAAAGTCCAACATTTATTATAGTTCAGATTCTTTTACATACATATTCAGATACATATATCAAGATTTCATTTGTTAAATTTAAAAATGAGTATTTTAATAAATTTAATCATGTTAATTTCCAATTAACAGATGCTTAAAAATTCAGGTTATCACAATTATCCTCTAAATACTTCATTAAGTAATTTCTCTTTTATTAATTACATTCATAAATTATCCGTTCATTACTTCACTAAGTAATTATACTTAACCAATTTCCAAAAATGATTACCTTAATTAATCTAATTAATTATCTTAAATTAATTATCTTAATTAATCATTTCATAATCATTAGTTAATGATCCTTTAACACATTCATTAACTATTCCTTAATTGCATACTAAGTAATTATCCCTTTGATTATGAACCATTAATTAATTAAATCTTGTTAATTTTAATAAGTGATTAACTTTTAATTAATTTCACTAATTAATTATCTTTAATAAATTTCATCCTTAATTAAAGATAATCTGTTTATCTTTACTTATTATACTTCATTAGAAAATCTTTAGAAATCAATTTCAAATTTAAGAATATATGATCTATGTTAAAACAAAACGATTTAACAATTAATTTCAACATTTAAAATCTTTGAAAACTTCAAACTTGTTTAAATAAATTCTTATTCTAAGAAAAAACTTAATTATTATATCTTTTAAAGCTTACCTACCTTAAAATATATTAAAACTTTATTTAAACTTTTTTTTTAAATTTGTTAATCAATATTTTAAAAAAACTAATTATTTTTATAACTTTAAAATTTATTTTTATTTTTCTTTAAACCTTGAAATATTTGCAAAACTCAAATTCTTCACTTTAAAACTTGGAATACTATATTTTCAAAATTTAAAACCTGTTCAAACGACCCAACCCATGCCAACATCTGATTTATCCAAGCAAAACATGATAACCACTCGTACCTCACCTACTTCGAGACAAACCCATCTTATACTCGTGCCAAACCCGAGGCAAAAAAGCTACATCCCCAAATCTTCAATTCACCTGATACGTCGTGCATCTATGCACGTACACCATCACTTCGACCATCGGAGATCGCCGCTGCGGCTCTCGACAAGCTATCTATATCCATGCTGTCCCGCATGTAAACCCAGATCGACAGAAACGCTTGCGAATCATAAATAAGCTCCTTGATCAAAACTGGAGCAAAACCCGACCAGATAAAATCATCACTAGCCACCAACTCCGACCACTGGGTCACACGCCCATCAACCAGAAGTTACGCCGCTACCACCTGCTTCGTTTCTCCCCCATCATGATCTGGCCCGATGCGCCACCGTTGTCAAACAAAGCTCAACAAACTCAATGACAGAACCCACTGTTAAAACCCTAAATCTTCTCCGATCAGGCGCCACGTTCAAAGGAAAAATCTCCATCCATTTTTTCCGACTTCCCCTACATCATATCCTCCTCCAGCCTTAATTTCGACTCTTCCCTTAACGGCGATCGACCACAATCGATCAAAAAGCCCAAATTGTTCAACTCAGAAATACCCAATGCATATAGGCTTAAAAATCCAGATTTAAATACCAAAATTCATTATTTTGTTTAACATTTCAGTTTATATAATCAAAATTTGAAATTAACCTAATTGACTTTTAACATATGTGAAGGCCTTCACTGATATTATTATGTTTGTGATAACTGCTAAATATAAATTCTCGAAATTATCTTTAAGAAAAATGTTGCAAAAATTCAAACATCTTTCATTCACAAATCAAAATCTAATATTGATTTTATAGTGAGATATTGAATTTACTTAGTGATCAAGCCTCTAAACACACGGAGCATACTATACATATAAACACAGTAATATACAGGCATGTCATCCTTATAAACATACATGCATTCATCTTCACAAACATTTGCAAACCAAATTACTACATAAATCATCACAGATCTCCAGATAAAATCACAGGTTTTAAATCTGTTTTTAAAGAAAAATTTACTCACCAGATTTCATTAAACAGAGGACAGTTTTCCTCATTGCAGTTTGAATTTGATCTAGAGCTTGCTTGATTAAATTCACTAGATTGTTGATGTAACATTGGTTTGATCCTACTGCATGCCTTGATTTAGGTTGAAGATGAAATAAATGCCGAAGTTGTGTTATTTGCTTTAGGTCAAATTTTTAGTTTGGTTTTCAATTTCAGGTTTGCATTTATTATTTTTATTTTAGCTTTGGTTTTGAAAGATGAAGAAGAAAGAAAAGGTTTAGAACTGAAAATGAAAACTAGATTTTTTTTTCTTAATATTTAATAACTTATAAGTTTTTAATTAACATAAAAAGAATTATTGCCATTTGTCATTATGTTTATTACTTAGCTTACACATGTTAAATTATTTTTACAAATGTCAAATGCTAACCTAAAATGTTTACAAGTGTTTACAATTTTCTTTTTATTTATTTATTTAAGTTTTTTTATATTTATGTATTATGTTTAATTGTATATTATGTTTATCTTTTTATTAATAAGCTTTTAAATTTCAATATATATATACACACACAAATGTGAGTTTATGTAAATATTTATTTATAAATTACTTATGTTTTGAATCAATTAATGTATTATATGTTTATATGTTTGTGGATTTCATTTTAAATTTTATACATTTACAAACCATATTGTCTTAAGTTTAAATTTTTAAAAGAAAGAATATTTAAAACAAAATAAATGAATTTTAAATTAAATCTTATTTTAAACTTAAGCTAAAATTTATTTTAAACAAATAAATATTTACCTTAATTATTTTGAAAATATATGGTTAACTTTTTAAATAGCTTTTGAAAGGTTCTATATTAAATTAAATCAAAACTTCCAAATTATAATATATATATTAAATTTGAAAACATATTTTTGTTTGTTAAATTTAAACCAAAGCTTTCCTATTTACATTATATACAAATATATATATATATACACACACATATTAAAATAGAATACATTTTTACTATTAGTTTTGAAAATAAAATTCTACCAATTAAATACTTATAAAAGAAAATTATTAAACCAATTTATTAGTTTTAAAAATAAACTTTCCAATTTAAATTATTAAATGAAGATTATTAAACCAATATTGCAAACTTCAAATAATTACAAATAAAGATTATTAAATTGATATTGCCTAAAATTCCAGGTCATCACACCCTGGAGTTTCGAAAAAAATGTCCCTTTAACTATACCCCTGCCTCTCTATTTATAGATGAAGCTACGGTGGACTCCCTATGCAGGCCCAAGACCAAGGTAGCTTGGCCCATAGTTGGAGGTGAGGTGAACCAAACATGCCATGCCGACCCACGTCTACCAAACCACCTTTGCCGATCTAGATATGCTGAATCTCCAAGGCCGGACGGTGGTTGCCATCCCACTTTGGTTGAGCTCGGGTTCTCTTGTGAGTGATTCGAAGTAAGTGATGGTTTGAGCTAAAGTGAAAGGATGCCGTTGGTATTTCCCTGACTTGACAGTTATGGCCGAACCACTTCTTCTTCATGCACCATGGCCGACCTGGTAAGGCCGAACCATCCAAACCGAACCTCCTAAAGATGCCGACCACATCAAGATCGACCCTAATGTAGTCTTTCGCTATATCCAACCTACTTTGGCAAAATCATTGTTGCTGACTCGACCTAGTGCATATAGCCGATCAAGAATAACCGACCGAGAACAACCGAACCGCACTTCCAGCACAGACCCATCATCAATCACACATCGATGCCTACTCATAGAGGCCGACTTAGAATAATCGCTATTATAACTTGAAGTGGATTAATCCTTGACGTTACACTCACTTACGTTCAATTATAACTTATGCAACCTTCGTTTTGTAGCCGTGCCAAGGTGCTGGGTAACGATACTTGTATATGTGGGTTACAGGAAGTGGTGGCTGTGTTTTCTTGTGATGAGGTGTGTGTTAGTGTATGTGCTTTGGTCGGGTGCTGTTGTGTGTGTTAGTAAACGAGGAGGTGGTCGTTTGTTAGTGAGGAGATGGCAGTGTGAAAGAGATGTGGAAGTGGGTGGTGATCCTGACTATCATTCCAGTACAATATAGGGGAGGAGGAGCTTGAAGTACGGGTGAATATGGGGGAAGGTGTAGCTGCGTTAGGAGCAAGGAGGGTCCACATCAGTTCAAGGAAAAAGTGAACATTGGGTATGCGGAGATTGGCTGGCCAGAGATGGTGTACGTGGATGAGGAGGGGAGGCGGAAGTTATAAAGTAGTAGGGAAATACACAATAGAAGGAAACACTATTTGAATAAGAAGTGGAAGGAGGTGGGTTTCATTGCTTGGGATTGGGGTGTATTATATGATAGGAAAAAAATTAATAATAAAGAATGAAAAGAAAGAATGGTAGGCGGAGAGAGGAATAGTGGAAGAAAGGGAGTTGTGGAGTGGAGCGGGTTCGGGTATGATGTTGTGCTGGGATTTTTAGGATTCGGGTGAGAAATTCAATTTGTTATATATATATTTATTTAAAAATATAGAAAATGTGTTTAAGTTTAAAATTTTATATCTTTTTCATTTTAAATCTGATTGACACATGGATTTTTTTTGTGTTGGACTCGTGTTGATGAGTACTGTGCGATAGTATAAATTGTTGGCTTTTCGGAAGTAGTGTAGTTTAATGATAAATTAATATTGCCCTGATATAATTACGTTAATTTGGATAATAATGTAAATTAATTAAAATTTATGGGTGTTACCTTTTTGGCCAAATAAACACTGAATTGTTACAATAATGTGAATAGGAAAATTCTGACATCTATTAGCGGAATAAAACACTATTCTGCTAATATACTTTAATTGGATATTGACATTAGTAGAATAATTTCCGTTCTTTTAATTTATTGATTTGGACATCTATTTATATACCATTAATGAATATGGAACTCTGAATAAGAACATGTTAACCCGAAATGGTTAAGTGTTGAATTCATTTACATAGTTGTTGATTATGTAGATACTAGCATTAACTGGGAAAATTAAGTTGAATGATATGGTAGCTTATTAAGTACCATTATGATCGCTAAGCCCTTCAATTTGAAAGTAAATTATTAAATTTAAAATGTTTTAAAGATAATTAATAATTATTTAATAATGTTTTGAAATTAATTATCAATTTAAGGATGTTTGTTATACTTTTATTTTTAATTAAAGATATTTAATTCTTTTAAGTAAATTAATTATTTTATTAAGGATATTTTGGAAACTAATTAACTGTTATAACAAATTACTTAGAAGTTGATTTAATAGTATAATAATACGGTTTAAAGTTACTTTAGCATATTATTAAGGAAATTTTAAAGCGAGTATTTAAATGTGCTTTAATGATAACTAAACGAAGAATGTTTGAACAATAACTTGATTGTTAAAGGTGTTTTGAATAATCGATTTGTTTACTAAGTAACTTCATTGATTAAAGCTATTCAAAGAAGTGCTGTTTTAAATAAAAAGGAAATTATAAAAAGAAGTTTTATAAATGGAAAAGGGGTTTGAAAACTCGAGAAGAGTTTATACATGATTCAGAATACTTATAAAGGAGTCTATAAATGATTGTTGAGATTTATAAGAAGTATTTTTTTAGACTAAACATAGAAATTAATAAAGAAGTGCACAAAGAGATTTGGAGGTATTTATGAAGTAAAGAAATTATCGATGGAAAAGGCGTAATTTGAGGGGTAGGGATTGCCTACAGTTTACTATGGATTCTCTGGGATAGCGACGTAACCATTGTGCAAACTGCAATCTACGGTTGATATTGAACAGTGCTTTTTCATATCTATTTTAAAAAGTTTTCTAGTATTTTTGAAATAAATAGTTTATGAATATACTTATTCCGATGTAATAAGTATATGAGTAATTGATAAATATTCTGGAAAGAGAATTTAATTTTACTAAATGAGGCTTAGTGGTCCCCATGGGAAATGTGATCTTTGTTTGAATTGTTTGTCTATTTGATAGTTAAATAACCGACTATCAAATCTGGACCCAAAACGTAAATTTGGAAATATCTGAGAGAAACACGAGAATTATATGGTATATTTACCGTAAGTGGTGCTATACTGTACGTATAAACTCGTTCGTTCCTCTAAGACTATGCTAAGGAAATCCATCCACTTAAATGGTTAGGAGGTGATCTCCACTCTTATCTATGTTTGTTTATTTCCTAAAGAATTAGGGTTGAATTACCGAAAATTATCGGAAGCTATTTTAAAGAGACTGGGATCGAGTATGTTATTCGAAAACCACTTCGATCTAACTCAAATGTTGTATTGAAGACATATTGAAGACTATGGAATCAAAGTCAGAGTTTTGAAGTGCAAGGGTAGCTTGTTACTAATCCTGAGGGTGATTCCAAAAGGGGTGTAGTAGAAGTGCGGTTTTGTTCATACCCAGAACGAAGTTGTCTGAATGAATGCTGACATTGCATTGACACCCTGAGGGAGTGTTTGCATTCCAAGTTTGTTGAGTTTTAAAATGGTAAAACGTGGCCTCAAGCCTCATCAATCTAAAAATGACTAAAACAATGTAGTGTATGTGGTGAGAGTTCTTGGATCGGTCGGTAACGACTGGGGTGATGCATATTCGATACTATCCAACAAAGGGTATGGCGGTTCTTTGTTAGTAGGAGTTGTTAGGTATGGTCCTGGTACATTTCTCTATAGGTGCACCAAATCCGAAAAGTAGTCCCTTACCTTGTCATACGTACGGAATCTATTCTCCAATACGTACCTTTACGATTTCGATTGTACCTAACTATGCTGAAATGTGAGATGCAAGCATTTCACTATATTTTACTTGAAACCACAGACGTTATTATAATATCAATGAATTTTTTACAGCAATGGTTTTGTTATCGTAAGGTAAAAACCTGTCCACGTTTATATGCAGCGTGATTTTACAAGATACCCTTATTTGATACGGTTTGAAATTATAAATAAATTCCACATACTTTGAGTTTCTCACGCTGGTGTACGAAGACTAATCTGAGCTTTGTATTTCTTACTTTGCTTGGGTCAGACCAAGCATATTTGCTACATTTAGTTGGATACTTTGGAGCTTTCAAGAGGTAAGTTGGATTCTCTAGGACGTATTCCTGTATTTACTATTGGCTTCCAATGTCAATGTTCTATTTGTTATTCTTGATTTCTATTTGCATTGATCAGCAAATTGTAAGAATGGGTTGTTATAACTGTCTAGACTGATATGGATTAGTATACTCTGATGTTGTGTATATAATAAAGATTTTTTCTTTTTGGAAAAGATCATTGTTTTATTGTACAGTACCCGCTGCTATGAAATTCTATGTTATTATTTTTCTTCCATCTTCTATCATTTTATTTCACCCTAACAAATCGGTATTTCGGCACTTGAATGTTCGGCACGTAATACAATGGACGTATTAGTATCAATTTTCGAGGGTTGCAAAATCTGGTTCGTTACATTTGGTACCAGAGCGCACGGTTAAGCGAGAACCTTGGCTTTATTGGGGTAATCTCATTAAGGGATAAGGTGATGGAATGCCTTATTATGAGTTTGAGTGTATATATTATATAAGAGTGCGTATTTGTGAGTGACATGAAAATGTTTTATATTGTGGTGTGTGATCTTTCAGTGGCTTATGGATTCTAGTCAATACGAGTAGCTAACATTATCGTTAAGGATCTCCAAACACTTGGACAAGGCCGTCCAACATAGTATTGTTTTTAATTCAGTAAATGGAATAAGTTTACCTAGGAATATATTTTATATGAAGAAATGATTTCAAGATATAAATTATAGTTATTCTTGAGTTGTGTTTGGTTGTTAGGGAATGGTAACAATCCATTGTTATCAATTAGGATTAGTCATGCTAGCCCAATTTAGGGCATTGACTATTGTTTTTGATCTATCTAAAATCTTCCTTTGAAATCTGGGTTGGGTAGATAGGAATTTAGGACATTGAAACGAACACCTTGTGAATTCAGTTTTACAATTTGACTATATGGCGTTTAATGATGCATTTGGTTCAAATCGAACTTTAATAAAAGAGATTTGTTAAAAGGAATAACTCAGGTAGTTTTATAAAAAGTGACTTTACAAATTTGATTTATTAAGATGTGATTTAAAATAACAAAAGGATATTTAAGAAATTAAAATCCTAGTGTTTTCAAAAAAGGAAATTCAAATGTATTCTGAAGAAATGGTAATACTAGTGATACTAAGAAAGATTTAAAAGTATAAATATTTTAGGAATGGATATTTTGGGTGAAACTATTTATTTGGAAATATATATAGTATGTTTTCAAAGTGGATTTGAAATAGAAGAAAAGTGTTTAGTTGGTTAGTTCAAGTGGCTCGAAAAATAATTGAAAATTGGAAAGAGACGTGTTTAGATGGCAAACACTACTCTTAAGTATTACGCTTCTTGGCAAAAGGATATATGATACTATTTGGTAGTACCCAGTTCCATGATATCATTTTGGGGTTACTCGGGTTATATATATGTTTTCTACGGTTTGAAAATACAATATCATTTCAAAAGATTTTTGAAATAAAACCGGGTATTTAGCTCTTAATATTTCGAATAAAAAAAGTGTTCAGGTTAAACGATTAGTTAATAAATAAAGTTCTAAATTTGAATTAATAAGAAGTTAAATAAACTTGGATTTATTAAATAGCGTCATTTGGATATTAAGCCCAGAAGGGTAAATTGTAATTGATGTTATTGACCTGGTTAATAAACAACTTTACCTTAAAGGTGTCTAAAGAAAAAGTAAATTTTAGGATGGAGTTGGATATTAGTACCATACACTTCTTAGCTACTTACCAGATCGAATGGGTAAAGCTATTGTATTGGTCAACTCAATTTTGAGGCTCAAATTATTTTGGGCCTACATTTGAATAGTTAAAAGTGAATGGAATTTAAATTAGATATTCTGTATATATACTTTTAGAATGAAGGAGAGTATTATACAAGTTAATAATAAAAATGTTTTTATGAAATTTTCATAAATAAAATAAAATGAAAATAGAATTGGTATTTGGGAAAAACAAATTAAAAGTGCGTAAGTTGGGTATAGGTCATTTCTCTTTCATATAGTTTGATCTAGGATTTGAGTACACGACTTTGAGGTTTTTACATCGTTTCAAATGAGGATGTATTACTTGATTTTGATGGTGAGAACTTAACGAGGATTTTTGGTATGAGACCGAAGTTTTCTATCATAGTATATTGCTATGTTAGGAGAATAGAGGTTCTAAATCAAGAAGCCTGATCGGAGTGCGCACTAGAGAATCAGGTGAGTGATGCTAGTTCGGAAGTGGACATCATGCAGACTTATATTGTTGAGTGTTAACGTGGTGAAATTTTGGGGACGAAATTTTTTTAAGAAAGGAAGAGTGCAATGACCCATATTTTTGAGAAGTTGATTTGAATATTTAATTTATTTAAATAGCCAGATTTGAATTTACATTATAATATATATATATATATATATATATATATATATTTCAAATAATGATCCGATTTTTGATGATGTATTTTTAATTATTTTTAGAATTTTTCCATAATTTTTAGTTTGGAAAATAAAAATAATATTTTCATTTGACGCGTTTTGCGCAAACGTCGGTTCTTTTGAAACTTTACAAAATTTAATAAACGGTCTATTTTATTGCTGTTTTGTGGTCGGTAACATTGTTTTGGGCGGCATTTTTTTATTTCAATCAATTCGCTATCCATACACGAACGTTATATGGTGCGGAATCGTATCCCAAAACTTAAATAACTTTTCAGAAAAATATATCTTTTCAATTCTTTTCCTCTACATACTGTTCTGTGTAGTTTTGTCAAGAAGTACGATGGCTTACATTAAATGGATGGAACGTTTCATTTTATATCATAATTTTATATCACATCCTAAACAACCATTCGTCTATATATTACATAGTAACCCCATTCTTCTTCATTCTTTTTCCCTTCCACTTTTTCTTTCTTTCCTCCTTGCAGAAGCTTATACATACATATTACCTGTGTATTTTCGCATGTGTATATTTTCATTTATCATTGTGTTGTGTAAGCATGTGTGCTGGTGTGTGTTTCATACGTGTGTATGTGAGGGTGTATATATTGTGTGTGCGTGCATGTGTGTGTATATAATTGTATACGTAGGTTACATGAAGTTGTGGCTGTGTGTTCTTATGACGAGGTGTGTGTTCATGTATGTGCTTTGGTGGGGTGCTGTTGTATGTGTCAATAAAGGGGAGGTGGCCGTGTGTGAGTGAGGGGGTGGCAGTGGGAAGGAGATGTGGCAGTGGGTGGTGATCTTGACTTCCATTCCAGTGCAATATGGAAGAGAATGTGCTTGAAATACTGGTGAATATGGGGGATGGTGTAGTTGTGTTGGGAGCATGGAGGGTCCACGTCAGTTCAGGGACGAGGTGAACATAGGGTGTATGACTATTGGGTGGTCATATATGATGTTCGTGGATGAGGAAGGGTGGCGGAAGTTATAAGGTAGCAAAGAAATTCACAGTAGAAGGAAGCACTGTTTGATATAAGAAAGAAGTGAAAGGAGGTGGGTTTCATTGCTTAGGCTTGGGGCGTATTATATGTTAGGAAAAAAATATAAAGAAAGGAAAGAAAGAATAGCAGGAGGAGAGGGGAATAGTGGAGGAAGGGAGTTGTGGAGTGGAGCGAGTTCGGGTATGATGTTGGGCTCGGCTTTCTAAAATTTGGGTGAGAAATTCAATTTGTTATACATACATACATAAAAATATATATTTAGATATATAGAAAATGTAGTTAAATTTAAAATATGATATCTTGTTCATTTTAAATCTGATTGACATATGGATTTTTCTGCATTGGACTCGTGTTGATGAGTCCTACGCGATAGTACAAATTGTTGGCTATTCTGAAGTAGTGTAATTTAATGGTAAATTAATATTACCATGATATAATTACATTAATTTAGATAATAAGGTAAATTAAATAATTAAAATTTGTGGATTTTAACCATTTGGCCAAATAAACACCAAACTATTAAGTAAAGTGGATAGGATAATTCAGACATTTATAAGCAGAATAAAACATCGTTCCGCTAATATAATTTAATTTGATATTGAAATTAGCAGAATAATTTCTGTTCTGCTATTTTATAGATTTGGACATCTATTTATATATCGTTAATAGATATGTCACTTTGAATAAGAACATCTTAACCCGAAATGGTTAATTGTTGATTTCATTTACATAGTTGTTGATTATGTAAATATCAGTACTAACTCGGAAAGTTAAGTGGAATGAAATGGTTTCTTGTTAAGTACCATTATGATTGCTAAGTCCTTCAATTTGAAAGTAAATTATTAAATTTAAAATGTTTTAAAGATAATTGAGAATTGTTTAATAATGATTTAAAGTTAATTATTTATTTAAGGGATGTTTGAGTTAATACTTTTTTTTAATTAAAGGTATTCAATTTGTTTAAGTAAGTAAACTATTTTATTAAGGATATTTTGAAAACGAATTAACTATTGTATCAAAATGTTTCAGAGTTGGTTTAATAGTATAATAATACAGTTTAAAGTTACTTTAATATATTAATAAGGCAATTTTAAAGTGAGTATTTGAATGTGGTTTAATGATAACTAAACGAAGAATGTTTGGATAATAACTTTTTTGTTAATGGCGTTTTGAATAATCGGTTTTTTTACCAAGTAACTTCATTGATTAATGTGTTGTTCAAAGAAGCGTTGTTTTAAATAAAATGGAAATTATTAAAAAAATTATAAATAGAAAAGGGATTTGAAACTCGAGAAGAGTTTATGAATGATTTGGGCTACTTAAAAAGGAGTTTATAAATGATTATTGAGATTTATAAGAAGTATTTATTTAGACTAAACTTGGAAATTCATAAAGAAGCTTATAAGAGATTTGGAGGTATTTATGAAATAAAGAAATTTTCGAAGGAAATGGCGTAATTCAAGTGGCAGGGTTTGCCTAGGTTACTATGGATTCTTTGGGATGGTGACGTAACTATTTGTGATAACCCTAGTTTCGGAGTAACTACGATCTACGGTTGACATTGGATGGTGCTTTCCATATCTATTTTTAAAGGTTTTCGAGTATTTTTGAAATAAACGGTATGTAATTATACTTATTCCAATGAGATAAGTATATGAATCTTTGATAAATATTCTGAAAAGAGAATTTAATTTAATTAAATGAGGCTTAAAGGTCCCCATAGGAAATGTGATCTTTGTTTGAAATGTTTGTTTATTTGATAGCTAAATAACCGACTATCAAATCTGTAACCAAAACGTAACTGTGGAAATATATAGGAGAAACACGAGCATTATATGATATAGTTATTGTTACTGGTGTCATACTGTATACAAACTGGTTTGTTCTTCTACGAATATGATAAGGAAATCCGTCCACCAAACGATTAGGAGATGATCTCCGCTCTTATCTATGTCTGTTTATTTCCTAAAGAACTGCGGTTGAGTTTACCGAAAATTATCGGAAGTTGTTTCAAAGAGACCGGGATCGGATATGTTATCCGAAAACCACTTTGATCTAACTAAAATGTTGTATTAAAGACATATTTAAAAGTATGGAATCAAACTCAGAGTTTTAAAGTGCAAGGGTTACTTTCTACTAATCCTCAGAATGATTCCAAAACGGGTGTAATAGAAGTAGTTCCTTCGGTTTCTTCAGACCCAGAACGAACTTGTATGGACGAATGTTGACATTGCATTGACGCGTGGAGGGTAATGTTTGAATTCCAAGTGGGTTGATTTTTATAAAGGTAAAACGTGGCCTCAAACCTCACAACCGAAAAATGGCTAAAACAGGGCAGATGTAGCAGGGCTATGTGGGTCACTCCCATTAGGATGTGTCATCACATTTCTAGATATATTTACTACCGCTAGGACATTAGGTTTAAAATATGTGGTGTATGTTGTGAGAGCTCTTAAATAGGTCGGTAACAACTGGGGTGATGCATATTCGGTACTATCCAATAAGAGTAGGTCGGTTCTGTATTAGCAGGATTCGTTAGGTATGGTCCCGGTACATTTATCTATAATTGTACCAAATTTGGAAGGTAGTCTCTTACTTTGTCATTTGTATGGAATCCATTCTCTTATACTTACCTTTATGATTTTGATTGCACATAACTATGCTGAAACGTGAGATGCAAGCATTTCAGCTATATTCATATATTACTTAAAACCATAGACATTATTATAATATCACTGAATTTTCTATAAAAATGGTTTGGTTATCGTAAAGGTAAAAAATCGTCTACGTTTATGTGCGACGTAGTCTTACGAGATACCCTTATTTGACAGGGTTTGAAATTATAAATAAATTCCATGTAGATTGATTTTCTCACGCTGGTGTAACTAGACTGATTCGAGCTTTGTATTTCTTACTGTGCTCGAGTCGGACCGAGCATATTTCCTAGATTTTGCTGGATACTTTGGATCTTTCAGGAGGCGAGTTGGATTCTCCAAGACATATTCCCATATTTGCTTTTATCCTTCCCTACCTATGTTCTATTTTTTGTTCTTGATTTCTATTTGCATTGATCAACAAATTGTAAGGACGGGTTGTTATAACCGACCAGATTGGTACGGAGTAGTGTGCTCTGATGTTCTGTATGTTTTCTTTTCGGGCAAAGATCATTGTTCTATTGTATATTATCCGCAACGTTCTGAGATTTTGTGCTGTTAGTTTTCTTCTATCTTTTATACTTTTCTTTCACCCTAACAAATCGGTATTTCCGACATTTGAACATTTGGCGTGTAATACAGTGGACGTTTAGTATCGATTTTCGAGGGTCGAAAAATCTGGTTCATTACACCTTATCAGGGCTCGGACTTGTTCGGGGCTTGCTTCAATTCCTCTGGCATGGACGATGAATCCCAAGAACTTTCTGACGATACTCCGAATGAGCACTTTAGGATTCAGCTTCATTCCATATTGGCGAAGTACTTGAAACTTCTCGCCCAGGTGGCTTACGTGATCGTTGGCTTTCCTCGATTTTACTAGCATGTCATCCACATAAACCTCCATAGTTCATCCTATCAGTTCCGCAAACATCTTGTTGACGAGGCGCTGATAGGTAGCCCCGGCGTTTTTGAGTCCAAAAGGCATTACTCTATAGCAGTACAATCCCCGGTCAGTGATGAAACTAGTGTGGTCTTGATCGGGGGCGTGCATAGGAATTTGGTTATATCCTGAGTATGTGTCCATAAAAGATAGGAGTTCGGCCCGGCGGTGCTGTCCACAAGCTGATCGATTCGGGGGAGTGGGAAGCAATCCTTCGGGCAAGCGTCATTTAAGTTGGAGAAGTCAATGCATGTTCGCCACTTCCCATTAGCCTTCTTTACTAGTACCGGGTTAGCGATCCACTCTAGGTAGATGGCTTCTCGTATGAAGTTATTGGCCAGTAGGTTCTTTACTTCTTCATCGAGGGCTGCTGATCGTTCTGCCCCCATACTTCTCTTTTTCTGCTTTACTGGTGCCTTAGTAGGATCGATGTTTAATAGTGGCATGCCACGTCTGGGGAGATTCCAGTCATGTCAGCGTGCGTCCATGCAAACACATCCAAGTTGTGGTGGAGGAAATCAATGAGTTGATCCCTCAATTATGCTCTCAACTGAGATCCAATTTTCAACAGTCTACTCGAATCATGTTTGTCTACAAGTACAAATTCCATGGCCTCTACAGGCTCGGCGGTGGCCTCCTCCTCTTTATCCCTGGGGTCTAATTCATTGAAAGGATCACTGGTATATCGAAGAGGAGGGGCTCTCTTTAGTTGCTATGCTTCCAAGTTTTTCATGCAGAGAGTAATCTCTGCATTCTTTCCTTTATCCTTCCTGCGATTATTGCGAAGTTCAGTTACATAGCAATCTCGAGCAGCGTCTTATCTCTCTCTACTTCTCCTATTCCATTGTCTGTTGAAAATTTCATCTTCAGGCACCACGGGGCCAAGACAATTTGGAAGTCAGACAAGGCTGGTCTTCCTAAAAAGGCGTTGTATGCCGAGTGGTTATCTATCAGCACAAATATTTGTTTCCGCACAACGGAGCGGGGGTGACTTCCTATTTCAACAAAAAGGTCCAATTGCTCGAGGGGCATCTTCGCGTCTCCAGTGAAACCGTGTAGTGGTATGTTGCCGGGCGACACATCCTTCATCGACAGCTTCATTCTGTCGAAAGCATGCTTGAATAGGATATTTACTGAGCTTCCAGTGTCTACTAGAATTCGGTAAACTTCGGCTGGGCCGAACCGGGCAGAGATGACCATAGGATCCATGTGAGGGTACCTCCTTCCTTCCAAGTCACGCCTATTGAATGTAATGTCATCATTCTCTTTTCGCTTCGGATGGCGTTCTTCCATAACATAATTAACGTAGCCTTCATTGTTTCTAAGTGACTTTCCGTATCTCTCCATCTCTGTCCAGCTTCTATCGGCGATGTGTGGTCCTCCCGATATGGTATGGACCACTATCTTCTCATGACTGGGGCCGCCGGTGTTGCGATTTCCCCCTCCTATTTCTGGGAGAGGTAGCCTTGGGTTCTCATCGGCAGGAGTTGGGGTCCTGTTCTGACCTTTTACATAGCGTTCTAGTCTCTTCCTTCTGATGTGTTCTTCAATTAAGTCTCGGAGATGATGGCATTCATTGGTATTATGCCCATGAGATTCGTGGAAGCGGTAGAACTTTTCAGACTTAATTGCGTTATCTGATTCCTTCTTGTATGGAGGGCGTCTGTATTTAACTTCATCTTGGGTGGCAAGGAAGATGTTTTCGATTGTCTCATTCAAAGGAGTGTAAGTGTCGAACCTCGGTCGTGGCCGATATAGACGTTTTTCTCCCTTCTTTCCCCCGGCATTGTCTCTAGAGTCATTTCTTCGAACGTCCTTTGGTACAGCGGGTGTGTCGCCATGAGCTGCCTTGGTTTGTTGTCCTGTCTGTCTTTCAGTGGCAGCGTCTTCAAATCTCATATATCTCCCGGCTTCATGGAAGAAATCAGGTAAGGTAGCTGGTTTTTCTTTCGTTAATCTTCTAGCAAACTTAGTATCTGGATGCACACCACTACAGAGGGCCATTAAGATAAGTTTCTCATCGGCATCTTGGACTGCGGCCGCTGCAGCATTGAATCGGGTTAGATATTGTTGCACTGTCTCTCCAGGCTTCTGTTTGATATTAGATAGGGAATAAGCGTTCTTGGGTTGTTCCACATGAATGCGGAACTGGCTGATGAACTTTTCTTTCAACATTTCCCATGAGCTGATGGATCCTTGGGGTAGGTGGCAGAACCAGGAGGTAGCTAGATCTGCCAAGAATAGTGGAAAACATTTGCACAATACTCCTTCTGTGGCTCCACTCATGAGCATATGCTGTGTGTATCTCTGCAAGTGTACAACGGGGTCAGAGATTCCCTTGTAAGGTTCCATTGTTGGCATTTTCCATTCTTGGGGGGTGATGGAAATTTCGATATTGCGGGTGAAAGGGCCGGTTAACCTAGAGCCTATCCCTTGACCTCTTTGATCCCGTTGGACGCACTCTCTGAACAATCACGCCATCCTTTCATCAGAATTTGGATCAGACAGAAATGAGTTTGGTTCATCTCTGCGGGATTGATTCTGTGATGCCCCACCTCTATACCCACGCTAGACAAGAACACTACGGAGTAATGCTGTCGACTAGCACGGAGAATAAGGCTGTTGAGGAGCGACCATCTGTATAATTGCTTTGTGCGAGTACCGATATGTCAAATAGTAATAATATAAGTTTTCATCTCAAGAGGAAATCCGACATACAGATACAAACTCAAAGCTATCACACAGTGGCTATATAAAATCTTCGGAAACAAATATAGAAATAAACATAACACAAATCAGTCACAGACAATTCATATCACAAAGGCGGAAATAGATATGAATATTACACATGAAAGTGTACATCAGAGTAGTGGTCAAAAGGATCCACAATAATATAAAGGAATAGATACAAGTGCTAGACAAAAGAATAAGTATACATCATAGAGTCTGTATCTCAAATGTATACAACAAAAACTACTAAACTAGAGTAGTTAGCCAAAAGTCAGAAGATGGTTCCAGGTAGGAAGCCATGAGTAAGCACCTGTAATATCTCAGTCTGACCCGAGTATTATTTAAGAAGAAAATAACAAACGGATCAGTCTAGCTATAAATATCAGACGAAGTGATATATAATAAGAGATATGACACAAACATATAATAATCACAATGCCAAGTCGTGATAAATAAGTAATTGAAAATCGACAAGAGATTAATCAATATCACAATAATCTACTCAAGATAAAAAGGAATGTCATACTCCTAATTTCATTCACCAAGCCACAATAAATGACATATATATCAATGCCCATCGTAAAAGTTGGTGAAACATAAATTCCAGAAATCAACACACGAAATCCTGAAATCACAAGAATAGGTGAAGGATAAAATTTCCAGAAATCAACACACGAAATCCAGAAATCACAAAAAGGTATGTGTGAGCGGAATCACACAAGTGGTGTCTAGGCTAACCGAAAAGGTATGTGTGAATGGAATCACACAAGTGGTGTCTAGCCTAACCAAAAAGCATAAAGGTATGTGTGAATGGAATCACACAAGTGGTGTCTAGGCTAACCGAAAAGGTATGTGTGAATGGAATCACACAAATGGTGTCTAGCCTAACCAAACAGCAAAAGGGTATGTGTGAATGGAATCACACAAGTGGTGTCTAGGCTAACCGAAAAGGTATGTGTGAATGGAATCACACAAATGGTGTCTAGCCTAACCAAATAGCAAAAAGGTATGTGTGAATGGAATCACACAAGTGGTGTCTAGGCTAACCGAAAAGGTATGTGTGAATGGAATCACACAAATGGTGTCTAGCCTAACCGAATCACAAACAAAGAGACATCGCACATTGCTAGTCTAAACCATAAAGATGATCGTCATGATCAACGAGAAGTGTCAATTACAATAAGCTAGTAAATATATGAGCTTAGCTTCATGTCCCATAACCGCTGACTTAACTTAAATATTTACGAACAATTGTAGATTTCCACTAGAAAATTGTCACAAGGGTTTCAATCGAACAAGTCTAAAAATTAACCAACGAAGTAAACGCAAGCGTTTCATACCACTTGTTTTACTAAGTCGTTTAATTAGATTTCTCACACGAGTGAGGTAAAGGTTTGTATATACTAATAGATTGGAAAACGGTTTTAGAAAACGAGCTTTGTAATAAAATAGTATTGAAATCGTTTGAGGAAAGGGTTTTGATATTTACTACTAGTATAGAAAACCTTTATATTTTTAAAGTGACAAAACACAAGGAAGATTGTAGGAACAATCGGGCATAAAAATTCACATTCGAAGACGTGAATAAAATCCAAAGAAATTGATATAAAATCCATCAAAGTGGATATATCTAAAATTCCCAAAGAAAAGGTCATCAAAGTCGATAATAAATGACAACAACAAAAGAGAGACAACACGAATCGATTAAAGTTGGATATTCAAACGGATTAGCAAAATAGGCTAATCTGGCAAAAATCATCAGGTCGGTCGACCGGACTCCCGGAGTCGGTTGACCGAACCAAAGGCTGGAAACCTCTCGGGACAGCAGGTCGGTCGACCGAACCCTGTACTCGGTCGGCCGAAGCTTAAAACAGAAAGTGCTTATGCACTTGGAAGCAGGTCGGTCGACCGGACCAGAGGGGTCGGTCGGCCGAACCTGTTTTCAGCCTCTTCCCTGCCTATAACAAATGAGGTTCAATCTTGACCAAATTGAATTTTCTCGAGCAACGGCGCTAAGGGATTATGCCAATCGACTACCCGGCCCTATATGCTCCTCGATGCATCACCAAAAACATGTTCAAACATCAAAGTTAGGATTTTTAACGAATTAAACTCAAAACACTAAAAATTGGAATATACACCAATTCAATCCAAACCAAAAGCAAATACATACGAATAAGTGTTAGGAATTCATACCTAACATTCGAAGATAATTCATAGACTTAGATGTGAGATTAAAAATCTCACCTTTGAACCCAAACGAATGAAGAAGAAGCTATGAAGCAATGGCAAGAACAAGCACTCTTCAATTCCAACTCAACAAGCTTGAATCTAAGCTTAAAGGAGAAACATTTCCTAAATTAGGTTTAGCAAATTTCTGAAATCAAAGAGAGAATGAGTTGGAGAAGATGAAGGAGATGCTTACCAATGGGTTCTCTTTGAATTTGGAGCAAGAACTTGAGCTAGGAGATGGATTTGCAAAGGAAGCTAGGGCTTGGAGTTTTAATTCTTTTTCTCTTCCACCATTGTTGAAATCTTGAAGAGTTAGGAATTAGAAATGAAGTAATGAAGAGTTGGAGTGAGTTGGAACTGAGTTAGTAAGTGGGTTCAGCCCAAACCAAAGCCCAAAGCAAAAAGTAGCAAAATTCAACTTTCTCCAAACATATCGAAGCTTATACTCAAAAAGGTCGCAAACGGCATTTTGAACTCAATGGGGGTGGTCTCGAGTCCTAATTCGACCGTATGCTAAAAGTAGCTTTTCGGACTAAAATCCGACTAACGATAAAATATTTAAATAAAATATTTAAATATAAAATCGATAAATATGCGGGTTGTTACAGACTCCCCTCCTTAAAGAAATTGCGTCCTCGCAATACATAAGAAGAAAATAAGAAGTAACAACCATAGAAGCATATCAACACAAAAGAAAATTTGAATCAAGAAGTTCACCATAAAGAGCACGAAGGAGTAAATCCGAAAGTTTTCGTTCGATGAATTCTCAAGATTTCACAAGAGCAATCCTAAGGATTTGAGAACCATTGAACTCTCACAAGAAGAACATGTTTATTCCGAAGGCGCTCAACCTCCGAAGCAATGATGCGAATGGAATGTTGCTCATAAATCAAATCCGGTGAAACTTCAATTCCCACAATATCACCGGGCTCAAGAATGAAAACCGGAATCCCTAAGGCATTCCCGTAGATAAAAGACGTGGGGAACGTCAAGAATAGCAGAAAATTGAGCCAGTGCAACGGCGTTGTACAGAAACGGTACGCCCAATGAACCGATAAACCGGAACAACGATGTAGTATAATGGTACATCCATTGATCCAGATAAGACGGAACATCGATGTAGTATAATAATAGTACATCCAATGAACCGAACACCATAAAAGAACACCGGACACTAGTCCATAAAAGGAATGAGATAAAACTCAATAAAACGAAGTGTACCAAAACGTCCGATGAACTTGATGAAAAGATAATTCCATTCAGACAACATCGAAGAATCAACCACTTGTTGCTTACGACAAAGCGCATTGGCAACACGATTTCCCTTACCGGGCGTATAAAGAATATCAAGATCATAAGGAGCAAGGAACTCGAGCCAACGTTGTTGACGCAAATTAAGTTCCTTTTGAGAAAATAATTATTCCAAAGATTTATGATCGGGGTAGAGAACAAATTTCTCGTCCAAATATGATGATGCCAAAATCCAAAAGTAAAAACAATAGCCGAGAGAACCAGATCATGAGTGGCATATCTAGTCTCGATAAGCTATAATGATTTAGAAGCACAAGTGATAGCACGTTCTCTTTTGCAAGAGAATGACATCCAAACCAATACGACTAGTATCAGTACAAATATTAAAGTCTTGGTTCCCCTTCAGGAATCACAAGAATAAAAGTATCGAAAAGAAAGAATTTCTTTTAAATAATCTTCTTTCCTGTAAAGTTAAAACTTTCAAAATTACATTTATCATTATGTAATAATCATTCTAGAAAATTTTACTATTTTCAAGTTAATATACTGTGTCTGATTGTCTCATCAAAGCGTTTAGGAAGTTCCTATCGACAACGTTGATCAAGCGCATCGACCAGAATTCTTAAAGCACTCAACGGGCAATACAATCACAAAATCATCTTCTATAGGATAAATAAATCTCTTAAAAAGTTTTAAGAATATCCTTTGTTCGTTTCAAGAACAAAATCAAGTTTTACTTATAAATAAATCTTATGAAAAAGATTTGCAAAAATTTTAAATTTCTATTTTCATCCAAAATCAATAAGTACAAGAATAGTCTCATCGAAATATTCATAGAATATTCGATTTATAAAATGGATGAAATAGGCTAGACAAATTGAATGACATAATAAGTCATTCATTAGAATCAAAATGAGTGCGGAGTGCGTAAGTGGAATGCTAACTCACGCAACTCGTAGCCAAATGAAAATCGGTGACAAGGTCAAACTGAAAAGACCTTAGCACCACACCAAAGATTACTTAGGTGATAATCCTAAGACAAACTCAAAAATACCGGAAAATTTCTCTAACTACATAAATGAGAGAAATAACACTTTCCTTATAAGTGGGCTTTAAGGAATAAAATGATGCCATCAAGTTGGAATCAAAATCATAAAGGAAAAATAGAAATCTGCTTAACAGATTGAAAATGTCGAAGATGAATAGTCCACTCGAAAAATAGGATATGGTCTTCACAATGATTAAGCCGATCCTTTCAAAAAAATCAATTCTGAAGCCTAAGTAAAAATATCAGCTCGGAAAGAAAAGTCTCATAAAATAATTTCGACATCAATAAAAAGCAAATTGAGTGTTGCGGATCTACCATCCGGATTCACAATCCTCAAAGAAGTCATCAAGTCCAAAATATTTTCAAAGAAAAAGAATTGACAAGTTCTTTTGATATAAAATGGTGAGATGGAACCCATATCAAAAAGAACTCGAGTAAGAAGATCACAAAATAAATGTAATCAAGGATCAAATGAGAAATACCTTGAGCACGAGAAGTGTTACCAGGAGCTTGCACCAAATTGAGCTCTCCCTCCTTCTTATTTTGAAGTACGAGACATGCAGTAATATGGTGACCCGAATTTTTGCAATAGCGACAAAAGAGGGGTCTCGGACACTTCCCTGCATAGTGGTTCGTGGAACCACAATTGTAGCATTGTCCACGACTAGAGGTAGGTGCTTTTGCTACCAGGGTTTCTTGCCTCCCTTTCTTGTTGGGAATGGGGCCTTTGAATTTAATAGGCCTCTTCATGTTGCTGTTGAAGTTCTGTTGGGCACGCACAACTTCAACATCACCTTCATTATCGGCCTCTTCAAGACGAAGAGCGATATCAACAAGCTGATCAAATGAAACTTCAAGTTTCAGAAGTAATGGCTTCTTAAGATTCTTATTCAAGCCATAGACGAATCTCTGATTTTTCTTCATTGGGGTGTTAATGTATTCAACCCCGTATTTGGAAAGAGATTCGAAAGATGCGACATAGTCTGTCACAGAAGATTCACCTTGAACAAGGTCAATAAAACGCCGGGCCAAAGTTACTTTTTCGGCCTCCGGCACAAATTTCGATTCGAATCTTTCCCGGAATCGCTCCCAAGTGAGATCCGCTTCAACGATTTCAGAAATTAGGAGCTCATACCAATCTAACGCTCTTTCTTGGAGCATGCTAGAAGCCACTTGGACTCGATGTAGATCAATAAGGTTCATGCGAGAAAAGATGCGATCGCATGATTTGAGCCAAGCTTGAATTTCTATAACACTCTCGGATCCCTTGAATGGCCTTCCACCCAAATCGACATAGTCTCTGCACAAGCGTGCAAAACCGGATCTAGGATGAGTAGGCTCTGGACTGGGTCCGGCTGCTTGAGCGTTCTTAACAAGATCTAGAAGCTGCTGGGCAGACATAAATACTCCATCCTGGGGAGTAGCACTAGATTGACCGGCGCTGGGACGGCCAGGTCTAACCATTTCTCTTTTTTAAGAAAGAAAGAAGGAAGAAGAAGAAGGTTATTCACAAATGAATATCAAGCAATCTTGATAGATAAAACAAGGAATCATAAACAAAATAGGATGAATCGGTACGAAGACTCGAATTAAATCCTAAAGTACGTCTCCTAAGAAAGACTTAGGACGATGATCCTTGTTATAATATTCCATATTGTTCCGAAGTTTGGCTCTGATACCAAGCTGTGACGCCCCACCTCTATACCCATGCTAGACAAGAACACTACGGAGTAATGCTGTCGACTAGCACGGAGAATAAGGCTGTTGAGGAGCGACCATCTGTATAATTGCTTTGTGCGAGTACCGATATGTCAAATAGTAATAATATAAGTTTTCATCTCAAGAGGAAATCCGACATACAGATACAAACTCAAAGCTATCACACAGTGGCTATATAAAATCTTCGGAAACAAATATAGAAATAAACATAACACAAATCAGTCACGGACAATTCATATCACAAAGGCGGAAATAGATATGAATATTACACATGAAAGTGTACATCAGAGTAGTGGTCAAAAGGATCCACAATAATACAAAGGAATAGATACAAGTGTTAGACAAAAGAATAAGTATACATCATAGAGTCTGTATCTCAAATGTATACAACAAAAACCACTAAACTAGAGTAGTTAGCCAAAAGTCAGAAGATGGTTCCAGGTAGGAAGCCATGAGTAAGCACCTGTAATATCTCAGTCTGACCCGAGTATTATTTAAGAAGAAAATAATAAACGGATCAGTCTAGCTATAAATATCAGACGAAGTGATATATAATAAGAGATATGACAAACATATAATAATCACAATGCCAAGCCGTGATAAATAAGTAATTGAAAATCGACAAGAGATTAATCAATATCACAATAATCTACTCAAGATAAAAAGGAATGTCATACTCCTAATTTCATTCACCAAGCCACAATAAATGACATATATATCAATGCCCATCGTAAAAGTTGGTGAAACATAAATTTCAGAAATCAACACACGAAATCCTGAAATCACAAGAATAGGTGAAGGATAAAATTTCCAGAAATCAACACACGAAATCCAGAAATCACAAAAAGGTATGTGTGAGCGGAATCACACAAGTGGTGTGTAGGCTAACCGAAAAGGTATGTGTGAATGGAATCACACAAGTGGTGTCTAGCCTAACCAAAAAGCATAAAGGTATGTGTGAATGGAATCACACAAGTGGTGTCTAGGCTAACCGAAAAGGTATGTGTGAATGGAATCACACAAATGGTGTCTAGCCTAACCAAACAGCAAAAGGGTATGTGTGAATGGAATCACACAAGTGGTGTCTAGGCTAACCGAAAAGGTATGTGTGAATGGAATCACACAAATGGTGTCTAGCCTAACCAAACAACAAAAAGGTATGTGTGAATGGAATCACACAAGTGGTGTCTAGGCTAACCGAAAAGGTATGTGTGAATGGAATCACACAAATGGTGTCTAGCCTAACCGAATCACAAACAAAGAGACATTGCACATTGCTAGTCTAAACCATAAAGATGATCGTCATGATCAACGAGAAGTGTCAATTACAATAAGCTAGTAAATATATGAGCTTAGCTTCATGTCCCATAACCACTGGCTTAACTTAAATATTTACGAACAAATTGTAGATTTCCACTAGAAAATTGTCACAAGGGTTTCAATCGAACAAGTACAAAAATTAACCAACGAAGTAAACGCAAGCGTTTCATACCACTTGTTTTACTAAGTCGTTTAATTAGATTTCTCATACGAGTGAGGTAAAGGTTTGTATATACTAATAGATTGGAAAACGGTTTTAGAAAACGAGCTTTGTAATAAAATAGTATTGAAATCGTTTGAGGAAAGGGTTTTGATATTTACTACTAGTATAGAAAACCTTTATATTTTTAAAGTGACAAAACACAAGGAAGATTGTAGGAACAATCGGGCATAAAAATTCACATTCGAAGACGTGAATAAAATCCAAAGAAATCGATATAAAATCCATCAAAGTGGATATATCTAAAATTCCCAAAGAAAAGGTCATCAAAGTCGATAATAAATGACAACAACAAAAGGGAGACAACACGAATCGATTAAAGTTGGATATTCAAACGGATTAGCAAAATAGGCTAATCTGGCAAAAATCATCAGGTTGGTCGACCGGACTCCCTTAGTCGGTCGACCGAACCAAAGGCTGGAAACCTCTCGGGGCAGCAGGTCGGTCGACCGAACCCTGTACTCGGTCGGTCGAACCTTAAAATAGAAAGTGCTTATGCACTTGGAAGCAGGTCGGTCGACCGGACCAGAGGGGTCGGTCGGCCGAACCTGTTTCCAGCCTCTTCCCTGCCTACAACAAATGAGGTTCAATCTTGACCAAATTGCATTTTCTCGAGCAACGGCGCTAAGGGATTATGCCAATCGACTACCTGGCCCTATATGCTCCTCGATGCCTCACCAAAAACATGTTCAAACATCAAAGTTAGGATTTTTAACGAATTAAACTCAAAACACTAAAAATTGAAATATGCACCAATTCAATCCAAACCAAAAGCAAATACACACGAATAAGTGTTAGGAATTCATACCTAACATTTGAAGATAATTCATAGACTTAGATGTGAGATTAAAAATCTCACCTTTGAACCCAAACGAATGAAGAAGAAGCTATGAAGCAATGGCAAGAACAAGCACTCTTCAATTCCAACTCAACAAGCTTGAATCTAAGCTTAAAGGAGAAACTTTCCTAAATTAGGTTTAGCAAATTTCTGAAATCAAAGAGAGAATGAGTTGGAGAAGATGAAGGAGATGCTTACCAATGGGTTCTCTTTGAATTTGGAGCAAGAACTTGAGCTAGGAGATGGATTTGCAAAGGAAGCTAGGGCTTGGAGTTTTAATTCTTTTTCTCTTCCACCATTGTTGAAAGCTTGAAGAGTTAGGAATTAGAAATGAAGTAATGAAGAGTTGGAGTGGGTTGGAACTGAGTTAGTAAGTGGGTTCAGCCCAAACCAAAGCCCAAAGCAAAAAGTAGCAAAATTCAACTTTCTCCAAACATATCGAAGCTTATACTCAAAAAGGTCGCAAATGGCATTTTGAACTCAATGGGGGTGGTCTCGAGTCCTAATTCGACCGTATGCTAAAATTAGCTTTTCGGACCAAAATCCGACTAACGATAAAATATTTAAATAAAATATTTAAATATAAAATCGATAAATATGCGGGTTGTTACAGATTCCGTCCAGATGATCTGTAGGGGTGGTATCGTCTATCACTCCTAATATTTTCCAGTGGCTGCCTCTGGTCTTCTGGGAGCACGCTAGGGTCAGCTACAGTTGGCCCTTGCCTTGATCTTCCCCTGCTGGGTTCTTTTCTGAGCACTTTCTCGGGTCCAACTTCGTGCTGGGCTCTAGCTCGGCCCCTTTCATTGGTGTTTCCATGGCTAGGTAGCATGACCGGCTCAGCCACAGCCGACCCTCGCCTGGCACCTCCCCCATTTTCTTTGGTTCCAAGTGTTTCCTCGGGTCGGAGTTCGGGCTGAGTTCGGGCCCGGCTCCTATCATTGCTGTTTCCGTTGTTAGCTTCTTCGAAGAAGAAAGATCTTTGTCGCCTCCCAGATCCTCCAGACTGGGACTCATCCCATGATTCAGTGTTGCGGTTGGATTCTTTAGTATCCCTTAAGCGTGACATGAGTCGGTCCACCAAGGCTTCTTGTTGGGATGTGAAGCGGTTAGTCACTTCAGCCACAACCCTGTCTATATCTGCCCTAGTAATTGCTGTTGGTTGTTCCGTGGCAGGGGCTGTCGGATTTTCCTGATTTCCATTTCGTACTGCTGTTGAAACGGGACGGTTCTCTTGATCTGTGATCACTGGATCTGGAATGCTGCTAGTTGCGATGTTCTTACCTTTGCTAACATCTTTCTTCTGCCTGGGAGGCATGTCTTTCAAGCAATGAGCATTGCTGTCGGGAAGAGGGTTAAGTGGGAGAAGCTGAAGCTTCTAGCTCGAGTTCTCAGTGAAAGCACCAAAAATGTTTGCACAAAAAAGGGGCAAACACCTCCAAGTCGTATAATTTAGTCGATTTTATGTTGTTCTTAGCGATTGGGTGATTTATGCAAATATGTAAAAAGCAGGGACTAAACTGTAAAAGACACACAGATTTATAGTGGTTCGGCCAGAATGTGCCTACGTCCACTTTATATGTTTTCTCCTTTACTGTTCAGATTACAAGTACAAAGCTTTGATTACAAGTATATGAAAGTTGTTTGAAAGTTCTATCCGTGCTTGAGCTCTCAAACTTGTCTGACATTGTTGCACCCCTACCCCTCTATTTATAAAGTGAGGCTGGGGGTAGGGGTCTTCGATGTACATAGCTGCTGGTGGGCCTGGGATGATGTAATCTGGTCTGGCAATGTTGGTTCGGCAAAGCCTTGGTCCGGAGATGGTTGGAGTGGCTTTCGGTCCGGTAGTGGTTGATTCGGTGGAGAGCGGTGAGTGAGAATTGGTTCGGTAGTAGTTGATTCGGTGGTAGGTGAGTTGGTGTTTGGTCCGGTGGAAGGTGAGTTGGTGTTTGGTCCGGTGGTAGGTGGGTTCGGTGAGGCCTTGGATCGGTGGTGAGAATTCGCCCAACAGTCATTAATTTGTAAAATAGAAGTAAAATAGTAATTAGTTATAAGTAGTTGTAAAATAGTGATTAGTTTGTTGAACAGATGTAAAATAGTAATTAGTTTTCAAAATAATTTTAAAATTAGTATAAGATCGTTTGGGTTTAAAAAGAAAGGTTGTGTAGTAAATGGCTAGGAAAAATAGATTTAAAACAGTTTACTTAAACAATTTATTTGAAAAATAGTTCAGAGCCAAACTGTTTAATTCCCACTTGAACACTTGAGCTTTCACATCTAATTTCATTTAATCTTAAATTTTCAATTCCATTCTGAATTCAATTTACCTTTTATTTTAAATATTGAATTCTATTTACCTTTATCTCAAACCATATTCAATTAACCATTTAAATCAATTAGTTTACTTACTAATTTTATTTCAGTCCTTTATTTTATTTAGTCAAACCTTGACTAACTTCCATTATACACCATTCAAATTAGTTCTCAATATTTAGTTTCAATCCTACTTTCTTACAAATGCAAATTCACTTGTCTATCCATGTAACAAACCGAAATTTCCGAACCCGAAATTTCCAGATAGTTATGAAAAAGAAGAAAGAGATAGAAGAAGAAGAACAGAAACATCAACAGAAACCTCACATTCGTAGCGGATCAAAATATAGTATCACATAAATAACAGTTTCTTTCGAACTAGTATCGTCCACCCGACTTCCTAGTGCGTACACAGATGTGGTTTCTTGATCAGAAACCGTCATTCTCCTTCCATAGCCATAACTATGATAGAGAATATCCAGAACCAATCAACAATCCATATCTAGGCTCGCCATCGAAAATCGAGTGAAAAATCCCACTCGGATCGATAAACTATCCCGAAATTGTGTGCTCGAATCTGGATCAAATCACTATGCGAATAGAATAATATACGTACATCCTACGTATTTAACTTCATTGATTATGATCTAAATCAATTTCCCCTATCTATTCACATTTTCTTTAATTCTATTCACTTATCCACAATTTCTTCAATCTCAAATGGATTATTACTTTAATTATAAACAGTTTGTACTCTGACTAGCTTGAGTTTAAAAAATAGCTTGAAAAGTTAAAAATAGATAAGTAGTTGAAAAATGATTATTAGTTTGTAAAATATTATAAAATAGTTAAGTAATTGTAAAATAGTTGGAAAATAGTCAAATAGTTATAGAAATATTAAATAATAGTAAAATAGTTTGTAAAATAGAAATCAGTTATAAAGTAGTTGAGAAATAGTAATTAGTTTATAAAACAGTTGTAAAATAGTTAAATAGCTTCAAAAATAATTGTAAAATAAGTATAAAATAGTCTTGGGTTTTTAAAAGGAAAAGTTGTATAGTAAATAGTTAGGAAAATAGATTTAGAACAGTTTATATTAAAATAATTTATTTGAAAATAGACCAGAGCCAAACCGTTTAATTTCCAATCTCCACTCCCATCAATATTTCCATTCCTATTTAAAATTGACTCAGTTCCAATTTAAATAACTTCAATTTCCATTGAAATTGATTTAACCCCAATTTCAAGTTGAATTAATCCTCAATTCCTTTTCTAAATTCAAATCAAATTCCATTTGAATTTACTCATTCAATTTTAATCTCAATTTCAATTAATTTAAATAAATTTCAAATTGAACCAATTTCAATTCATATTAATTCCAATTTAAATTAATCCCAATTTCCATTTGAATTTAAACTCATTCAATTTCATTTCAAATTAATCCAATTCAAATTTTTCCATTTGAATTTTAAACTTGTCCATTTCCAAACACAATTCCAATTAATTCAAATCAATTAAGTTTGAACTAATTCAATTCAAATTCCAAATTTAAACCATCCCGAATTATATAAATTCGAGTTAAATTTTTAAATGTTGATTTAATCCTTTAAATCAAATCAAATCAACTTATATCTTTAAACCATTTAATTCTGAATCCAAATTTCATTTCATAATTATTTCAAAGTTCAAACAATAATTCAAATCTTTTTGAACCACTAAATCTTTGAAATTCAATTTATCATCAAATTTCAATTTTGAAACCAAACCTTTGAAGTTTATCTTAAACATTCAAAATTTAAGTCCAAAATGATTCCATTTTATCTTAATAATGGATATATTCCCACACCCCATTTCTTCATTCATTTGAACAAATCCAATATCAGCTTAAAGATTATTAATAACAATAGGGTGATATTATCCAATTATTTTAAAACATCCATCCATTTCTAGATCTCAAACCCACTTTGAGATCATCCAAACTCCCAATTCCAACCAACCATTTAACTTCCCAAGTTAAATCTTAATTTCATCTTGAAATTTCCAAATCAGGTTGATTATTCAAACTTATTTAACTTCTTCCAAGTTAAATTTAATTTACTTAATCCATTCAAATTTACAAAATTTGAATTCCTATTCAAATTTTAAACTTCAGATTAATATCCTTCCCACTTAAATTTAAAACCTACTTCACTTTGGGTTTCACATCACATTCCAAGGAAAATATCAAACCATCTTTGATATTATGTATACTCCTTATACATATTATTTCTTTTACACACCTGGTTACTTTTAAATTTTATACCACCTTTGGCTTTAAATTCAAACAAATTCTTTTAAAGCTTACAAACAACTGCTTATTCCAAAATAAGATTACATTCAAAATAGTTTGAATAATATTATTCCTTTAACACTTTGAAAACAATTTCAAATGTTTAGATTTAGAATTCAGAACTTCACAATTGGAAACCCACTTCAATTTTCATGTCATACTTATTTAAAGGTCACCCCCTTAAAACATTTCATCTTTGCTTACACATTAATACACATTTTATTATTAAACATAACAATTATTTATGATAATAACCCAGATTATCATATCTGAAAACCAATTTATTATTATCTTATTATGAAACTCTTCCCCAAATTCAAGATTTTAATATCAGTTTGAATTCATTTCAAACTCATCTTTATTCAATTTCAATCTCATTTTGGTTGTATTTCTATTACTTCTTAATTTAGTTCCAATAATTTAACAACCAATTACCTTAATATTTATTAGAAAGAAATATTGTTTTATATATCAAAATATATTCTTATGAAATCATTTAAAATCTTTATATAAGAAAATAACAAGTACGCTCTCATATATATATATACACACTCAACTCATACTAGAGTACTACAGACTCTATTAAATGAGTAATCCCTACCAGAGCCAAGGTTCTCGCTTAACCTTTCATCTCTAATACCAAATGTAACAACCCGAAATTTCCAAACCCGAAAATTCCAGATAGTTATGAAAAAGAAGAAAGAGATAGAATAAGAAGAACAGAAACATCAACAGAAACCTCACATTTGCAGCGGATCAAAATATAATATCACATAAATAACAGTTTTACAAAGAAGAACTGTATCAGTACTCTTATATTTTTACACATCGTAGTTACAACATTTACACAACAATGGACAGTTTTAAACAACATGTCCCAAATAATCGGCAATAATATATCATAGCGGAAAATACTCCATTCGTTCCTGCACTCCAGCTCGCCTCCTGAGCTCCAGAACTTCCTTACCTGAAAGTCTGTAATACTCGGTCTGACCTGAGCATTACATCAAAGTAACACCCGGGTCAGGCTGGAAACCAGCGTGAGTAAACCGATCTAACATGGAATGCAAAGCATACAACTTATATTAACCCGAGGTAACTCGCATCAATTTACAAATTCACAATTTGTTATAGGAACCACTTATTTCACACATCGATTTCCTAGGTACCAAAACTTAGATTAAATTTTCCAGTTCACTTAAATCATTTCGTTCCAATTTATTGATTTCACAAATCAATCTAAAAAGAATCGAAGTGGTTTCGGGTATTAACTAATACCCGACTCCGGTCTTTTCGAATCCAATGTCATCTTATCCCAAGTTATTCAAGTGAATAAAAATCAGTTTTAATTACAAGATAGTAATTCATGATCGAAAGATAATCCACATTATCACTGTCCACTCAAACATATTATATCACAAACATTTCATCTCATAGATATTAACCAATTCAAGTCATTTAAACATCATTCAATCATTCATAAGCAAGATTGATCACTTCCAAAAATTATTTAATTTATCTCTAATTAATTTAATTTTTAATCTTTAATCACTTGGATTATCTTTATTAAACATTAATTAATTATAAACCAATTAATTAATCATCTTTAATTATCCATTTTAATTAATCACCCTTGATTAATTTTCTTTAATTTCATAGAGTAATTATCCTTTAATTAATTACACAAATTAATTATACTTAACCATTTAATGTAATTAATCTTATTATTAACTACACCAAGTAATTAATCCTTAATTACTTCTCCTAAGTAATTAACCTTTAATTATTTCCCATTAAGTAATTTCCCTTATATTAATTACATCCAGGAATTTATCCATTAATTACTTCACTAAGTAATTACACTTATCAATCTCATTAGGTAATTATAGTTAATCAGTTACCAAGCGACTATCTTTAATTAATTAACGAATTGATTAATCACATTCATCTCATTAATTATAACTGGGTAATTCATTCCTTAATTACCCTATAAACAAATTGATTAATCTTTAATTAATTATAGACTAATTATTATTTAATTATTAATTAATAAACCTTAATTATCAATTAATCTCCTTAATACCAAGTAGTCAATCCTTAATTACTTTTATAACCAATAAATTAACCTTTAATTAGCTGCTTAATTATCCATTAACTATTGGGTTTATCGGTTAATAACCTTCATTATTAATCGATATCTCTCAATACAATTTGATTAATCCATAATTACTTTTATAATACTTCAAATCAAATTTTATTTTAAATTTTAAAACCAGCTTTCATAAAACCTTCTTAAAACGTTTTCTAACCTTGCTTCGGGTTTTAACTCGTTACTGACTCGAGTATTTGCTCAATACATTTGGTTCAAAACTTCATAAACCATGCTGAAGAAACAACTATTATATACGTAATTTATATAATAAATATTAAACTACTGTCATTTTAAAGTTTCAAAAACCATGTTTAAACCCTTTTTCTAAAAAAACTTGCCTAATACTTTCTTCAGGACAAGCCAGAAGTTCACTCGGGTTTAACCCGAGTTCCCCTTTCATTTCAAAATTTTAGATTTAGGTTTAGTTTAAGTTTTAAATTTTAAACCTGGAACCAAAACTCTCTCTCGAACCACTCGAGTTTACACTCGAGTCACAAGCCAAAATATACGAGACTTGCTTCGAGACAACCTCCCCATACAACCCATAAACCCAAACCAACAGCCACGATAACCCTGTGCACATGCACCAGTGTCAGAGTTGCCATCCACCTCCGATGAACCCTCCAACACACCATCCTTCACTGTTGCAACACTTCCAGACCAACAAAACACACGCACAAGCTACAGATCAAAATCGAATAGTCCAGTTGTAAACTGAAATCAAATCGTTGCCAGAAAAATGACTCGAACGGCCAACGTTGATCACCGAAGCGCCAGAAATTCCATCCACATCCCCACGAACCTTCACGCAGCTATTACCCAAACCTGATGCAACTCGATGCATCAGAGTCTCCTCCTCGACCAAAATTCCAAACAAGCCCAAATTAGGTTTAAAAACCTAAACATTCTCCTCCCCGTCGCCTCGATGATCTGGAGCTCTTCCAGGAATTTTTCCCAAACACCCCGCAACTACATCCACCTCCAGTTAAAACACCAAGACCTCTCAACCCCTAGATCACCAGAGATTGCCTCATGTACAAATTCCAGTCAAACCCATAATGCAACCTCAATGCATTATTAAAAATTTAGATTTAGTTTAAAAAAAAATAACTTTCTAAACAGATTAAAGTTATAATCTTGAAACATCAAATTACGATGTTTGAAATTTAACTTATTTTGAATTTTTACTGTAAATTCCCAAATTTCCATAGAAACTTTGCCTTGATTTACTTAAAACTGTTTTTAAATTTAAATCTTGTCAAAACTAACATCTCTTGATTAGAAACTATTTTCTAAAATGAATCAGAGGGATGTGATATGATTTTTTTTGATCAGATATACTGCCTGTAGCTTGGAAATAATTCATATGTCTGATTTTTCAGACAAGCTCAACATCTTTATACATGTAAACATGTTTCAAAAACTAAAAACCATCATGCAATCCCATTTTCAAACATGCATTACCAGTTTACTTCAACCATTTAGCATATGCATCAAGTTTTGAAGTGATTCATGTTTACAGATTAAAAAACAGAGTTTCAAAACTAAGATCAGAGATGTTTTTAAAATCAATAGAAATACCATAGGCATTCATACATACAAATATGCAAAGAAATCATCACATGGTTTTCACAAGCTATTTGAGTTTTAAATCTAAAAAAAATTTACTCACTTCTTTCAGTTTTTGAACAGAGAAACCCCTTTTTAATAAAACTGGAAACTTCAATTGCCTCTGGGTTTTTGATTGCTTACTGGTCTGGATTGTTGAATTTGATGTTGATCTTTGCATTGATTAGTGAATTGAATCTGAAGCTTTATTATTGAAGAAGTTGAATTTGTGAAATAGTTTGCCTTGCATGATTTTTTTTTTTCATTTTGATTCTTTGTGAACAGGTTTTCCTTTCTTTCTTTCTTTTTTTTAAAAAACAAATGACACTTGTTGAAATTCATCATACTTGTTGATTTGTTAATTCTTTTAAGCTACACTTGTTATTTGTGAAAATTTTATGTTTAAATCCTCTTTTTAATTTATTTTATAAATCTTGTTTTAAACCCTCTTTGGCTTATGTTTATATAATTATGTAATATATCATATGTTTTAATATTATATCTATATATTTCCTTTAACCCATTTTCTGCTTACTAAAGTTATAAAATCTTTTTAAAGAAAATAATATAGAACTACCTATATTCCAAAAAAAAAACATACATTATTATATTTTCTATTTTTTATATTCAATTTATTTTAAGATCTTTATCTTTGGATTTCAATCTCAAATTCAAGTTTAATTTAAGTTGACTCATATATATATATATATATATATATATATATATAAACAAACACATGTTACATTTGTTTGAAAATGACAATTTTGCAAATTTTAAACAATTATACTAAAAGATTATCAAATAAATATCTATCCAAGTATAAATATTTATCATCAGATTTATTTGTTCAATCTATAAATCAATATTTTCAATATTTTTAAATCAGATAATTATACAATTATCTGATGCCAAAGAATTCCGGGTTATCACAATCCAAAATTTTATTTCCAACTTAACTTTTTATTCAAGTAACTATTTATCTTAGTTTCCTTAGACTTTCTTTAAATTCACTTTTAATTAACTATATTTAATTTCACCCCCATCCAATTTATATTTTAAATTTCTATAAGTTTTTCAATTTATTTCCATTCCATTTACTAACCTTCTTTAATTTACTTCATTTAATTGGCTTACCTTTCTAACTTTATTCTCCAGTCACACTTACTTTTATTTAACCCCTTTCAAGTTGAATCTTTATCCACAAATTCCAAATTTTTATGAATTGTCAAACTTATTTATATTCCGTAAATATTTTAAATAAGATTCAGAGTCCCTTAAACAATTACCCAACATTTCAAAATCATCTTTGAAATCAATTATATCCAAAATCCTTCGGTAAATTCAATTATCTCTTTGAATTTCAAAACCAAACCCAGTTTTGCACACAATTTAAATTTAAAACAATTTGGTAGTAATCCCTCTCTTGGAAACTCGAAAATGAACATTGATGATGCTGCAGTCATTATCGAAGTTATTTTCCAATGACCGAAAAGAGTTTAATGCTTTACCTCTTTTTAAAATCTTTCAATATTTTTAAATTCCAAATCTCACCAGATTTCAAATCCAATTCAAAAATATTTCTGAAATAATATCACTATTATTTCTCCAAAACCTTTGAAAACCATTTCCAAACCAAAGGAATCTAAACTTTTCCCAAATTTCAAATACTCCAACTCATATTCAAAAATTACTCTGGAATTTTACTTCAATTTATAAATTACATTCATAATTTACATTTACAAATCCCATTTGTATATGAATATATTTCTTAGCTTTTAGTTATGATTTCAGTTTCTTATTCAAATTTTACACAACAATGATAATAATTTAATATTATCACTTCCTAACAACCAAGCAACCATATATAACTATAATAATTTACAGAAAAATTAATTCTTTTATATAAAAAATAGTTTGGGTAAAATTATTTCATTTACCCAATTTTAAAACAATATTGTGTCGGTTTATCTTGTTTAAGAGTTTAAAAACCTCTATCGATAACATGGCGTCTCACATATCGACCAGAATCCATAAACACTCAACCGATAAGTCAACACAATATAAAAATAATTTTTATATTCACTAATAAATACGCACTCATATCTATTACTACACTCAAACTCATTCTAGAGTACTTTACGGACTCTATTCCTAATGAGTAATCCCCACTAGAGCCAAGGTTCTCGCTTAACCTTTAGCTTTAATACCAACTGTAACGACCCGATTTTTCGACGCCCGAAAATCGACATCAATACGTCCACTATATCAAATGCCGAACAATCGAATGCTGCAAAAACCAAACCATTAGGGTTAAAGAGAAAAGAGGTAGAAGAAGAGAGCATAAAACAACAACATAATCTTACCATCGCAATGGAATAAAATATAAAAGATAATAACTGATCTTTACACAAAGAAACTATATATGTTTTATACATTACATCATCAAAGTTCAACAAAATTCATAGCACACCAACTGGACAGTTATCATAACCTGTACTCACAAAACTGACTATACCATTAATCATGCACAGTGGAAAATTCATTAAATACGTGTGATACGTCTCATCATCCCGCTCATCTCCTGAGCTCCACAACATCCTTTCCTGTATCTATAATACTCGGTCTGACCCGAGCATTATAGTTAAATAACACCAGAGTCAGTTTGGAAAACCAGCATGAGAAAACACACTCAATTGGATTATTAAATTTTCAAAATCATTTGAAAATCAAAGGTATCTCGTAAGACCACGCCACAAATAAACATGCCAGGTTTTTACCTTACGATAACCAAAATATTTCCTATAAAATCCTCCGATATTATAGTAGTGTCTATATACAAATACTTATTCAAATAGCCGAAATTGTTACATTATTAAATTCCATATACTAGCCACAAAGTAGGTTCTACAAACAAAAACCATAAAGGCACGTAGGGAGAATGAATTTCCATCAATGGCAAGGCTACTGGTGTACTACCCGTCACAGTACGTGGTCTAGATCACCGTACCGAGGATCCACCCTAATCCCCTGCATCATAGGACCGGAGCTACCCCTTACTGGATAGTCCGAATAAGTTCACCTCGCGATTGGGATCAGCAATCTCCCATACAGCCGAAATAAAGGGACGTCTAGACAGGGGTGACCTTACCCTAATGGGTTGCTAGCCACTTAGCCTTGTGTGCACCTTCCCTGTTTTAGCCATTCCCGGTTGATGAGGCTCGAGGCTATGCGTTACCTTTTTAGCACACATACACTTTGAATGCTCATCATCCTCCTTACGATGTTCTGAAAGCATTCGTCCATACAAGTCCATTCAGGGTTCGAACGGAACCGAAGGCACTATTCCTACTACATCCATTTTTGAATCACCCTCAGGATTAGTAGCGATTAGCCCTTGCACTTCACTGCTCCATCTTCGACTCCAAGCTCTTGTCTTCCTCACGAAACGTTCAAACCGGATCGAAGTGGTTTTCGAAAAATTAATCTTGATCCCGGTCTCTTCGAAACGATCAGCATATTGACCAATATTGATAGTCGATTAACTATCAAATAGCATTCACAAACAACCATCAGACTTTAAATAATTTCCCCAAATTATTTATTTCAAAATAGCTTCGCAAGATATTTTTCCATACTTCAACCCTTTGAAAATAGTTTCAAACTACCTTTCTCTCAAGGAATAAATTTTCCAAATATTGTTTATTTCCACTGAAAATCACCAAGTCCAAATACTTTAGATTTTGAAATAATTTAAATCACTCTATTCTAAATACACTTTAAAATATTTAAACTAAAACTACTTAAACACTTAATTCAAAAATATATACTTTAAAAATATATAAAATAAAACTACTTTATAAAATATAAAGCTAATTTTTAAAATAAAAGTTAAGCCAAACTAAATTTTAAAATAAAAGTTACGAAATTCTATACAAGTTTCAAAATAAAATTTTAACCAAACTATCTTTAAAATAAAACTATTTTATGAAATATATATTACTACTTATCTTTTTTTAAAACATAACACCAATAACCCTTTTAAAATAATTACCGCTATAGCTAATTTAAATATTTATTTACCTTTAAGATTTAACAACTTAAATAATAATTTCTTAAAAACATTTCTTTAAACAACTTTAAAACTTTTGACTTATACCTAAAAATCTACTTTGAAAACATACTTGGATTTTCAGGGAAATACACTTCTCTTCCACACTTTTAAAAATAAATCACTATTTATTTTTAAAATAGATTATCCATTCCTTTATAAATTCCCATCGTGAATTTAAACTTCCAAATATCCACTAATATCTTATTTCACTTTATAAACCCAGTTTATAAATAGTCTCATCTTCTTTTAAAACACAATTCCAAACTCTAAACCAATTTCCAAATCAATTTTTAGATTTTACTCCATTTTAAAATAAATTCCTTTACTTACTCAATTTTTGTTTCAAAGCCCCTTAATTTCATATTTAACTTCTTTATCATGGTTTAAAATTTATTTTAACTGTAAATGCCCATTTATATTTATTTTCAAAATTCATCTTTTATTCCTTCCTAAACCATTTAAATTCTGAATTTTAAAAATAGATCTTTATTATCACTTAAGTTTAAGAATTCATTTATTCCTATTTATTTAAAAATCTCCTCTCCCACACTTGGAATTTATTTATTTGAATTTAAAAATCAACTTTTATAATTTTCTAATTCATTCTTTAATTTATCCAAATTCTCTATAATTATTTTACTTACAAATTTTCTCTTTTATTTTCTTTTCAAAAATCCAATATATATATATATATATATATATTTGATGACTTAGTATACCCAAATATGTTCAATCAAATCATAGCATCCATTATTTCCAATTACCAATGTAATCTATCACAGATAATCCAATAAATCATAACACAGCATATCTAAACAAAACTAAATATTTTGATGAATCCAGTTGGATCCCTTCAACCTGTTTCCCTGCATCCACAGATGTTAACACAATATAAAATACCAATTCCACTTTGAGGTGGAATATTGCGGTATATGGGGTCAACCGCTATTATGCAGGCGCATAGGGTCGCATCTGCTATATAATGCGAGAAATCAATCACTCTAATATATATATATATATACACACACACTACTATATATACTATCACATCCAGACATTTCAAGAAATCAATCAATAATTTAAATTTAACTATTTAAATTTAAGTGGAATCCAAATGAGCGAGATTAACTCACCTTTGAATATAATTTGCAACCCATTTCCACACCGGCTTGTTATCTTCAAGATTTCAGACCTTGTATATGATTTATTAATATTCGAAACAACCGAACAATCAATTACCACTTATTAATTAAATTTGTAAACTAATAATTTAAACTTGTAAACTAATTTTTCTTTAATAAATAATCCCTAACAGCTAAAATAATTTAATAGGTTAATAGAACAAGTAAATCGCCATAATACATTTTTCTAAAATCAATTAGGAGGTTTAATATATATAAGTAAATTTATCTTTCGAAACTACATATATACTAACAATAATCTATATAGAATTGAAAACTTTCAACACTAAAAATTCTTACTACTATATTTTTTTTCAAATCCTCATCTACATGTACATATTCTATTTAAACTGTTTATAACAGAAATATATATTATTTTATTTTACTTTATTTCAAAAAAAAAACCTTACCTAAAAATAAATTTTCTATTAACCTCTATATATCAAAACATGCATGTATATTTCCTTTCAGTTTTGCAACTAAAATGTTTTAACTGAATAGTCTTAAATTAACTGTCTAACCTTGATTACTGAAACGAATAGAAAACGAAAACAATACCTTAACAACCATAACGAGCTGGCCCACCCTCTAGATTGCGACCCACTGCTGCACGCAGTCAAGCACCCACTATAGCCATTGGCGAACCCTAACTTCGATCGAATCCTACCGCCACCAAGTCCACCCTTGCTCCGCCCATCACGATGCCTTGCGACTTCCATTTGCTTGCCAAACCTCCAGCTCGCCGCAAATCTCCATGCGCTGCCTTGGGAAACCCATCGAACGCGATTCCATTTACGAAGAGAAGGGCGATTTAGATTACTCGCGAGAAATTTGAAACGAAAAGAAATTCGATTTATGCTTTAATCGGCCATTTTTTGGGTTTTCCCTTTTTTCGATTTGTTTTCCAAATGAAATTTGGACGGAGATCTGTCCTATTATATTTTACATGTAGAAAACCACAAATTTTCGACACTTGTAGGCCAAGACCCCCTTTTAGCTTACATTTGTCCAAAATGCATTTGCATTTTTTTTTTTTTGTAAATCAAGTTATTACTACTCACATTTACTAACTATATATATATAGTTATCTTCAATGGTTTTAAAATGGTAGAGTTTAAATTTAAATCGTCTCGATAAATGCAACTCACAATCTCGATCTCCAATTGAGGCATGCCTTTAGGCATTTATAATGTTGAAGTCCTATTCTAAACACAATGGTAAAGGTTTTGAGTCGTAACTCGGTCGTATGGAGAAGATAGCTTTTTAGACCTAGTTATTATATTCAATTTCTATATTAATTTCAGCACGTTTATTCTACCGTACGGCCAAACGATCACTCCAAACACTATGAAAATTGAAATCCGATAATAAAACACTATTAAGGATCCAATGGAACTGTTTTTGTCGAAATCCGAGACTATTCCTGAGAAGGTTATTTTTAAATTCAATTTAAACTATATATTTTTAAAACTGAACAAAACATTCCCAAATTCAAATTTTAAAACTTCTATTATCTCCTGTGTTATAAATATAAATTTCCCAAGCCTTTGAAATATTTTTAACTGGCATAAAACTGAAGATTAAGTATTTTACCCAACTCCAATAATTAAATTTGATAATTTAATTGCCAAATTAATAGTGATATTTGAAATTCAAGTTAAACTAACTTTCAAACATTTAAAACTAATTAAACATTTTAATTTCAAATATCCAGAAATTCCGAGTCGTCACAATATCATATTATTATAATATCATTTCTAACCTTTTTGGATCATTTAAAATCATTAAGAGGCTAAATAACTTTCATACACATATTTATATGAATTTAAGTTTCATGTAATTAACTATGGTTAATTACTAATCATTTCTCTTATCATTTATCAAAGAGGTTATCAACCACATAAACAATCATATAATCAACCAATTTTGCATCCAAGTTATCAAACATTCAAACAATTTATTCAAGGATTTTGGACATATTAAAATACTATAAGGATGATTTACTTTAAATAAACATTGAGTGCTCACATTTAACCAAATTATTCACTTCCTACTAACATTCATTTAATCCAACACTTCACTAAATCATCTTAACTTCACCAAACCATCACCTAAACAACTCCACCTCACTTTTTAGTGCTCGACCATCACTTTACTTCCACTTGCTCTCGACCATAAGTATTTCCTTCTTCTTTGCTCTTGGCCAAACATTCCAACAACATAAATAAGATCGGCCTCCCCTTGATCCTCTCATTCTTCCATCATTTCTTCACTTCTTAGATGATAAACTATCTTTGGTGATATTCTAAGGTCTTTGGCAAAGTTTGGTGGAGTTTTGATTTTGTTTGATATGGTTTTGAAAAAGTTAGCAAGGAAACGGAAGAAAAGAAGCAATTAGAGAGTGGAAGAAAAACTTGAAAAAGAAAGAAGAAGAAGTGAAAAAAGTGAGAAAGTAGATGCTTATTTATAGAAAAAGTTTTGGATTAAAATAATATTTTTTAAAAAGACCAAAATACCCTTTACTTTAGCAACCTTATTTTTTCAATACTTAACATCATATTTCAAATCATTATTTTATGTCATATTCACTTAAGTATTATGTAAAGAACATAATAATTATGTTTGGTTTGATTTGATGTTTACCTTTTGCTTTGAAATGACATGTTTGTCTTTTTGTGCTTACTTTTGTTAATTATATTCTAGAATTTTCTAAGTATGTTTAGTAAAAGCAAACTTGATTAGTGAATTAATTAATACTTATACTATTTAAATATATGTTCCTATATAAAAAAATAAAGGTGCGACAATGTTGCGACAACTTTTAATCCACAAAACGTTGATTTTCAACAAAATATTTTACGGTCACACTTTGACGTTTTAGTTAAACAATTTATTTATGTAAACCAAATTTAAAAATAAAATTTTCACTTCTTTAGATAAATTAAAACACGTCTCTTTATATTTTAAAATCATGTTTAAATAATATTAAAATCTCTAATTTTACAATGTATGTAAAACTGACAAAAAGCGACAAAATTTGGTTATTTTTGTAAAACGATTATTAACGTACTTTTATATATTTTAATATACTTTTATTACCTTTACCAAATGTTTTCAATAATATTTATCTTTTTAAATAAATATTTAAACCTATTTATTTAAGCATTTTTTATTTTTAACAAAACTTAACTTTTGTTTATTTGTTTTAAAATCCAAAATTGTACTATTTAAATTATCAACGATAAGAATAAATATTTCTCTATTATTATCTATTATATATAACCTTTTTTAATTTAAAACAAAATAAATCTCTCATTTTCGAAGTAGCGAAATTACAATTCATTATATTCTCCCTACTTAAAAGCATTTCGTCCTCGAAATTACCCAAACAAAAGTTTGCCCAAAACATTTATCTTCAAACTTAATTCCATATAATATGCACAGATCATCCGTATGAAATATCTCATTCGATCTCCTATTCGAATACATAACTTTATTTTTGAACTAGTATCGATCACCCGATCCTCTATTACGGACTTTAATCAGGCTCTTTGCTCAAAAACCTTTACTTTCCTCGCATAGCTTTCGACTATAATAGAAAACTTAAGTATCTAACCACAAACTCTCATCAATGTTCGTCATCAAGAATCGAGTGATAAATTCTTTTTCGGACTAGTGTAAACACCTCAAAGTTCCGAACTCGAATCTTAGATCAATGTTTGTGCGATGAAATGATCTACATATAATATATGTATTTTCTAACTTTCAAAAAAAATTCATATACTTTTATCTTAAGCCCAAACACTTTATAAAGGTGCTTTTCTGTATAATCCCTTTAATTATTTATTTTCAAATATTTTTATGAAAGGAATATATTTTAAAGAAACCATTTTTCACTCAAAAGATGATTTATCTTTAAAAAAGTGTTCCCACTATCTTTTAACTCAATATATTTCCATTAACATTAATATTATTTACGAAACATTTCATAAAACTATTACTTAAGTTTATTACATCTTATAACTTATGTAAATAAATCATATTTTAAAGATTTAAGTCCAAATTCTTAATTAATGTTGGAATTCATTAATAAAACATTTTCTAGGTTATAATTACCTTTTTAATGAGTCATTATTTTACTTAAGTGTATAGATAGTTCATGGATTAAATCTATATTTGTATGATATACCTTTACATCCAAAGAGCATATACAAATTCCAAATTCCAAATTGATTTTATATCCGGGTGAATTATAGTTTGTTGTACGTTGCTATCATTTCAAATTCATAATTATAAGATTTATTCTGATTTAATGCTATTATAAATTTCTCCACTTTAATTCCTTTTTATTTATAATCACATTTATAAATTATTACCCAAAGTATTCCACAATTCTTTACCAAAAGTTTTCACAAATTTTTTGGCTCTGAGTTAGGCATGATTTGAAAACTTTCGACTGTCCAAAATCGTTGAGAATCTCGCTTTATCTTATCAATTGACCATACCAAATTTATCTTTAGTTTAAACACTTTTATAAAGATTACTAATCAATGATTCACATTATTTCTTTAACTTCAGAAAATTATATAGATCGAGTAACTCTAAAAGATCCAGGGAACTGGGTACTACCAATGGTATCATATATCCTCTTAACAAGAAGAGTAACACTTAAGAGAATTTTTTACCATCCAAAAACATCACTTGCCTATTTTTAGTTTATTTTTGTGCCATTCGAACTAGTTATAATAAAATATCACTTTTAATTTGAAATAGTACCATTTTCAATTGCATTTAGAGATTACTTTATAAAACTTATAAATTCATTTTATCTTATATTAATTAACTTCATTTAAATTTCCATAATTCTTTTACTCGAATTTTTATTGTAGTTCCTTTTATATTATTTTTCCTTTTACATAATCATTTTCTATTATTTATCTTATATTATTTTTATCTTAAATTTTCATATCTTAAACACATCTTATTAACAAACACCTTATAGTCAAATCGTGAAACCTAATTCACAAGGTATTTGTACTTAAACTTTTAAATCAAACAATTGATCAACTTATGATAGTCACTTAACATTATCATTTCTTAATTTATTATTTGGAAAAAGCATTAAAGATCTTAATTACCTTTTAAGATTTCTTACTTATTGATTATCTTTATGAAACATCTTATAGTCAAACTGTGAATTCTAATCATAAGATGTTCATATTTAAATTTCACTAATCCTGATTTCTAACTATACAACTTTTCAAAATATATACTTTATATTTAAAACATAATCCTAGGTAAAATTATTTTATTTACCAATTTTTTGAAAATCGGTGTGTCGGTTCGTCTTGTTCAAATATTTAGGAACCCTTATTGATAACGGTGATCAGACGTATCACTCAGAATTGATAAATCACACAGCAGATAAGTCAATACAAAATAATTTATTAGTCACTACTAAATACGCACTCTTATGTAATGCTCTCAAACTCATTCTAGGGCATTACTAACCCTATCTCTAATGAGTTACTCATCCTAGGATATTACTAACCCTTTCTCTGACGAGTTTTTACCCCACCAAAGGCAAGATTCTCGCTTAACCTTTAGCTCTGATACCAAATGCCATAGCATGTTTTTTCATACCCTTTGAATCGACAATAAACCACACATATCTAACTCAAATTGCATGAAAAGATGGATCATTAAGGGAAGAAAGAAAATAAAGGCAGAACAGAATCTCACACGAATGGAATAACATATATTATTTCAATAATAATCTTTATAATGGAAAATTTTAAAATAGAATATTATAGTCTAACCTAAATGCATCTTGGATAGTTATAAACACCTGCCCTTACAATTGCTGACAAACATCAAACAAAAACAAACAAACCACAACGGATAATAGAATATGTCAGTACGTAGATGAATATCTCCAGCTCTCCTATGGAAACTCCAACCGTCTTCGACTAAGCCTGAAACTACTCAGATCTGACACGAGTATTGAAAAAACCCGGATCAGGCTTGATAAACCAGCTTGAGAAAACTCAATAATATATGACAGTGTCATATATCCGCCTTTGAATAAAATTCTTTGAAAAGAAAGAGTATCTCATAAGACCGTGCCCACACATAAACACAGATGGGTTTTTACCTTATGATAACTTAAAACACTTTTATATATCAAAAAGTTTGATATTATTTCTACTGACTTCTCCTCGAAAATATTTGCAAATAAACTTATTAATCTTAGCCAAAAGTGTTACCATTATAAAATTCCAACATACTAGGCTCTACAAACAAAACCGTAGGTTCTTATTGGAGAATGGATTTCCATACGAATGACCAAGTAAAGGGACTACCTTCCGGCAGTATGTGACGCCCCACCTCTATACCCACGCTAGCCAAGAACACTACGAAGTAATGCTGTCAACTAGCACGGAGAATAAGGCTGTTGAGGAGCGACCATCCGTGTAATTGCTTTGTGCGAGCATCGATATGTCAGATAGTATAACATGCAATTCTTTTTAAGTGGAAATCCGACATGCCGACACAAACTCAAAGATATCAAACGGTGGCTATAATATCTTCGAAAACAAATATAGAAATAAACATAACATAAATCAGTCACAGACAATTCATATCACAAAGGCGGAAATAGATATGAATATTACACTAGGAAGTGTACATCAGAGTAGTGGTCTAAAAAGATCCACAATATCACAAAAGAATAGTTACATGAACTACACAAAAGAATAAGTATACATTATGGAGTCTATATCTCGAATGTATACACCAAAATAAACTACTAATTTAAGTAGTAAGCCAAAAGTCAGAGAAATCAATCCCAAGAGAGAAGTCAAGCAGAAGCACCTGTAACATCTCGGTCTGACCCGAGTATTATTTAATAAGAAAATAATAAACGGATCAGTATAACTATAGATATCAGATGAAACGATATAGAATAAGAGATATGACTAAACACATAATAATCACAATTTCAAGCTGTGATATTTATAAGTAATTGAAAATCAACGAGAGATTAATCAATATCACCAAATCTACACAAGAATCAAAGAAATGCCATACTCCTTATTTCGTTCATCAAACCACAAATATTGACGATTATATCAATGTCAATCACAAAAGTCAATGACACACAAATTCACCAATGCACAAATATTGACAATAATATCAATGTCAATCACAAAAGTCAATGACACACAAATTCCAGAATTCAATACGCGAAATCCAGAAATCACAAAAGTCAATGACGCACAAATTCACCAATGCACAAATATTGACAATAATATCAATGTCAATCACAAAAGTCAATGACACAAATTCCAGAATTCAATACGCGAAATCCAGAAATCACAAAAGTCAATGACGCACAAATTCACCAATGCACAAATATTGATAAAACTTATCAATGGAAATCACGAAAATTGGTGAAACACAAATTCTAGAAATCATCTCAAGAAATCCAGAAATCACAAAGGGGGGAGGCCTATCACAAACGGGAGCATAAAGCCCACCAACACGTGTATCACAAACGGAACGCTAATTCCATGGTTGCTAACCATCACAAATTGAGCCGAAGCTCCACAAACGGCCCGAAGACCATGGGTTGCTACCCCACCAAATTGAGTCGAAACTCCACAAAACGGGGTTTAGTCTCCCTCGCAGACAAAGAGACATCGCACATTGCTAGTCTAAATCACAAAGATGATCGTCATGATCAACTAGAAGTGTCGATTACAGTTAGCTAGTAAATACATGAGCTTAGCATCATGTCATACGAAGACGTGAATAAAATCCAAAGAAATCGATAAAGGATCCATCGAAATGGGTATTTAAAAATCCCTAAAAAGAGTCATCAAAGTCATAATAGATGATAACAACAACTAGGAAACAACTCGAATCGATCAAAGTTGGAAATTCACGCGACTGGGCGAAAATAGGAAAAATGCATCAGGTCGGTCGGCCGGCTACAGAGCTTGGTCGACCGAACCCTGTTTTGAAAACTTCTCGGGCATCAGGTCGGTCGACCGAACCAGGGGGGTCGGTCGGCCGAACCAGAAACAGAGAAGTGCAACTGCACTTTTACTAGCAGGTCGGTCGACCGGACCAGGGGGTCGGTCGGCCGAACCTGATGCTCTGCAAATTGATGCCCATAAATTGATATGCAACCTCCACCAATTCGCAACCGAACGAGCACGGACGCTAGGGAATTATGCCTAACGGCTACCCGGCCCTATTGGCTCCTCGATGCATCACCAAAAACACATTTGAACCTCAAAGCTATGATTTTTAAGGATTTGGCTTTCAAACACTAAAATTGGAATATTCTCAAAAGCAATCCAAATCAAAAGCAATTGCACAAGAATAAGTGTTAGGAATTTATACCTAACAATCGAAGATAATTCATAGACTTAGATGTGAGATTAAAAATCTCACCTTTTTACAAAATCAAACAAGAAGAAGCTTGAAAGCAAATGGAGAATCAACCTCTCTTCAACACAACCCAAATGAGCTTGAATCTATGCTCAAAACAAGATCATTCCCAAAATTAGGTTTAGGAATTTCTGAAATTGGTAAGAGAGTAAGTTGGAGAAGAAGAAGAGAATGCTTACCAATGGGTTCTCTTGAATTTGGAGCTAGGAATTTGAAGTTGCAAAAGGAACTAGGGTTTTGGAGTTTTAATTTCCAATCTCTCCCACCATTAATACTTTAAAAACTGAAAAGAGAAGAGAATGAGGGTGAATGGGGAAGAGTGGCTCAGATTTGAGCATAAGTTAAACATAGGGCTGAGCCCAAACCCAAACCCAAAGTGAAAAGTAGCAAAAATCAACTTTCTCCAAACATATCGAAGCTTATACTCAAAAAGGTCGCAAATGGCATTTTAAACTCAATGGGAGTGGTCTCGAGTCCTAATTCGACCGTATGCAAAAAGTAGCTTTTCGGACTAAAATCCGACTAACGATAAAATATTTAAATATAAAATCGATAAATATGCGGGTTGTTACACAGTACATATCTAGAGGAATGTACCGAGGGCCATCACAAAGGATCACCTACCAAAACAAGACCGGCCTATCTATGTAACTAGATAGTACCGAATATATCATCCCCCGATCATTACCAACCTTTAACCGAGTACGCTCAAGCATACAAACCACATTAATTTACATCCCGAACGTCATAGAGGGAAGTAATATATCTAGAAGGGGATGATCACACCCTAATTGGGAATGACCCACTTAGCCTTACTGCATCTAACCCTGTTTCAGTCATTTCCGGTTGATGAGGCTTGAGGCAACAATTACCTTTTCACATAACACATCTTCTTTCACTTTGAATGCCACACTACCATTCCTTTGATCACTATTTGACTCCCAAAGGCATACAACCTCTGAGCTCGTATGTCTCAGAGAAGGGTGTTAAGCTAAGAGAAGTTGCCTTCTCCGCCACCTAGCAGACGTACATTTATAAAAGTCAAACGTTGAGTTTTGGAAATGCAATGCCAAATATTCGTCCACACAAGTTCGTTCTGGGACTGAATGAAACCGAAGGCACTCTCGAACTACCACTAGTAGGGAGTAGTCCTTGCATTTCGAACAAAATCTCCACTACGAGGAGACCACTGCTATAAATAACTCTATAATGGGAGCGACCCAAAGCATGTCAATGAGCAGTCCTCAAGCTATGAAGATCCACGATCTTCAACAATCATCATCTTCAACATGTCTTCACATTCGAACGTATACATTGGTTTGAAGTGGTTTTCGGATAGGGATCACCCAAATCCGACCCTGGTTCCTTCGAAGCCAATTTTCGATTTAAAAGATGTTAAGTTCATATATGGATATCAATCATCAATAAATTACTACATCTTTTATAAAATATTTTTCTTAGATATATTCTTTTCAATATTCCATTTTCTTTTCAAGAGTATATGGAATCATTAAGCCTCGTTTATCAAATCATTTGGTTTATTTAAACCTTTCTTAATTCCTGGAATAATTTCACATCATTTTCTCTTTTACTTAGAAAAACTTTTTTGAATCATTCTTTTAATCTTAATCAAAGATTTCTTATATTCAAACTATAACTTTTAACTTAGGGAAAATATTTCCAAATCATTTATTAAATCTTAATAATAAAATTCTTCTTGACTTCAAATCATATTCTGGCAAATCGAATATTTTCATAACAAAGTACTACTGCCACCTTAGATATGATAAATTTCACCTCCAGGGACTAATGGCAAGTAATCCTACATTATGAAGATCTTTGTCATTAATGATCATTGTCTTCAATATGTTTTATTTCGAAAATTAGTTTGAAGTGGTTAACTAATATTCAAAGAATCTGTTCCTTTTCTTTTATTTTGGAGAAACTTAAATATGATCTTTTAGAGCATTTGGGATTTCCTTTCGATTTGTTCCACCCCTCGCCTAAAAAGAGAAAACATAGACCAAGTTAGTTCAGGACACTGGTTGCTCCATTCCTAACCTTAGTTAAACACCTTGTCTTATCTTTCTAGATCTCACAAATGGGACAAATGTACTAGTCGTTTGCACATACTCAGTTTGTTATTACATTCAATATTCTTTACTTTTTTACTTAAGTGCTACAAATAATTTCTCTTAAACATTTATTCAAACTCTTATTAAAACTTCCAAACCATCTTTACATTACTTAATAATTCCTTTAAAATTATTCACAAAAGATTTAGGAAAGAATTATTAAGTTTAAACTCATATTCAAAAGGTTATAGAATTGACACGATAAAAGTGCTATATAAGCTCATTTGATTTAAATAACTTTTTAATATTTTAAAATTCATATTTTCCATTCTAAATATCTTTTAAACCATTTTAATAGATTTATCAAATATATTTTATACTTTTAATCATTTAAAATAACATTTATAAAGAAACCCCTGTTTGGATTTCGAAGTGCAAAACCGCGATGTTTTTAGAAAATTGTTTTGAACATATTTCAAACTCTACTTGATGAAATCTTGATTTTCTTGCTTCGTTCGAAAAATATGGATATAATAGACATGAAAATTCTTATTTTGAAGAATTCCGAGCTATATTTCTATAACGACCCAGAATTTCAGTCATTTGAAATTCGTATTTTAGTTGATTTTAAATATTCACAAGTTAAATTTATAAGCTGAATAGATTTTATTTCGAATATAGTGATTTAACTAGATAATTAAATCGTTAATTTAATATTTGAAATTGCTGAAATAATTAGAAATTGGATTTAATATGGGTAAAATGATTTATAAAGTTGAATTAAATCTTATTTGATTTAGAATGATGTTAGAGAACTTTTAAAATCGAATTAAAAGTTAATTTGTAAAAATTGAATATTCCAATATTTAATTAACGTGTAAAAATAGTCATTTTTCAAACAGTCTCGGAATTCGACGAAACTAGTTTCATTGGATCCGTAATGTTATATTATTGAAAGATTTCAGATTTCGTGTCAATCGGATTTACGGTTTATCCGGGACAAGCTAAAACGCGTAGAAATCGGTTTAAGTGAATTTTAAATTTAATTAGTCGATTCGAAAAGCTATCTTTCAAATACGATCGAATTGGCTCCCAATATATATCCTATTGCATTTGGATCAGGGGTAAAACATTATAAATGCCAAGAGGCACGCTTCGTTTCGAGTTCGAAATTTTTTCGGATGAATAGTGCACGAGAATTTTCTATAAAAGGACGTTAAAATTTCTTATTTTCATGAACCCTACCACATCTAGGGCAGGCCGCCGCTTCCATTTTCTATGGCCGTGAATGCTCGATACTTCCTCTTTTTTTCTTCCAATCCATCAATCTATATGCAAATGTTTTCAACTAATAAATTATAGAGGGTGGTGAGTACTTCATATCCAACGACTATGATCAATTTTAATTGAGCCGATCGACGTCGAGTTGATCGTGAAGGTCCGAAGTTCATGCACCTTTTTCAAGGTAGATGGTGAACCGAGCTCCCGATACTCGAGCCGAGAGTAGAGCATGCGTAGGCCTTCGTCGTGGCGTAGGCCGATCGTCTTCAAAATATTTGAAATGGTCGTGAAAATTCAAGAAAGAATGGCGGCTTTGGATTGTTACGTACGTGAGTTTGAAGATGGGGAAGAAGCAATCTCATGCGGTCGAGATTTATGCAAGCAGATCGAAGGGCCGAGATGAGTTTTATGGTTTTAAATAAAAAATTAAATCGAAATCAATTTATATATTAAACGTGTGATGTTTAAAATACTGTAACTTTTTCATACGACGTCCGTTTCGCACGAAACGAATTGCGTTGGATCCGTATTGATGAGCACTACATTATGGAGCTAGATTAGGATTTATTTGAGCTAGTGAATATTTTGGGTAAAATGAAACGGTCGTTTAATTTTATTCGGATTAAATCGCTATCGCGATGACTACAAGCAATGTGAGTACAACTCACTCTTTCTGACTCACTGATATTTTTATATAAGTGAGAATAAATATTATTTATGATGATTGATGATTTTTTGGATGATATATGATATACTGATTGGTATTTGGATATATACCTGCCTAGTGGAGCAGATGACCCTATACATTCCCGTGTCTGAGTGGATGACCCGTTGTACGTGCGTCTGCCTTGAAGCAGACATTGTACATATATTCTAATATGTATATTTGTTGCAGATGACAGGTTGCAGGGATCCGACTGGATTCCTCACCAGTATTGATTTATTTACATATATTGTTATAGATCCTGTTATCATATGATATATGATGTTTTGGATGCCGTGATTGATGTATTTGGTGTTGTTGCATCGTTGGGCCGATTTTGGAGTTTTAAAAATGTTAAAGTAAAAATTTTGAATTTAAAAGAATTTTAAAAGTGATTTGAAAATAAATGTTTTATTGAATTTTTTGAATCGTTAAGAATTGATTTATTTTTAGTAAATAAATGTGATAATTTTTAGTAAATAAATGTGATAATTTTTATGTTATAAAAATTATGATGTTTTGGGAAATATAATTGAAATGTGATTTTTGTGAAATATGGGGTTAATGATTTTGTGAAATAATATAAATTTGGATTTTTGATTTATTATAAATGATTTTATATATAAGATTTATAAAATTGAATTTTTATAAATCGGAATAATGGAATTATAAATGAGTTTTTATAAGTGTTAAAGTGGGGTTATAAATGGATTTTATAAGTAAATAAGATTTGTGAAGTTATAAAAGGAAGGATGTTGTAAAATAAAAAGATTATAAGTAATTAACTTATAATTGGATTTTTGGCATGTAATTAAGTTATTAAATGTAATTGATTTATAAATGAATTTTGTATATGAAGTTTTTTATAATATATAAATGGAATTTATAAACGTTGATTTATAAATTCAAAATTGATTGAATTTGATAAGTTAAATATAGTAGTATATTAAAGGAATTATATCCACAATTTTAGACAGTGGATAATCCTTTAATTCAATATATAGAAGTGTTGAATTTGGTTAGAGATTTATATTCACGATTTTTGACAGTGAATTATCCTTTAAATTAAATGTTGAAATAATATTAAATTTGGTTAACGATTTATATTCACGATTTTGGACAGTGAATAATATATTAAATATAAATGGTTTAAAGATGTTTTAAAACGTGTTAAGTATTGAAACCATAGAATTCAACCTTTATTGTTGAAATAGATGTTTTCGAGAAATAAGAAAATGATGGACTATAATACTATTGTTATAGTAAATGATTTTCGAAAGGAAATGTTTTTTTTGTATAGTATTGGGATTTATATATCTATCTTATTTTCAAATCCCTATACTAGTAATTTTGGGTTGTCGTAACGATGTTTTACGCAACATTTGTTTTGACCCAAATAAATGTGTTTAAGAGAATATTTTCCTTAAAAGAATAAATATATACTTAATCCTAATTTAAGTATATTTAATATTTTCTAAGTGTTGAAAATAAATTGATTTGTGAATTATTTATTATTAAATAAGTATATGGAAATGGTTTCCAATATTGAAAACTGAAATGGTTTGAGACTATATCTTTTTAAAGATAATTTGAAGTGAATATTTGGCAAGCAATTTAATTAATAAAAGATTAATAAAAGGGCCTAGTGATTGTTATGGTGCCGAATATTTATTAGTTTGTTTTGATAGTTAAATAACCGACTATTAGACTTGGCAAAAAAATTTAGTTCCTCGACTTGATGTGGGAACTATTTAGTCGTACACTTAGTACGTAGCCTTCTGTGTAGGCTTGATTATCATTTGTGTTGAGGATGTTGACTCGTATAGTGTGGAGTATTACTCCAATCTATCGAGCTTCCTTCTTGGCCCGAAGGATACCAAGTTGAAATTTGAAGGCGTGATAAGTCTATGAGACTTAGTTTCTGGGTGAGGTTGAGAAACGCTTTTGCGTTATTGGTGCGAAGAGACCGGGATCGGTTTATCCGAAAACCACTTTGGACCAACGTATATTCGAAGATTGTGCAGGTTGCTTGTGATGATATTGTTATTCCGGATTTTCATAGTGGGGGGACAGCTTGTTGATCGTTTGGGGTTAAAATCCCAATATACATCCAGTATTAATGGTCTCTTTATTATGAAATATCCAATGCAAGGACTATTCGCTACTAATCATAGAGATTTCCCGACAGGATGTGGTAGGAAAGTACCTTCGGTTTGTCTTGTTCCTGGACATCTTGTATGGATGTTTGTCTGACATTGCATTTCTATAGATTACGTACATTGGTTTTACAAACATACATCAGTGGTGGCGGAGAAGGCAACTTCTCTTGGCTTAACATCCTCCTTGAGACGTATGAGCTTAAGGATTGTATTTTTTTGGAAGGCAATTAGTAGTCAATGGAAATGACCGTGTGGCATTCAAAGTGATGTGATTGTGATATGTGAAAGGTAATCGTTACCTCGTCAGACCTCATTAGCCGGAAATGACCAAAACAGGGTTAGATGCAGTAAGGATAAGTGTGTCATTCTCAAGTAGGATATAATCATCCTCTTCTAGATATATATTTACACGCTATGATGTCATGTATCTGATTATTGTGGTTTGTATGCTAGAGGGCCCTTGGTAAAGGTTGGTAACGACCAAAGGATGACATATTCTGTACCATCTGGTTATAGAGATGGGCCGGTCATGTGTTGATAGAGAAAATTTGTGATGGTTTCTCGGTATATTCTTCTACAGATGTACTATCAGAAGGTAGTCCCTTCGCCTAGTCATTTGTATGGAAATCCAAAATCCACTACGTACCTGCTATTTTATTTGTAGAGCCTAGTACGCTGGAATTTAATAATGGTAACAATTTCGGCTATTTTGAATATTATTTGTGCAATAGACGCTATTATAATATAAGAGGATTTGATATGAAATAATCTAGTTATCGTAAGGTAAAAATATGTCCCTGTTTATATGTCGACTTGTCTTACGAGATACTTTTGTTTTGATAAAGGAAAAGTTTTGGAAACTTAGTAAATTCAGTTGAGTGTGTTTATCATGCTAGTTTGCCAGACTGATGCAGGCGTTCTTCCCTTTCAATGCTCGGGTCAGACCGAGTATATTTACAGGTCTGATTTGATGCCTTTGGAGCTTCAGCAGGAGAGCTGGAAATCTTCATTTCGTACATGCGCATCTGTTTTGATTATTGATTATCCAATGTGTTTAGTTGTTGTTTTATATTATCAGCAATTGTGAGGACATGTTACTATAACTGTTCAGGCTGGTAACTATTGATTGATTGTTGAACTCTGATTGATGTGTATATATACCGTTTCTGTTTTGTAAAGATCATTGATATGATATTATATATTTTCCGCTGCGATGTGAGATTCTGTATTGTTCTGTTTTGTTCTATCTTCTCTCTTTCTTCTCTTCTCTTCTTCTCTCTTCTTTTCTTTCTCTTGACTTTCCGTCATTTTGTGCTTTTTGGGTCGAACATGTGTGGATTATTGTCGATTCAAAGGGTACGGATTTGTCGGTCGTCACAATTTCGCTTTGTATACTCATTTAACTTTTATGGCGTGAAATCGCGAACTATAGTTACGCGATGCACATAGTTTTGACTTATTTTTCAATTTCTTTTCAAAGTTCTTGGAAATACTTTTAAATGTTTGTAAAACATTTCCAAATAATTTTAAACAATATTTTTATATTTCAAACTCATGTTCCATTTCATTTCACTTTATAATATCATATTATTATAATATCATTTATAACCTTTTTAGATCATTTAAAATCATTAAGCGGCTAAATTACTTTCATACACATATTTATATAGATTTAATTTTCATTTAATTTACTATGGTTAATTACTAATCATTTCTCTCATCATTTATCAAACAAGTTATCAACCACATAAACAATCGTATAATCAACCAGTTTTGCATCCAAATTATCAAACATTCAAATAATTTATTCAAGGATTTTAATGGACATATTAAAATAGTTATAAGGATGATTTAACTTTAAATAAACATTGAGTACTCACCTTTAACCAAATTATTCACTTCCTACCATCATTCATTTAATCCAACACTTCATTACATCATCTTAACTTCACCAAACCATCACCTAAACAACTCCACCTTACCTTTTAGTGCTCGGCCATCACTTTACTTCCACTTTTTCTCGATCAAAAATCTTTCCTTCTTCTTTGCTCTTGGCCAAACATTCCGACAACATCAACAAGCTCGGCCTCCCCCTCCTCCATTATTTCTTCACTTCTTAGATGTTAAACTACGCTTTGGTGATATTCTAAGGTCTTTGTCAAAGTTTGATGGAGTTTTGACTTTGTTTGATATGGTTTTGAAAAAGTTAGTAAGCTAATAGAAGAGAAGAAACCATTAGAGAGTGGAAGAAAAGATTGAAAAAGGAAGAAGAAGAAGTGAAAAAGGTGAGAAAGTGGATGCTTATTTATAGAAAAGGTTTTGGATTAAAATAATATTTTGTTGAAAGGCGACAATACCCTTTACTTACTTTTTAAGTAATCTTATTTTTTCAATGCTTAGCATCACATTTCAAATCATCACTTTATGTCATTTTCACTAAAGTATTAAGTAAAGAATATAATAATTATGTTTGGTCTGGTTTGATGTTTACTTTTTTCTTTGAAATGACATGCTTATCTTTTTGTGCTTACTTTTTGTTAATTATATTCTAGAATTTTCTAAGTATCTTTAGTAAAAGTAAACTTTATTAGTGAATTAATTAATACTTATACTATTTGAACATATGTTCTATATAAGAAAGTAAAGGTGTGACAATGTTGCGACAACTTTTAATTGACAAAACGTTGATTATCGACAAAATGTTTTACGGTCACATTTTTGACATTTTAGTTAAAATATTTATTTATATAAACCAAATTTAAAAATAAATTTTTTACTTATTTATATAAATTAAAACATGTCTCTTTATATTTTAAAATCATATTTAAATAATATTAAAATCTCTAATTTTACAGTGTATGTAAAACTGACAAAATGTGATAAAATTTGGTTATTTTTGTAAAACGATTATTAGCATACTTTTATATATTTTAATATACTTTTATTATATTTATTAAATGATTTCATTAAGATTTATCCTTTTAAATAAATATTTAAACCTATTTATTTAAGCATTTATTTATTTTTAACAAAACCTAACTTTTGATGATTTGTTCTAAAATCCAAATATACAGTTTTTAAATTATCATCTATAAGAATAAATGTTTTCTCTATCATTATCTATTATATATGACTTATTTATTTAAGTTTTAAACCTTTTTAAATTTATAACAAACGAAATCTCTCAATTTCGAAGTAGTGAAATTAGGAGTCGTTACATTCTCCCCTACTTAAAAGTATTTCGTCCTCAAAATTACCCCAAACAAAATTTGTCCAAAACTTTTATCTTCAAACTTGATTTCATATAATATACACAGATCATCCGTATGAAATATCTTATTCGATCTCCTACTCGAATACACAACTTGATTTTCGAACTAGTATCGATCCTCGGTCCTCTAGTGCGGACTTTAATCAGGCTCTTTGCTCAGAAACCTTTGCTTTCCTTGCATATCTCTTAACTATGATAGAAAACTCAAGTATCTAACCACAAACTCGCATAATTATTCGTCGTCAAGAATCGAGCGATAATCCATTTTCGGGCTAGTGTAAACACCTCAAAGTTCCGAACTCGAATCTTAGATCAAAATTTGTGCGATGAAATGATCTACATATAATATATGTATTTATTAACTTTCAAAAACTTTTCATAAACTTTTATCTTAAGCTAAAACACTTTATAAAAGTCCTTTTTGTATAATCCCTTTAATTATTTATTTTCAAATATTTCTATCAAAAGAAATTATTTTAAAGAAACCATTTTTCACTCATAAGATGATTTATCTTTAAAAAAGTTTTCCCACAATCTTTTAACTCAATATATTTCCTTTAACACTAATATTATTTACGAATCATTTCATAAAACTATTACTTAAGTTCATTAGATCTTATAACTTATGTAAATCAATCATGTTTTAAAGACTTAAGTCTAAGTTCTTAATTAATGCTGGAATTAATTAATAAAACATTTTCTAGGTTATAATTACCTTTTTAAAGAGTCATTATTTTACTTAAGTGTATAGATAGTTCATGTAACAATCTCAATTTTTATGCTAAATTTAAATGGGTAATTAATTTAATTTTTGAATTTAATTGTAGATTAATGGTGAGTTAATTTGAATTTTTTCCAAATTTTATAAAGATATGTGTTTGGTTTGTGCTTATGTATATATATACATATATATACATACATATATATATATATAAATAACAATTTGAGATTTGAATTTAAAATTCAAATTATTAATATATATTGAAATTTAATTGGACTTAAATGAAATTTTATATTTGAAATAAAAATATAATAAGTATGATTACTTAGGTTTAAAATGAAAATTTTAAAGTAAGTATTTGTTAATAAGTTTAATATCTTAAGTTTAAAAATATAAATGTATTGAAAATAAGAATTTATTTACTAACTTATAAAATATTTATTAGTAATACATTTAATTTCAAATCATTTTTCTTTAATTTGTATAAGTATAAATAATACATAAGAAAGTATTAGAAAATTGTTTTTAACATTTGTAAACTATTAAATAAATTAGATTTAAAAAAATATTTTTAAAGATAATAAGAAATTGTATAAGTACAAAACAAAGTGTGATTTTGAAATTTAATAAATATCTTGAATTTAAAATTTCTATATATTTAAAACTAATAAAAAATTTGTTTGTTAATTTTTGTAAATATGCATTTTGATGTGAAAAGATATATAAGCATAAGTAGTTAAAATTATCTTTTGAAAATAAACATGATTTGTAAATAAAAATAAAATAAGGTTTAAAAACAAAATGTATAAATTAATATAAGTTAAGGGCTTAAACACAATATTAAATCACATTGACATTTGTAAAATAAGGAGATAAGTAGTATTACAAATGTTAGCTAATGATACAAGTGGCAAGTTAAAATTTTCTTTTAATTCAAATTAGAAATGAATAATAAAAGTTATTAGAAATCAGGTCCATTTTCTTTCAAACATTTGAAAACCTGAAAGAAAGTAACTCAAAAACTCAAAGCAAAGTTTAAATCAAAATCTGAAAAATGAAATCAAAAGAAGATTAAGAAAAAACACATGCAAGTTCAAGAACAGAGATTAAAACTCTTTCCAGTTTTCAAAATCAAAAAGGAAAATAATCCAACAAGTAAAGGAATCAAACTGTAGACAGAAGCAAAGATTTAAATTCTGGAAACAAGAAAAAGTCTTCAGCCTGGGAGTTTAAAACCAAAGAAATCATGCTTGAAGCAAATTTCAGATCAATAAACAAAATTCAAGTTCAGGCTCAAAACGAAATTCCTCTCTGTTCTTCTTTGTTACAAATACCCAGGTGAGCAAACTCGCTTATGTTGGCCTATATTCTTTGATGTTGTGATTAATGCTTAAATTTTGTTCTGGAAATGTTGTTTGATATGTCTGTGTGCTTGAATATATTATTGCATGCCTGTCATACAGATATATGTATATCTACTCCTATGTTTACAGGCTAGAAACTAGAGAAAAATAAAAAAATCTCTGTAATTAATTGTTATAAGCTTAGTTGTATAAATAGAAGATAACTGAAATGGGACGACATCAATGTTAAAAATAAATCCAAATTTTTATATTAAGGATTTACTGCAAAAATAAACAATAACAGTAGGAAATCAGAAATAAACCCAAAATCAAATGTTCGGATTTTCAGATTAAGTTATAGGGATGCATTCGTATTCCAAAAACATGATTTTTGATAATCATTCTAGAAATTTTAAGCTTATAATTGATGTGAAAATCTGAGTTGATCAGAATGAGTTTTTTTGTCAATTCGGGTCGTTCGGCTACAAATAAGATGACGTGCTTGTTGGAGGAGGAAGCTGGTGGACAGGGGACCATCAGAAAAATGTTCGTTTAATTTATAATTCGATTTGGATGGTGGGCGATCAAGATTTAGGGTTTAAGTGCGTATTTTTGTTAGGGTTGGAATTCGCATTGCCAGTGTCTCGTCGTTGCTCCGGAACGCGTCGCACCGGAGGGAAACAGCGCGTTGTTGTGAGACGCATCTCTGGTATGAAGGGCGTGACCTCCGTTGAGCCGTGGCGAAGGTAGGGGAAGTTTTTCCGATGAAGGGTGTAGCTGCAGTAGCACGTGAATGCTCGATTTCAACTTGTGAGCAATTTTGAAGTTCTGGGTGTTTGGGTAGCTCAGGGGGGCCAACGTTGACTTGGTGGTGGGTGGCGACTTGATCGGTGATGGCTAGGTTGGTGTGCACCTTGCACGCGTTGGTTTGGTGTATCAGGAAGTTGGGGAAGAAGAAGAAAGGAAATCGAGTTCAGGCACGTAGGAATGAGAGTTTGACTCGAAGCATGTATCGTGCATGAGGGGTTCGAGCTCGAGTTATCACTCGAGTAAAATATTAGCTCGCCGTGTAGAAAAAAAACTTAGGAAAAATTTCAAGTTGGAAGATGTGGCACTCGGGTTGATTCTCAATAAAACTCGAAGCAAACAGGAAATCCTCTCGGGGGTGACTCGAAGAGGGTCTCGAGTTAATCCATAAAACAGTTTGTACAAAAAAAATATTCAAACTTTCAAACTTTTTAAAAACCCATGTTTTCAAAAGGATGTTTTGATTAGAGTTTGAATGAATCAAAGATTTAAGTAAAATATATTTCAAAATAATTAAATTTTTAATTTATTTAAATTGATTACATTATTTTATAAAGTTATTTATATTTAATAAATAATGTAATTAAAAAGGGGTAAATAAGATAAAATGTTGTTTAAACTAAATCTCAACCTTTTAAAATAACTAATGTGATAAAGTTGATTTATTAAATAAGGAAAAAATCAAGTAATTAAATAAAAGTAAGAATTTATCTTTAAAAAAACTTAGGTGATTAATGTTTGATTTATTAATTAATTAATAATAAAATATTGATTTACTAAAGGCATATTTGTTTTAATCAAGGTGATTAATTTAATAACGTATTAAGGTAAATAATTTGAGGATAATTACTTAATAAAGGTGATTAAGAGGATAACTACTTAATGTAATTAATAGGGTGATTAATTAAAATTAAAGAATAATTACAAATCTAAACAAATTAAAGCTTAATTAAGGTTATTAAGATTAATTAAAGATTAATTGAGATCAATAAAAGGTTGATTAATTTATGAAATTGATTAGGGATAATTAATTATTAATTAATTAAATGGTAATTAATTTAGGGATAATTAATTAATGTGATAAAGTTATTAAAAGATTAATTGTTTAATGAAGATGATTAAGGGATGATTATTAATTACGGGTTAATTAATTTTTTGTAATTAATTAAGAATAATTAATTAAATGGTTTGTAATTAATTAACATTAATTAACCAAGATTAGTGACTAATATGATTTAAATTAATCAGATAATTAATTGATATTGCCTCTGGATGTTTGTATTGGATGATTTAATTGTTTGATATCCCTGATATATGATGCTATAAGTTATGAATTATCCTGATGTGTGCTATGATCTGTGATGCAATTTATTATCTACGATGAACTTATATTATTCATCAATGATCTGTAAGTGAAGATAAGCGTTATAGATTATACAGCTTATCAATATTTCTGTGTTTGAATCTGTGATGCGATGATTGTTGTTGCACTATTGTGTGTAAACCCCTGGATTACACTATACACACACAAATATGGATTTCACGAGGAAATCGGTTAAGTCACGGATTTTTAAAATAGTTTTGAATTTTAATTTTAAATTCAAATGGTTTTGGAAATGAATTGGGTTTAAAGTGAATTTTTTTTGAAAAGGTGTTTTAAAAATGAAAGTTATTTTGAATAACTTAATAAAGATTTGAAATTTAAATAATTTGATTTAAATTGGAATTCAATATTTGAAATTGAATTCTATATTCGGTATTTATGACGTAAAAAGGTTATACAAGCTATAAATTTGTTTATATGGGTTTTTAAGCCATTTTAAAAGTATGGTTTTGAAAATTTTCATTTAACCCTAGTTTATATTCAAAGGCCTTAACTCATACAAATATAATTGGGTTTTCCGAAACGGAAACAAGTGGTTTTAAATAATAATAGCTTTTATATAAGGAAAGATTGTCCAAATTATGATGAAAGAATATCAAGTTTGAAATAGATGGCTTTGAAAGTTATGAATGAATCTTTGGAAATTTTTTAAAAGCTATAAAAATGAGTCTTTGATTTAAAGACCGGATGAGTTAATCAAATTTGAAATAGAATTGTTTTGAAAGGCTACGAATAAATCTTTGATAAAGATTGGTGAACCTTGTTTTAAATTGAAAGGGGTTTTTAAAGGTGAATCTTTTGCTTAAAAGATTTAAGTGTGGGAATCGTTTAAACCATTGAAAGGTTTCTGGACGTAAATCTTTTTGGTTAAAAAGATTTATAAATGGTAATTCTTTTAACCATTTGAAAGAAAAGTTTTGGTTTTTAAAGTTGTGACTTAACTGAAATCCCATTATCCATATAATTTTAAATATTGCGCTCATTATTCGGTTTAGCCCGGAGAGGACCTTTGTGTCATATAACCCATTCCGAATAATGATACGACGATACGGATAGCATTTGAAGACCGATGGTGAAGAACGGATATTTTTCGAAAACGAAAGGATAACCCGTCGAATGCCTCTACACCGACTGGTCCTCGGTATAGAGAGTTGATCACCCTTTGTGATGGGGAGTCTGGACATGATTAGGGATTATCCGGATTTGCAAGGGCTTCTTCGAAAGTGCCTTCAGTTCTGTTCGAACCCGGAACAGACTTGTATGGATGTGTGTCTGACATTACACTTTTAGATGTAAAACCGGTTTCTATCAAATACATTTCTGTTTGGTGGCGGAGATTTATTCTCTTAGCTTAACACCCTTCTCTGAGACGTACGAGCTCAGAGGTTATGTAGTTGATGGTTACTAGTCATACATTCCCAAATTTGGTAATGTGGCATATGAAGCGTTGTTGATCATTTGTTGATCGAAGCATGGCTTTCGTGTAATGCGTAGCTTTGTGGATGAGACTTCCTCGAACTTCATAACCCGGAATGGTCGAAACAGGAAGAATGCGGCAATGTTATTTGAGGGTAGCGCCCCCTGAGGGTATGTTCATTTCCTTCTGGATAAAGGTGGTATCATGGTATGGAGCCCAGATATTTAACCTATGTGGTTGCTGCAAATTTATTACTTTGTGGTTGTTGGTGAATCCCGAGATAAAGGTCGGTTACGACCGGGGGATGGCATACTCATGTCAGTAGTTACCTAGTTACAGAGATAACCCGGCCTTGTGTTGGCAGAAATCCGGTTAGGTTCTCGGAGCGTCCCTCCAGAGGCGTACCCATGTGGCAATGGGAAGTTCCTTGGCCTGATCATTTGTTGAAAATCCAAACAAAACAATACGCGCCCTGTACGATTTCAATTGTATAACCTGCCACCTCAAGTGGTAGCTATAGCTAGCATAATATAATGGTACCTATGCTGGTTAAGATTAATATTATACTTTCAAAATGTTTTCCACTATGCACTAATAATAATATCAAATGGTTTTCGCGTATCAAGCATGTTTGACAATCGTAAGGAGAAATCTTCCCCAAGTGTACGATTGCACATCGTGTGTGTGCCGGGAGGCCTTATGGTAGTTTCATTTTCCAAAAAGCATTGCGGATTTCAAATTTAAATTCTTTTATTTGTTTTTTAAAGATAAAAACTGTTTTTGTTTGCTCATACCAGTCCCATGACTGACCCGGAGTTTATTGTTCCTTTCCTTAACTCTGGGTGCCTACAATTTTCCACACGGGCAGTCTAGAGTTGGTTTTTTCAAATAGTAGATATAGATATATATTCGTTAGATTTCGGCTTTCTCTTTGGTATTCTTTGAAGACTTTGGATATTGAAGTATCTAGTTAGGACGACTGACCTTGCTGAGCTTGGTGCAACTTGATGGTGGTCCGAGCAATCTATGGAGATTGCTGATATTGGTGTTTCTTCTAGAGTTTTAAGTTTTGTTTGATTTCGCTGCCAGTTCATTTGGGTTTTCCGCTGTAGCATTGTTATCTTGTATCTCTAATATTGATTCATAATGTATCATTATTATATTGAATGTTGTATATCACTGATATTCATTTCTTTTTCTTCCGCTGTGTTATTATACTTGATGTGTTATAAGCTCAGGCACGATTCGAATTTCAACGTTGGATCTGCGGCATTCAAGTACAAGTGGAGTACAGATGTCGATTTTCAAAAGATGGAATTTGGATCGTGACGTTTTGGTATCAGAGCTGAAGGTTGAAACTTTAGCTCAGGAGTATAACACATTAGGTTACTCATTAGAGATAGGGTGAAATATACACTAGAATGAGTATATCCCTAAGATATCCGTTCGAATGCCTCAGTAAATTCTCTTATTATCCACTGATAGTGAGTATGAGTGCAAGAAGAGAACGAGATAGGGGACATGGGAATACGACTACAAATACCCTGCAATAGCGGAGACAACTTTCTCTATCAATCTCCTTTGATTCATTTTTTTAATTCTTTGATGATTCCTGGCAGCTCCAGGAAGAAGCTTTGGTATATTTGCATGGGACATAAACTCCAAATGGGTCAGAATTGTTTGTTTGTATAAATTGTTTGCTTTGGTTGCTATGGTTGATAGGCATATTTTGGTTGTTTAAACTAATTTTTTTGGATTGCATCCATATATCTGTTTATTCTGTTGGGTCCCGGGATATTCTACGAATGGTTAGTTATCCTTTGAACTAACCAATACCCCAGTATATTCGTAGTTCTGGTGACCCAAGTATCTTGATTCGTTCTTGTATCCATTATTGATATTCTTATTTGGTAAGCCAAATGCAGAATAGATACCAGTTTGATTTGGAAACTGTCTCTATGTCTTTGTGTATCCATCTTTGTCGTCTCCCTGCTTTCAAATTTCAAGGACGAAATTTTTTTAAGGGGTGGAATCTGTAACGATCCCGATTTTTACGTTAAATTTAAATTGGTAATTAATTTAATGTTTGAATTTAATTGTAGATTAATGGTGAGTTAATTTGATTTTTTTTCCAAATTTTATAAAGATATGTGTTTGGTTTGTGTTTATGTGTATATATATATATAAATAATTTGAGATTTGAATTTGAAATTCAAATTATTAATATATATTGAAATTTAATTGGACTTAAAGGAAATTTTATATTTGAAACAAAAATATAATAAGTATGATTACTTAGGTTTAAAATGAAAATTTTAAAGTAAGTATTTGTTAATAAGTTTAATATCTTAAGTTTAAAAATATAAATGCATTGAAAATAAGATTTTATTTACTAACTTATAAAATATTTATTAGTAATACATTTAATTTCAAACCATTTTTCTTTAATTTGTATAAGTATAAATAATACATAAGAAAGTATTAAATAATTGTTTTTAACATTTGTACACTATTAAATAAATTGGATTTTTAAAAAAAAACTATATTTTTAAAGATAATAAGAAATTGTATAAGTACAAAACAAAGTGTGATTTTGAAATTTAATAAATATCTTGAATTTAAAATTTCTATATATTTAAAACTAATAAAAAGTTTGTTTCTTAATTTTTGTAAATATGCATTTTGATGTGAAAAGATATATAAGTATAAGTAGTTAAAATTATCTTTTGAAAACATGATTTGTAAATAAAAATAAAATAAGGTTTAAAAACAAAATGTATAAATTAATTTAAGTTATGGGTTTAAACACAATATTAAATCACATTGACATTTGTAAAATAAGGAGATAAGTAGTATTACAAGTGTTAGCTAATGATACAAGTGGCAAGTTAAAATTTTCTTTTAATTCAAATTGGAAATGCATAATAAAAGTTAGTAAGAAATCAGGTCCATTTTCTTTCAAACATTTGAAAACCTGAAAGAAAGTAACTCAAAAACTCAAAGCAAAGTTTAAATCAAAATCTGAAAAATGAAATCAAAAGAAGATTAAGCAAAAACACATGCAAGTTCAAGAACAAATATTAAATCTCCTCCCAGTTTTCAAAATCAAAAAGGAAAATAATCCAACAAGTAAAGGAATCAAACTGAAGACAGAAGCAAAGATTTAAAATCTGGAAACAAGACAAAGTCTTCAGCCTGGGAGTTTAAAACCAAAGAAATCAAGCTTGAAGCAAATTTCAGATCAATAAACAAAATTCAAGTTCAGGCTCAAAAGGAAATTCCTCTCTATTCTTCTCTGTTACAAATACCCAGGTGAGCAAACTCACTTATTGTAACAACCCACATATTTTACAGTTGAATATTTAAATATTATGTTTAAATGTTTTATCGTAGTTGGATTTTAGTTCGAAAAGTTACTTTTTGCATATGGTCGAATTAGGACTCGAAACCACTTCCATTGGGTCCAAAACGCCGTTTGCGATCTTTTTGAGTATAAACTTTGACGTGTTTGGAGTTAGTGGAATTTTGCCACTTTTTCACTTTGGACTTTGGGTTTGGTTTAGCCCATTAGCCTAAACTATTAATTCTAACTCAACCCCCTTAACTTCAATTTCATTTCTTAACACTCAAGCTTCATCAAAAATGGAGGAAGGAATGGGAAATTAAAATTCCAAGCCATAGTTCATTTGCAAATCCAACATCTAACTCCAAATTCAAAGAGAAGCCATTGATTCAAGCTTCTTGTGTAGAGATTCAAGTGTGGTTGGTTCTTCCTTTGCTTTCAAGCTTATTCTTCATTGATTTTGTGAAAAGGTGAGATTTTTATCTCACATCTTTGTCTATAACTATCATTGATTGTTGGGTATGAATTCCTAACACTTTTTCATATGCATTTGCTCTTGGTTTGGATTGAATTGGTGAAAATCCCAATTTTTAGTGTTTTGGGTTCAAATCCTAAAAATCCAATTTTTGATGTTTGAACACGTTTTTGGTGATGCATCAAGGAGCCAATACGACCGGGTAGCCTATGGGCATAATCCCTTAGCGTCCGTGCTCGATCGGTTGCAAATTGGGAGAGTTTGGCGCTTCAAAACCCTTAGGTCGCTCGGCCTGCACAATGGGGATTCTCGGCCTGCGGTTAGGTCGTTCGTCCCATGGGTCGCACGCTATAGGTTGCTCGGCCTTCCTTACCCTTAGGTCGTTCGGCCTGCACCGTATATGCCCCTCGGCCTACAGCTAGCTCGCATGCTTCTTAGGTCGCGACAAGTTAGGTCGTTCCCCCTTAGGTCGCTCGGCCTTCTTCTACTCCTTAGGTCGCGCCACACTAGGTCGTCCCCACTTAAGTCGCTCGGCCTTCTTCAACGCCTTAGGTCATTGGGTCACACGCCTTAGGTCGTTAGGTCGCTTTTGTTAGGTCGCTCGACCCATTAGGTCGCACCATACCTTAAGCCGCTACTACCTTAGGTCGCTGACCTCCTTAGGTCGCTCGGCCTGTGCACTGTTAGGTCGCGCCACGCCTTAGGTCGCACCATTCCTTAGGTCGCGCCACCCTTTAAGTCGCCCCTGCTTTAAGCCGTGTGCTATTTCTTGAGCCGTTGATTCCTTGTGTTGACTTATGTTAAGTCGTAGGTCGTGGCTATTAAGTCGCAAGGGTATTTCCACTTCGATGGATTTGGAATCGAATTCTTTGGATTTTATTCACGTCTTCGGATGCGAATTTTGGTGATTTATTGTTTCTACAATCATTTTTGTGATTTATTGTTTCTACAATCATTTTTGTGATTTGTCACATTATCTCACTCGTATGAGAAATCTAATTAAACGGCTTCGTAAAACAAGTGGTATGAAACGCTTGCGTTTACTTCGTCGGTTAATTCTTGGACTTGTTCGATTGAATCTCTTGTGACAGTTTTTGAGTGGAGATCTACAAGTTGTTCGTAAATATTTAAGTTAAGCTAGTGGTTATGGGACATGAAGCTAAGCTTATATATTTACTAGCTTACTGTAATTGACACTTCTTGATGATCGTTGATGATCATTTTTGTGATCTAGACTAGCAAATGTGCAATGTCTCTTTGTCTACGAGGGAGGCTAAACCTCGTTTCTGTGGAGCTTCGGCTCAATTTGGTGGGGTAGCGACCCATGGTCTTCGGGCCGTTTTGTGGAGCTTCGGCTCAAAATTAATGGTTAGCAACCATGGAATAGTGTTTCATTTTGTGATACACGTGTTGGTGAGTTTTCATACTCCCGTTTTGTGATAGGCCTCCCCCTTTTGTGATTTCTGGATTTCCATTGATGACTTCTAGAATTTGTGTTTCACCGATTTTCGTGATTTACATTAATATGTGATCAATATTTGTGCATTGGTGAATTTGTGTGTCATTAACTTTTTGTGAATAAAGTGTTGAGTATGACATTCCTTTTTATGTTTGAGAAGATTCTTGTGATATTGATTAATCTCTTGTTGATTTTCAATTACATACTTATCATAGTATGGCTTTATGGTTATCATATGTTACGTCATATCTCTTATTCTATATCATTTTATCTGATATTTATAGCTAGACTGATCCGTTTATTATATTCTTATTAAATAATACTCGGGTCAGACCGAGATGTTACAGGTGCTTCTGCTTGACTTCACATCTGGGATTATCACCCTGGCTTTTGGTTAACTACTTAGATTAGTAGTTTTTGTTGTATACATTTAAGATATAGACTCATAGATGTATTCATATTCTTTTGTCTAGCACTTGTAGCTATTCTTTTGTGACATTGTGGATCTTGTCTGACCACTACTCTGATGTACACTTTCATGTGTTATATATTCATATCTATTTCCGCCTTTGTGATATGGATGTCTGTGACTGATATGTGTTATGTTTATTTCTATGTTTGTTTCCGAAGAATATATATATAGCCACTGTGTAGTAGCTTTGAGTTTGTATCGATGTATCGGATCTCCTCGTTGTACCATTTGACATATCGGTGCTCGCACAAAGCAATTACACGGATGGTCGCTCCTCAACAGCCTTATTCTCCATGCTAGTTGACGACATTACACCGTAGTGTCCTCGGCTAGCGTGGGTATAGAGGTGGGGCGTCACACTTATGTTGGCCTATATTCTTTGATGTTGTGATTAATGCTTAAATTTTTTTCTGGAAATGTTGTTTGATATGTCTGTGTGCTTGAATATATTATTGCATGCCTGTCATACAGATATATGTACATCTGCTCCTATGTTTACAGGCTAGAAACAAGAGAAAAATTAAAAAATCACTGTAATTAATTGTTATAAGCTTAGTTGTATAAATAGAAGATAACTGAAATGGGACGACATCAATGTTAAAAATAAATCCAAATTTTTATATTAAGGATTTACTGCAAAAATAAACAACAACAGTAGGAAATCAGAAATAAACCCAAAATCAAATGTTCGGATTTTGAGATTAAGTTATAGGCATGCATTCGTATTCCAAAAACATGATTTTTGATAACCATTCTAGAAATTTTAAGCTTATAATTGATGTGAAAATCTGAGTTGATCAGAATGGTTTTTTTTTTATCAATTCGGGTCGATCGGCTATAAATAAGATGACATGCTTGTTGGAGGAGGAAGCTGGTGGACAGGGGACCATCAAAAAAATGTTCGTTTAATTTATAATTCGATTTGGATGGTGGGTGATCACGATTTAGGGTTTAAGTGCGTATTTTTGTTAGGTTTGGAATTCGCATTGCCGGTGTCTCGCCGTTGCTCCGGAACGCGTCGCACCGGGGGGAAACAGCGCGTTGTTGTGAGACGCATCTCTGGTATGAAGGGTGTGACCTCCGGTGAGCCATGGCGAAGGCAGGGGAAGTTTTTCCAATGGGGGTGTAGCTCCAGTAGCACGTGAATTCTCGATTTCGACTTGTGAGCAATTTTGAAGTTCTGAGTGTTTAGGTAGCTCAGGGGGGCCGCGTCGACTTGGTGGTGGGTGGCGACTTGATCGGTGATGGCTAGGTTGGTGTGCACCGTGCACGCGTGGGTTTGGTGTATCAGGAAGTTGGGGAAGAATAAGAAAGGAAATCGAGTTCAGGCACGTAGGAATGAGAGTTTGACTCAAGCAAGTATCGTGCATGAGGGGTTCGAGCTCAAGTTATCACTCGAGTAAAATATTAGCGCGCCGTGTAGAAAAAAACTTAGGAAAAATTTCAAGTTGGAAGATGTGGCACTCGGGTTGATCTCAATAAAACTCGAAGCAAACAGGAAATCCTCTCGGGGGTGACTCGAAGAGGGTCTCGAGTTAATCTGTAAAACATTTTGTACTAAAAAAAAATTTCAAACTTTTTAAAAACCCATGTTTTCAAAAGGATGTTTTGATTAAAGTTTGAATGAATCAAAGATTTAAGAAAAATATATTTCAAAATAATTAAAATTTTAATTTATTTAAATTGAATACAATATTTAATAAAGTTATTTATATTTAATAAATACTGTAATTAAAAAGGGGTAAATAATATAAAATGTTGTTTAAACTAAATCTCAACCTTTTAAAATAACAATGTGATAAGTTGATTTATTCAATAAGGAAAAATCAAGTAATTAAATAAAAGTAATAATTTATATTTAAAAAAACTTAGGTGATTAATGTTTGATTTATTAATTAATTAATAATAAAATATTGATTTATTAAAGGCATATTTGTTTTAATCAAGGTGATCAATTTAATAACGTATTAAGGTAAATAATTTGAGGATAATTACTTAATAAAGGTGATTAAGAGGATAACTACTTAATGTAATTAATAGGGTGATTAATTAAAATTAAAGAATAATTACTAATCTAAATAAATTAAAGATTAATTAAGGTTATTAAGATTAATTAAATATTAATTGAGATTAATAAAAGGTTAATTAATTTATGAAATTGATTACGGATAATTACTTATTAATTAATTAAATGGTAATTAATTAAGGATAATTAATTAATGTGATAAATTTATTAAAAGATTAATTATTTAATGAATATGATTAAGGGATGATTATTAATTAAGGCTTAATTAATTTTTTTGTAATTAATTAAGCATAATTAATTAAATGGTTTGTAATTATTTAACGTTAATCAACCTAGATTAGTGACTAATCTGATTTAAATTAATTAGATAATTAATTGATATTACCTCTGGTTGTTTGTATTGGATGATTTAATTGTTTGATATCCCTGATATATGATGCTTTACGTTATGAATTATCCTGATGTGTGCTATGATCTGTGATGTATATTATTTATATATGATGTAATTTATTATCTATGATGAACTTATATTATTCATCCATGATCTGCAAATGAAGATAAGCGTTATAGATTATACCGCTTATCAATATTTCTATTTGAATATGTGATGTGATGATTGTTGTTGCACTATTGTGTGTAAACCCCTGGACTACACTATACACACACAAATATAGATTTCACGAGGAAATCGGTTAAGTCATAGATTTCTAAAATAGTTTTGAATTTGAATTTTAAATTCAAATGGTTTTGAAATGAATTGGGTTTAAAGTGAATTTTTTTTTTGAAAAGGTGTTTTAAAAATGAAAGTTATTTTGAATAACTTAATAAGATTTGAAATTTGAATAATTTGATTTAAATTGGAATTCAATATTTGAAATTGAATTCTATATTGGGTATTTATGACGTAAAAAGGTTATATAAGCTATAAATCTGTTTATATGGGTTTTTAAGCCATTTTAAAAGTATGGTTTTGAAAATTTGAATTTAACCCAAGTTTATATTGAAAGGCCTTAACTCATACAAATATAATTGGGTTTTCCGAAATGGAAACAAGTGGTTTTAAATAATAATAGCTTTTATATAAGGAAAGATTGTCCAAATTATGATGAAAGAATTTCAAGTTTGAAATAGATGGCTTTGAAAGTTATGAATGAATCTTTGGAAATTATTTTAAAAGCTATAAAAATGAGTCTTTGATTTAAAGACCGGATGAGTTAATCAAATTTGAAATAGAATTGTTCTGAAAGGCTACGAATAAATCTTTGATAAAGAGTGGTGAACCTTGTTTTAAATTGAAAGGGGTTTTTAAAGGTGAATCTTTTGCTTAAAAGATTTAAGTGTGGGAATCGTTTAAACCATTGAAAGGTTTCCGGAAGTAAATATTTTTGGTTAAAAGGTTTATAAGTGGTAATTTGTTTAACCATTTGAAAGAAAAGTTTTGGGTTTTAAAGTTGTGACTTAACTGAAATCCCATTATCCATATAATTTTAAATATTGCGCTCATTATTCGGTTTAGCCGGGAGAACACCTTTGTGTCATATAACCCATTCTGAATAATGATACGACGACATGGATAGCATTTGAAGACCAGTGGTGAAGACCGGATATTTTTCGAAAACGAAAGGATAACCCGTCGAATGTCTCTGCACCGGCTGGTCCCCAGTATAGAGATTTGATCACCCTTTGTGATGGGGAGTCTGGACGTGATTAGGGATTATCCGGATTTGCAAGGGCTTCTTCAGAAGTGCCTTCGGTTCCGTTCAAACCCGGAACAGACTTGTATGGATGTGTGCTTGACATTACACTTTGAGATGTAAAACCGGTTTCTATCAAATACATTTATGTTTGGCGGCGGAGATTTATTCTCTTAACTTAACACCCTTCTCTGAGACGTATGAGCTCAGAGGTTATGCAGTTGATGGTTACTAGTGATACATTCCCAAATTTGGTAATGTGGCATACGAAGTGCTGCTGATCATTTGTTGATCGAAGCATGGCTTTCGTGTAAAGCGTAGCTTTGTGGACGAGACTTCGTCGAACTTCACAACCCGGAATGGTCGAAACAGGAAGAATGCGGCAAGGTTATTTGGGGGTAGCGCCCCCTGAGGGTATGTTCATTTCCTTCTGGATAGAGGTGGTATCATGGTATGGAGCCCAGATATTTAACCTATGCGGTTGCTGCAAATTTATAACTTTGTGGTTGTTGGTGAATCCCGGGATAAAGGTCGGTTACGACCGGGGGATGGCATACTCGTGTCAGTAGTTACCTAGTTACAGAGGTAACCCGGCCTTGCGTTGGCAGAGATCCGGTTAGGTTCTTGGGGCGTCCCTCCAGAGGCGTTCCCATGTGGCAATGGGAAGTTCCTTGGCATGACCATTTGTTGGAAATCCAAACAAAGCAATACGCGCCCTTTACGATTTCAATTGTATAACCTGCCACCACAGTTGGCAGCTGTAGCTGGCATAATATATGGTACCTATGCTGGTTAAGGTTAATATTATACTTTCGAAATGTTTTCCACTATGCACTAATAATAATATCAAATGGTTTTCGTGTATCAAGCATGTTTGACTATCATAAGGAAAAATCTTCCCCAAGTGTGCGATTGCATTGTGTGTGTGCCGGGAGGCCTTATGGTAGTTTCATTTTCCAAAAAGCATTGCCGATTTCAAATTTAAATTCTTTTGTTTGATTTTTTGAAGATAAAAACCGTTTTTGTTTGCTCATACAAGTCCCATGACTGACCCAGAGTTTATTGTTCCTTTCCTAAACTCTGGGTGCCCACAATTTTCCACACGGGCAATCTAGAGTTTGGTTTTTCAGATAGTAGATATAGATATCTATCCTGTAGCTTTCGGCTTTCTCTTTGGTATTCTTTAAAGACTTTGGATATTGAAGTATCTGGTTTGGACGACTGACCTTACTGAGCTTGGTGCAACTTGATGGTGGTCCGAGCTATTTATGGCGATTGCTGATATTGGTGTTCCTTCTGGAGCTTCAAGTTTTGTTTGTTTTCGCTGTCAGATCATTTGGGTTTTCCGCTGTAGCATTGTTATCTTGTATCTCTGATATTGATTCATATTGTATCATTGTTGTATCGAATGTTGTATATCAATGATATTCATTTCTTTTTCTTCCACTGTGTTATTATACTTGATGTGTTATAAGCTCCGGCACAATACAAATTTCAACGTTGGATCTGCGGCATTCAAGTACAAGTGGAATACGGATGTCGATTTTTGAACGGTGGAATTTGGATCGTGATAGTTCATGGCTTAAATATATATATTTGTATGATATACCTTTACATCCTAAGAGTATATACAAATCCTAAATTTTCAAATTGATTTTATATCCGGGTGAATTATAGTTTGTTGTAGGTTGTTATCATTTCAAATTCACAATTATAAATTTATTTCCGATTTAATGCTATTATAAATTTGTCCACTTTAAATCCTTTTTATTTATAATCACATTTATAAATTGTACTCATCCAATTTCATTTACTCAGAGTACTTCACAATCCTTTACCAAAGATTTTCACAAATTTCTTAGCTCTGAGTTTGTTATGATTCGGAAACTTTCGACTGTCCAAAATCGTCAAGAATCTCGCTTTATCTTATCAATCGGAGATTCCAAATTTATCTTTAGTTTAAACACTTTTATAAAGATTACTAATTAATGATTCACAATATTTCTTTAACTTAAGAAAATTATATAGATCGAGTAAATCCGAAACAATCCAAGGAACTGGGTACTACCAATAGCATCATATATCCTCTTAACAAGAAGAGTAATACTTAAGAGAATTTTTTACCATCTGAACACATCACTTACCCATTTTTAGTTTATTTTCGAGCCAATCGAACTAGTTATCGTAAAATATCTCTTTTTATTTGAAATAATACCATTTTCAATATCATTTAGAGATTACTTTATATAACCTTTTTAATAAATTCATTTTATCTTATATTAATTAACTTTATTTAGAGTTCCACAATTCTTTTACTCGAATTTTAATTCTCATTCCTTTTATATTATTTTTCCTTTTGCATAATCATTTTCTATTATTTATGTTATATTATTTTTATCTTATATGTTTATTCCTTAAACACATATTACTAACAAACACCTTATAGTCAAATCGTGAAACTTAATTCACAAGGTATTTGTACTTATACTTTTAAATCAAATAATTGATCAATTTATGATAGTAACTTAACATTATTATTTCTTTATCATTTCTTAATTTATTAGTTTGGAATAAGTGTTAAAGAACTTAATTACCTTATCAGATTTCTTACTTATCAATTATCTTTATGAAACATCTTATAGTCAAACTGTGAAAATCTAATCACAAGATGTTCATATTTGAATTTCACTAATCCTGATTTCTAACTATACAACTTTTCAAAATATATACTTTATATTAAAAATATATTCCTAGGTAAAATTATTTCATTTACCAATTTTTTCAAAATCAGTGTGTTGGTTCGTCTTTTTCAAATGTTTAGGAAACCTCATCAATAATGGTGATCGAGTGTATCTATCAAAATCCATAAATCACTCAACAGATAAATCAACACAAAACAATTTATTAGTCACTAACAAATACGCACTCATATATAATGCACTCAAACTCATTCTAGGCTGTTACTAAGCTCAAATTCTTGAATTGATAAGAAACTCACAGGTTCTCTTTAATGTACAAGAATACTCATTAGACATTCTTCTTTATTGTGTTCATTTAGGTTCAACCAATTTCATTTCATCCCTTACAATCGGTTTTATCCTTGGATCTTATCCAAAATCATTTTAAAAAAATGATTTCCTAAGGAAATTTATTCACAATGTAGTTGGTATTTGTTGAAATAATAGTTGTTTCTCTATGCAATGAAACGGGCATTCATAAACATTTTATGAATTGCCTTATATAAAAATGATTTTGCATTAGTTTACAATATAGTTATGATCAAAACATAAATTAGTTATCTAATGATTATCGTTCCCAAAATTCTCTTAGGATGATTCATACAAGATCCCTTATGTACAACTATTACATGCAGTCTTCGGCTCGCTCAACCAGCCAATCCTTGGCCTAGGATTTGTATGGGTTTCTTTTAAACCATTATCTCGTATGACCTCGTAAACTATTTTTTGGATGATATTAATTTTAACCTTGTATACTACTCTTAAGTACATGCCTTATAGAAATAATTTAACTCAAGTTCACTCATCATTAATTGTGCTTTGTCCAACCAAGTTTGATTTCTTCTTATCAATACATCATTATGTATTATAGGGAGGAGTAACCTTTGAGACTGATTCTTTATTTATAATGGGCACATACAGAACTCTTTCCAATATACTCGCCCATTCGATCAAATCGAACCATTTCTCTCTCATGTTATTTTATTCAATTCAGTTTATATTCTATGAGATTATCATAGACTTATACATGCTTTAAATATGTTGGAATCAAGCTAACCAGTAGTGGAAGTTATAAATGGATTTTAGATTTCTTTACACCGTTGGATCTTTAGTGGGCCTACAAAGTCTAGTTTATTTAGAAAAGTTCTAAATTTATTTAAATAAAAACATTTATTTTATTTAAATTCATAAATTGATATAGCCTTGTTTAATTTATGTTATATATATATATGAAAATGGATTCTTTATTAGTAACGAAAAGAACACTAAATATTTTTCCTTATTAAAAAAACCTCGCCAAAGTAGCAAGGAAAAAGATAAAGGCAACCTTTAAACATTTCCACAAAATAATTACACAACGAACAAATAAAAAACATAAACTCCTCCAACTTACAACAATCCAACTTGGCCCAACTGAAACAACACTACCATAAACCCTAAATAAAATATCAACACCACATCTATCCTGTATTACGACTCAAATTCTAGCTTCGTAACAAAGATGTGTCTTCATCATTCCCCACTTTAATTCTTTTGCGAAATTAAGTATGCATCTCCAAATCAAACATTTTTAATCTCTGCTCCATGAAATAACTCTTCCTCCCAAATAGTTTTCAATTCCACTTGAGCCATACTTGGTGAATAATGGTTGAGGCAACAGTGAAAGTTATGTCGTGAGTCTGGCCTTTTCCGCAAAAAATGATTATTAATGGGTCCAGTCCATCGATAAGCCACGGTTCAGTATCTGGTAGAAGTGAAAGTCATCTACGAATTTGATTCCAAAGATAAGTACAATATTCGCATGTAAAAAACAAGTATTTATAAGATTCTTCTACATAATTACATAATACACGATCAACTGTGTTCGTTACCCATGATTTTAATTAGCCTTTTGTAGCCAATCTACCTAAACATGCTTTGCATCAAGTGAAACTAAATTTTCACGCTATATGTCGATGCCTTATAACCTTTCCCCAATCAACTTTAGGTGAGACTTGTCTGATATTATGCCAAACAGATGAAAATTAAAAATTAGTTTCAAATACAATCTTCCAGTAGTCATAATTTTAATCAATCTCTAGGTTGATGCTTTGCATTAATGCTTGAATTCCTTTAGTAGAGGGTAGAATTTGAGGTTGTAGAAATCCCTCTAAAATAATGCAATTTATAGTAGAATTAGCATTTGCACATAACATTGCTCTGTGCTACCCCAATAAATCGACCATAGTTTTATGATTCTGCCATAAGTTGAATCGTAAAGAGGTAGAATCACCATTAACTATTACTCTATGCATTGATTTGCTACTGCATCTCTAGTCCTTACTTCATTGGACAGGAAAAACTGTTATTTATAGCCATTACCAAGAATCTTTGGTTATGTAGATATTTATGTCTTATCCATAAACTCCAAACGCAGTCCTTTGTAAGTAGAGTCCAAAAAAGTTTTTATAATGTAGTTTGTCGTATCATATAGTAATTTAAGGCTAATACCTCCTTCTGCCTTTGGTCTGCATAACAATTCCCATTCAATTTTATGAATTATACCTCCCTAAAAGAAATTATCACACATTTTTTCAATATTATCCAATACAGAGGTCGGTAGATGATATATTAATAGCCAATATAACACTATTGGTTTGACAGTGCTTTATATATGTTATTCTCTACCAGTAGTTGATAATAGGTGTGTCGACCCGTCTTTCTAACCCCAAAAAGACGTATCATCATTAAGAAAGAAAGTGATAGAAATAGAAAAGATAGAAAGAATGAATAACAACATCAGAATCTCACAGCGGAATGGAACAAAATATAATACATCACATAACTATTACATAGTCATACATACATCAGAGTTATACAATATCATGCAACAGAACTGTCATATACATATCTGTCAATACATACATCCCAAAATACATCATACACTGACTAACACAGCGGAACTACATAGATAGATACATATGTCTGGTCTTCTGCTCCAACTCCTCCATAAACTCTATACTCCGAAACCTATCACTTGGCTACTCATAAAAATTTGAGTACCCAAGAGTTTATGAGAAACAAAATATAAACTTCGGGTCAGACATGGGTCTGGTGTGAGTAAACGGGTTAAAATTGTTTAACTTCGAAAATCATTTGAAAATAAAGGTATCACGTAAGACTCCCCACACATAAATACGGGTAAGTTTTTACCTACGCTAACCAAAACATTTTATAGGAAATTTTATGATATTATAATAGTGTCTAGGGTTTTCAAGTAAAATACAGAAATAGCTGAAATGCTTACATCTCATATTCCAACATAGTTGGGCACAATCAAAACGTACGGCTCTTATTGAAAATTGGATTCCATACAATGGCAGGGCTATTGGGGTACCGCCCGTGTAACAACCAGGTATTTTCAACCATTCGCATCCATTATAAGTGTATAGGTAGACACTCATACCGGAATTGAATTGCTCAAAATACCGCGTTGTAAATAAAAATTTGGCAAATCTCAGAATATACAGTAAATAAAAATCACAGATCACAGACACGAGTAATAATAATGCAGCGGAAGTAAAAGAGATAGTAGTTCATGAAGCTACTATATAAATATATCAGAGTTACATAAGATACAACAGAAGAAATAAAGTACAAAAGAAGTCCCAATACATAGAAATCTACTAATACAATAGCTGGAAAGGACCAACAGACAGAAGAGATAAAACTAGACAAGCAGATAATCTCCAGCGATTCCAAATCTCCAGAAAGTGGAAATCCAAATCTGTGAATACTCAGGCTGACCCGAGCGTAAATAAAAATACAAACACTCGAGTCAGGACATACATACTTATACAATGTAAACCAACTCAAGTGAACTGTAGCAAAGGTACAAGTAACTTAGAGAATGCTTGGGACCGCCCATCCTCTAAGGATCCGGTAAACTATTTACTATGTAGTATATTGCGCTATATACAGTAGTGTCTAATAATCGTATAGAAAATAGCGTTAAGGGGATGGTGAACCTTAACGCGGTCGGATCTTTAAAACCAAAATCGTAGTGGGATCGCTATAAGGAGATGACACGGCACGCGAGGCAATGCCAGGGTGGATACACCGTTTGCACTCCCGGACCGGTGGTGACGGCAAGCCAGCAGCTTCCGCCCACCTCGAACAATACCCCCGAATCAAAGTGGCGCCACATATCGAATCACAAAAGTAATAGAATGGTTTCCGATGGAGCATGCTCGATGAAAGGGTGCGACCCTTTGTGTAGCCCGGTATAGCTCCTGTTTTAGTCATTTATGCCAACTCACGGGAGTTGGGTCCGTGTAATATACCTTGAGAACGTCGCCACCATCCTACTTCATTCTGGAGTCTCCACCACGTACACAGTTGTTAAAGTGGTTTTCGGTATTGGCCGGCTATAAGACAATATCCGATCCCGGTCTCTTTAACAACCAATCGTTATTATAACCCGTAGTTATAGCTTTAAAACAATATTTTATACTTCAAAATAAAATATCATTTCAACCCAAATCTTTATCAAAATAAAGATTAAATCATTTCTAAACCATTTCAATATATCAACATACCATATCTTTCAAATTCAAATATTTATCAAAATATATATCAAGTCATTTCAAATCATTTTAATACATAAATATCATATCTTTCAAACTTCATTTTCAAATCGTTTTAATTTCGAAATGTCATAACTTTCAAAACTTCATCTTCGAATCATTTAATATATATCAAAATATCATATCTTTCAAACATCATTTTCAAATTGTTTTAATTTCAAAATATCATAACTTTCAAAACTTCATCTTCGAATCATTTAATGTATATCAAAATATCATATCTTTCAAAACCACATTTCAAATCATTTTAATATATCAAATATTTATATTTCAAAACAAATTACTTCATTTTAAATCATAAAAATGAAGTTATTACATTTAATAATTAAATTATTAAATTCCAAAAATTTAAACTTTTCAATGTTCATTTATGCACTTAAATTTATTAAAACAATGAAAATTCAAGTTTCGCAGCATTTGGAAAATGCTACAGAAAGTTACATTCGAAACAAATTCAATTTAACAAAAGACAGCATTTAAAAATGCTGTTAATTAACTTCAAATATTCAATAGAATTTCACAAACACTATTTTTTTTTATTTAAATCATTTTTAACTTACAAAATCATACATTTTCACATTTATAAGCATCATTTAATTTTCCTTAAATTCATGATTTTATAAAGTTAAGTTTCCTTTCAAAAATCAATATTTATTAATAATTCACTTATTAAATTTCAACATTCAAATTTAAATTCATTGCATTAAATTTCAATTTAACACTTAAGTTCAAATTCTCAAATATAACATAGTTTTATTTTTATTTACTTAACTAAAATTTCACTTTTAAGTCAATTTCATAAATTTCCAATTTTAGTTATATTTCAAAATTTCAACTTAAATATTCATTCATTTCACGTTTCAACTTTATTAAAAATCATTAATATGATACAAAATCACTTTAAATTCATTTAAATTCAAAATATCATAAATTTATCATATTTCCAAAGTTAATTTAATTTCCATTAAAAATTAAATCAAAATTTCCAAAATAACTTACATTCAAAATTTTCTAACTTTTTCATTAATTCATTTCACTTACAATTATTCAAAAAATCAATAATATTTACAAAAATCATAATTTTATTTAATTTTAAATAAAAATATTATAATAATTAAATTTCTAAAATATTTTAAAATTTGTAGAAAAACATATCTTAACTACGGGCCTGTATATAATTTTCTACGCTAGGTAAAGTGATACGGGTAATATATCATTTCAACCCGTAATTTACAAACAAAAATCCGGGTTTTAACATTTCAAACCCGCAGTCCCAAGTAAATGAAATAAATTGAAAATCGTTCAGGCCTATCATTTCAGCCCATAACAATTTTCCCTTATTCTAAAGTCCGTTCGGGTATGTATCATTTCAACCCACAGTGATTCTAATCTAAAGGGAACTTGCAGTGTGATGAACAGATAAAATAAACAGAATAGCGCGAAATAACAGTAACATATAATATAATAGGTGTAATAACAGGTGTGAACATCATATTATAGTAATATAAGTAGTTATAACATGATCATATAGTTCTACAGATTCACAGGGTGTTAATTTACTACTTATATAAGTACATAATGTCTGGTGAGAAATACTCACCTCTATAAGTTGGAGATAACAGATTCAGACACAAAAACAAAGATCCAGAAAGTATGAAGGCACGACAATGATTTGAGTGAGAGAGATACAAGGTTAATTGCCTTGAATACATGAGACAAAACAAATAAATATAATATAAGTTTGCAACTCAAAATAAATAAACAATGTTAAGAATAAATGCATAAAACAATTCCAATGTCTTTGCACTTGCTTTCTACCACCTATGCTTCAGATATAGATCTGAAATACATGGCTAAGGAGTGGTGTGGAAGAGGGTGGAGGTCAGGTCAGAGGTGGTGGTGGTGGAGGTTGTGGCGGCCAAAGGTGGAGGAAGAAGGAGATGGCAATCCTAGACAAGGTTTGGTACAGGTGATGGCTAGTGCTGGTTTAGATGGATTTTTGTGATGATCTTCACCATGGATTGTCTTGGCCTGAGGAGGAGAGGTGTTAGGATGTGTGATGGTCAGAAAAAAGTGGTGGTGGTGGTCGGCCACAGCTTGGAGGAGGGGGAATACAGCTATGAAAGTGGAGAGCATGTGCAAATTCAAGTAGAAAATCAATAAAAGACAAGAAGAAGATAGAATTTTTTACCAAAGATTCACAAGGAGAATAGCCGTGATTTTTTTTTTGAGAGAAAGAGAAATGATTTTCGTGAAAGTGAAAAAAAAATGCAGCTGAAATGAATAGATTACACGGCCAGAACAATTAAGAGAAGAGTTGGGAAAATGAAAGGTCGGGAGATGAAAAGACTTAGGAATTCCAAAAGTTTTAAACCTTTAAAATTCCTTAAATTTGTTTATATAACTTGATATTTCTGGAAATAATAATAATCCCAGATAAAATTTCGAAAATTTGTCAAAAAATAAAAATATATATAATATTTATTAATTATATAAAGTTAAATTAAGGAAAATAGCTAAAAATAGTAAACTAGTCTAGAAAATTCGAAATTAAATGAAATAAATTTTATAAAATTCATATGAGCTTGTAATATATTTTTAAACATAAATAATAATATAAAATAAACGTACATTCATAAAATAAATATAAAAAAATTAAATTTAAATATAATTTTAATGTAGAAAATAGCAGAAAATAAGAAAACAGCCTTTAAAAAAAAAGAAATCAACACAGTAAACTTTGGAAAAATTATAACATCACTTTAAAAATATTTAAAAGACAAAATATACTTAAAATAACATATTAACACATATAAAAAAAATTAATTTTAAAGAAAATAGAAAAAGATTTAAAGAAATTGCTTAAAAATCCAAAACAGTGTCCAGAAATTACAATAAATCACCATTGACTTTGGAAAATTGTTTACTACGTTTTAAAATTATTATGACACAAATATATACATACAATAACATATTAAAATAAAATATGACAAAGAAAATAAGATTTATATAATTTATAATAGACAAAATTGTTAAATAAATCAAATTACACTCAAAATTGAAATGTACATAACTTTTACAGTTTAAGTCCGTTTTCAACGAAACAAAAAGCAATGTTCAAGTTATTTATGTACTTTCATAATAAAAGACAAAATTTAAGAATTTAAAATAATTTAAATTTGAAGTTTAAAAGTCAAAGTTTGAACGGTTTGACCAGAAATTCACTTTACAGTAAAATATTCAAATTATACTAGTTTGAACTATAAATCACTTAATAATTATCATTTATATTTAAAAATGAAATGTTTGAAATAAAACAAATTTAAAATAACTTAAAATAAAAATAAAGTCAATTTAAAAATATAAGCAAAAATCTAGGGTTGTTACAGCCCGTCACAGTAAGTGGCCTAGATCCTCGTACCGAGGAGCCACCCTAACTCCCCTGCAGCACAAGGCAGGAACCATTCCTTACTGAACAGTCCCGAACGAGATAACCGCGAAGTTGGCTACAGATCCAACTGCCCACACAGCCGAATAAAAAGGGACATCTAGACAGGGATATATCTCGTCCTGCTTGGGCATGACCCACCTAACCTTGCTGCACATCCCCCATTTTAGCCATTCCCGGTTGATGAGGCTTGAGGCTGCGATTACCTTTATAGAACATATCTCTTAGAATGCTCATCGTCCGCTTGACGATGTGCTGAAAGCATTCAATCCATACAAGTTCGTTCTGGGTTCGAACGAAACTGAAGGCATTATCTCGTTACACTCGTTTTGGAATCACCCTCAGAGTTAACGATGATAACCCTTGCATTCTAAAAACACCATCTCGATCTTCACTTGAGATTTCTTGACCTAACGTTTAAATTGGATCGATGTAGTTTTCGAAATATCAAATTGATATCCGATCCCGGTCTCATCGAAATCCAAACGCCATTTTAGAGGCCAAGTTGTTTAAATATTTTAAACAGTTTAAATTCAATACTTTGAATTCACATAACATTTACCACAGATCAATCATACACGGTCATCACAGATATATCCAGAATATCACAATGTATCACGGAATATCATCCAATAGATATCAGAGTCAATCAAACAGAATCGTCAATTCATATCAAATATAAACTGATTAATTTAAACTTAGTTAATTACTTAAGAATTTTATCTTGCTTAATTAATCACTATTTAATCATCTTATTAAATTTATTAATTACTTCTTAATTATTAACTTAATCAATTAATCAATTCTTAATTATTAATTAATAATTTTACTTATTGATTTATAAAACTTAATTACCATTTAATTATCACTAATTACTTAGTTAACCATTACTTACCAATTAAATTAATCATTTAATCCTTAATTATTTATTTAATCAGTTAACTACTACTATTTGTTAATTAACTTTAAGTATTTAATCAAGTTCTTAATTACAAATTGATTAAACACAAGATTATTAATATCTATCTTTAATTACACATTTATTAAATCTTGAATTATTTATTTAACTACCATTATAAATTAATTACATTCTTAATTAACTTTCAATTTAAATTAACCATCCTACGTTTGCAAATCTCTTTAAATAAGTTTTAAACCAAGTCCTAACTTACAACTTGCTGACCTTATTTATTTAATAAATATTAGACTTTTCTAACATTTTAACCTGAAAGTGAATAGGGGCTAATTCCCTAAGAACTGGACCCGAGGCAATCGCCTGTTTACGCGAGTAGTAACCCGAGTCCCCTTCTCTTCTCTTATACCTTTCTTCTTCTTCCACTCTTCCTTTCTTTCTGTTTGATTTTTATTTTATGTATTTAGTTTACGTTATAACAGTAGTAACATGCGAAAGCACTCACGCACAACCCAGGCCAAACTCGAAGAAACCCCTAAATTTTCTCGAGCAAAAACCCGCGACAACCCCAAAGCTCGAATCTGCAGACACGTACGCCACTGTGCACGTGCACGGTGGTTCGCCGTCCCTCCGGCGACCCATGTTGCCCCTAGCAAACCACAATTCGACCCCACGTTCGAAATCCAAACCCAGTTCAACACGATATGCCCGAAATAAAAAAAACTCGTTCGAACGAACTGCAACTCGAACGCGACAATGAAAAATCGCCACGTCCACACAACCTCGACCACCAGCGGCGACGCGGCTCTGGCCTCACCATGGCCATATCATCCTCTAACTTCCCCCAAATTCTCGTGAAGCTCGGTCAATCCAATGTGACGATATCATCGAATATGCAGACCCCAAAATTTTCGAACCCAAACTCTATTCTTGCTCCGTCCCAAAATTTCCTGCATTCAAAATTTTTTTCAACATTTTTCCCAAATTCCAGAATCAATAATCTAGCTCCACAACAAATTTCAACATCAATTATTTATTGAATCATCAGATATTCATAAAAAGGCATTTTCGGCTCCTTTACGAACTGCACTCTAAATACTTGCCTAAAAGTTATCATTTTTGTTTTAAAAATTCTACTTTTATATGTTTATTCAAGAAATGAAATGAAATCAACACTTCAAGGTATTCGAATTTTACATATTGATTTGCTTTTTACTGTAAATTTGGATTTACAGTATTTATATTTCACTTCCAACCTTCAAACAGTTTTTCAAACCTTGATCTTTAGTTTAAACAAAATTATTTAGTTAAATTCTAAGTTAAAATGTTTTTATATGAAGAGTATAAATCATTTCCTTCTTTTCTTGACTCAGAAAACTTGAAAATATTGAAGAACAGCATATAACAGAGCTTCCAGAAATCAGCAACATCACAGAACAATATATATCAAACATAATATTTTCATGAACCAATTATTTAGAATTAAATTTCAAAAAGTATGTTTACTCACTTAAGATGCTGTTTGAAAACGAGGATAATTTGTTGATGAAAACCTGCAGCTTGAATTTAAATCCCTGTAACTTTTCTGCCTTGTTGAATTTGATTGAGTTTATAAAGAAAGATGTTTATATTTTCTTTTGCTTTTCTCAGGTATACTAAGTTTTTTAAACGAACCAAATAATATGATGCTTATATAAAAGAACAGCCTGAACAGGGATAGGTTATAACTGGTACAGCTTCACACTGTTTTGATCATATTAGATTTGGTGTTTTAATTACTGTGATTTTATGAAATTCGAATTGACCAAAGGTTGTGCTAATTAATCGCATATGTCTACAAATATGTTTACACCTAATTATAGTTTGCTGATATGTATATTTGTACAAAGGTTTTTGTATAAAGCTTTTGTTTTTATTATCTTTTAGCTTGAACATTACCTACACATATTTGTGTCCTGATATTTGAATATAACTAGTTTGTCTTTTCTTTGCATTGCATATATGTATGATACAACACATATGTGTTATACTTTTTCTTTTTAAAGATTTTGTTTTTGCTCTGCACTTTCATATATTACACAGCAATGCTTGACCCTATTTGTTAGCATAGCTTCTTAACTTTATTTCTATTTGTAATTTTAACTTTCAACCTTTAATTTATAACAAATGTTTGTATTTACATTGTTTATATTTCTATTTATATCTTATATTTATATCATAGTTTTATACTTATGTTTATATATTTATGTTTATAACCATAGATTTGTTTAATACTTATGTTCAATATTTATAAGATTTATTTTATTTTAATCAAATGAGTTGTTGTTAGAATAACTTCTCAGTTTTATTTTTATTTAGAGTTTAATCTTCCAAATACTTGGTTTATAACCTATATTTGCATTAATATATTTTGTATTTATATCTAATATGGATAGAATTGTGTAATTTTAAACATTATTATTATAGACTACATTCATATATGTATGACATTAAATGTCATTAATATAGAGCCTTTAATTTAATTGAGTAAGACAGATTTTATTTTAAATATTGATGAAAGAGTCTATTTTAAATTTTTAAATTAAAATTTCTTTCACAAGCACATATATAACTAATAATGCCCAAAAATCTTGTTTATTTGTAAATGAAAAACTTGTATTTTATTTAATTAGATTAAATACTTATTATAATAATATGGTCAAAATTCTGGGTCGTTACAATATGGGACTATCTCATCCCTTAAATTTGTTAATCACCTTATTCAGCAAGGATATACACTCTGAGGTATGTATGTAATCAGCAGATAAAGGGACACTTAAATATTTAACCGGCAAAGTATCTTCGACCATCCCCAATATACATAAAATTTGATGCTTATAAGGGACATCTCTACTAAAATACACTTTTGATTTGAGTTGGTTGATGTGCAATCTCATCATTCTTGCTAGTTGATTGAAAATAGGGTTCATTGTAACTACATTAGATGTTTTAGTGCTTAAGAATATCAGGAAATCAACCACATGTAATAAATGTGAGGTTATAGGTTGATTAAAAGAATTAACTGAAAGCTGTTAAAATGCAGTAGCATTTTCCATCAATGATGAGAATAACTGAGTTGCAATACAAAATAAATAAGGTGATGATGGTTCACCGTATCGCAGGCCTCTATTAGATGTAATAATTCCATATGGAATGCCATCTACCATTATTCTAATGGCCCGAGATTTTTGATCCTTGAAAATCAACATCAATACGTTCAATATATAGCATGCCGAGCAATCGAGTGTCGGAAATACCAGATCATTGGGGGTGAAGAAGAAAGAGATAGAAGAAAATAGAAACAATAACACAAAATCTCACAATCGCATCAGAACAATATATAATAGATAAATTCAAATCTTTATACAAAGAAATTGTAACTGTTAATATACATACAATCATCAGAGTACAACAATCAACTAGTCAATACAGGCATTTATTACAACTTGTCCTCACCAGCGCATACTATATAGACTACATACACAACGGAATATAATCAAGTATGTGGAATATGCTTGAGACTCCTCCAGCTTGTCTCCTGAGCTCCATAGCATCCTAACTTGAATCTGTAATACTCATCTCACCCAAGCATTATAATAAAATAACACCCGAGTCAGTCTAAAAAACCAGCATGAGAAAACACACTCAATTTGAATTATTACTATTATCAATAACCTTTGGAAAACAAAGGTATCTCGTAAGACAACGTCAAACATAAACACGACGAGTTTTTAGCTTACGATAACCGAAACATTTTATATCAAAATCATATGATATTATAATAGTCTATAGAAAATAAACTATAAAACAGCTGAAATGCTTGCATCTCACTTTTCAGCATAGTTGGGCACAATCAAAACCGTACATGCACGTATTGGATATTGGATTCCATACAACGATTGGGCTACTGGGGTATTGTCCGCCATAGTGCACTTCTAGAAAAATGTACCGAGATTGTACCTAATGATCCCTACCAACACAGGACCGACCTACCCATTACTTTATAGTACCGAATATGTTATCACCCCGAGTGTTCCCACCCAAATCAAGCGCTCCCTTTTCCATGGACAACCGTATTCATAATTATATTATATCCGAGGGTATCTAGAAAAGTGATAACATACCCTACTTGGGTGTGACCCACTTAGCCCTGTTTCATCTCCCCTGTTATAGTCATTCCCAATTGATGATGCTTGAGACTACGTTTTACCTTTAGAATAGCATTTATACTTGGAATGCTAACACTGCCTTTCAGACCATGATGCAAATGATAGCATTCATCCATACAAGTTAATCTGGGTCTGAACAAACCGAATCTCCAAATTACTGTCTTCATTATCTTCACGATATCTCAATTTGTAACGCACAAATCAGATCGATGTGGTTTTCGGATAATTAAATCCGATTTTAGTCTCTTCGAAACGATCAACGAATTTGACCAGAATTTGATAGTCGGTTATTTAACTATCAAATTACACACATAAGCAGTTACTAGGTCCATATTACAAATCTTTCAAAATCAATCATTTCAAAATATCTTTACAAAGATGTATATTCAAATCTCTTCCAATATTTCCAACATTGAAAAAAATTTCAAATACTTAAACACATAACAGGATATTTTCGAACCATATCAATACTTAGAAATATTTTTTTCAAATTCCATTTATAATTCAACACTTTGAAAACATTTCTATAATAACAATCTCGTAGTTAAAATATTTTAAATCCTTCCAGTCCAACACTTAGGAAATATTTCTAAGTATATTTTCCCAAAATTATTTTATTTCCAATACTTAGGAAATATTTATAAATATATTCTTCTAAGATCATTTTATGTCCAACACATAGGAAATAGTTCATAGCTTATTTTTGACTGCATAAGTATACTTCCAAATGGAGAGGTATTCCATTCATTTCGTAATCTCGGAACATTTACAATTCATTTGTAAATTCCTTAATCCACTTGTTCCGGATCTTAAAGTCTCTGGAATTTTACTAAATTCCTTTTTCAACTTCCAAAAATCTGTTATGGTTGTTTAAAATCTCAAATTACCACTTTATAACTCCTTTACGAACTCGGATTCAAATTTTGGGTTTAGTACTTAAATAATTTTGGAAATTTACTAAGTTTCCAAGATCCATATAAGCTTCCTCCTATAAATCAATTTCGTTAAATAAACCCGGATTACGAATCTCGAGAGCATTTATAAATAAAATCAAATCACTTATTTTTAACTCCATATATATAATAACAAGTATTTTTAAAGAATAATAATTATTTGAAATATCAAAATACCTTTTGAATAAATAATAGAACTGATTTACAATTTGATTTAAACAATATACATCGACTTACAAAGTTTACTTATAAAAATCAAATTTCATTTGTAATTTGACTTCCTAAAGTATTTTAAATACCTATGACAGTTTTTAAACTACATGATTTAAAATAATAATTTCTTTTTAAATCAAACTTTGCTTCTGGGTACAACAATCAATATTATTTTTTAAACTCTGATATAACCATTTCTAATTTATAAACCTCTCTCGATTCGTACAAATCGATTTTTGATTCCAATTCCATAACAATTCCAGTTTCCAAAGTAGAATCATCTATTTCTCTCTTTTTAATCCAAATTTCCATATCTCGTTTTAAATTCACACCGTGGATTTAAAATTCCAAATTATCACCCGATAATCATTTTTATTAATTTATAACTTTGGTTATAAATTTAAAATTTTCATCCAGGTTCTGTTCCTGATTTTTAAAATATACTTATTATAAAATTATCACATCAACACTATTCCTTGATAATCTCATTTAATTGCCTAAAATTCATTTCCAATATCTATTTCATTTCTTTTTCTATAATTATCAATTTATAATCCTTCCACTCCATTTATAAATATTGTTTATAAATTCATAACTCATTCTCGTTTTATTTGTTTAAGAACAGATCCATGTTTCAAAAGTCTATTTATAATTCAATTTCTATTTAAAATTCCGTTTATAAATTTATTCCCCAATAAATTCAATCAGTATTCTAAATCTGCTCAAAAACTCGATTTCAACTTCCAAATCATGTTTAATAGGTATAATTAAATTTATTGTTTAAAATTCCTTTGTATAAATTATCTTCAGAAATCCCTATTTGAAACTTTTAATAAAATAGTTAAACAAATTTCCAAAAATCAAATATTTTATTTAATTCAAATCCATCTCTTATAAAATACTCCGATTCTATATAAATATCTTAAATTCCAAAATTTCCTTTTTAATTTATTTTTAAATTCAAAAATATTATTTATGGTAACTAGAATACCAAAATTTAAGGCCAGTGCTACTATAGCATCCAAAAGTCAACCATACCACAATCAATCTATAACAGATTATCCACACACATCATATATCACTATATATGAAAAACAATCAATATATTTGATGAATCCAATTGGATCCCTCCAACCTGTTTCCCTGTAGCCACAGTGCTATATAACATAAAATACCAATCCTGTTTCGAGACGGGACATCGCGGTAATATAGGGTCATCCGCTATTATGCGGGGCGAATAGTGTCTCATCCGCTCCAATTGATGGGAATATATCCAACTACTAATATATGTACTACTATATAATATAACATCCAACTGATAATAATTTATCAATTCAACTAATCATCCAAAAATTAATTTTAATAATATAAAATTAAAACTAGCAATCCAAGTGAGTGCGATTTACTCATCTTGATTTTTAAATTTTCCAAACGATTCAAATTTTGATTTAAATCGAATGACATTCGATTTAACTTAAAACTCTTCCTAGTTCTAATTGACTCCAATCCAATTTCTATGCATAGACATCTTCGGTATGAGTCCAACGCAAAAATCTGCATCTCAGTCGGACCTCGTATGAGAGAGTTATTCAACTTTTTAGTTCATCAATTAAATATAATTATATTAAAACACTAAATACTTTTTGAAACTCATTACCTTAATTAATAAAATACCCTTCTTCCCTAAATAGAAGCATACGCACTGATATGCACGTCATTAGCATGCACGAAGGATCAGGGATACGGAGCCTTGCATCTCGAATAGACATTTCGATCATGCCATAATCTTTCTCTCCCCGATCTCCACTCGTTGGAACCCAGGAATTGATGGCCGAAGCCTCCCCATAATCGTGACATCACCCCTGACCTCTTGACAAGAGACAAGTCGTGACCCCCCATACCTCACCGCGAACCACCAGACTCTGCCTCGCGAAGCTCCACCATGCGAGAAACTCGATGGGACAATTGGCTCAGCCTAACTCCACCACTCTGAATGATGATGATAAACCCTAGTTCGACTGTGGCCGAGTCGAGTTTTCCTAAAACATAATCGCACCCTCAAAAAAATATACCGGATGAAGCTCATGCCAATCTATGATTTTCAAAGCTTGTTTCATAATGTTTAATTGGGTAGAAATTAGGGAAATAAATTTTGAATTTCTTTCCATTTTTTTAATTTAACTTCGAGCTGAAGAAAAATGTAAGAGGGAAGCTCGCGTGGTTTTAAATCAAGACGGGGGGACGAAATCAGATAGTAGGGTGGCTGATAGGTAGGTTAGGATATGCAATAGTCAAATTAAAGAAACATATATATAATTTAAATTAAAAATATCTAGATAATTTATTCCAAACCCCGATCGAGGCATGCCGCTTGGCGTTCCTAATGTTATACCTCTATTCCGAACATATGGAACAAGTTTCGAGACATAACTCGATCGTACGTGGAAGATAGCCTTTTGAACCCAATTTAAATATTAAATTTTCGATATTAGTTTCAATGCATTTCTATCCCATACAATCAAACGGTAACTCCAAACTCTACGAAATTTGAAATCCATTAATAATACATTATTACAGATCCAGTGGAATTAGTCTAGTCGAATTCCAAGACTATGCCCCATATTGCTATTTTAACGCGTCGATAATATCACGATTTCAAAAATTTGCAAAATCACTTGAAATTTTAGTATTTTAAAAACTTACTAACTCAATTATAATCCAAATAGAATTTATATAAACATTAGAAATCATTTCGATTCATATTCAACTCAAATTTCAATTATTCACAATTTCCGTATTATGATAAATCGCTATTTTGAAATTTAAATTCATTTTATAATTTCAGCCAAAATCTTCATATTCAAAAATAAATTTATATTCCAATTCGAATGTTTAAAACCATTTAAATATTCTAAATCAAACGACGGAAAATTCAGATCGTTTCATTCCCTCCCATTTAAAAGAATTTCGTCCCCGAAATTGCTAAGTAGGAAAAATGCAACAAACCTATTAATTTGTTAAAACCCATTTAGTCAAAACTCGACATTTTACGTTTCTAAGTCTTTTATTTTCTACCAAAACCATTAGTTTCCATTTCTAATTCAAGACCCTTTATTTCAATTTCAATCCAAAATCAACTTTTTAGTTAACAAAAATTTGAAAATTTTTCTAACATCCTAAATTTTCAAATTTTTTTGGCAGAGTCTCCCTTGCACGGAGAGTCTTTTGCAATATCACAAATATAATAATGATATCATCGACCCACATGGTCGAAAACATAATAAATAGAAATATTTGTATCATTTTCGCACATATAGCTTAAGTGTACCTTATATTAGTGTTATTAAGCGAGTTCGTTTAATTAATATACAATTACGCAACCAAAATCAAACCAAACAGCCTCCATGTACCTGTACTTACTCAAATAAACACATCAATTTCATATGTATGAAATTTAATAGCATTACATTCATTTCTACAAGTTAAACACATTATTTCACAACGCCAACATGGTATATCATGTATTTTAGAAGGTACATTCAAATACATGGTTCCAACATTTAGTTATTCACTTCATGTTCAATTTATATGCCATTTCATTTAATTCCAAATGATTCACATAACATTTATTACCATTCAATTCATATTTACACATAACATATTCATATCCATTTCAAATTGATCCTAAATCAATTTATTCACTTTGATTCACAAAATTTTGTTTACTTCCGTTTATGACAAACGACAATTTTTCCATGCAAATTCAGTGATATTCATTTAATAAAATAGCCACTTAAGCTTATAAACCATTTTAGGTTGATTCTAAATTGATTTATTAATTACTATTGATTCACATTTAATTTATTCATAAAAATCCTGTTTGCTCAATTTTATATTCAAAAACAATCCATTCCAGGCCAATTTTTTATGAACCATTCCATAAATTTATTTAAGCCAAGCTTCTATCCAAAAATATCAACTTAAGTTAATTCATTTACTTTCAATCATATCAACCATATAACTTAAGTTCATTTCCATTGCAGTCGCTTTCCATTTCATTTTAAATTGATTGTTATTCAATTTATTTACCTTCGATTGATTCGCATTTCCATTTACTTGGTATATCTCAATTTACACTATTTTACATGAGAATCATTTCATAAAATTAATATTAAGGTTTTATTATAACCTTTTTATACAACACATATATTCATTTCCATTTCAAAACATAATTTCATACTCGAATTCATTTAAATGATATCCCAAAGCTATGTTCAATTTATTTACACTTTAAATTGAATTTATTTATAAATTAGGTCATCACCATTTCAATCCATTTCTACTATTCGACAACATTTCAAAATATATTTAGTCCGCTTACATTTAAGTCGAATTTCATTTATAACTCAAGTTCCACATTCAATTTCAATTTCAATCCACAGTCCAATTTACCTTAGCAAGTTAAGTTCCATTTCTACATTCAATTAACTAATTAATTTATCTAAGTAGTTCACTTCCATTTTATAATCCAGAATCAGATTTTCATTTCAAAAATTACTGCGGTTTGTTTGACTGGAGTTCAACTCATTTTATAATTCAAATTTGGATTTTCATTCCTTGTTATCAAAATACTTAACCATTTTAACTTGGTCATACTTTTCCATTTTCTCAGTTTAATAAGTTAGACAAACTTATTTATTCACAATTCCTTGAATTTCCACTTAAGTTTACTCACATTCTATATTTATAACATATAGTTATATAATCACTTCACAATTCATTTTATATTCAATTCAATTTGATATCGTTCAATCCAAATCGATTTTTACTTAACTTAGCTTAAGTTAAATTTTTATTCCACATTTAAATTTCACATTTCCCTTTCATATCAACACCATTCTCAATTTATAAGTTCAAAATTTTACTTTCTTCCGGTTTACTAAGCTTATATATTGAAAATTCCTAAATTCAAACACTCAATTTTATTTTTCAAATCAGTTTGAAATCAAAATATACATATATTTTATTGATATATCAAATCACATTTTGGAATTTCCAAAGCAATCTGGTTTTACCCAAAACAATTCTCTTTGGAATTTCTAAAACAAGGCTTTTTACCAAACTAGTCCAAAATAAATTTATGCTAGCAATCCGTCACTTAGGAACTCGAAATGAAGACTAATGATGCAGTCGTCATCACAAGAATTGTTTTCCAGTGATTGAAGTGAGTTCAGTGCTATACCACCATTAGAATCCATTTTAAAACCTCCCATTCAGAAATATTCCAAAAATAATATTACCATTGTCCTTTTCAAAACACTTTTGAAAACATTTGCAAAATCCTCCAAGATTTAAAAATTCCTCAAATCTTAGTTCAAATACATTTAAAACATTTCTCAAAGCTTCCGAGGCTTAAAATTCCAAATTCTGGTTAGAATGCACTTTTAATCACAACTACTATGTATAATCATATTTATAAAATTTCTATTTGGTTATATAAACAATTCCATTTTTTTATAATCTTGTTTTGATTATAATAATATCAACCAAACACTCCAAATATGCTATAATTTGTAAAATTATTTCATTTACCCCATTTCAAAACAATACTATGTCGAATTGCTTTGTTTAAGTGTTTAGAAACCCTTATCGATACGGTTGTATGGATTGTGTCGACCAAAATTCATAAGCCACTCAATAAATCAACCGACACAATATAAGACATTTTATATCATGAACAAATACGCATTCATATCTATTAATACACTCAAACTCATCCTAGGGTGCTACTGACCTTATCTCTAATAAGTTAGCCCACCAAAGCCAAGGTTCTCGATTAACCTTCAGCTCTGATACCAAGTGTAATAGCCTGGGATTTTCGATCCTCAAAATTGACATCAATACGTTCACTATGCAGCATGTCGAGCAATCGTGTACTGGAAATACCAAATCATTGGAGGTGAAGAAGAAAGAGATAGAAGAAAATAGAACAATAACATAGAATCTCACAATCGCAGCGGAACAATGTATAATAGATAAATTCAGATCTTTATGTGAAGAAATTATAACCGTTATATACATACAATCATCAGAGTATAAAAATCAACTAGTCAATATTAACAGCTATTATAACTTTTCCTCACTAGTGTCGACTATACAGTCTACACCCATAATGGAATATAATCAATTACGTGGAATACGCCTGAGACTTCTCCAACTCATCTCCTGAGCTCTATAGCATCTTAACAGGAATCTATAATACTTAGTTTTACCCGAGCATTATAATAAAGTAACACTGAGTTAGTCTAGAAAACTAGCGTGAGAACACACACTCGATTTTAAATATTACTATTATCAAAACCCTTTTAAGTGTTATATATAAATAACAAACTGAGCATATAAATAACACACCCGGGTCAGTATGGACAAAGAGACATCGCATATTTCTAGTCTAAACCATAAAATGATCGTTATTGATCAATAAGAAGTGTAAATTACACTAAGCTAGTAAATAAATGAGTTTACCTTCATGTCCCATAATCACTGGCTTAACTTAAATATTTACAAACAAATTGTAGATTTTTACTTAAAAATTGTCAAAAGATTTCAATCGAACAAGTCTAAGAATTAACAGACAAAGTAAACGCAAGCATTTGATACCACTTGTTTTGCTAAGTCGTTTAATTGAATTTCTAGTACAAATGAGGTAAAGGTTTGGATATACTAATAGATTGAAAAACGGTTTTAAAAATGAGCTTTGTATAAAAAGCAATGTTGAAATCATTTTTGTTAAAGAGTTTGAATATTTACTACTAGTATAGAAACCTTTGTACTTTAAAGTGAAAAATCACAAAAATGATTGTAAAAATAATCTATCACCAAAAATTCACATTCGATGACAAGAATTAAAACCATGATATCGATATCAAATCCATCAAATGGATATTCCCAAAAATCCAGAAAGAAGTCATCAAAGTCGATAAAAATGACAACAAATAATTGGATCAACAAAAATCGATTCAAATGGAAATCTACTCAAAATAGGCAAATTGGCAGATTTAAACAACGCCAGACGTCTGGTGGTTCTCCTAGACGTCTGAGCAGATGGTCTCGAATATTTTCCAAATCACTTAGATGTCTGAGCTGTAAGTTTGGAACGTTTATTCCTCTTCCTTAGACGTTTGAGCATTTTGCCATACGTCTGAGCTGAAGCTCAGGGCAAAATTTGCCTAGGCCATTAATGGCCAAATCGGTTCGAAAGCGATCGGAAGAGCAATAAGGGCTAGGGATTTATGCCAAACGACAACCCAACAATATAGGCTCTTCAATACACTCTAAACAACATGTCCAAGCATCCATAGTAGGATTTTCATAGATTTTGAATTCAAAATACCAAAATTGGAAAATCCACGTAACTAATTCAATTCAAAAGCAAATGAACATGAAATAGATGTTAGGAGTTTGTACCTAACAACAATTAATGCTATAGACATAGATGTGAGATCAAGATCTCACCTTTAAACTTGAAAACAAGGAATGAGAAGCTCTAAAACAAAGCAAGATCAATTTCTCTTCAACAAAACCTCAAGAATCTTCAATCTATTATCAAATGAAATGACTTTCCTAAGTTAGGTTATAGAAATTTCTGAAAATTGAAGAAAGATTGAGATGGAGAAGGTGAAAAGGATGCTTACACAAGCTTCTCTTTCATTTCTAGAACTTGAATTATAATTTCCTAAGAATCTAGGGTTTAGGAATTTCTAATTTCCCCTCTTTTCTCCCATTTTTCTCTTTAGCTTTAGTGTTATGAAATGAGGAGTAGAATGAATGAAGAGTAGAGGAGTTTGGGTTCCCTTATTGGATTAGTGGACTAGAAAACAGCCCAAAGCCCAAATGAAAATACCAAAATCCTAATCAACCCCAAACATATCATTGCGTATACTCAAACAAGTTGTAAACGTTGTTTTAAACTCAATATAAGTGGTCTCGAATCCTAATTTGACTATTTACATAAAGTCCTTTAAATTCGACTAACGATGCCATATTTAAATAAAACATTTAAATATATAATCGTAAAATATGCGGGTTGTTACAACCATTCTATTACTTTGTGATTTGATTGGGTGCACCTTTGATTTGGGAGTGTGTCTCGAGAGGGACGGTAGTAGCTGCTATGCGTTACCACCAGTCCGTATCCACAAATAGTAGAATCCAACCCTAGCATTGCCCCACGTGCCTTGTCACATGCCTTATCGCGCCCTCTACGAGTTTGTTACGTACCTTACCTATGGAGTGCTCCCTGAGTAAACCAACGGTTTGGTGGAGCTTACAGTATCTGTATAGACTACGGGAAGATATAAAATGTGCTAAGAATGATATGGGTAATGCCTTAACGCTATTTTAATAGTTTACTTTACTATAGACATTATCTACGTAGCGTATTGTACTATGTATAGCGGATCCTTAGAGGATGGAAATCCCAAACATCCTTTAAGTTACTTTTTATTTCAGTTGACATTTCGCTTGAGTTGAATTTACTGATATAAGAATATTAATTCTGACTCGAGTGTTTTGTGTTTTGCTTTATGCTCGATTTAGACTAAGTGTCACAGCATTTGAAACTCACCATTAGAGCTTGGAGTTTTGCTTGGAGATCCATCTCCATTCAGCTACTCAGTTTTTTCTAGTTGATTTTTGCAGACATGTCATTTCCTTTTGTATTGAAACTTCAATGTATTGGATATCTGTTGTATTTTGTTTCATACTCCGTTGTTTATTATAGTACCTTCATGAGCTACCATTCAAATATTCCGCTGCTTATTGTTATTTTACTCTGTGTTTGTGATTCTGTGATTGATATATTTACTGTACATGCCATGTTTTGCCAAATTTAAGTTAACAATCTGTTATTTTGAGCAATTTAAGTCTGATATGAGTGGATGATTGTCGATTTAAATGGTTAAAATGCCAGGTCATTACACATCGACTTACAAAGTTTATACATATAATAATCAAATTTCATTTGTATATTTGACTTTCCATAGTATTTTAAATATCCATAATAGTTTTTAAACTACATGATTTAAAATAATAATTTCTTTTTAATCTATATTTTTTTTAAATTTCGATATAACGGTTTCTAATTTATAAACCTCTCTCGATTCGTTCACATCGATTTTCGATTCCGATTCCATAACCATTCCAATTTCCAAAGTAGAATCACCTATTTCCCTCTTTTAATCCAAATTTTCATATCTCGCTTTAAATTCACACTTTGGATTTTAAATTCCAAATTATCACCCGATAATCATTTTTATTAATTTATAACTTTGGCTATATAAAATTTTCATCCAGGTTCTATTCCAGATTTTTAAAATATCCTAATTATAAAATCATTACATCAACACTATTCCTTGATAATCTCATTTAATTGTCTAAAATTCATTTCCCATATCTATTTCATTTCTTTTTATATAATTATACATTTATAAACCTTCCACTCCGTTTGTAAATATTACTTATAAATTCATAACTCATTCTTGTTTTATCTGTTTAACAACAGATCCATATTTCAAAACTCCCTTTATAATTCAACTTCTATTTAAAATTCCGTTTGAAAATATATTCCTCAATAAATTCAATTAATATTCCAAATCTACTCAAAAACTCGATTTCAACTTCCAAATCATATTTAATAGATATGATTAAATTTATTGTTAAAAATTCCTTTGTATAGATCATCTTCAGAATCTCTATTTGAAACTTTTAATAAAATAGTTAAACAAATTTCCAAAAATCAAATCTTTTATTTAATTCAAATCCATTTCTTATAAAATACTTTGATACTATATAAATGTCCTAAATTCCAAAATTACCTTTTTAATTTCTTTTTAAATTCAAACAATTATTTGCGGTAACTAAAATACCAAAATTAAGGCCAATGCTACTATAGCATCCAAAAGTCAACAATATCACAATCAATCTATAGCAGATTATTCACACACACATCATATATCACTATATATGAAAAACAATCAATATATTTGAGGAATCCAGTTGGATTTCTCCAACCTGTTTCCATGCACCTATAGATATTATAAAACATAAAATACCAATCCCGCTTCGAGGCGGGATATCGCGGTAATATAGGGTCATCCGATGTTATGCGGGACGCATAGTGTCTCCTCTCCTCCAATCGGCAGGAATATATACAACTACTAATATATATACTACTATATAATATAACATCCAACTAATAATAATTTATCAATTCAACCAATCATCCAAAAATTAATATTAATATTATAAAATTAAAACCAACAATCCAAATGAGTGAGATTTACCCACTTTGATTTTTAAATTTGCCAAATGATCCAAATTTTAAATTAAATCGAATGACGTTCGATTTAACTTAAAATTCTTGCTTGTACCAATTCACTCCAATCCAATTCCTATGCATAGATATCTCTGATACAAGTCTAACGCAAAAATCTGCGTCTCCGTCGGACCTCTTATCAGGGAGTTATTCAATTTTTAGTTCATCGATTTAAATATAATTATATTAAAACACTAATTACTTTTTAAAACTAATTACCTTAATTAAAAAATACCCTTCTTCCCCAAATAGAAGCATATGCATAGAGATGCATGCCATTACCGTGCACGAAGGACCAAGGATACGGAGCCTCGCATCTCGTATCGACATTCCTACCACACCATTATCTTTCTCTCCTCGATCTCCACTCGTTGGAACCCAAAATTTGATGGCCGAAGCCTCCCCTATAATTGCGACATAACCCCTAACCTGCAGCCGAGCGACAAGTTGCGACCCCTCCCCCCCCACACACACCTCATTGCGAACCACCAGACTCTACCTCCCAAAGCTCCACCATGCGAGAAACTCGATGGGACCATTGGCACGGCCTAACTCCACCTCTTTCAATGGTGATGACTAACCCTAGTTTGTATGTGGCTAAGTCGAGTTTTCCCAAAACATAATCGCACCCTCAAAAAAATATACTAGATTGAAGCTCATGCCAATCTATGATTTTCAAAGCTTGTTTCATAATTTTTAATTGGGTAGAAATTTAGGAAATAAATTTTGAAGTTCTTTCCTTTTTTAATTTGATTTCAAGCTTAAGAAAAATGTAAGAGGGAAGCTCGCGTGGTTTTAAATCTAAAGGGGGCAGAGAAATCAGATGGTAGGGTGGCCGATAGGTAGGTTAGGGTATGCAATAGTCATATCAAAGAAATATATTATTTAAATTAAAAATATCTAGATATTTTATTCCGAACCCCAATCAAGATGTGCCGTCTGGCATTCCTAATGCTATACCCTTATTCCGAACGTAATGAAACAAGTTTCGAGACCTAATTCGATCATATGTAGAAGATAGCATTTTGAACCCAATTTAAATATTAATTTTTAGATATTAATTTCAAGCGTTTCTATCCCGTGCGATCAAAGTTAACCCCAAACTCTACAAAATTTGAAATCCGATATTAATACACCGTTACAGATGCAATAGAACTAGTTTTGTAGAATTCCGAAGTTGTGCCCAGGATCGCTATTTTAACGCGTCGATAAAATCGATGATTTCAAAAACTGGCAAAATCACTTGAACTTTCAGTTTTTTAAAATCTTACAACTCATTGTTAATTCAAATAGAATTATATCAACATTATAAATCATTTAGGTTCATATTCAAATCAAATTTCAATTATTCACAATTTCTGTATTACGATAAAATCTTTATATTCAAAAATCAATTTATATTCCAAATCCAACATTTAAAACCATTTAAACATTCAAAACCAAACGATGGAAAATCCAGGCCGTTACAATTAAGGAAAAAGTGGGAGTGCTTATGCATTTGTAAATCAAATTAACCATTAAAACTGGAAACCCCATCATATATAACATGTAGCAAACAAACTTTCTGTTAACCTTGTTATAAGCCTTTTGCAAGTATTTTTATGCACATTTTAGGCTTGCCTTTCTTTTTAAAATCCCAAATTAGCTCATTGGCTAATAATATATTCTCACCAATATTTCTGCTAGGCACAAACGCTGATTGATTTTCTACAATAAGATAAGGCAAAAAAATCTTTGATTCTGAAACAAATAATTTTAGATATTATTTTGTATGACACATTTGCATAAGAAATGGCACGATAATCTGAAATGCTTTATGGCTTATCTTTCTTAGGTATCAGTGAGATGAAATTGTGGTTCAGTCCCCAAGCTATTTTTCTATTTAGAAGGTAGAAGTAACTGCATCAAATAATGTATCCTTCAGTTCATCCCAATGTAGTTTTAGGAATTCTAACAAAAGTCCATCTGGGCCTAGGATTTTGGAATCTTCAATTTATAAAACAACATTTTTTATCTTTGAAGTGGTAACGGTAGCAGATAAGTGCCTTTTCCCTTCATTATTTATAATTCGTCTTAGTTGAACATGAGGGAATACCCTTCCTAATTTGCCATCGAATAAATTAGAGCATAAATTTATAGATTGGGTAATAACTTATTGTTGATCATATATAAAATTTCCTTCAATGTCCAGTAGTGCATGATTCTTGTTTTTTATGCTTCCTCAAATCCATCTTTGCATAGAAAAATTTAGAGTTAGTATCACCACTTTATAGACGTGATTTTACTTTACATATATATGTATGTATACACACACATACATGTATCACATGCACATATATGTGTGTGCATGTGTAACATATCAACCCGTGCAAGATATAACATGCCCGTGTATAGATGTTTAGATTTGTATCGCAACGAACACGTTAGTTCATCCAATATACAAGTATACTTTGTCCAAATATATGTATGTATGTATGTATGTATATACTATTATTTATATGGTAATATATATAGTTTTGTTTAAATAAATTTATAAAAGTATAGAAGAGTGTGTGTGTGTAATCATATGAATAAAATATTAATATTATATATACATATTATATAATAGACTTATGTAAATATAAATAAATTATTATCAATAATAATTTTTTATTTTTTAAACTGAGAGTGATACATATATATTAATAAAAAATTATTAAATATATACACACACATATAAATATATGCATAATGAAACATAGATACAAATTGATAAAATACTCAAAATATTTTTTAATTAATATAAAATTCCAGGTCTTGCAAAGAACTAGGTAAAATTATTATTTTTTAATTTTAAAATACATTTCAATTGAATATCCATCAAAATTAATATAATATTAGTTATAAATAATTTCGAAATAGTATTTTCACATTTTAAATTTCTAGTTCATCCTAATTATATTTTATGCTTTGAAAAAAATTCATATTTTTTTCATTTTAAAATGATTTTCCCTTTTTCATCTAAAATTGAATATTTATTTAAAAATAAAACAAATTGTTTTTTAATTTTTCCACGTGCTTCTATATTGTTAATATTATTTTATAAAATATAATTTTCATGATATATTTGAATTAATATTATTTTTTATATATTAATTTGTGTTAAATAATAATTGAATATTTATAAAAAGGGAATGGCAAAGAACCGAAAGGACAAAGCGCGTTTTAACCGTTCTCATGATTTTTCAGATGGTAAATGTACCCAATCTGGTCGGAACTACTCTTCACCCCAAAGGAACAGTCATCTATAGTCTCCACTAGTTGTGCTTCTCCGTCGCAATGCTGCTCCATCTGTTATTGAAGTTTTGGGCTCCGATCTGGTCGACTCTGATACTCATGTAAATCCATCTCTTTTTGATCAAGGCATCGGTTTGTTATCATTTCCAGGTAATCTCTTTCAATAGGTTAGTGATTCATCTCCAATTTTGTCTCCGTCTGGTATTCGACTAGCCCTAGATATTCATTTTATTAATATTGGGTCCGGTAATTTTCACGAGCTTGCTTCTTCTTTTGGGATCATAGATTCATCTCCTGCTCCATTATCTGGCTTATGCTCGAACTCTATTTTTAACTTCTCACTTGTCTCCATACTTCTTACTACTTTAATGAGAGATTGATCAATACTTTACTAGTGTTGGTGCTATAGGTCAGTCTGTTCGTGACACCCTTGTTGCTTCTGTTGATAACACTATGGAGTTATTAGGCCAAGTTGATGCCCATTGCTCACATTTTAAATCTTGTTTACAATCTATGCTTCCAGTTGATAAACCACTTAGTGCAGTTATTGAGACTAATGCTGAACAAGGGAAATTTGAGATGGTAATTCCTCCCAATGCAAGCATGTGGTCCACTTTATTCTCCGCCTTACTAAGGAATGTGAATGCTTATTCTCCCTACACTTTTGACGTTGTTGAAATAGATGGAGAGATGGTACCACCTGTGAGGTCATGTATGTAGGCGTGGATTTTTGGTCTGATTTTTAGTCAGTTTCTTCCTCGATTCTAACCCACCATACTATGTTGTAAGGGAGCATTGTCGTAGTTATTGGAGGATTAGGGAGCCCTTGAAGTACATTTTGACAACGTAATATTCTATTTCAAATTATCTAGTAAACAAGAAAGATCGCATATCCTCGAAGATGATCCTTCCATCATTGCTAAGCTTCTTAACTCCTTGGAGTTTGATAGTTGATAGTGTTAGGGATCAGATTTTCGGGATCAGATTTTCTCTATTCCAGTTTGGGCTCACTTGACGCATATCCCATCTGTACTGCAACCATTGATTGGGCTAAATTGGCTAGCTATCCTTGTAGGCAAACTCAAATGTTTTGATACTAACGTTATGGCATGGAAGAAGCTCGTATATACAAAGGCACTGATTGAAGTAACACCTGATAAGTCACTTCCCTCTAAGCTGAAGATGCGTGTTACCGAGGGGAGGGATGTTTTTGTTGACATTGATTATAGTTGGAAATAGGACATCTACACTGTTTGCCACTACATTCTCCATGTTGCGAAAAAATATACGCATGGTCCTATTGATTCTCCCTTACCTATTCCCGTCAAGATCCTGATTCCTCATCCTCCGGTTAGGAGATGGGTTCCTAAGCCTTCTATCCCTGATGTGGTAGCTGCAGATGTTGTCGTGCTACCTAATCTAATACAGTCTTCTTTACATTCTGATACTCTGTCTCCTACAATGCCTTTTGCTTGTGATACTTTGGATGCTCCTTTAGTTTCTACTCTTACTAATGGCGATACTGCTTTGCATTCCTATAAGAAAGTCTGGATTCATGTGGCATCTGATATGAGATATTTTCCATTGTATGCTAGCTATATTATGTTTGGTGGAGATTATGGTGAGGATCGTACTCTTTATTACCATGTATCTAGGGATGTTTCATTGCTTGCTACCACTGGAGAAGAAGGAGGTGAAAATAGGTTTCATTTGTAGGATTCCACATGGGACATGAAATATTTATGCTCCTCTGAATGGGTTGATTATATGCCTAACTTAGTTACTCTTTTTTTGGGGTTTTAAACATTATTGGGCTTGATTTTGATGATGATGGCAGTGGTTCCTTCTCATCTAAGGGGAACGAGCCTCTTTTTATTTGTTAGTAGGCTAGGTGCATCTACATAGCTTCTATACTTTTGTTTTCTTTTAGCTATTCTTACACATGTGCGGAACATCTGTAAAATTTGTGGTTCAATACAGTAGCATGACCCACTATAAAGCCGGCTAGCCTTACTAAAAAACTTATTTTCCCACTGCCGAAATTATCATAGCATTAATTCTTTATATATAAAATTATATGACTGTTTTTTATTAAAGTATAATATTGTAATTAATTACAACTACATATATGTAATAAATAATATATGTAATTAACTAATATATGTTAATTTAATAAACTATAAAAATTATATGTTTTTATTCAAAGCCATACCAACTTAATGTATATTTGATAAAAACTTATTTTTTTAAATATATAATATTTACATGCATATAACTAAACAACTTTGTGACAATATTACTTGCATATCAAAATCATCATCTAACTAATATATATATATATATATATGTATGTATGTATGTATGTATGTATATGTAATATATGTATGTAATAAAACATTTGAGTTAATAGTTAATAACTATTTTTGATTAGAAACATACTTGAATCCCAATGCCTTGATATGCCCTTTATAAAGATGATTTATGCTCCTTGAAATTATTTTTGGTTCAACAAAGAGCTAATCTTTGAACTATTGACTGCTAGCTATCGGATAACAACTGAATTAACTTGATTTAAACTTGATGAGATGAAGCGACTGAAGATAATTTTCGACTAGCAAACAATGGTGGAGGAGGTAGTAAAAAGATTGATATAATATGGAGTTAGATATGCTTATAGAGTGGAAGGAAAGGAGAGAAGCATGGATCTCATCTCTTACGTGTTTTTCTTCAATCTAAGTCATCCATTAGCTAGCCCTTCCAACCCTAATTTTTAGCGGCCTATGCCCCTTATTGCTGTCGAAAATAACATCCCCCATGATGGGGCTTAAACCCATTTAATCCCAAATAAAATATTATGGAATTAAATCTAATTTAATCACTTATCGATATCGTACGTCGATTGATATATTTATAACCATTACAAATATATTTAATAATATTTATTCATCAAATCATAATCAAATTTTATAATTTATATATCATATATATTAATTATGTAATTAACCTGTAACAATTATAAAAATAACTTAAATCATTTTGGTTAAAGGAGAATTCATTGTTCCAGTTGTGTGACTCATCATGTGTAAATTTGGTTAGCAATTAATATCGAACTATTCGAATACCAACGTTCATACGTCACTTAGCAGGTAATGTAAAATTTTGACCAAATTTATCGCTTACTTGTTTATGGAAAAATCTAATTTCATTTGTTAAGCATTATGCGTTTGTGACTTCTATTTACACTAGTTCTCTTTGTCAAAACTATTTAACTTTAACTTATAGAATATGGTAATGGTCAAAATCCCAATATCGTTGATATTTAACTCTATAGTGAAAACATAAAGTCTTGGGTTCAATAATAACAATTATTATTTACTTAATTGCTCTCTTTAACTCGACCCAACAATAGTCATTCAATGTGTTGTACCATGATTTGAATATGATCAAAGTGGAGCTTTTATACAATTGACCGATAGTATTCTCAAGTCAAGAGAACTGGTAAATCAGTCACTTCGATATTTTCTATTTGATCTTAGTTATATTAACCAACAAAATTCTATTGAGTGAGTCGTTCCATAGTTCTAATAACTATCAATATGTAACCCCTAGGTGCCACTAGCAGTCATGAGTAACACACTTTCCAATATTGGAAAAGCGTTACATACTCTAGTGTAAATGGATGTATCGATATCTAGTCTCGGTATATGTTGACTAGGAATATTTAAAATGGTATATTTGTTTACAATGTGATAAATTACTCACGATTATAATATTTTGTAGCTACTATCATAAAACATACCATTTATGGATTTTCTATTAAATATACTTTTAATTAAATTAACTAATTAATACAACACATTATATCAAGTATATAATAGAAAGAAAGCACCTTTTGTTTTGAACAAGATTGGTTTTTGAGTTACATGTATGTAAAAATTACATAATTACCCCAAGTCACACCCCTAACTCTACCAAATGCACATGTTCATGTCTATAATAACTCATCGGTGAATATGATGAAGTATATGAAACCATTTTAGTATTAATAGACTCATGATTGCATACACCTATATGTATTAATTTGAAGTGTACATCAACCCTTATGATGCTCTTGTTAAATGGGTGCATAGCTCTTAATTGTTTGAGATATAATTAAGTAGTATTATATGATTCATAATCATATAATAAAAATTATTTCTCAAAACTATCGCTTAGTCTATAATACCAAAATAATTGTAAATGATTTTAGATACTTAATTATTTTCTAAAGCATCACTTTGGTTGCGAAAACAAATATCATATTATAGTCTTATTTCATAATGAATATTCGTAATATTCCCATAACTATGTTAAGTTTTTAGTCGGCACCAAAAAAATAGTCATTGTTTCATAAATAATGTTCGGTGTGTTTTACGAAAACAATTTTAGTAACTTGATGCAATCAATAAATTTTACATGGCACACTTCCACTGCTTCCTTTATTACTATAATAGCGTACTAAATTTGAAGATTCATCATTAAATTAATATAGATTATTTATTTCATATAATGCAATTAGTTTATAATGGAGAGTTCTTTGATCAAATATCTTGAACTCAAAGAAGTAAAACTAGTTGATTTCTATATGATAATACATTTCGGAATAGAAATTGCATTTCTCATTCCAATGTTAAGTATCAATTATTATTATTATTACAATTCTTGTTTCAGAAGTTTCTTTATGAAACAAAAGCGACTATTCACTCTATTCATCCTAAATATACCTTTAATCACATCTACTCTTGTACATTTATTTTCTTTCTAAATAGTTAAACCATTCAAAATAATATCCTTACTATAACATCATAATGAACTCTTTACAAAAGCGCATTCGATTATCCTGAACATGTAAGGACAACAAATATGTTGAACTTTGTATAAACTGATCAAATTAACATTTCAATGATCAAGTTCTTAGATGTATGTTGTAGTATTTAACAGTAAGTATATATTATATTCCTATTTGTCAATCTTCAATTTATTTCATTTGTATATCTTAATTGATAAATGTTTTATCAATTATATAAATTCACAAATTTATCAATGTTGATTATATTAATTTATATAGCATATATTCTTACAATATTAGAAAAGTTAAAAGTTATCATTTCATTTTTCTAATACTCGCACTAGTCTTTTATGTTTCATCAAACCCTAAGTTGAAACATAGAGGTCTTTCAACTTTACTAGTGGGTGTTAGAACAAGTCTGTCTTAGAATTATAACCTTGAGTTTGCTCAACAAAGCATAGTTCTATGGACGATGGATAACTCCTTATTGGTTGTATCGTTTACAACTCATAACCTTGGTACCTTGACCTAGTTTCACTTCGACCTTGAGTTTGCTCAACAAATCGAATGAAATTATTCACTCGTGCCTACCATACAACGATGGCCTAAGTGTAGTATATGTACCTTGAGTTTACTCAACAAGTACATGTAGTTATCATACCTCATGTATCCAATATATTAATAATATTACCCATAACATTCTTAGCTTGAGTTTGCTCAATAACTAAGGAGTGTACAGGTAATTTATTAATATATATATATATATATATATATATATATATATAGTAAAGGACAATATTACATTGAAGAATTCATTATCTTTAATAAATTATATTAGTGATACCGACCTGAAATAATGTATTTCTTATAAAATATTCTCGTGATTCAAGTATCGGACACATTGGAAATCATGATATATGTACAGTTGCGTATGTATTTATTCCTTATATTTGTTTACGATTTCTTAATGTTCCACCTTTTATTTATACATTCATATTATATAAGTTTTATCATGCACGGACATAATCATTATCTGAGGGCCTATGATCATCCAAAAGTAGTACCAGGCATACTCCTAATAATTTAAACTTGCTGGAGCTAGACCAGTGAGCTATTACACTTTCTTCAATGGATGGCTGCTTCCAAGCCCACCTCTAGGTTGTCATCGCTCGATCACTTCCTTTTCCACTAAGTGATTGCTTAGGGACCATACCGTATGATCTGGGTTGTTTACCTCTCGACTTTGGATCTTAGCAACCAAGAAGTTTGTCAGTATATAGACGCATTAGCATCTAATCAAGTACACTCCCTTACCCCTTAGGGCTTGGGGTATGGAACCCTACTAGTTCACAACTATTAGGACTACTTGTTTTGGTGGATGTATTACTGTCAACAAGAATGATCTCTCTTTTGAACCAACAAGTGATTTGAATTGAACTTAGAGCATCTCTCCTTTGAAGTTGAGTCACTTTTGCATTTCTTTTTATATAAAAAAAGAGAATATTTTTCTTGTGACTGGCCCCAAGGATAGCTTACGATCATGTTGAAGAATTGGTGAGGCTGTGTACCTCGTTGGTTTGGACATAAAGGCCTTTTTCCTTTGGGATGCCAAGATCTTAACTTATTTAGACATAGCTATGGGAAATCAGTGACCTTCCACTACTTCTTCGCATCTTTGTTACTTTGCGGATTCTATTCCTGGGCTTCACAGCTCTATGGTGAGTCGCTTCTTCCCGGGTGTGAAATACCAATGGTTCTTACTTCGCTTCAGAGGTTGCTAGCCAGCAGCAGGGGAAGCCGCTGGTGCCTCAGTCACATCCGATGATGAGGAAAGCTTCGATCAGATCAGAAGAGTAGGGCAAGGCTCAACCCAAGTCACAATTGAAAGCTCGGGATTCCCACCGCTTCCATAAAATGAGTAGTCAATTAAAACATATCGATGACCTAGCGGTTGAGGTTTAAAAAGCGCTTGAATGTCTTGAACTAGGACGAGTCAAACTTTGGATGTTCTTTGGGGCCGCAGTCGCAAGTGAAAGGCCCCAAATCACTCTTTCTCTTTTGGGTACAGTACAGGAAGGTGCCAAGGCTCAGCTACTCCTCCTTAATTTCTCGAACAAACCTAATTTCTTCCATCTAGAAAGCCAAGTTGTCGCCTTAATTAATATACTGGCGATTTAATAGTTTCGACTTGGTATACTAGGCGCCAACTAATATACTGGACGTTAGTTATGAACCTTGACGATCCTGGGTAGCAGGCCAGTAGCGGGTTTCAAAGGTAGGGGGAAGCAAAGCGTCTGTAGGCAGTGCGAAAGCTACTGCGCTGGACTTCAGCTCGGTAGAAATAGGTGGGTGACTATGGCACATAGAAAAGTCATGGCTAATGGAACTGCATCAGGACCTAGGCCCTGAAGGGATTATATTCGATACCATCACTAGGATTATTTAAGATAATATTCTCAAAGGAATAGCTATTCTCTACCAGCTAATTGGTTAATAAGAGACTAATATGGCGCGGCCGATCAGTTCGATGGCATCTCGCATTCACGCCCGCGTTTGACTGCGGTTCGGAGAGTACTTAGCTGTTAGTACCCCCTTGGTTTCGGGGTGGATCATTTCACTCTATTTTATTATATATGCTTAGTGAAAAGAATGTTTTTTAATAAACCAGGACATGGATTCTATATGAACCAATGATAGCAGATTGAATCAAGATTCCTTGAAGAAAGATCGAATCCCTTATGGAAAAGTGCATAGGTCCTTAGAGGCAAGTGAAGTTGGAACCTCCTACTGCTAATGCCATATAAGCTCTTACCTATGCGAGCCTTAGAACAGAGGAAGTAAAACCTTGATAGCAACCCCTTGCTGCTCCCTCTGACTTAGGTGGAATCCATATGGTAGCTTTTGAAAGCCCATTCCGTCCAACCCAATTAAAATAGGGTTGGTTGTCTCCGCAATTAATATAGTAGCGTTCAGTTCGTGCTTCACTTCCTCTTTGACAAGTACCATTTCACACGTAGCTCGACTTTGAGATGCTTTCTAAGTAATTATTCTTTATTGCTTTACTTCGTTGGCTTTTCGGATAATAGAAATTAGGTATGGTCGGGAAATTAAGGGGGAATAGCTGAGCCTTGGCGTAGGATAGGATCGAACTTGGCTTTAGCTATTTTGTTCGAAAAAAACAATCCATTTCAGAGCTGTATGTAGTAGCCTTCTCCGTCGCCTTTTTCTCGAAGATCTTGAACTGTGAAGAGATGTGCTAACTTACCAGATGTTAATTAGGGCGGCTTCATCAACACCACTAGGATCTGGTTGCTATTCATTAGTTAAGTAAGTTTTCTTCTTTCTTTTACCGATGTGATTGATTTTCCCTTCCTTCCGATTCGAATGGAAATGCAGAATCTATATTTCTCTGAAGGTCGAAAGACCTACTGGTTGGCTCGGCTAAGAACCAGAAACCGAATGAAGGAAGCAAAGGTAAGAGTAAAAATATGTCGTGGAGAAGAGCTTAGTTACTTACGAGCAAAAAGGGAGTAGCAAAAAGAGACATTCCCGAAAGGCAAAGGTACGCCATTAGAGTGAGTGCACCCGCGCTACGCTTCTTCGACCGATTGTTCGCATCGGATCTCAGGTTCTCTACTGCACTCCCCAATTGGGGTTCTTTTCACCTTTCCCTCAGGTAGTTGTACGCTATCGGTCAATATATTGATCAGTGGAATAGATCTTTCATTACCAAGTTGTTGATTGAAGCGCTTATGTTTGTCATGGGCTGGTAAGGTTTTGCGCATTGTATCGAATGAAACCACATGCTGTACCGCTTGTGCAGGCCCCCATCAATTCCTTTGAGTTTCGATCTTGCGATTGTACTCTCCAGGGTCATTGACGTAACAAACAATGAAACTTTACAATAGCTTTTTCATACACATTCACTTGCATCACATACACAAGTGCTCTCTGAACCGTGCAATAGTTTCATTCGACATCATGATGGAGGACATAGCTTATGATCATCGGATTTGATCATGCCACTTGGCATTTGATTAGGACATTGCACAATGATCTGAATACTTTATCGTATCTCTTCGATACGGATACAGTAACAATCATAGCAAACCCCTCCTATTTGAGCTAGCTTCAGCAACCCTATTTGAATGATCCAGCTTTGGAGCGAAACTTCATTCATATTGTTTTACTGAAGTCTCCATCTGAGGCTAGGCACCTAATCTCCCAAAAAGAAGACTGTGGGTCGTATCAACCCGAATCATTTCTTAGCTTTTAGTCCCGTATTTCAATGAATTCCGATGTGAAAAACAAGTTTATTTTGATTCCCGTGAAGAAATTTTGGATGCTAGCGAAGAGCGGAGGCAACCTTTAGGAGACCGAGTTGTTTGTACAAAAATTGGGCACAACACTCTTCGGAAGTTTTTTGAAGAGATAATAAATGAAAAATATGAATTGAAAATGAGGATTATCTAACAAAAACTCCAAATAATAGTAAAATAAAGACAAAGGCAAGCAATTTATAGTGGTTCGGCTCGTTGCCTACGTCCACCGAGAAGTTTTAGCAATTTTATTGATTCTTTTTCCACGTTTACAAGCGATTACAGCAAACAACAGCGAGTTACCACTGAAAATTCGAAATCAGCAGCAAGTATATGATGTAGGACGATGAAGATCTCAATCCGGCAGAGTCTGGGCGCTTGAGAGTCGAAAGATCCTTTTTCTGTTGGCTCTGGGGCTCTATTTATAGGCGTAGGATGCTGATATTTCGTTGAAAACTTGGGAGACCTCTTCTGGCACGTGTGGGGGCCCACACGCCCAACCTCAGGAAATTTGGGCCCACTTTGGCATCGATTCGAACTCCATTCGAATCGATCAAGAATTCATCCAATCGAGGTGAAATTTGGTGTGGACATTCTTCGACATGAATGCAAGCTTCTGTGAAAATTTCGTGGCATTTGGATCAGTGGATTGAGAGATATGATGGATTCGAGATGGGATCCATTGCATGGCTGTTTGGTTAGAAACCATCCATTTGAATCGATGGTTTCGAATCGATGGTGGCACGCACCTTTGTGGTGACGTGGAGCGCAAACTTCGAACCGATCCGGTCTTCACTCCGAGTTGATTGCTTCGACTCCATGTATCTCGGCGCATTCGAACCGATGGATGACACGTCATCGTGGCTAGTTGAACCAGTGAATTCGAGCGAAGCTTCACAGATGGGTTCGAACAAGGCTCCAATAATGGGTTCGAACAACTGATGCTTGGTGGATGCGAACAAGGATTTTTTGATGGATATGAGCTTTGCAACCTCTCCATGGACATGAGGCCCACCGACACGAACTAGATGGCTTCGAAGTTGATGGAGTCGAACCGAGGCACTTCGATGGGTTCGAGGTCCATCGATTCGAAGGTGATTGGTTCGAATGGTGTTTGGTGATGGGTTCGAAGACACCTACCATGATGGATTCGAAACCAGTGTTTTTGCCTTCAAGTTGAACCGATCATAACTTGAGCGTATGAACTCGGATTTACTCGAAATTTGTGATGACGACTTCTATGATCTTTCTTGTCATGTCCTATCAATTGTAGCTCAACCCGGGCTCGGACAAAATTCAGTGATATCCATAGCGAAACGAAGTATGACCAATCTTTGAGACGAACCGTTCTCCGTTTTTGATCGAACTTTTGGTATCGCGGCTTTGCCAAAAAGCGGGATAACATTTTTCCCCCGAAGTACGTCTTGTGGGAACATGACGTGCTTTGAGTAGCTGCAATTTCTCTCTGAACAATCATTGCTCTCTTTTTTGTTGAGACTCGTACTCTGTATTGTTGTAACCTTGCGTTGATATGATTGATTGCTGTATAATAGTGCTTTAGCCGTTGGCTGTTGCATTTGTAACAAGATGAGTATTCGATCCCTGTAAATGTTTAAGATCGAATGTTAGTTCGACATGTATGCATAGATGTTAGTTTGACCCTTGTTAACGTCGTGCGTCCACGAGTCGTTGTCGGTTTTGTTTGCCACTAAATTTCGTATCGATTCTCTCCTGAACCGATTCGGAAATTTGAGATGAGGCAACGCTTGATGGTTGTTTTGAAAAATCCCTTCGTATCGATCCTCTCCTGAACCGATATAGAAGGTTGAAGGAATTGAATTTGTATTGCGCGAATGTAATATTTCGAACCGATGGGTATGAGTACCGATGGATTCGAAATAAACATTCGTATGGATGGAGTACGCTTATACTATGATGGGTACGAGACCGATATTCGAACCGATGGCTTGGATGAGGACGAATCACCCATTCGAACCGATGAGAAAGGGTGGATACGAAACCGTCATTCGTATCGATAGGGAATGATGGATACGAAATCTCTGTTCGTATCGGTAGGTTGTGGATGGAGTTGTGGGTTTGCTGATGTGAACAGGGGTTTCGAAGTAATGTGCTCACTGTTTGTTTCGCATCGATGCGACTCGATGTTTTGCCGTGTGCTTCGTATCAATGAAATATGAGGTTAGCTTCGAACCCACAAGGCATCAGGTTAATGGTCTCGAATGGAGATTCGAACCGATCCACGTTTTCACTGGTTGTGACCGGTCAAGTTTACCGGAAGGGGAATCGTCTCGGTTGCTCTCAAGGCTTCATATAAATAGCAGTGGGGTTTCACTTTTTTCACTTTTTACTTTTTTACTCTTGCCTTGCTTTCACTGTGTTCTGCCTCGTTTCGAAGTTTCAGAGAAGAAAACACTGAGTCACGTCATCGAATCAATTAAGATTCAAGTCTTCAATTCCTCGAATCCATCATTCAAACTAGGTAATTAGCCTCGAATCCAAACGGCAAAGCAATTTCGAACATACCTCTTCTTCATCGATTGGCCACTCTGGTGATTGGTAAAACCAGATCTGGTTTGGGAGAGCTTCGAATCGATTCGTGGACTCGAGTTCGAATCGATTATGGCGGCGTCATTTTTCCATGGATTTCGCATCGATCCCTGGAATGACTTTATGGGGGTGATGCAGTTCGCACCGATTGACTATCTTCGATGGTTCCATTGAAATCGATGGATTCGAATCCATCAGCTATCGGTTCGAATCTCTTGACTTTACTTCGATACGGAGGGTATCGATTCGAACATGGTCGATGTTAAGTTGAAGGCTTCCTTATCGGTTCGAACCAGTTAACCAAGGATCGATTCGAATATGACACCTGATCATCGATTCGAAGCGTGCCTTTCTGCATCGATTCAAAGTGATGTTGGAATGGGTTCGAATGAGCTCCCTGTGATCGGTTCGAACCCTCTATGATGGATACCAAAGTTTGACATTTTCTAAGCATAATTCCGACGAGCTTCATCCTTGCATATCTGGACTTGATAATTAAATTGCATACTTGACCACCTTTCGAAGCTCGTCGATGGAACCATAACAACTTCTATCCACATCAAATTCCATCATACAAATGGTTTAGTGATGACGGTCAGCGATGACGGTCATTACTACTGGGTCTCGTAGCTTTGTCGTTTGCATATTTCTTTTAATTCTGCGATATTTATTCAAGTAATGCATGGCATTATACAACATACATTCATACACTTTATACTGGGAAACGCACGGGTCCTTTGTAGTCTAACGATGGTTTCTCATGAGTTAGCTAGTCATGGAACCCTCAAGTTCGCAACAGCAGGAGGTACAAAGCATAGTTGCTCCGAGACTAGAGGTTCCACATATTGAACCTGAGATCGTCGGCCCGGCCCCGGACGAACTTCCCAATGCGTCTTTCATTGCCAATCCGTTGGATTCCGTTCAATCCAATATTTCTGAGGATATGTTGGGGAGAATATGCTTAAGGCACGGCCTGCCGCTGGACGACGTGTTATTGTCGGGGCCGAATGATAGACCACACAATCCACCGGAGGGATATACAGCATTCAATCGCCACGCGTGCGCGGCCGGGACGCTTCCCCCGTTCAACGAGTACATAAGGGAAGTACTGTCTTTTTTGAGGATTGCTCCATCTCAACTACACCCGAACGGATATGCTTCCGTGAACAGTTTATTCATCGTCTTAATGGAGTACCTTCATAGACCACCGATCCCGACCGAGATCAGATATCTATTTAATTTCAAAACCTGAGGTGATTACCCTTTCTTCACATTTCTGGAAGCAGTGAGGAATTGCCAAGTGGTCACTGGGTCCTGGACCAGGTTGAGTTACTACAGGACGGAATGGTTCTATGACAGATGTCCTCCGCGATTTGCCCGGCGATGGTTATTCAGACGTGAGTGTAGCCGAGTTATCAAATAATTATTAAGGCGATTGCAGTCAAAGTGAAACTTATGTTTTTTCCTTTTTTTTTACAGCGACGATTCAGCGACCCGAGGGCGAACACTTTAAGGAGATGGTGCAAGTACTTCGAGAAGTCCCGAGTGAAGATAGGGACATCGAGTCGCTTTTGACCGATAGGAATCTCCGGACTTACGGGTTGATTGAACGAGGGCAGAGCATAAAGTTCGATGGGGCATTAGGGACCGTTTCGAAGAAACGAGTCAAGCACAAGAAGCCCAAAGTTATTATAGCTGAGGAGGATGATTCTGAAAGGACTCATACCGACGAAGAGTCGTTGTTGGAGCCTACAGACGTGGTTCAGGACGTCGCGGAGCAAAGAAAAGGCAAGGCAGCCGTCGTCACGTCAATTAAGAAGGGGAGATGGAAATCGGTTGTCACGGCTCGATCTTCTCTCGGAGTTAGAATTTCGGAGATGTCTCCTCCGAGAACTGAAAGTCTTTATGAAGGCCTCGCCGATGTGTCCCTGCAGCATGATGCCGGATTGGAAGAACTTTCAGAAACTTTAGTTTTGAGCGAGTCTTTTCCCACTGGTATGGCAGACACAGCCGGTTGGTTCGGGGGTTGCACATTCATACATATTTCACAACACTGCATAACCTTTGACTGTAAACTACCTGTTTCGAAAGGTGATTAATTCTGTTTTATTTTGCTCTGCAGACACTGTGTCTAGGCGAGGTTCAATGTTAGGGAGTCTCCGACATGCCCGCAAGTCTTCATATCATGATTCACGCAGACGAGAAGGGGACAAAGATTATGACCAGGGACGCTCTGGGTATTCTAGTCAGGAGAGATATGATACAGATAGAGGCTATAAGCGTCGGTCTCGATCGCGTACTCCTCCTCCTCCCAGGGATCCCAGACAACCTCCTGCTTATGTCTCTCGTCCCTTCGAATCTTCGCACTACCAGTCGGCTTCTCAATCTTCTAGGCATGAATCCCGCCATTCCAAAAGCGAGACAATAACTGCTGTCGTTACAGAACAGCCCCCCATGGAAATTTCAGGGGAAGGGGCAATCAAGCTTGCTCAGCTAAAGAAAGATTTTCCAAACATTTGCTTTGACAACTATATCTTTCCTCCACATTTAAAGAAGATCCCGGAGGAAGCTGAGCAGTTGGTGCACGACTACGTACACGATTTCTATGCCCAGTACAAAGTGTGGTCGAAAGCGGTGGACAAAGCGTCGGCATTGGCCTTTGAGCGTAGGGCCACCATCGAGAGATTGCAGGCTGAGTTAGCTCAAAAGAGCCGTATTATTGAGGTGCTTAACACTGAAGCTGAATCTTCTCATAAATCTGAAATGGAGGCTATCAAAAATGCCGACGAAGCCCAAGCAACGATGGATAGGATGAAATGTGAGCATTATGCCACGGTAGAGGATATGGGCCATCGAAACACCCTGGTCACTGCCGAGAGGGACGTAGCCCTGAAGGAGTTAAACGAGCTTAAGTCCAAATTTGCCGAAATCACCAAGGATAGGGATGATGCGAATAACGCAGCCCAAGAGGCGTGTGAACAAGCCATGATTCTCCGGACTGAACGGGATGCGGCGGTAGCCAAGGTCCAGGCGGTCGAGACGGAGGTTGAGGAGAAAGTTCAACAAGCGGAGGCCAGGCTGGAGGCCGATATTGAAGATTTGCTCATCACTTACAATGCCAATGTGTTGAAACACAGAAATTTGGCCTGGCTCCAAGATTACCCGGTACACCTCCGCAGCGCTTGGGGTCGATTGGTTGAGGAAGAAGAGGAAGCGCATCCGGATGAATCGGTCGACCGATTTGAACTCGAAAACCGGTTGCTGACAGATGATGTGAAGAAGATCCTCCATGACGCTATTATTGCTCATGAGAAGGAGATGATTGGTGGTCGATCTCTGGAGGTTGGAGAGGGATCAGGTGTTGAGCATCACGCTACTGTTCTTGAAATCACCGCTCCACCTCCAGTTATCTGTGGTTTACTCACAATCCATTCCTGCTTACGACCCAGAATAGCCGCGGTTATCTCCTATCCAGGAGCATACTTCTAAGGCCGCTCAGTCGTCCGCAAGCCAAACTGGGGAAGGTATTCCAAACTTATCTCAAGTGTTTTCCAAATAGAGAGTTTGTTCTGAAGCAGTTACTAATAACTTCTTCTTATCTTCGCTTAGTGACTGGAATTAAGCCGATTGCTGCGACCCAAGAATCAAGTAAAAGGGGTAAGGCCATCACCACTGAAACTATTTTCGTAACAGCTGTATCAACTGAGGCGGCGCCAGGGAGCGGATTATCTCTTGATGAACAAATGGCGAGCGAGCTGCTCGGTGTGCAGGGTGGCTTCTCCACAGACCTGCCGTTCATCATTAGTGACCTCCCGCCAACCTCTAGCTCTTCAATGCAGACTGCGGATGCCCCCAGCCAGGCCCAAGCGACTCGTGACGAGGAAATTCTGGCCGAGATCAACGCCGAAATAGAGGCTGCGGGGCAAAGTGGTAGTATTGGTGGCAACACGGCGGCGCAGAGTCCAGCACCTGTAAGGGTAGTATCATCAGGTGGCACTATCCCTCCTTCCGTTGCGGGTACAGTCCCTTCAACTCCTCCTGCAGGAAGCCTTCATTTAAGTTCAAGTTCTGAGGAGGACGTGGACATTATGCCCCCCGGCCGAAGAGCGGCCACCGGAGAGGAGACCCTCCAAACGAAGGATTTCTGTTCCTAGTGATTCCGACGACGAACCATTGATAAGAAGGTCGAAAAAGAAGAAATAGATCGGCCCCTCAAGCAGATGTTTTGGTAGGTAGGAACTTGTTTTTGTTTTTTGTTAGTAGGCCGTGTATAGATGCAGGTTCGACCCCAGCAAGTAGGAATTCTTTTTGGAAGAACTTATTTGCATGTAAGTCTTTGTCTCTAGTTAGTTGAAATAAAATTCAGTTTCTTTGTTTCAATTCTCGTTTTATTTGTGCTTAAGTATTTGCAGTGTTTAGCTTCTAGTCCGGTGTACTTGTGGTGTTCCTACCGTCAAGTAGAGTTTGTTTTATTTGCCAAGTCTGAGAATCTTGGTCGCAAGTTGCGATCGATGAATAATTGAACTTCAGACATTGTATCACTTTGGTTAGTGATTAACACTTAGCTTTTTTGCCCCCCAGTTTCGGGGAACAACATTTGTATTTCGGTGGTTGATCGCATTCATTGCAAATCTTTAGCACATGTCCACGTTCTACGGACTTAGGATAATTTGAGATCGATAATCCGGTTCGCACTCTGGGAATTTGAGAGTTATCGATATCTGTAATACGGTTCGCATTCCGGGAACCTGGAATTGATGTTTGTACTCCGCTTCACGCTCCAGGAATCTGGAGTTAGCCGCTGGATGGTCAGTCACATCTATTTGGGCTTTTTAGGAGTCTTCACACTCTGTGAACGATAGATTTAACGTTTATACTCCAGTTCACGCTCTGGGAAGTTGGAGTCCATTCACACTCCGGGAACAAGTTATTGAATGTTTATACTCCAATTCACGCTCTGGGAAGTTGGAGTCCGTTCGCGCTCTGGGAACGAGTTATTGAATGTTTATACTCCAATTCACGCTCTGGGAAGTTGGAGTCCGTTCGTGCTCTGGGAACGAGTTATTGAATGTTTATACTCCAATTAACGCTCTGGGAAGTTGGAGTCCATTCACACTCCGGGAATAAGTTATTGAATGTTTATACTCCAATTCACGCTCTGGGAAGTTGGAGTCCGTTCGCGCTCTAGGAACGAGTTATTGAATGTTTATGCTCTAATTCACGCTTTGGGAAGTTGGAGTCCGTTCGCGCTCTGGGAACGAGTTATTGAATGTTTATACTCCAATTCACGCTCTGGGAAGTTGGAGTCCGTTCACGCTCTGGGAACGAGTTATTGAATGTTTATACTCCAATTCACGCTTTGGGAAGTTGGAGTCCGTTCGCGCTCTGGGAACGAGTTATTGAATGTTTATACTCCAATTCACGCTCTGGGAAGTTGGAGTCAGTTCACGCTCTGGGAACAAGTTATTGAATGTTTATACTCCAATTCACGCTCTGGGAAGTTGGAGTCCATTCACGCTCTGGGAACGAGTTATTGAATGTTTATACTCCAATTCATGCTCTGGGAAGTTGGAGTCCGTTCATGCTCTGGGAACGAGTTATTGAATGTTTATACTCCAATTCACGCCCTAGGAAGTTGGAGTCCGTTCGCGCTCTGGGAACGAGTTATTGAATGTTTATACTCCAATTCACGCTCTGGGAAGTTGGAGTCCGTTCACGCTCTGGGAATGAGTTATTGAATGTTTATACTCCAATTCACGCCCTGGGAAGTTGGAGTCCGTTCGCGCTCTGGGAACGAGTTATTGAATGTTTATACTCCAATTCACGCTCTGGGAAGTTGGAGTCCGTTCACGCTCTGGGAACGAGTTATTGAATGTTTATACTCCAATTCACGCTCTAGGAAGTTGGAGTCCGTTCACGCTCTGGGAACGAGTTATTGAATGGACTGTCGTGTGTTGGTCCAGTTCAGCCTTCGATGTGTTGGCTTGCCCCCGAGCTGGGGTTTCACTTAGTGAGTGGACGGTTGTATCACAGTCACTCGCTATTTGAATAAATTCCATTGTTTGATGGAATTTATCTCTTCGTGTGTCGTGATTGTTGAACGTTGCATTTAGTGAATCACAGCTTTAGCTTGAAGAGATAGTACTTTATTGCTGAAATAAGAAAATATGGCAAAGTCAGTGCCTTATTACAAATTCAAATTTCAGAATGTAAAGGAAACCGCAAAGTATTCATAGATTGAGTAAGCCTGTCATATGTGACAATGACGATGATCTTCGTCGTTCCAGGCTCCAGAGTAAGCTGGTCCGCCACTGATGGCGTTTATCACCAATCTTCCACGGGGACAAGTCGAGTCCTCCTGTCTCGGCCGATTGGGTTCATTGTTTTGATTTGATGGGCCCGCTTCTCTGGGCTGCGGCGTCCGCACAAACTGTTCCAGCTTCCTTTCTCTGATCAGTTTTTCAACGAGATCCTGTAAGTGACGACACTCGTTCGTATTATGCCCGTAGCTTTCATGGAACCTGCAAAACTTTCCCGTCTGGATTTGTCTCTCTGACGACGGTCTTTGTGTAGGTTTTTGATATTGAATTGTATCACAGGTTTGTAAGTACAAGTCCTCCAGTGATGTATTCAGAGGGGTGTAACTGTCAAACATTGGATTCTTGCGCTGCGGGCCACGATTTTGATCTCGTTTTTTAATTTGATTCACGCTCTCTCTCCGCCGAGCTTGTTTATTTTTAATGTCTAACTGAATTTTTCCGGAGCTCTCACCGGAATGTTTGATTGCAACATTGCTTTGGATCCCTTCCGTATTTGGCCCTGCATCAGTTTGCTTCCTAGACTGTTTCGCGTCTTCCCGTCTCAGGAATTGAGCCGCTTTGGCATGGAAACGGTCCAATGATGCAGGTGGTTTTCCAGCTAACTAGTTGCCAAACTCAGAATCGGGTTTGATCCCCTTAGTCAACGCCATAAGGATGGAGTTATCGTTTGGATTGCTGATCTCCGCATACGCAGTGTGGAATCTCTCTATGTAGTGCCTGAGCGTCTCTCCGAGAACTTGAGTGACCCTAGACAGAGTGTTGACATCTTTTGGCCTTACGACGTGCATGCGGAATTGCTCGACGAATTTTGTAGCCAACTAGTCGAATGAAGAGATGGATCGAGGTGGCAATCGAGTGAACCACATGGTAGCGATTCCCCCCCAAGGATATGGGGAAACTACGACACTTCACTGCATCGTCGGCTCTGGCAGCGGTCATTGACCATTCATATTTTAGAATATGTTGGTTGGGGTCGGAGTTTTCTTCATACATGGGTAGAGTTGGCATCCTGAATCGTCGTGGGGGTTCAGCAGTAAGAATATCGTCCGTAAAAGGAGTGTGACTTCAAGAAACTCCTCAATCGTCATTTGTGAATCCCTGGCTCTCACGGATCATCTGATGTATCATAGTCGAAAGGTCCGGCATCTGCGCGTTTTGTGCGGCCTGTACCGGAGTATGATTACGTTCCATTCTTTGGGGTTGGACCGGATATTGTCGAAGGTCCAATTCTTGCCTCCTTGGCTCATAGTCCTCTGGGACGTACGGTTCGGGAGTACATCCTCTATGACAACGGTCCAAGTCCGACTGATCTTGGGCGCTGACCCCTGGTTCAGCCGCAACGTTAGTGGTGCGGTATTCTGCGGTGTGATGAGGAATGGCACCTCCTCGGGAGGAGGGTCCGGTTTGGAAACTGGCTGACGGACCAACTCTGAGTTGTCCAACGGGTGGCATATGACTCCCATCTAGTTGGGGTCGTGGAGGCCGGTTATGATAATCAGAGGATGAAGAACTTTCGCTGGAGGAGCGAGAAGCATGGTCTCTCGTGGATCTCTTTCGTTTCTGGCGATACAGCTTGTTGATTAGCTCAGCGTTAGCGCGTAGTTGTTCTTCTAGTTGTTGCCGACTCTGGGTCAGCTCTTGGAGTAGCAACTACAAATCTTGTCGGGTAACCGGACCTGATGGTTCTGAGTACCCAGCAACATCTTGATTAGATGAAGGTAGTGGGGCAGGATTCTCTCTATCCTGCTCTTCTTGATTGACAGCGTTTGAGATGGTTCTTGTACTAACCATCTTAAAAGCTGAATTCCTTTCCTAGACTTTGTGCAAATCTGAATAGAAGGGAAGGAACTTGAATTTAATGATCTGGATCTCTCTCTTATATTTATTCAATCCGGTATCGATGACAGATCCAACGAGCAGGAGAAAATCTGGGTTTTCTCGGTGAAAGCACCAAAGTGTTTGTACCAAAATTGGGCACAACACTCTTCGGAAGTTTTTTGAAGAGATAATAAATGAAGAGTATGAATTGAAAATGAGGATTATCTAACAAAAACTCCAAATAACAGTAAAATAAAGACAAAGGCAAGCAATTTATAGTGGTTCGGCTCGTTGCCTACATCCACTGAGAAGTTTTAGCAATTTTATTGATTCTCTTTCCACGTTTACAAGCGATTACAGCAAACAACAGCGAGTTACAACTGAAAATTCGAAATCAGCAGCAAGTATATGATGTAGGACGATGAAGATCTCAATCCGGCAGAGTCTGGGCGCTTGTGAGTTGAAAGATCCTTTTTCTGTTGGCTCTGGGGCTCTATTTATAGGCGTAGGATGCTGATATTTCGCTGAAAACTCGGGAGACCTCTTCTGGCACGTGAAGGGGCCCACATGCCCAACCTCAGGAAATTTGGGCCCACTTTGGCATCGATTCGAATTCCATTCGAATCGATCAAGTATTCATCCAATCGAGGTGAAATTTGGTGTGGACATTCTTCGACATGAATGCAAGCTTCTGTGAAAATTTCGTGACATTTGGATCAGTGGATTGAGAAATATGATGGATTCGAGATGGGATCCATTGCATGGCTATTTGGTTCGAAACCATCCATTCGAATCGATGGTTTCGAATCGATGGTGGCACGCGCCTTCGTGGTGACGTGGAGCGCAAACTTCGAACCGATCCGGTCTTCACTCCGAGTTGACCGCTTCGACTCCATGTATCTCGGTGCATTCGAACCGATGGATGACACGTCATCATGGCTAGTTGACCCAATGGATTCGAACGAAGCTTCACAGATGGGTTCGAACAAGGCTCCAATAATGGGTTCGAACAACTGATGCTTGGTGGATTCGAACAAGGATTTTTTGATGGATACGAGCTTTGCAACCTCTACATGGACATGAGGCCCACCGACACGAACTAGATGGGTTCGAAGTTGATGGAGTCGAACCGAGGCACTCCGATGGGTTCGAGGTCCATCGATTCGAAGGTGATCGGTTCAAATGGTGTTTGGTGATGGGTTCGAAGACACCTACCATGATGGATTCAAAACCAGTGTTTTTGCCTTCAAGTTGAACCGATCATAACTTGAGCGTATGAACTCGGATTGACTCGAAATTTGTGATGACGACTTCTATGATCTTTCTTGTCATGTCCTATCAATTGTAGCTCAACCTGGGCTCGGATAAAATTCAGTGATATCCATAGCAAAACGAAGTATGACCAATCTTTGAGACGAACCGTTCTCCGTTTTCGATCGATCTTTTTGTATCGTGGCTTTGCCAATAAGCGGGATAACACGAGTGTTCCCAGCAAAATAGCCATTCCTACCCTATCACGTTAATCCCACAAGCCTCTTATCCATTCTCGTTCGATCGCTGCGGGAAGAAAAAGACAGAAGAAATTTGTCTAATAGTCACAAATGGTGTCTCCACAGGTTGACATCCGATCCAACCTAGTAGTAAGCATCCAAGCTATCTTTGTCGTCTTTAGTGGATCCTCCTCATTCCTATTTCATCTTCTTCATTTCATTAGTTGTTTCTACATCACTTTCTTCCTTTTTTGAGGTTTCTTTCAGGTTCTTAGTACCAATAGGCGATGGCATTCTGCCTTCACTTTTCAAATGAATCGAAAATGAATTTTGAATTTGAAACCATGATCAAGCATTGCTTGTGGTTTTCCATGAGATGGGAAATGAGATTAGCCTTACACAAGGTTTGTGGATAAGTAATTGTTTGATGATGAGCAAGGAATATTCATTTTTTTGCTAAACAGAATCTATTGAACTCATAATTCGTTAGATAATCTGAATATCAACTAAATATCCTAAGTAAATTGATCCCGGTTGTTCAATCATTTGATAACCAGAGTCATTCTTTGATATAATTGTTAATAGTACAATCCACTTTCGGTTCGACATATATATGGCCCATACAAAAAGCAAGAAGAGAAATTCAAAAGTGACGTCCAAGCTCACGCGCAAAACCAATAAAGTCAGATTGAGCAAAGTCGCTAGACTAGCAGGGAGAGGAGTCGTTGTTAGCCAGTATATTAATTGGGTAGAGGTTTTGTACCCTTAGTTTCGTTAGGTAGAGGAGCTTAGTCACTCTCATCTTAGCTTGCTTCACACTCTTCTCTTTCTTGATGGTTGGCGTCAAACCCTGAAAATAGGCCAGGTCCGTGTTTGCCTGTTGTCTGTTTTTTTTTTATTAAGTGCAACGATAGGCCTCTCCTTAAGCCTCACCCAACCGAAAGGATCTCGCATTGCTAACCTCTCTTTTTAGGCATGGAGCCGGCGATCCACTCAACCAGGTCTTATTCCACTTTTCTTTTGACCAGGTGTTTATGGTATTTCCAGGAAAACTAATCCAATCCTGCAAAGGATTGTTCATGATGAATGAAGGGATTTCATCGCCTAGCCTTGTAAGCCCACACCAGTGTAGAGTAGATCGTTCAACATCTGTGGCACAAACCCATTTTTGACCATTTGGTCCGTCTGAGGAATCCAAGAAAATCAACCTGGCGAGCAAATGCCATGTGTTGGGTATTAGTCTATGGTTACGGTTTCCAGTCTAGTGACTTTCTTTTTTAAATGTTATGAAATAGTCTAAACAAACAAATAAGCTATTCGCTATTGCCCGAGTTTGGCCTGGGTTAACGGAAATAGCCATAGGGTTGGTTAGAACTGTCTGCTGATTCCAAATACGCCATCCCCATCATTACATATAGCAACATAAAAAGAAGAAAGTAGTAGACATAACCAAAAGAATTGTGAGAAATACGTGAATTTCTTTAGTTGTATCATGATTGGAACCTTATAGATTAAAAAAGACTTGATTTATTCTGGCCCCACTCAGGCTGGGCAACAATGAAGATAAAGAACTGCTTATGAGGAATAGGAGTCCCAGAGTCTAGAGGTGGTTTTACATGACCAGGATGAATAGGCTTATTGACTTTGGAGTATAAGTGGGTTGTATCAAGAGAAAGAAGAGGTCTGGTGCTATAATAAAGAATCAGGCTTGTGACCTGTGGGAAGAACAAAAACCAGGACGTACGGTTGGCTTTCCCTTTCTTTCGATTTTCAAGAGATTAGTCTCGTGGGATCGTTATCTAGTTCTTACGTATAGCTCAAAAAAGAAAAACAGTGATTTCAATCGGTTGAAGGGACTCCGCAAGTCTGGTGAATCCACTAGGGAAAACCTAATTCTAGAGGCCTAATTGGAATTTCCAAGTGAAATGTTCGCTCCACTTCTTTCAGTCGTGCCTAGCTATTTTCTTAACTTAAGTAAATGAACCACCAGTTCTTTCCAATCCATAGGTGAATCATACTTTGACTATCTTACGTAGAAAAGATGGAAGTGAGTCTTTCGCCTAGGTCATGCCGTAAGGTGTTGGGTTAATTCTTGCAATGAGCGCAACCCTCGTATAACATTATCCTTGCTCAAGAGGTGCACAGTACATAGAGAAGGCCTCCGTAGTTGACAATGGTTAGAAGGAGAAGGTGTTGATCTAGTAGATAATTACTTTTCCCTTACGATGAATATGAAGTCCGGGATGCTGCAGGTACTATGGATCCTCTGACTCCTGGTTTCCTTCTCGGGTCTCGCCGGTGTTGCCTGTACGTCGTGGTGTGCCTTGAGATGGCCGTCTCCAGCCACCCGGCCAGTCCCATCTCTCTCCAAACCTAACGTCGTAGTTTCCCATCATAAGGCTTTCTATCTATAGATTGATCAACCAAGGATCCCATCGTTTAAAAAAGGAATATCCGTCTTTCTGCTAAACAGAATCTACTGATCTCATAATTCATTAGATAATTTGAATGTCAACTAAGTATCATAAGTAAATTGATCCCTGTTGTTCAATCATTTGATAACCAGAATCATTCTATGATAAAGGATCACTACGAGTCAGACTCAATAGAATTTGATCAATCCTTTTTTCTGTCATTAAGGTGGAGAACTGAACCAAGAATTCTCTTTCTTCATCATCAATCGAATCACTTTTTCGAGAAATACGAGACATCTAAGAAAGGTTTGAAACTAGAAGGGGCAAGAGAAGTTCTTACGATAGAAAAGAGAAATGGCTCTAAGGAACCAACGATTATCTCTTCTTAAACAACCTATATCCTCCAAACAACATGCCAATTGAAAAGTTCGTTCATTTTCCCAGCTATATGTTTCGCTAAGTGGATGACAAATCCAAGATGATCCGAGCTCATTTAAATGATATTCAAGAGAAAAATGTTTTAGAAAAATCCTAGAATTAGTTGTCTGGTCCGCCCCTCTTAGCTATGAGTTCTTTCACCCTATAAGTGATCAAGATCTTCTTCTTGACGTCTGGCGTGCAAATAAATCGAATGTTGTTGGAACATTCAAGTTTGGATTCATACTAATATGACTTCGAAAATGAGGTTCTGGAAGACCTATCTATTGTAGTGGCATGCGGATTTGGAAGCAAGCATTTAACAGAACTGTTGATGATGAAGGCAACCAATGGGAGGGCAAGAAAGATCAAGGACACTCGATCCATTTCAGCTAAGCTAATAGAATATATATATAAATGAAATAAACGCTGTAACTTTTAGCTAGTTAGGAGATTCACGTGCTGCAGAGAACCATGTGGTAGGGCCTACGGTCTAAGAATAGTTTGGATCGGTCCCCAATTAATATACTGGGGATGGATTGCCATATGTACTGAAACTGTTCGGGAGACGTGGTCAAAGCCCGGTAGGGGCCATGAATGCTTCCACGAGTGGTGTTACATGAAGTCTCTCAACAAACAATTCCAAATGCCTCGACTTTTTCAAAACAGGCCTGAGTCTAATAGAAATGATTCGAAGCACTTCCAAATGCAAGTATATTAATTGTGAGGCCAAGTATGGTAGTATAACGCAAGGCGCTACGAGAAGGGCAGGATTGTTTCATTCGTTTCATCGTCTATCTCAGCTGTTACATGGCCCGAAGAAAGTACGTATTCAAATTCATTATTTCCCGTAGGTCCCCAGACTATAGGTTAGATCACCCCTGTAGAGAACTAAAGAACTGAAGTTTCATACGGCTGGAGAACTGACAGAGTGAGCCTATTATCAAAGGGTGGTAATTCAATCTTTTTTCGTGGTTTCCCCAGAGATCTATATCATTAACGCAACCTTCATTTTGCTCATTCATGGAGTTGTATTTAATACCTTTAACTTCTTTCTAGTTGAACAATCCCTTTGGGAAAGACGAATCTATGCTATCAATACCAAAAAGTACAAAAAGACAGGTGCACAAGTGAGAACTGCTTTGAATTTTTTTCAGACTTGATTGATTGATCTACGCTAGTCGGGACTACATTTTGTGGTCCGGAAGACATTCTTTCATTTCAGATAGCTAGAAGACGGGAGAGGAAGCTCAAACATAGCATTTTAGAGATTCCCCAAAGTGATCATTTATGTATAGATATCATCATATACATCTAGAAAGCCATATTCTGCCTCATCTCTAAACCCTCTATGCGCTCTCTGGTAGCGCGAATGTGGATCCCAAGTTTCAAAGATTTCTTGGGACGGACGGAGATTGGGCCTCGAGTGTAAAGGCATAAGGGTACTTGACTGCAACACCCACCAATCGAGCAGGGACAAAAGTCAGCCCTAGTGATCCGACGGTGAAAGCACCTCCTGGGTTCCCGTGGTTCCTATTCCACTGTGTTTCTCGGTTGTTTTTCTTTTAATGCTTCGGCCCAAAGCGTTAAACTGATGCCTTTTCAGTGGATAAGATGGCTCCGCTCCAGCTCACTCAAGAATGGGATGGCGGTGGTCTGCTGGCAAGCTCGTTTTGATCTTGGATGTAGAATGGAAAGCACCTTTTAATCGGTAGAAGGGAAGGGGCCTATGCATTTGCATGACCTCTGTAGATTTGACTCTACCTACACACCGGTCGCTTAGTGGTCCTTCCATCACGCTGCAGAATGAGAGCTCAAGTGGAACCTTAGATTTTTTGGAAGTGGGGGAACGTAACAAAACATTATGGCCATGTAAGCGCCTACAGGGGAACTCCGCCAAAATATGGACACCATCCCTTTTTGGTTGTCTCCTACGATCGCCTATGGTCGCAGTTGGACCTCGTCCCGAATTAATATACTGGTGGTCGCCTTCTCTTGTCATGGAAGGACTTCCACCTGTGGCATGGTCGAACCCATGGAAAACCCTTATACCCCAAACATGACTAAGTGAACCTGTATTTTCATTACTTCACTTTGATCTGTTTTAGCTTACCCAGGTCAGAGCGTAAGCAAGTGATGCTTTCGGCTACTGGATGGTGTGGCACTCCACTATTTCACCTAGCAGCACGACGCTTGTGTTGCTCTCCCACAACCCCATTTTCATGGTTTAGGCTGCTCCTATTTCGCTCTCTGCTACTAATACTAAGGGAATCGCTTTTGCAAACCTTTGCATACCGGTAGCAAAAACCGATGCCTTACCACATGGCTATACCCCAAGGACCGGTTATAGTTTTGGGAGAGAAGATGCAAGCTTTTTTCTTTCCATAGCCGGTCAAATGACTACAGGATCATCGATCTTCGAATTAGCCCCCACTGATCAAATTTCTCCTAAGGTGAAAGAAAAAGATAGGAAATCTGTCCCTTCTGAGTTATTGTCCTAATAAAAGAAATATTCTATTTTTTAAAAACAGGTACTTATAACAAAGCATAAGCCTTAGCTTTTAAGCCGAAGAAAGAAGCAACCATACTAAAAAACAGAAAGATATTGCACTTAAAAATCGTTACTAGAAGCACTTCCTATCTAGCCAAACCAAACAAAGAAAAAGGAGAGAGAGGGATTTGAACCCTCGATAGTATCAAAACTATATCAGTTTTCAAGGCCGGAGCTATCAACCACTTAGCCACCTCTCCCAGAAGTAATCTCCATTTTATTCCTACGAATAAAACATGACCATATGAGATGATACACTAACTATCTGTATGTAGAAACCTCCCGAATTGGACTGATTCCCCAGAGAAGCCCAATTTATACACTAGCAAAATAAAAAGTTTCTTCGAAAGCAGCCTAGAGCGGCAGTGGCTAAGAAGAGGAGTTCTCTTGCTTGGTGTTTGTGGTCCCCTGTCCCATTGTTCCGTTCTCATACACTGGCTCTAAAGTTTTGCTTTATGAGAAGTCTCCTACCTAGCTAGCTACCCCTGATTTAACTTTACACTTCTTTATCAGACTCCTAAATGATTTAGGATACCGGGTTCGCCCGAACCAAGGTCTATCTTTTTTATCAGAGGTTGAGTCGATCATTAGAAGAAGAACTAGGCTAAAAATTAGGATACATTCTAGAAAAATGAAACTTCCATTGAAGAGAAGCAAATGAAACGCTTTCATAAAAATTCTCGTAGGATCAAGAATGAATTTTTCATTCTGTACATGCCAGATCATAAATTAGTAACTGCATCTAATCTCCGAAAATGTCCCAATTGTTTCAAACGTTTTGGATATTTTGTTTATGAAATCCCTACGAATAGGATCAAACCTTATTCCACGATATTTCCATAAGATTCCTCTTTCTTATTCTTAAGCAAGCCCTCAAGAGGTTTTAATTGATCCATGATTTATGTTTCATCTTTCACTTGGATTCATTTTTATGTTATTAGCAGTTAATATTTGGTTACCCGAAGCCAATGAAGAGGCACTTACGGCTGGATCCGTCATCTTGGCAGGGAAGCCTTATGATAGATATCCAAGTTGAGGCGAAATGCATGTCAAAGACCGGGTAGATGCGCTGCTTCCTCCCAAACTTGCTGACTCAGCAATGGAAACCCAAGCTGTCTTAGTCCCACGAAAGGTCGAACTACCTATAATAAAGAGATGGTCGAGCAACCAATTCAACAGTTACCTAATTTGTCTACCTAGCTGGCCAGTTAATATACTGGACCCTATTGAATAGATAAGTCCAATCCATGAAATAACATAGAATTTTGCTTGGGAACTTAGAATAAGAGTCAATCTGTCTAGGGTCTCCCTTCCTGCTAATTATCGTTCTGGCTTTCTCAGCACCTTACTAGCAACCTAGATCCCTTTGTTTCCTCCCCAACCCAATCAGAGAGTAAAATAGAACATGAAACTGTGAGCTCCCAAGCAGTGGGAGGCGCCTGTAGGGATGCTTAGTATACCTAGGGTGCTTGTTGAAGAATGAGTCGGCGATGCCTAATTTAGGGCTTAATATAAGAGCGACTCATGCTGCATTCACTCTGATTGGGAATGTCTTCTAAGCTAGTTTTTTTAATAATGAGAATACGATACGAGGTTGTGGAATGGCGAAGATTAGGTATGAAATACGAACTTATCTTCTAGGTATTTTATAATCTTTTGACGAGAGGAGGGAAGCGAAGTGACATGGGACTAAAAGGAGCAACCTCTCCAAACTATTCTTAGCCTAGTATACCAAGTCGGAAGGAATTTTCCTAATGATTGGAGTAGCTCGTATATTTGACTTGGTTCTCCATCTAATACCCCATTCCCTACTCCTTAGCACTCGCTCTTCGGTCACCTGCGGTCGTTCCACCTCCCGCTGGTTGCCTCCGATTTCGTAGTCAAGAACATCAAACTTGCAGATTCATTACAATTCTTTAACCGAAAGCCCTAGATCAGAAGACTCTTTAACTAAGCTCTTCACTCATTCGCTATATCATCACTAAACTCATAGCCTAGTTGAGCGACTAGCCTCAATATACAGCTACCTCGGGTTTCCATGAACTGTGAGAATAACTAAGTCAAAGCAGTAGCTCGTAGCCAGATGGAAGGTCATAGTGAGGCGAAGGTGCAACCATAGAAGAGGAAATCGCAATTCATCTTGCTCAGCAGGTGCCCGAAGGCCTTTTCATTTTTGTAAACTCAATTCGACTCCGTATTTACCAACAATGAAATGGGGGAGTCATCCATCTAACAAGAAAATGGAGGTGCCTAGAAATCTTTATGACCTTTGGCTTTGTCACGAGCTGGACTCGGTATGGAGAAGCATGTGCCCATCACTCAGTAATGGTAGCAAAGATGAAATAGAGGGTACCGATATCTCTGTGGTCAACAAAAAGACTCGCTACGCACCTACACCCTCCACTGCTTACCAAATTCTTAAGATCATGGTGAACTGGTCATCCCATACCTTCTGCCTATCTCATGTGTGTGGAACCAGGTCCTTTTCGGTTCCAGCTTAACCTTCAGTAGGTAAGGCTGGGTGAGAAACACCAACCTCCCCTGTTGCGTATTAGTAAGCGGGCCTTCGATTCCCAGTATAAACATTTGGTCTGATGGTCTCTAAGAACTACCTAACTAAAGAAGAATAGTGCTTTTTCTATGATTATTTAGCTAGTAGGTGTGGAGAGCTTTTTGGGGGGAAACTTCCAAGTCAAGATTGGGGGGAGGTGGGTGATGACCCTCCTTTTCTTGAGGCCTTTGAGCTCTTCATGGATCTTTTTAGACTGAAGTCTTAATTTGCTTCGCTTCTGAGTCGTTCTATCTCAAACTCCAGTTCAGAAATTCTTTGTTCGGAAGCTGTCGAGTTTGCCTTGAAGCCAGTATTTCCAGGAGATGATCGAACTTTAATAGTTCCCCTTGGTGGAATGTGATTCTTTTCATTCTTGCTTCAGTTCACCCACTTTTATATCCAACCCCCATTAGTTTCTGATAGTCATTTGTATAATATTATGTTAATGAAACCTTATTTAACTAATTTTAATTAATTAACTTTTTAGTTAATTTATATTATCATAATATAACATTTATATTAAATATTTACTATATACTATAACCATTATAATATAATACATATATCATATATAGGTGTATACTATTTAATTAATTAACAATTTAATTAAGTTTATGTTAATTTCGAAACATTTATTTACATACATCTATACTTATGTTTTTTAAACATTTTAAAACAACATAATATATATCATAATATATAATACAAGTATATATTCTTCATTAATTAACTTATTTAATTAATTTATTCATTTTATAAATCTTGTAAATAAAATAAATTTTTGAAACTTATATACATTATTTTTCAAATATTTGACATTTTTATTATATTATAACTTTTATAATACATGTACATCCAATTTTAAATTCAACTTTAAAATTTAAAATCTAATATTTTAAATTTCCTAAGAAATTTAAAATTAGCCCAAGGCCCAACTCGAATTGGGCATTTTTTATATTAGGGATAACCTTTAGGCTTATTTTATCATTTGGGCTAGGCTAGTAGCCAAGTACGGCTTACTTGATTACCCAAACCTAACCTTAGGGAACCTCCAGTCAGTTAAGGAATGAATATTCAGGACACTGAATATTCAGCTCTTAACTGGGCTGGAAACCTCAATGGTCAGGCGCCCATTTAATGGGCACCTGGCTTCAGGCGCCCATTTTATGGGCGCCTGACGTTCTAGCGCCCATTAAATGGGCGCCAGCCCTCCTTCCAGTAAAATAAATTTGCTGGAGGGGGGGTCTTGGGCGCCCATTTATTGGACTCTCAAGCCCTGGCGCCCATTAAATGGGCGCCAGGGCTTGAGCGCCCAATAAATGGGCGCCCAAGACCAATTCTGTTTTCTGAATCGAAAACTGAATTTTAACCTTAATATTCAGGGTTGAATTGACGACTGGAGAAGAATTTCGTAATATTCAGGGTTGAATTGTAACCACTGGAGATGCTCTTAGTCACTACTTTTCCAAACGCCCTACTTTTTGGGTATACATTAATTAGTTAGTCCTAATACCATATAAGCTATTTGGTACTGATACCATTATTGAAATTGCGCAAGCCTGCAGCGGGAGTTATGAGTGAATTTCAAATCTTTTACCTTATTGAATCTTTATTGGGCCTATGAAATCTGATTTATTTAGAACATTTCAAAATTTTATTTAAATAAAATATTTTATTTTATTTAAATTTATAAAATGATATTATATTATTTAATTTCATGTTATATTAAATCATACACATATATAAGTATGCGTATATGTAACATATCAATCTGTTCAAGGTATAACATGCCCGGATATAGATGTTGGGATTTACACCGCAATAGACATGTTGACTCACCTAATACATAAATGTATCGTCCAAATGTATGGATGTATATGCACTTTTGTTTCTATAACAAAATATTTTAAATACATATACATATACATAAACTAAAATTTCTTTATTTACAATTTTGTATATTTATATAAGAAATAAATATATAATATTAACAAAATGTATATATTAATTACTTTATGAATATGTTTATATTATTTAAAATATAACAATTACATTTTATTCTTTTACTATAATGTCGAAAACAATACTTATACACACACATTAAAAATTTATATATATTTATACAAATATAAATTAATATGTTAAATATTATTTATAAATATATATATACACATATATATATATATATATATGTTAACATAAATAAAATTATGAAATAATTTTTTATTTAAAGATATATATTAAACCGGTCATGCATTAGACTAGGTTTTTTTAAGTGGTTCAAATTTTAAATATATATGTATAATAAAATCGTATAAAATTATATTAAATAATAAATATTAATTTTTAAAAATAAATTCAAATTTAAAATTTTTAAACAATTTTATTTGAAAATTTGTAATTTGGAAATTTAATATATAATTTTGGAATACAAAACGATTTTAAATTTGGATTATTAATTTTAATATTTAAAAATAAAAAATATGTAATTTTACTTTCTATCATGAGCTTGATATGCATCAATAAAATTTGATAAAAATAACATGCATTTGCAATAGATATATGAATTTATATAATTATTTATATGATAAATTGATGTAATTATTACTTAAAAATATATTTTGTTTCTTTTGAAAGTATTATAGTTACTAAACATCATATATGAAATTTATTTTCATATTTTATACATGTATAATATGGTATTTAAATTATAAACTATACAAATATATGTATGTATTATATACTAAATTAATTAAATAAAAAAAGTTTTTTTCTAAATTCTGAGTCGTGCTATATATAGATGAATAATCATAAAAAATAGTTTTTTCATAAATTTTCATAATCATGTATAGATATACATACAACTAACTAAATTTGTGACAATATGTCTATATATTTGAATCATCACCTAACAATATTATATATAGAAAATGAACATTATAATTATAAATTAATGCTTGTAATTAAATTATAAATGTAACTTGCACCCAAGGCCCTTAAGCACACTATGAAATGATGTTATACGTTCCTAGAAATGATTTCTGATCCAACAAAGTGTTAGCCCTTGAACTGTCAACCACTAGCTACTGGATCGCAGCTAAATTAATTTGATTTAGACTTGGGAGACTAAAGAGATGGAGGATGAAAGTAGCCAGCAAATGAATGTGATGGATACTCCAAAAAGCCCTTTTTAATTGGAGAAAGAGATTCTTAAATATAGGATAGAAAGGAGAGAATTTAGGATCTTATCTTTTACTCTATCTCCTTTAATTTGAGCCGTCCATTATCAAGCCCTCTAATCCACATTTTGAGCCACCTATACCCCATATTGCAGCCGATCCCATCGTCCCTCGTGATGGGCCTTAACCTCGTTTGAGCCACAATAAATATTTTGCATTTTAAATCTAATTTAAAATGCAAAATATTCATTCTGACTATAGATACCATATATCGATTGATGTGTTTGCAACTTTTATAAATAAAAACAATATTCATTTATCAAATAAAAATTAAATTTATAAACAATATTAAATTTAATTAATAATAATTAAAAACTAATGAAATAATTTTGTTGTAGGAAAATTCATCATTTTCGGTGGTGTGACTCGTTAGGTGTGAATTTGGTCAGCGATTAATATCCAATCCACCTTTTTGGGAAAACCGCTCTTTTGGTATCTAGGCATTGTTTACACCATGATTAGTATAGGTGTTCTTGGATTTCTTGTTTAGGCTCATCATATGTTTACTGTGGGATTAGACATTAATACGCATGCTTACTTCATCGCAGCAAACATGATCATAGTTGTCCCCACTGGAACCAAAATCTTTAGTTGAATCGCTACCATGTGGGAAGGTTTGATACAATACAAAACACCCATGTTATTTGTTGTAGGGTTCATCTTTTTGTTCACCATAGGTGGGCTTACAGGAATAATTCTAGCGAATTCTGCGCTAGACATTACTCTACATGATACTTATTTTGTGGTGGTCATTTCCATTGTGTACTTTCTACGGACGCGGTTTTTGTTTTATTTGTAGGAATCTACTATTGGGTGGATAAAATCTTCCGTTGAACATACCGAAAACTTTAGGTCAAATCCATTTTTGGATCACTTCTTTCGGGGTAAATCTTACCTTTTTTCCCATGCATTTCTTAGGGCTTTCGGGTATTATTCGAATATTAACATTCACACATCACTTAGCAGGTGTGGTGCCCTTTGGTCAAATTTATCACTTACTTAGTATCGGTAAAGTCCAATTTTACTTTATTAAGCATTACCCAGTTGTGATTTTTATTTGTACCAATTCTCTTTGTCAAGACTATATCACTTTGGATTTATGGAATTTGGTAATGGTCAAAATTCAAATATCGTCCACATTCAACTCTATAGTCTAAACACAAATTACTTGGTTCAATAATAACAATTATTATTGATCGAAATGCTCTGGCCAAAAACTTTGACTTTGAGTTGACTTTATTTCACTATAATACTAGCCACAAATAACTAATGAGACAAATCCTATCTTGAATAGTGTTTCACTTCCAATGTTTCCGCTCGACCCAACTATAGTCATTTAATGGACATCGTGCAATAATTTTACTATAATCATAGCAGATCTTCCATATTGAAGATCTATAATATACTCAAAGCATTACCTTAGTTATATTAACCATAGTTATCCAATCACTATTCGTACGTAATACCTTGATGCCTCTAGCAGCCATGAGTAATAACTACCTAACATTTGGAGAGCGTTACGTATTCTAGTCTCAATGAATGTATTAATATCCAATCTCGACAAATTTTGACTAAGAATATTTAAAATGATATATTTATTTTCATTATGATAGATTACTAATGGTTGCAGAACTTTGTAACTACTATTACAAAACAAACATTTTATGCAATTTCTATTAAATATACGTTTAATTAAATTAACTAATTAATATAACACATTATATCAAGTATATAATAGAGAAAACACCTTTTATTCTAAACAAGGTGGGTTATCGAGTAAGATATATGTAACAAATTACATAATCGCCCCTACGGCATACCCCTAATTCTATTAGGTTAACCTTTACCTAGGATAAACGACTTTTTCGATCAGTTGAGTGAATCTCAGGTGTTCTCGCAGCTAAGCTTGGCAATGAGTTTCCCCCAACTGAGAGCGGTGGAAGATGTATTCTATTGACAGTATTTAGAATGCAGTATGGTTCATATGAGTGGTTAGTAATGCCGTTTGGATTGACCAATGCTTTTGCGTTCTTCATTGACCATACGAACCAAAACTTCTGCGACCAGTTTGATAGATTTGTGTTGATCTTCATCGATGATATTTTGGTATATTCTATAAGGATGAGAGGGACCATAAAGTCCATCTTAGATTCGTGGAGACATTGAGAAAAAACTAGTTGAAGGCGAAGTTTTCGAAATGTTATTTTTTGAAAAGGGAGGTTAAGTTTCTTTGGCATGTTGTTTCACAGAATGGATTAGCAGTAGGTCCATTAAAGATATAAACTATTACTGGTTGGAAAGAGGCCATAGATGTTCATAGAGATGAGAGTCTTCTTGGTTTTGGTTGGCTATTACCATAGATTCATTAAGGATTTCTCGCATGTAACAACATCCTCGACTAAGTTGATTGGAAAAAAAGAGAAGTTCATTTGGACTGATAAATGTGAAAGGTCAATTCAGGAGTTAGAGTAGTAATTGATGAATGCTCTTGTCTTAATCACGCCTAAAGGGAATTAAGTGTTGGTAGTGTATACCGATAAATGTGGAAAAAGATCAGGAGCAGTACTGATGCAAAGAGAGCGGGTGATAGCTTATGTATCGTGGTATTTAATGCCACATGAGGTTAGATATCTGACTCATGAATTAGAGTTGGTAGTGATGGTGTTCACACTAAAGATTTGGAAATATTACTTGATGGGATAATATTTTGAATAGTATACAGACCATAATCCCTTAAAGTATATATTCTCTTAAAATGGGTTGAATATGAGGAAAAAAGATGTTTATAATTCTTGGTGGTATAGACTTCGGGATAAAATATGGGCTAGGAAAGGAGAATAAGGTTGTTAATGCATTAAGTAGGAAGCATCAGAATGGGGCATTGGCCATGATTGAAGAATGGAAGACATTAAAGACATTAACCTCTTGCCAAGTGCATTATAGGCAGAATACGGGATCGACTAGGGATTCAGGCATATTGGCAAGTTTGGACATATATCCAGCACTTGGGATAGTATTGCCACAAGGTAGAAGAAGGACCCACCGATTTCAAAAAGGATTAGGCGGTTAAAGATGGGGGAAGATGTTAAGGATCTGAAAGGATTTGAGATAAACTTGCAGGAATGTCTTAGAAAGAAAGGATGACTGTGTATTTCGAATGTAGGAGATGTTCTAAAAGAAGCCTTAGAGGAAAGTCATAGGTCTAAGTTTACTATTCATTCTAGGGGGATAAAGATTTATCATGGAAAGAAGAGATTATTCTTTTGGGAAGGGATGAAGAGAGACATAGGGGAATGTGTAAAGAAGTGCTTCACCTCTCAGCAAGTGAAGGTCGAACATTAGAAGCTGAGCAGTGTACTTCAACCCTTGGAAGTGCTGACTTAGAAGCGGGATTTAGTGTCTATGGATTTTGTAGATGGGTTGCCTAGGTCAAGGATGGAAAACAAATAGTATTTGTGTAATAGTCGATGGATTGACTAAGAGTTCCCACTTTATCTCGATGAAGTCAACAAGAATGGCAACTAGCTTAGCGAAGCTATATATGAAGAATGTGGTGAGACTACATGGGATTCCATGAGGTATCGTGAGTATTAGAGACCTATCATATATTAGTAAGTTGTGTAGAAGATTGCAGAGTGCATTAGGCATAGATTTGAACCTAAGCACGGCTTACCACCCATAAACTAATGGTCAAACTAAGAGGGTGAACCGTGTACTCAAGGAATTGCTTAGAGCATGTGTTTTAGATTTCGAAGGATCTTGGGAAGATTATTTGCACCTGGTAGAGTTTTCATGCACTAATAGTTACCGATCGAGTACCGGGATGGCATCGTTTGAGGTGCTTATTGGTATACCATGCAACTCACATATATTTTGGTTTGATATGAGAGATAGACTTGTGTTGGGGTTTGATTTGATATGAGATGCTACTGAGAAGATAGAATTAATCCATGATAGAATGAAGGCAACACAATCAAGGTTAAAGAGTTATGCCGACAACTGAAGAAAGGGCATGAGTTCGCGATAGGCGATCATGTGTTCATGAAGGTTTCTCCGATGCAAGGAGTTATGCGCTTTGGCAAGATGGAGAAATTGGTGCCTAGATATGCATACCGTTTCCAGTAATTGAGAGTATTGGTAAAATCGATTATCGAGTCGAGTTAATGTAACAACCCGCACCTTAATGGGTCCAAATTTCGACTAAATCAAACCTGAGTCCATTAGGGTACGAATCGTTCGTTTTGGTAACCCATAATAAACATAATTATATCAAAGAACTATCTACATAAACTCACAGTGGAATGGAAAAATATAATAGAACATACGTGCAGACCAAGGCTACAACCTAAGAATCAATATTATTCATTTAGTAGTGTCTTTTCCAGCGTTGAGCATGAATTAGAAGACTTCACCATCTGCATCTCATTTTGCTCCAGTAGCATGTCCCTCAGAATATATCCTATGGGTTGTAATGAGGAATAGGTCAGAACTCTAATGGCTGGAAAATTACGTACTTTATCCATAACAATAATTTATGCAAATTGATTTCTATTTAAGTGTTATGCCCATTATTCATGGCCATTCCTTGTAATTCCATCTACCGTATGATATGTCCGACCTTCACGAGGTATAACTATATATAAGCCTATATATATATATATATGACTAAATGTTATATTATCCAAAAGAAAATCGCCACCACTTAATACTTCATAAATAGGAAGGAGGCAGTCCCATCGGCCATATAATACCTTAACCACGAAGCAGTCCCTGCGTAACGTGATCGTTGATTAGTCAGCTCTAACTACAAATACCAATGAACCCTAGAGATGGCTTTATAATTTATTACCTTTTTACTAACACATCTCAAAGACTTATCTGAGGGTTAACTAGTCCACCTCCGACGAACAAACAACTAATTAAATAATGAGGTCTTTGCATATCCCATACAAATTGTACACTATTAGGAAGCGAAATCCATTAGGATAACTCAAATCTTTGCTAACGACTGCTTGGTGCCATTGGTGGTCATAGCCTATATATGTTAGTCCTATTTCTAAATACCGATACAACAATACTACCGACATAGTCCACGACCTTCCACAGCGAAATCACGTTTAGACTAACTTAATGAAAGTCAAGGAAAATGTCCATTCTAGTTAATTAATACCTCTTGTTAGAATTGAAAAAGGCCCTATTTCCCCATTAGTTACCGTTGTGGTTATTTAAGACTTCTTAAATAGGGAGGAGACAAACCCAATTCAACACCTTCCACTCAAAGCAAACCTCTTGACATCCCTAAAGGTATCGAGTCATTTAATACTTCAAATCCAGGGCAAAACCTTGGTATGTTTTCCCCTACCTATACATATATGTATATCCCTTCGCTACGGATCCTATGATTGGAGATGTCCCACATCAGTAGTAAGTATGCACAATTGCTGGTAGCCCCTAAATGAAGGGTAGACTTCTATTGTGTAACTCTACCGACCTCGCTTCTCAACCTATACTAAACCAAACCAATCATTGTAGGTCTAAATATTAAGCTAGGCCCAGTATTTCATGCTTGTCCTAAATGTATTATTCAGGCTATATCATTTCCTACTATGAAAATTATACTGCCTCCTAGCATTTAACTCCTATCTTATATGCCTATTACATATATTTACTAATTCCTATAACTCCATATTAACTGCAAATTTATTGCTCTATTAATTTGGAATTACTATCTCTATTCAATCTACACCTCCTAGACATATAATTTACTATTCTACTAATTATTAGTATCCTAATTATAACAAATAAGAGTATCGTCATATATTATGCTATATATTTATAATCAGTAGACGCGGTTATATATATATATATATATATATATATATATTCCTATTTCCAAGTCATTAATTCCTATGCTTAGGAAATTCTAAGACATACTTATATGTACATTCTGTAAAGAACATTTATTTCACATTTTAATATATTATAGCTATCCTTCCAAAAAAGGATCACTGTTACAACTTTCCATAAACTACCCAAAAATGAGACCTTGGCTCTGTTTGAAATTACAAGAAATATATCTTTTCTTTTATAAAAATAGATAGTGCAAACTACTAAAAAGAACTTTTGTACTTTATACATCTCTTTCCTTTTTGGTGTATTCCTTATTATTCCAAACACTGCACTTTTTATACATGGTTGTGGAATTAGAGAATTTATGGAAATTACATGAAAATTGATACAACTAAATTGTAACCGAAACACTTCCAATAAATTAAAACATGAAAATTCACATTCCAAGTCAAATTAGAGCAATCTAAATCTATACCAACAATTTACCACCTAATTATCATAAGTCTATGATAAATCTTACAATCTTATTAACAGTCCTCTTTAAAATTTAGGGATCGGTTTCCAAATTTCTATATTAGGATGCAAACACCTTTCAGATTCCAATTACCTAACTCACAGGATATGTAGCCAAGATTTCAATTAAATACCTTCTTCTTAAGCTCATAACTCAATAGATTTAGCATAGGCATAACAATTAAATAAAATTCAAAGAGTTAAATTCATGTTACATAAATCATATAATTCTCACTCACCGTTCTAGCTTTCAAATGTCCTAAATCTGAATTCCTCCCTTTCATTGACTTATTTTTCTTTCCAATCAAAAAATACCTATAAAAAGACATACATACATACATACACACACACACACACACCTATTAGAATTACATATCTATGTGAAGATTTGAATTAAGTGGAATATAGATTTATAATTATGAAATTTATCTTTTTTCTCAGTATCGATTTGCTCATTCTCTTCTTCTCCTTTTATTTTCTACTCTTCTACGAATAATATATATACATATAATATAGTAATTTATAAGTAATAGAAATGGCAAAGAAAGGAAACTGATAGAGCTTCGTTGCTCTGATCAGAAAATATGAGAAGAAAAATGAGGGGTTAGGCCTGTATTTATAGACGCACGAATTAATCGTATATATTAATTCTGGGTCGTTCGACCAAGGTTCAACCCTAGCTGCCACACTCACGACCGGTCGACTAGTCATAGGCAGTGGTCGACTGCTAGGGGTCGATCGGCCGTGCCCATGGTGTCGACCAGTTGGGCTCATGCAATTACATAATTTATTTCTTTTTAATCCTTTCTAATTAGTTCCATTCCGAAAACTTCAAACACATATTTTAGGATAAATATGTAATTGTTACACCAAAAAAATTTCAATAGTAAAAACGATGATTATCTTTCTGAGGAAAGTCATGCATTCTCCATTTATGTATGATACAAAAGTCACTTTACCCTGATGTATAAGGACCTAATGGAGTAAGGTCATTTCCAAAGAACAGTGCCACAAACCTAAAGGAACAGCCCTGTAGGAAGTTCAAAGCCTAAGACATCAGTTTATAAAAGCAGGAATCTACGGCCGAGATGGATAACAAAGAAAACACATGGCTAATGTACTTTACTATATTAGAGCTCTTCTAGAAACTCTTTAATGGTGGAAATATTTGAGTCTAATGTAATAAGCTTCTCAATTGAACTAGAGTGACTAAATGAGGAAAGGATAGTGGACGTAGGGACTTACGGCCTGAACTACTATAAAAGTCTCAATGTTATTTACTTTTTACACTGTTTCCTCTAGACGCTCATTGCTGTGACTGTATAATTCATCACTTCATTACTCCAACTTACTACATCATATCTTGAAAACTTGCTAATTGATACCTAATAATTAATATATTCTTGAAGCCCTACCTTTGAATTGTGGGGTGCTGGTGTAGACGAAATTCTACACTAACATTTTTTGTGCTAGAAGAAGCGCCGAATCTCCGTCATTTGTCCCCTCTTGGAAAGTCCAGCGACATCATCTTTTCTGCCATGACTACCTAGAGAATGAGAAATTAACCTTGGAATTACCCTTCAACCTCTGCATTCTACTTATTGTAGAAGATAACAGTGAAAGATTAATCACCCTCATCTCAAAAAAAGAGAATGGCCAGGAATATAACACTATTTATGAACTTCAGGCTTTCCAGATCAGGTAGCTTTCAAAGTTTATCTAAGAATCCCTCTAAGAGTCCTCTCAACTCAAAGGGATGGTTAAGCTATGGCAAACAAAATCAAGGATTTGAGTATCATGGTAATGGAAAATAAAGGTTCATCTCTTCCAACTAAAAGAGCCTTCCCGGTTGTCCTAACTCTTCGAAAGAACATCAAACAAGACCGAACCCATACTCCTTTTAATCAAAGCCTATCTCCGATCTTTTTGGAAACTCGTGGAAAGATTTACCACCCAAAATATTCTTCATCCACTAAAGAAAACCCGAAAGGAAAGGGTTATTGTGTAGAACATCAAGTGAATGGGCATGCAGACAAGCGTTGAAGATGTTCTTAAGGCATAGAAAACTTCATATAGAAAAGGAAATTGACTGAGTTTATTAAATAGTTACTTAAATATCTCAAATTTATAAATGTCTAACTTTGTTTCTATGTTTCAGGAGAAATCCATAGACTCGTTCAGCCAAATACACACACACACACACACACACACACACATACATACATACATACATACATACATATATATATATATATATATATATATATATCCCTATCTGAAGACAAAGAATACTATATGGATCTTTATATTTGAAGAGATCTCTCATCAGCGCTACTTTTGGGTGTAGCTTTTTCCTTTATCGGTAAGTGCAATCTAGTCTCGATAACCATAAAATTTAACCTTGTACACCCCCCATTTTAGTTATTTTCAATTATTGTGTCTGAATTTAGAGTCCAAGGGCCGAAACTCTTTTATTAATCTGATGAGGTCAATAAAGAGGTTCACTTTTGTCTTAAAGATATTAATTCTTTTAACAATAATCTTTCTCAAACTTAAAGTAAATATGTTTCCTACGAAGTAATAGAATATACCAACTACGCGATTTCGGAATTTTTTTATAAAATAATCCGAGAATACTCTTTCAAAGAATTTATATTTTTCTTTATCAAGTTACAACTAGCATTAAGTATAACTATTAATTTAAAATAATTTTAGATAGCCGACACCGGCCAAAAGCAGAGATCCACCCATCAGCTGAACCTTAGTAAAACTCTTTCTCTTTTACGTCTTCTAGGTTCAATTTCAGTAGATTCATTAAGTTCTGTTCTAATAGGCACGGTGTTATTTGACGTGGCCGATAGCGGCCAAAATTGGTTATAGAATGGCAACACCAGCTAAAGTGGTTATAGATGGCCGACACCAGCCACAAGTGGTTGTAGATTGGGACCCATTGATAAAATTAGTTGACCTTGCCATAAGGGCACCCCATAGGATGCGAAACAAAGTGTAAGGCCAATACCACCTGGGTTTAAAAAGACGTTGAAAAGTAGCATGCACGTTGATTGTGAGTCATGGTCAATAGAATCACGCACTGAGTATATTACCAGTTAGATTAGAATATTGGATAGATTTCCAATAATAGTGAACCATGGTCAAGTAGTACCAGACATTGGGTAGATTCTCAGTCAAATAAGAATGTTGGGTAGATTCCTAATTAGATTATAATGTTGGGTAGATTCGTAATTAGATTAGAATATTGATTAGATTTCCAATAAAAGTGGGCCATGATCAAGTACAACCATGCATTAAATAGATTCTCAACTAAATAAGCGTGTTAGGTAAATTCCCAACTAGATTGGAATATTGAATAGATCCACAATAATAGTGAGCCATGGTCAATTAGTACCATTCATTAGGTAGATTCCTAACTAAATTAGAGTATTGGGTAGATCCCAACAAGATTAGAGCATTGGATAGATTCCTACTAGATAAGAGTGTGGGGTAGAATCCCAATTAGAAGAGTGACGAGTAGATTCATAATAATACCAGAACCTAAGGATTTCTAAGTTAGAATGAGCATTGGGTAAGAATCCCAATCAAGGTCGAAAGGATGGCATCAAGATCAATGAATAAGAATATCAGAGATATCGATACGAAAAGGCATCAAAGGAACAAAGCACCCCTAGAAATTAAAAGAACAAGCAAACGGCCTGAATCGAAAGAATAGATCAATCAAAAGGATAAACAGATCCCAAAGTTATAGAAAGATTATCCAAATAATTATAAGGATATTCATAATACAATATGTACAGAAGAAAGAAAAAAATGTTTCATAAGCCATTATACAGTTTTCTAATCCTAGTCTCAGCCTCCTTCATAGCCTCCTCCTTACGAGATTCGAAGTGTTTCCCCATCTTATCATATGTCCTCGATACCCATTCTTTCCTATATTCTTTGAATGAAATCGTTCAACCATCTTGGAATCAAATAAGAACATCTAATGTAGTGGGTGCTAGAACTGAGGAGAACTCCTCTCGGACTAGGGATGAGGTCTAGAAGGGACAATGGTAGTTCTATGAGAAGGAAGAAGTCCCATAGCAACACGATCTCGACCTCTACACCTTCCACGAGCAGCAACTGTATCTTCATTAGCATGTGTGTTCTCGGTTTCAAGCTCTCAAATTTTGATTACTTAAAGCTGTCAGTGGGCTTTGTCCAGCTGCTATCTAAGAGCAAGAGAAGATTCCCATAGGTTAGAAACGACATATTCCAAAGCTTTACTAGTGACCGACACGACCTTCGGGTAACAGACATCTTCTTGGAAACATCTTCGAGTGTCCGCTTTAAAGATTCATCGTCTTTTAGGGCAGCATAAATGCTAATACCGAGATCAGTGTTATATTTGGTTAATTCAGCTATTTTATCCTTGAGATTTCATTGCAAGGAGGTGCAATCCCTCTCTAGTTTTAAGCAGTTGAGACATGGTTTCCCCTAAAAGAGATTCAAGTTAAGACCCAAAAAAATAGATCATCATATAGGTAATTCTATTTCATTCCATGGAAGATTAGTATAGATAGTGTAAAAAAGAGAAATAGAAAAAGGGAAAGAGGTACATAATTCATGGTTTTTGGAGATAAGAAAACATCTGCATAGTAGATAAAATATTCTTAAGACCTTTACTCTTAGTATAAGCTAAGGACCCTGAGGGTCTTGCCTTATTGGAAAAGGTGATGTCTTTCCCTAAGCCACCTTTCGGTGTAGAAAGTTTCGAGGAGAAAATTATACTAAGGGCAGTCTAAAGTTAGCTTCCGAAACATTTTGGGAGGCATATTCTAAAACATGTTCACTTTCAAGAGTCCTCCCTTCGGTAATAGTTAAAGGAGGTGGAGTTACACTTCAGCAACCTAGAAGAGCCTCCGAAGTTATTACCAGATTTGGATCGTAGAATCTTCGAAGGAACGATAACCTATTGTTCTTCAACTATGGTTCCCATGAATGTAGTTTAGAAAAAGGTAAGCAAATTCTTGAAAGACTTCGTCTCGGTCTCCTAAGGCAAGTTTTAATTAACCCTTAAGATCTAAGATCTGATTAGTTAACCTTGTACCCTTAAGCCTAAGGGACTTAACGGATTTGATATAGATTTTGTCGTGTGTCCCCGGTACCTCTTCAATCTTATTAAACAACTCTACATTCCTTAATCTAGTGGGTTTTTGTTAGGGTTTAAGGGTGCCTATGGTTCCTAGCAGTTTCAAAATTCTGTTTTGACTCCTCTTCCTTAATACTTCATAATGAGAAGTGAAATTGGGTTTTTTCTGTTTAAACATGATAAAGGGAAGAGGTATTTCATAATAGACACAATGGAGATAATAAGGAAGAAATTCAACAAAAACCTAAATAAAAATACCACCAAGGTCTACAACCATCATAAACAATAACAAATAGAAATTATATCGGAAACCAAAGTTCAAGCTTTATGAGTAGGAGATTCTTGGAATTCAGAACCATGACTTACCTCTCCACATTTGTCACCTTTCTCCACCGGGACTGATTGCTCAACACTCGTCGAGGTCCGAGCTTTCTCATACTTCAGGAAGAAACTCTCCTTAATCCTCCCACCATTAGGGTTGAAGCCCATGGAAATAATCATGCCTCTTTCCCGGTTGTATACATAAGCACTATAGCGAATCTTGAGGGCTTCAGCGGCACCCATCTTCTCGGCCTCCTCTTTAGGGATCTGACCCAAGTTCTCCTTCTTAATTTATGCAAGCTCATCCTTAGCAATCTTATGCTTGGTCACCCGATCTCTTAAGCCTTCTCCAAATCAACAACCTTCCTCTCAGAAGACCTCAAGTCCCGAAGAGTTTTCTTCCTTTCATCCTGGCCCTCCTTCTTAAACTCGGCAAACTCTTTCCTCAAAACTTCAGCCTTCTCCACTTCCCCCTCATGCTTCACAAACTCCCGAGGCAAAATTGAGAAGTCAACCAAGACCTGAAGGAAAGAAATGATTATGGAAACTAAACGAATAAATACCTCATTAGTAAAATAAAAACAAAAAACACTAACCTAAGCTGGTCTTCCATCCCTAAACTACACATCCTCTTGAAGTCGTCCATATCATCCGCTATCTCTACTCAAAAGCTTCGTACGACCATAGAAAGATGGTCATCAATAGTAGAATGGGTCACTTCAATAACCCTATTCACATTGTCATTTGGGGAGGTCAAAGCAAGGATATCCAAGGCAGACTTGGTTTTGAAAGGGAGAAGGTCCTTTCCAGATCTTTTATATGGCGGATCCTTTAGGAATGGCTTTTGTCGAGTAAAAGTAAAGTAGAAGAGGACTTATTCAAGTACGTTTCCCCTACTGAAAGCATATCGTGAGAAGCCACTGCAATATAGAAAGAGAAGACAGGTCAGTTAAGAAAATTTCTATTTCTTTAAAATAAAGTCTTAAAATACATGCTATTAGTATTTAGATGGAGGTATACCCTCGAAGGCGGCATCTTTTCTTTCGGCTTCAACGGTTTTTGGGTTAAATCCAGTGGGATCATAAGGTTGACGTAGGTCAATCATGTCTGAAGGCATAGTTTTGATTGAAGGGGGGTTATAACCAAGAAATTTGGCTGAGGGTGACAATAATCCGTAAACCTTAAGATTAGCCTCGGTGAGGACTACATGTCTAAGTCTCTGTGCCTCCAGAATTTTCATCACCTCCTCGTACCTAAAGTCAAAGTCCCTTGAGGGTTGGAACCTTATCCCTTCGAAGCTTAGCTAAGGAGATTATAAAAAATATATTAAATAAAGTTGTGACCTAAAATAAGAGCCTTCTAAGACAAAAACGGTTCAAAATGCTTACAGATCTCCAGAAGATAGATGATAATTTGGAGGTCCTCTGTATTTACATAAAACCATTATGTAGGCGTAACTTTATTGAGTGGTTTAATCAGAGGAATCTTCTTCCAAAAATGAAGAAAATACAAAGGAATCGATGAACTACCAACTGACCTATGCAGATTATATAAGTAATGGATCTCGAAGGCAGCCATATTTTGATACCCTTTCTTCTGGAATAGGATCGCCAAAGCAGACAAATTTGGGCTAAGACCGTAGAATTCAAGGATATCAGCGAATAGAGTGGCAAGGGGAAGCGATATCCCATTTGCCAAATGCTCCAATGTCCAAGCAAAGAATCCTTCAAGGGATCACTCCAGTCGTCTTCATAACTAGGAGCATTAACCTCAACTCCCTCGATTCCATAACTATTAATCCAATTCTCTAGCTCCTCCTAGTCAGTTAAAAGAACAAGTGTTAGGCTAGTAGCTCAACAAGAACCTCAAGAACTCCTACTGAGATGGTTTAATATCTGATGGTTTAAAAAGGGGTTGGACCTAAAATTTGATTTTACAACCCAGACTCAAAGATTCAAGATTCACAAAACAGGAAAATCCTAAAGTAGTTATCAACCAAAAACAAAGTAAGTCCAATCTAAGGACAAAAACCCTAATCTACGAGATAATATGCATCATGGACTAACCAGTCAGTTAATACCCTAATTCAAAATCAATCGCTGATATAATAATGGAAATCAAAATCGAACTTTTCATAAATTTGAAAAAGGGAATGCATACGGATATTAATAGCTGTAATAAAAACTGATAAAGAATAGAGAAAAATAGAAAACTTACCATTTCAATCTAGGATTTGCAATGATTTGAGAAAGATTCTAAGCATCGGTGATAGAAGCAGCTGTCAGAAATGCAAAAGAAGAAGAAGAAAGAAAGGTTTTATGAAAATATTGGAATTAACAACAAATATTACCTAGACAATTAAACCTTAACCATACATTACATGTGGCAACAAAAGAAAAATCATCCTAGGATAGAGAAAAGGAACACACTTTCACGAAGGCTAATGAAATTGTGACAGTTGGCAAAGGCATTTATTTTGAGTTGAAGACCCATCTCTTTAGGATCAAATTCAACTTTCCTCTTCTTAAAGGTCTCACAAGACCAGTATCTCCCCGCGGTCCAAAGTTATATTTTGCCTCTTGACATTGAAAGAGTTTCGCTTGTTCCAGATAACTAAAGTGTCAAGCAAGATTCCAAAGGATTTGACCTTACGGTCCAAAGTTATATTTTGCCTCTCGGCACTGAAACAGTTTGGCTTGACACTTAGTCTAGATGACTTCAAGTGTCAAGCATCATTTTCAAAAGTTTTGACCTCACAGTTCCAATTCAAATATTTACCTCTTGGTGTTCTGTCATTTTTACCCTGCTTAGATGGTTTCAAATGACAAATATGATTTTGGTTGCTCGGTCCAAGTTAAATATCCTCCTTTTGGTTTTCAAAACATCAAACATTATATTCTCTCGATGTCCCCTGTTACCCCATCCAAAACTAAGTACCTTAACTTCTACAATACATATGACGAGGCGGAACTCAAGAGATAATCAGGAGAAGAAAACCAAAACCACTCACTTCAAAGTTCACTCCATATTTCACATATGAAGTAAACCATGTATTTCATATATGAAGTAAACCATGATGGGCATGTTTTACACCAAAAATTCTCAACAGTAAGAATGACGACTATCTTCCTGAGAAAATTCATGCATTCTCCATTTATGTATGATACAAAAGTCACTTTACCCTGATGTATAAGGACCTAATGGAGTAAGGTCATACCGAAAGGACATCGCCAGAGGTCAAAAAGAACATCCCAGTAGCAAGTCTGAAGGCCAAGACATTAGTTTATAACAAAAGGAATCTATGAACGAGATGGACAACAAAGATAACACATGGTTCAGATGTTAAAATCCATTTAAGCGGGAGGCAAGTCATCAATCCACGCCTTTTAAATTTCCCTTTGGATGTGTAGTATAGGCTCAAATCATAACTGCCCAATAAGCAACTTCAGTAATCCATGAAGGAAACTCTCCACTAATGGGGCCACATCATACTAGCCATAAATAGGTGACAATCCTAAGGCACAAAGGTCAGTTAAAACATAGAAAAATAATAGAAAATAAATTGTACTTTCCTATATTAGAGCTCCCATAGAAACTCTTTAAAGGCGGAAATATCTGAGCCTAGTGTAATAAGCCTCTCGGTTAAACTAACATGGCTAAATAAGGAAAGGACAATGGACATAGGGACTTTCGGCCCGAACCACCATAAAAATCTCAATATATTTACTTTCTGCATTGTTTCCTCTCGGCACTCATCTATGACTCTATAATTCATCGCCTCATTACTCCAACTTATTGCATCATATCTCGGCAACCTCCTAACCGATACTTGACAATTAATAGATTTATGGAGCCTTATCTTCGAAGTGTTGGGTGCTGGTGCAGACAAAATTCTACACTAACAATTTTGGCGCTACAAGGAGGGCCGAACCTCCAACATTTGTCCTCTCTTGAAAAATTCGATAAAATCATCCTTCCAGCCATGACTAACCGAGAGAATGAGAAACTGACCTCGGAATTATCCCTCAACCTCCGCATTTAGCTTATTAAAGAAGATAACAATGGGATATTAATCATCCTCGTCTTAAGAAAAAGGGAGTGGCTAGGAATATGATCCCATTTATGAACTTCAAGCTCTCCCGATCAGGCAACTTTTAGAATATCTCCAGGAATCCCTCTAAGAGTCTACTCAAATCAGAGGGACAGTTAAAGCTATGGCAAACAAAATCAAGAATTTTACTATCATGCAATGGCAAATAATGGTTCATCTACGTCAACTAAAGGAGCCTTCCCAGTGTCCCAGTTCTTCTATCTCGAAAGAAGATCAAATAAGATCAAATCTTTATTTGTCATAATTAAAGCCTATTTCGGATCTTTATAGAAACTCATGGAAATCTTCACTACCCAAACTATCCCCTATCCACTCAAAAAAACCAGAAAGGTAAGGGTAATTGTGTTTATCATCAAGTGAATGGGCCTGCAGATGAGTGTCAATGACTTTCCCAAGCCATATAAAACTTCATACATAACGAGAGATTGACTGAGTTCGTTAAATAGTTACTTAAATATCTCATCTTTATAAATGTCTAATGTTGTTTCTAAGTTTCATAAGAAATCCATATAGACCCATTCAATGAATATATATATAGATATATATATATAGACACACACACACACATACATATATACATATACACACATATATATTATATGTCCCTTGCTAAAGACAATGATTGCTATATGGATCTTTATATTTGAAGAAACCTCTCATCAACCATCCTTTTGGGTTTAGCTATTTCTTCTCTCGGTATGTGCAATTTAATCTCGGTATCCATAAAATTTTATCTAGTACATCCCCTATTTTAGTTATTTTTAGTTGTCTTATCTTCATTCAGAGTCTAAGGGTAAATACTCTTTTACTGATCCAACGAGGTCAATGATAAGTTTCACTTTTGTTGAAAACATATTATTTCCCTTAACAATTATCTTTTGCACATTTAAAGTAAATATGTTTCGTACTAAGTAACATTCAAAATTCTTTCACAAAATAATCCAAGAGCACACTTTTCAAAGAATTTATATTTTTCTTTATCAAGGTACAACTAGCATTAAGTATAACTATTAACTTTAAATAAATTTAGATGGCCAACACCGACTAAACTAGCTTTAAATGGCTGGTACCAGCCAAAAGCGGTTGTAGAATGGTCGGCACCATCCAAAAATGGTTGTATAATAGGCGATACCAGCCACAAGTGGTTGTAGACTGGGACCCAATGATAAAATTAGTAGACCTCACCATAAGAGCACCCCCATAGTGATGTGCAACAAAGTGTAAGGCCAATACCATCTGGATTTATAAAGACGTTGAAAAGTAGAATGCATGTTGATAGTGAGTCATGGTCAGTGGAATCATACATTGGGTAGATTCCTAGTTAGATTAGAATATTAGGTAGATTCCCAATAATAGTGAACCATAGTCAAGTAGTACATACATTGGGTAGATTTCCAATTAGATTAGAATGTCGGGTTGATTTCCAATTAGATTAGAATGTTTGGTAGATTCCCAATTAGATTAGAATGTTGAGTTGATTCCCAATAATAGTGAGCCATGATCAAGTAGTACCATGCATTGTGTAGATTCCTAACTAAATCAGAGTTTTGGGTAGATTCCTAACTAGATTATAGTATTGGGTAGATTCCCAAGTAGATTAGAGTGTTATGCAGATTCTAATTTAGAAGAGTGAAGAGTAGATTCATATTAATACCGGAACCTAAGAAGAAAAGTTCTTAAGCTAGATTGAGCAATGAATAACAATCCCAATCAAGGTCGAAAGGATGGAATCAAGATTAGTGAATAAGAATATCAGAGATATCGATATGAAATGGCATCAAGGTCTAAAAGCACCTCGGGATAGAATTAAAAGAACAAGAAAGATGGCATGAATTGAAAGAATAGGTCAACCAAAAGGATAAAAGGATCTTAAAGTTATAGAAAGATTACCTAAATAATTATCAAGATATTGAGAATACAATATGTATAGAAGAAGGAGAAAAGGTTTTATAAGCCTTTGTGCAATTTTCTAATCCTAGTCTTGGCCTCCTTCACAGCCTCCTCCTTATGAGATTCGAAGTGTTTCTACATCTTGTTATATGCCATGGGTACCCATTCTTTTTTATATTCTATGAATGAAATCGTTCCATCATTTTGGAAGAAAATAAGAACATTTGATGTAGTGGGTATCAGAAATGTGGGAGAACTCCTCGCAGATTAAGGATGAGGTCCAGAAGGGACAATGGTAATTCTATGAGAAGAAGGAAGTCCCATAGCAATGTGACCTCTACCTCTACACCTTTCATGATCGGAAATTATAACTTCATTAGTACATGTGTTCTCAGTTTCAAGCTCTTGAAATTTGATTACTTAAAGCTGTCGGTGGTCTTCATCCAATTTTTATCTAAAAGCAAGAGTAGATTCCCATGGGCTAGAAACGACATATTCCAAAGTTTACCAGTGACCAGCATGACCTTCAGGATAATAGACATCTTCTTGGAAACATCTTCAAGAGTCCACTTTAAAGATTCATTGTCTTTCAGGACAACATGAACGCTGATACCGAGATCAGAGTTATATTTTTTCATTCGGCTATTTTATCATCGAGACTTCATTGCAAGGAGGCGCAATCCCTCTCTAGTTTTAAGAAAATGAGACATGGCTGCCCCTAAAAGAGATTCAAGTTAAGACCAAAAAAGATATATAATATAGATAATTCTATTTCATTCCACAAAAGATTAGTACATATAGTATAAAAAAGAGAGAGAGAAAAAGGGAAAGAATTACATAATACATGGCCTTTGGAGATAAGAAACCATCTCCTTAGTAGCTAAAATAATCTTAAGACCTTTACTTTTAGTATCAGCTAAGGACCGCGAAGATCTTACCTTATTAGAAAAGGTGATGTCTTTCTCGAAGCCACCTTTCGGTGTAGAAAATTCTAAGGAGAAGAATCAAATAGGGTGGTCTAAATTTAGCTTTCAGAACATATTAAGGGACATATTCTATAACATATTTACTTCAGGAGTCCTCCTTTGGTAATGGCTAAAGGGTGGGTACTCACCAGTTAAAAAAAATAAAACAAAGAACACTACCTTGGGTTGATCTTCCATCCCTAAACTCAAAATCCTCTTGAAGCTGCCAATATCATCCGCTATCTCCACATGGGAGCATCCTACGATCTTAGAAATATGCGCACCAATATCAAAATGGGTCGCTTAAATATCTAGATCCACATGGTCATTTGGGGAGGTCAGAGTAAGGGCGTCCGTGGCAGACTTGATTTTGGATGAGAGAAATTCCGTTCTAGGTCTTTTATATGGGGTTCCTTTAAGACTGACTTTTATCATTTAGAAGTAGAAGTAGAAGAGGACTTGTTTGAGAGCATTTCACCAATCGAAAGCATATCATCACAAGCCACTGCAACATAAAAAGAGCAGATAGATAAGTTAAGCAAATTTCTATTTTATGAAAATAAATTCTTAGAATACTTGCTATTAGGTACTTGAGACCGAGTCCACCGTCGGCAGCGGCATCTTTTTTTCGGCCTTAGTGGTTTTTGGGTTAGGGCCAGTGGGTTCACCAGATTGACTTAGGTCAATCACGTCCGAAGGCATAGTTTCGCTTGAAGGGGGATCATAACCAAAAAATTTGACCTAGGGTGACAATGGCCCGCAAACATTAAGATTAGCCTTGTTAAGGGCTACATGTCTAAATCTCTCTGCCTTTGGTATTTTCATCAGCTCCACGTATCTAGAGTTGAAGAAGTCCTTGAAGGTTGGAACCTTTTCCCTTTCAAGCTTAGATAAAGATATTATAAAAAAATATTAAAGAAATATGTGATAAAAAATAAGAGCCTTCTAAGATTAAAATAGTTCGAAACATTTACATTTCTCTAGAAGATCAGTGAAAATTTCGAGGTCCTCTGTCTTTACATGAGACCAATGTGTAGGTGTAACCTTAATGAGTAGTTTAAATAGAGGCATCTTCTTTATAAAAAGAAGAAAATATAAAGGAATCGATGAACTACCATCTGACCTATGCAGATTATATAAGTAAGGGATCTCGAAGGCAGTGATATTTTGATACCCTTTCATTTGGTACAAGATCGCCAGAGTAGACAAAGTGCTATGAGTCCACCCCAAGTAGAATTTGGTTAAGACCATAGAATTCCAGAACTCAACGAATAGAGGGGCAAGGTAAAGCGATATCCCGTTTTCCAAATGCTCCAACGTCCAAGTAAAATATCCTTCGGGGGGACCACTCCGGCCATCTTCATAACTGGGAGCCTTAACCTTAACTCCCTTGATCCTATAACTATTAATCCAATCCTCTAGCTCTCCCAGGTTAGTTATTGATTTATCCATGGCGAGGTCTAAAAGAACCATTGTTAGGCTAGCAACTCAACAAGAACCCCAAGAACTCCTATTAGGAAGATTTAATGTCTTATGGTTCAAAAAGGGATTGGATCCAAAATTGTATTTTACAGCCTGGACTCAAAGATTCAAGATTCACATAAAAAAAAGAAAAACCCTGAAGCATTTATGAACCTAGAGCAATGAAAAATCCAATCTAAAGAAAAAAAAAACCTTAGTCTATGAGGTAATAGGCATCATGGACTAACCAGTTAGATAATACCCCAACTCAAAATCAATCGCCAACATGTAATGGAAATCAAAATCGAATTTTTCATAAATTCGAAAAAGGGAATGCATGAGGATATTAATAGCGGTAATAAAAACTGATAAAGAAGAGAGAGAAATTGAAAACTCACTGTTTCAATCAAGATTTGCAATGATTTAAGAAAGATTTCAAGCATCAATGATAGATGCAACTGTTAGAAATGCGAGTAAAGAAGAAGAAGAAAGAGTTTATCAAAACATCGGAATTAACGGCAGAGATTACCCAGTCAAATAAATCTTAACCATATATTACATGTGGAAAAATAAAAAGGGAAATTATCCTAGGACAGAGAAAATGAACGCACTTTGCAAGGAAGCCAATCGTGACAGTTGGCAAAGACATGCGAATCCATGATCCATCCCTTTAGGATTAAATCTCAACTTTCCTCTTCTTATAGGTCCCACAAGACCAGTATCTTTTCACAGTCCAGTTTCATTTGTCAATTAGTCTAGATGATTACAAGTGTCAAATTTGATTTCGAAAAGATTTGACCATACGGTCCCAAGTTAAATTTTGCCTCTTAGCATTGAAACCGATCGTTTTCCACTTAGTCTAAATGACTTCAAGTGTTAAGCATCATTTTCAAAAGTTTTGACCTTAGAGTCCCAATTCAAATTTTTACCTCTCGTGTTCAATCATTTTTACCCTGCCTAGATGCTTTCAAATGAAAATTTTGATTTTGGCCATTCGGTCCAAGTTAAATCAACTCCTTTCAGTTTTAAAAACCTCAAACATTCTGTTCTCTTGATATCACCTGTAACTCCATCCAAAACTAAGTACCGTAACTTCTTCGATACATTTGCGAAAGCCGAGCTCAAGATATAATTAAGAGAAGAAAACCAAACTCACTTACTTCAAAGTTCACTCCATATTTCACATATGAAGTAAACTTTGAGGGGCATGTGTTACATAAAGAATTCTCAAATGAAAAATACTGACGATTATCTTCCTAAGGAAAGTCCTGCATTCTCCATTTATGTATATATCGCTTTACCTTAATGTATAAGGACCTAATGGAGTAAGGTCATATCGAAATAACTGTGCCACAAGTCGAAAGGAACAACCCAACAGCAAGTCCGAAGCCCAAGACATTAGTTTATAAAATCAGGAATCTACGGTCGAGATAGACAACAAAGGTAACACACGACTCCGATGTCAAAGACCATTTGAGCGGGAGGTAATTCATCAATCTGTGCCTCTTAAGTACCCCCTTGGATGAACCGCATAAGCTTAAATCATAGCCGCCCAATAAGCAGCTTCAACAGTCCATGAAGGAAACTCTCTACCAATAGGCGGCAATCCCAAGGAACAGGGGTCAGTTGACACATAGAACAATAACAGAAATATATTGTACTTGCCTATATTAGAGCTCTCCTAGAAACTCTTTAAAGCGGAAATATCCGAGCCTAATGTAGTAAGCCTCTCGGTTAATCTAGAGTGACTAAATAAGAAAAGGATAGTAGACATAGGGACTTTCGGCCCAAACCACTATAAAATTCTCGATGTTATTTACTTTCTATGCTGTTTCCTCTCCACACTCCTATCATGACTCTATAATTCATCACTTTATTACTCCAACTTACTACATCACATCTCGCTAACCTTCTGACCGGTACCCGACACTTAACAAATTCTGGAGCCCTACCTTTGAATTGTTAGGTGTTGGAGTAAAAGAACCTCTACATTAACAACGATTAAATCATGTTTTACCCTAAAGCATGAATAAATTCCCTTTATTTAAATTCCAAAGCATATTCAAAGCTATGTATTTCATGTTTCATGATTTACAAAATTTATTTGGAAATTCTGTGATTTTCCTAAATTGAGAAAATGGTTAATTTTGGAAAAATTAATTATAAAAAATAATGTAAATAATTATTTTGATCTAAAATCTAATATGACGTAAGATACGCTAAATTTGATTTTTGCTGATTTTTCAAGTAATTTTCATTTTTATATAAATTATTCGGTAAAGGGAGGAATTAACTGATTAATGATAATTAACTAATTAATTGAAACTGTAATCGACAAGTTTTCAAAATGAAACTTTAAAGAAATCCATTGAACAATAAGAATTCGATAGTAAATGAGATTAAGCATAAAGTAACTACCTAATAAGGTAACAAAACAGTTTTTAAGTTAATTATGACGATAGTCTATAAATTGTCAACCTGTGATAGCATTAAGGCTATCAACCTGCGGTAGCTTTGGGAAAGCCAATATGTGAGCTCCTAAAGAGCTCAAGATTTGATAGCTATTAACTTATGATAGCTAAGCATTAATTATCTTACAATGACTTGGAAGCAGATCAAAATGCAATGGCTTGATGGGAACTCAATGTGCGAAGGCTTGGGGAAGTCAACTTGACACAACTACTTATGACTCAACATTTGATAGCTATTGAAGCTATCGAACTGAGATAGCTAGGAGAAGTATTGATGTGTGATAGCAACTTAGGGCTTAACATGCGATAGCTTGGGAAAGCTATTGAATGGTGGAGTGCCTTAACTATTAGTCTAAATTCCAATAGTATATGATAGCATGCCACGATAGGTTCAACCCAAGAACAGTTTAAACTTCAAAGAGGAGTTATGGCAGGGTGGCATAGCAGGGTGCCCAAATATCAGGGTGGTGTCGTAAATAAACAAAATAAACCGACAATATGAACTACAGCGGTACAGGGACTAAGAGAGGCTATTGACATTCGGTAAGGACACTTATTAGAATGTATTCAAGATGCTTGCATTTAACCTTTTAGGAGTACCAGGGTAGCTCTAATCAGGGTGGCTTCCATTGGTGGAATGAGTGACCATTTCATCATGTGACGTTGTTTGAGAAAAGATAAATTAGTGTTGGATGGGCCTAGGGAGGTAATCACTAAAATAAGTTAGTGATGACTTAAAAATGAATATCTAAAACAAAAGATTGGGTGATGTTATGAATAGATGATGGATGATTGGATGACTTTATTCATGAATGTATGTTAAGTATAGGATATAGTTAATGTGAATTAAAAATGCAAATATGACATGGTTTTTAATTGGATGACAAATGTCGGGTACATATGGATTGAACGCACATGATTGCTTAAGGGGTGTTAATTACATGTTTTGATGTGATTTTTAAGATAAAAAAATAAGAGAAAAACCTGCTCTGTGTTATTACAGCGACGTGGTTTCACTATAATTGCTTAAAGTAAGATTTTACTTAAACTAAGCTTTATGTTCGATCTACAGGTGAGCGTTTGGTTGGTTCGGTTGGTCCGATAATGAAAACTATTACACCGAACTAAAACCAGTAAAAATGAAAACCAAACTAAACAAACCGAATTAAGTTTGGTTGGTTCGGCTGGTTATCCGAGTTAAACAAACTAAAAATTATTCATATTTAATGTCTAGAATATTCATTGTACTTTAAAATAAAACATAAATATAAGATTAAAGTATTCTTATTTGATATTTTTATGCTTTTTAATTGTAATTCTGACACATATATGATAAACAAAGTTTGTTTAAACCACTAAACTAATCTAAAATAATAATTAAACCACTACTAATTTTGACAATATAATTAATGTTCGGTTGGTATAGTTAAACCAATAACCAAACTTATTTTTCTACGGACCAATTAGAAACCACTTTAGTTTCAAAACCAAACCAAACCAGCTGAAATAAATTGGTTTGGTTGGTTTATCTAGTTTAACTAAATAATACTCACCCCTAATCTGATCCGTGCTTTTATTATTTCTTATAAACTCGCGGTACTCATTCGAATAGGCTGATTTTATGGATTAGATGGATATCTTTTGGAATGATGAATAAAAGTATTTTCAAAATTCTGCTATGTAAAACCAGGAATTATGAATGGTTATGGGTCGTATTGGCATCACTATATGTCGGACATGACGCTACTCTTATATTCTTATTGTATTTACCCATATGTGGGAAAGAAAAAGGTTAATGATGATGTAATGAATGTTGTAAAACAAATTTGTGTAATGAAAATTTATTTAGCCGCTGTGTTTATTTAATGTTGAGCAAAGAATACTAAATTCACTTTGTCGCTTGAAAATGATTTTGATGATGATTGCACTCAAAAGAGAGGATGTTACACGGATCATCAAATTTTGCTTGACAGCTGTCGCGTGGCATTTTTGAAGGGAAAGACACGCAAGGGCTTTCAACAACAAGGAAAAGAATGAGTTAGATCTATCAAATCTAATAGCCAGAGATATTATAGTGATTTTAAGTAGAATTCCAAAGAGTAAACTCACCAGCTTAAAGGTACAAGAACGACAACTGTTGGCGAGATGGAATTGGAAGGAAGCGTGCACAGAAGATCCATTAAATGATTCGCGACTGCCAAGATTTTTCTCGAGGTGACCTAATTTTGGAAAGTTGTTGTGTAAAGTAGAGAATATTCTGAATGAACTGAAAAGTCGCCTCTTGTAAATTTTGTACGTCAAATGCATGTGCTTGGACCGCAAAGCCTGTTGAGCAATAAACAAGTTAACACATTTTCATACACACACACAAAAGTAAATAGTTTAAAGGATTTGTTCAAAAGTTCGGTCTTCTATTTTATATGTTTGAAGGACAAACATCTAAATTTCTTTAGGTTTCTTCATTACGTGTTTTCTTTATTGAGTCTTATATATGAATTGAGCGGATGGGATTGAGCGACGACTAGGGTTTGCAGTCAACGTCATCGATGGAGGAGTGGCTATGGCACAGAAGAACATTGCGATGTTTGAAAAGGACGAATTTGGTGGTGATTACTAAGGCTGAAGAAGGGTTGATTCTTATGGTGGTGACGAATGAGAGTTTTGTCATATGTGAAGGAATGCTGATTAGAGGTAGACGTGCTTTGGGAGGAGCAACAAAAAATTGAGGAAGATGAAAGTGACAACCAATAAAGATACTATGTGGTGTCATTTTATGTTTTTTTTTTTAAAAAGTAGTTATGTAGATTTCTGCTTGTGACGCTATTTTCCAGTCGCATTTTATGATTTGTATTAACGATTTATGTATATTCTGGTGGTATTTGTGTATGAAGTGTGTATATTTTAACTAACAATGTTATTTTAAATTAGCATTTTTGTAGCAGTAGTTAAAAGTTGGTCTATTTTTGATTGTTGTGTAGTAGTATTTTATGCATGTTGCTTTTTAAAGAAATGATTACATTGTTGAACTATTTTCTTATGAGGTCACCATACGGTATCATTTTATAGTTGACGTAGGCATAAACATAATGATACTTTAGTATCATTTTATTGTAAATTCTAGTAGTAGTTTATGATATGTTGGAGTAGTTCATGAACATTAACAACATTTTCGAGATGAAGTATGTATTTTAGTTCGCATGTTGCATATTTCACATGTTTGTTACATTGTTTTTAATTTGTATTTTTTTAGAACTTTGAAAACTATCTTTTAAAAAAGTTTAAAAAATTTCCTGCTACATAGCAGCATTTCATACATAAAAAGACCTTTTTATGGTACTATTTTTTATGACACTACCTTACCTAACATTCCTTGTGACAAATAAAAATAATTTTTTATGACTGACTTGGCTTACTCTTAGATAAAACAAGGGTGGTGTTAAATACTCAGCAGTGGGTCCTTCATTTTACCCGGCTTCGTTCCGCAGCACACAGCCGAATGATTTTAGTTTAAAAAAGAAAATTTTAATTCATTTGGCAGTATAACGTCGAGCTCATTTTCACAATCGCTCTAAGATAAGCAAGCTTCAAAAACATGCTCAGCTACAAAACAGCAGTAATTCTTGGATTCAAGACTGATGTTCAAACGTAAAAAACATACATACTGGGAATCTGGGCAAAATATCAATCTATCCTACAGAAAATAATATCAAAGAAATCCACTGAAACCTAGTCAAAACGTCCAAGTCATATAAGATAAGATTAGAAACTGGAAAACGATCAACTTACTATCACCTCTACTCACAACTAACCTGAATACCCCTTCCATCAAATGTGCAGGCAAAAAAATTCAACTCTACTCGTCACATATCCATCAAATTGAAACCAACCTGTAAAAACAAAACCGAACAAATGAAAGATACGCACCATACGTGTGGTACCAACTCGAGCAAATATAACCAAGAACTTTACCGAAAACAACATCGGGCCATACCTCAATGCCGACTTCCTTGTCCGTTTCTCATTCCTTCAGGTCCCACTGGAAATCTCACTCCATTGACCTTCTACCAATAGTATCTCACGTAAATTGATAACACTTCCCTTCCCAACCAATCAGGTTTCAGATATCTCCCATGCACGCTACGTCGGACAAAAAGTGCAATGCAATGGTCCCTCCCTGTCGAAATCAGATAAATCATACATTAGAACTCGGTTGCATAACAAACATGACAGTAACAACGGCACAGCTACAGAACCCCAAAACATAAAACAATGGATCAGACTGCAAACGCCATAAGTGGGAAAACAGCCCGTGCCTGCGATGGGTGCGTGCGCAGACGGGCGCGCTGGTACTGCGCAGCCGACGACGCCTTTCTGTGTCAGTCTTGCGACTCCTCCGTTCACTCTGCTAACCTTTTGGCGAACAGACATGACAGGGTTCGACTTAAGACTTCGTCGATGAGGTCCCCGCTCGCTGAGCTGGACTCCGAACTGCCAACCTGGCACAGGGGAGACAGGCAGCGTGCACGGACCCCACGTCATGGGAAGGGTTCCAGGCCCAAGCCCATGCTTTTGGTCCCGGATGTCGAAGCTTTTAATGAGTTTGAGGAAGAGGAGGAGCAGCAGCGGTTTTTGTATGAGGTGCCGGTGTTGGATTCCATCGTGGAGTTCTGCACACCGTTGGATTTCGAGTGTGTGGATGGATCGACTGAAGAGGTGAAGCCAGCAAGGCAGTTTGATTTAACGGTGGATGATGGAGATGTAGGTGCTGGAGGGTTCGATCCTACAGATGTGGAGTTGGCGGAGTTTGCCGCTGACGTGGAGAACATGCTAGGGCATGGACTGGATGATGTGGACTCTTTCTGTATGGATGGGCTAGGGTTGCTGGATGGGAAAGAAGGTCAGGGACAAGTGAAGTATGAGCACTTAGATGAACATAACGAAGATATGAACTTTCTGGTTAGTATGGAAGATATTGAAATGGATATGTCTAGAGAGTCGCTCGACTTCAAATTGGAGGGAGGTGGGTCCCAAATGACAGAATCTGAAGTGCATAATAAACAGAATGCATCGATGGGTATAGGATTGAAGATGAACTACGATTCAGTGATCAATGCATGGTCATGCCATGGCAGCTCGCCTTGGGCAGATGGGGTCAGACCACAGCTCAGTGCAGATGATTGCTGGTCAAACATCGTGGTACTTCACTTTTTATAGCACCTTTTTACTTTTATTTTCAAAATAATTTTCAGAAAAAAAAAAGTCTAACTGTATCAAGCTTCCTATTATTAACTCTAAACAAGTATATACTAAGTTCAAATTTGTGACCTCTGGTGAGCTAGTTATTCTACTTACCAACTGTGACACCATACATGATTATAACACCAACTTTTATAGCATAAACTTTTTATGGCGAAGGCTTTTACAGCATTATTTTTTATAGTGAAGGCTTTTACAGCATTAGCATTATGCGTATCTTTCTTGATATTTAGGGAACATGGGGAGCGCCAATAGGAGAGATGCAAGGAGCTAGTTATGGGTTAGGGATAGGGCAAGTTGGCAATTTTGATGGAGGGAGAGAGGCTAGGGTTTCGAGGTACCGAGAGAAGAGAAGGACAAGGCTGTTTTCGAAGAAAATCAGGTATGAAGTGAGGAAGCTTAACGCGGAGAAGAGGCCAAGGATGAAAGGGCGTTTCGTTAAAAGGACTTCTTTGCCAGCTGCTGCTAATGCAGCTGCTGGGTCAAATGGCTTTCCTTATGCATGACCGAGCCATTGGTCCTCTATTATGTTTTACAGTAGTAGAGGACAGGTTTTGCAGCTGTTCTTTCATTTTCTATCAAGCGTGTGGTTTTTTCACTCGAAGTTGAGTTTTACCGTGCACTTGATTTAGCTGCATAGGGACTTAGTCCTAAATTCGCCGACTTTTCTATGTTTTAAATGGGATCTAAATTTAGTTATGATTTCTAGATTGTTGTATGCTCAGTACCAGAGCTTATGCTAAGCGTATGTCTGCTACTTGGTATTAAGAATGTATCTAATAGAGAGAGAGAGAGCTGCTACAATATTTGTAATTGTAAGTTGCATCTTGTAAACAAGTATACATATGGCCTGTTCAAATCGCTTTATTCTAAACCGGATAACATTAAAAAAATTGAATAAGCATATACAGCGCAGGTCAAATCTCCGATCCTTAAATTACACATCCACACGTGACATGTATATCTCAACCATTGATTTTTCATTATCACTTATTCATATGATGATATGATGCGTTTCACAGATTCATTGTTTCTGTTATGATGAATAGCCATGTTTCTTGTGGTACACACCACACAAGAGACGAGTAATATGGAGACGGAGAAATTGAACCATACATAGCAAGATGTTCTACCCATACTTGATAAACATTACACTAACTTCATCAAAATGTAATAGAACAAAAGAGGTAACTGTGCAACATCGCCACTGCCTGATGGTGCACAATCATATGGTTATTCTCTTGATATTAGTGCTCCAGTCCTAGGACTTCTAATTAGCTGATGTATAGATTGAGAAACTATCCATTAAGGCCCCAACCATTAACACATACAACTTATTTATTGACAAAAGGACAGATAAGCAAAAATATTATTTAATTGCGCAGAACAAGAACACCTTGTTATTCTTTTTGTTGGAAAACAATGCACTTCGGTTGAGTCGTGTACGTCGTCACTCTCTTGAAGACGTTGCGGCTTTCTGCTAAGTGGTGTAAAGCAGTCTAGACAAACTATAACATCCTCCATTTGGAGGTCCAAAATTAACTGCTACGGATGCTGCAGTCAACCATAACTATTAATTCTCAGTGACCAACTGCGGTAATGTTGGATACATTGATATAATAGAAACATATGGATATGAAAAAAAAATTAAATCATAAAATAAATTTCTCATTCCACTTCAAATCATATTTCAAATTCATTACATAATCTCAATTCGTAAAGCATGTTTAGAAAAAATATAATTATTATAAAATACGCCAAGAATGACGTATGAAGATGCCTCCTTGGTTGGTCAGAGTCAAAATATAGGCGAATAAACAACTTTGTCATTACATCCAAAACACAGCGGAATCAAACAGAAAGAACTCTTAATAGCTAGCTTGCCTCCTACACGTCTTCGGAAGCTTGTTCATATAAAGGGAAACCTTAAAATCTTAACTCTCAAACTACTCAAAATCAATTGAGCACCAAAGAGTTTAAGGGGAAAATATAAACTTCGAGTCAAAAAAATTCTGGCATGAATAATAACCTACCATCTCGAACCATATAGAATCTAGTGAGAGCACGCCGTTTTGCGGAATGTTTTTTTCCTCACTAGTATCTTAACCGAATTTGCAATAATCATGTAATGCACTCCCGCATCCATAATGGTTAAGACATAATATTATAAAATGTATCATGATGATATGCAAATGTGCAATATGTTCTGCATTTTCCATCCCCATTCATTTAACTATCTGTCTCAAGTTTTAACTTCTAGGGTCACTATTAATCTATTAGTTTTCATGAGCTAACTAATAACCTGTTCCAAGCTTACAGACTATCAGTTCGATTTCAAAGTTTTCATAGATCACTAAGAACCTATTGGTATCTGTTGGCTCGGTTTTCAAGCAAAAAAAAGAAGATAACAAAGGTAGACAAAGAAGCAGAATTACCGGAACAGACGCTTGGTTCGGAATTTGCCAAAATACCGAACCGAACATCTGGACCGGCATGCCGGACCAGATATTTTATCCAGCATCCTATGGTATACCGAACCTAATATCTAGTTCGGTATCCCTAGGAATGCCAAACCAAACATTTGGTCTGGCCTTCTCTGATATGCCGGACCAAGTACTTGGTCCGGCACGACACATCAATTGTCGGACCAAACATTTGGTCCGGTATGACGAATATGCTGAATCAAAAGGCCCGGTAAGTAAGGATCACCGAATCGAAGCCAACCTCCTAACCTAAATGTCGATCCAACTGTCCCTGGCTCAAATGCCAAGCCAAACTCAGGAAGCTATAACTTCTCCTCCACACTTCACAACTCTACTCTATAAATACGGGAGCTTCTCAACAACAACGGGGATAGATTTTTGGAGAAAAAGAGAGAAAACTCTGCTGAAAATCCATCACTTCGGCTACTTAAAGTTTTTACTCTGTTCGAATATATCTTGTACTTGTAATCAAATCAAAGAGAGAATAATAAGATGAAAATTGAATGATGTAGGCACATTCGGGCTGAACCACTATAAAAACTCTGTGTTATTTACTTTCCTTATCCGCTTTCCAAACTTTGCACTCGTGAACTGTCTCTACACTTGTTGAAATTCATTCCATTACATGCTGGAATATAAAAAACCTCAAGCCAATCAAATCAAATGAAACTTAACTAAAAAAGAAAATCAGATTTAGAGGTGTTTATCCAACTTTTGAGCAAATATTTTTGGTGCTTTCACTGAGAATGCGGACGGACATAGAAAGCCAAACGCTTCCATCCATTATTCTCCCAACCTTAGCACATCATTATAACATGGCTTCCTCTAAGCGAAATGCTGACAAGGGTAAGAATGCACCTACTGCAAATACGCTCAACCCCATCCAAGAAGATCAGGAAACCCAACTACTCGCTCCCTACCTTTAGGCTCGGTTGTCACCCAAGAAGACTTAGAAAGAGTTGTGAATGAGATGACTGACCGCTTCGCTGCCCAACAAGTAGCTTCGGTGGACCAACTCATGAAATGCTTAAGGAGCATGGAGGAATCCACTCACAATACTGGATCCCAGCGAATCCCAGTCTAGAGAGTCGCTAGAAAGAACAGATCTCCCACCAATGATGAATTCAATTAGGAAGATCCAAGGGCTTGAAGCCTAGCCAGGACTCAACCCGAAGCTGGTCCAGAGAGGTCGCCAAGAGCTGGACCCAGTTAAAGGGGCCCCGGACATGGACCATCTATGGTTGATCCTGTCACGCTTCGAACCAATCATCACCAGTTTGGCCTCAATCAAGGCACCATACGCCATCACTATCAATGTGAGGGCCCCTCTTCTCCCAGGGCTGCTCCCAAGTCCAAAGAAAGAATGATGCATCTCTTCAGGGAGTATATCAGGCGCGAACAACTCGAAAGGGGGATAGGCGACAGTGTATCCTGCCCTTTCACAAGGGACGTAGAGGCAACATCCATGCCTCGAGAATGGAAGATGCCCACCATAGATCCATATAAGGGCACCTCTGACCCAATCGTCCACCTACAACGATACTCTCAGCACATGCTCATGAATGGAGCAACTGAAGGTGTACTATTAAATGTTTTCCGCTATTTTTGTCAGATTTAGCAACCACATGGTTTTGTTGCCTACCTCATGGATCCATTAGTTCTTGGAAAATGTTGAAGAAAAAGTTCATAAGCCAGTTCTGAATTCATGTGGAACATCCTAGGGATGCGTATTCCTTGTCCGACGTAAAACAGAAATCAGAGGAACCTCTACAGCAATACCTTACCCATTTTAATGCAGCTGCAACAGCGGTGCAAAACGCGGATGAAAGAATTATATTGATGGTACTATGCAGAGGCGTCCATTCGGACTCGAAACTTGAAAAAAGACTGACAAAAAAGAAGCCTCTAGCTCTTCAGGAACTCTATTATGAAGCAGGAAAATATATGAGATTGGAAGACGCGGTGGTTATCCAACACGGTGAGTAACCCGTAGGGGGTTACGGCTCCCATGGAAACATGAAAGTCCCACCTCGAGGAGAAGGAAGCAAGCCAAACAATGACGATAAAAGTAACCATCAGGGCAACCCCGGGGCTGAAAAAAGCAATAAACGACAATACGGACCGGGACCAAGATTTGATTCCTACACTCCTCTGGATGACACCATGGAAAACATTTACTTGGACACTCAACACGAATTGAAGTACAAATGCCCTCCATATAAGAAGGAATCAGAAGCTACGGTTAGACAGGATAGTACTTTCGCTTCCTTATGTCTCGCAGACATAACACAGAAGAATGTCAGCATTTCCGAGACCTTATTGAAGAATACATCCAAAAAAAGAAACTGAAATGGTACGTACAGCAAAAGAATAACTCTCCCTCTCCGACCCACGAAGGACCAAGGCCGCTCCGACATGGAAATAACAAAGAAGAAGCAAGTGCGAGCCGCTCCAATCAAGAGAAAATAATTGTCCATACTATATCAAGGGGACCGCAATCAGCCAACGGAAGTTGGGTCGAGATGGAGAGGTATGGAAAATCTTTGAAGGATGGAGAAGGGTATGTTAATTCCATTACAGAAGGATGCCTCGCCAAATAAAGAGAAATGGCCAATATAACCTTCAGCCATGAGGATTTGGTTGGAAAGTAGTACCCACATATGAATCCCATGGTCATTTCCGCCTGGATCGGCCCAACAGAGGTGTTCCGCATTTTGGTCGATACGGAAAGCTCGGTGAATGTATTGTTCAAACATGTCTTCAATAAAATGAAGTTATCGATGAAAGACGTATCGCCGTGCAATAAGGCCATACACAGATTCACTTGAGAAGCCACAATTCTGCTGGGGCAGTTGGACTTGTTTGCTGAACTAGAAATTCACCCTCGATCCATTATCCAAAAGCAAACATTTGTGCTGGTAGATGGACATTTTACTTATAACACATTTCTGGGCAGATCTGCATTATTAGATTTCCAGATAGTCTTAGCCCCTTGATGCTTGAAGATGAAGTTCCCTACCGATAGGGGAATAGGAGAAGTAGAAAGCGACCAAGACGCAGCCCGCGATTGTTATGTGACAGAACTCCGCCAGAAAAAAGGAAGGAAAATGGAAAAACCGTAGAGGTTGCCCTCTGTGCCAAAACTGTGGAAGCATAGCAATCAAAGAAGACCCCTCCCCTCGAGTATACTAGTGACTCGTTTAATGAACTAGATCCAAGGGACAGAGAGGAGGAGGCCAGGGCCGAGCCCATGGAGGTTATGGAACATGTTGCAACAAATGATCGCGATGGCACAAGGCTTTTTAAGATTGCAAAGGTGCAGCTCAGCCATGTGTTGCACTGTGCAGCCCAGGCGGGGCTGCACTGTGCTGCACAGGGGCTGCACTGTGCCGCCCATGTTGGCTGCACAGGCAGCCCGGGCGGGCTGCACAGGCAGCCCAAGTGGGGACTGCACAGACAGCCCAAGTGGGCTTCATAGCAGCCCGGCATGGGGTGCATGTGCAGCCCAAGCAAGGGCTGCACAGGCAGCCCGGCAATGGGCTGCATGTCAGCCCGGCATGGGCTGCACAGGCAGCCCGGCCATGGGATGCACAGGCAGCCCGGCCATGGGCTGCAGGGCAGCCCAGGCGGGCTGTGCAGCCCGGTCTGCACAGACAGCCCAGGCTGCACAGATTGGACAGCCAGGGCTGTAGTGCAGCCCAGCCCAGGGCTGCAAATGCAGCCTAGATGGGCAGCATTGGCCAGGCTGCACTGTACAGCCCGGAAGGTGAAAAAATAAATAAAAATAAAAATAAAAATAAAGAAATAATAATAATGTTGTATTTTATTATAATCGACGAATAAATGTTTTCAAGAAAAAGAAAATTTATTTTAAACCTTTTGATAGCATTTTGCATATCAATGCATGTGCTATTTTGTTTTAAAATTAAATAAATTGTTATAATGTGTTTTTAACGAACTAAAAAAAAACTTTAGTTTAATAAATTAAGTTTTTATGTTTCGCCTTGATACATAAGTAGCATGGGGTACTTATGTATTAATGCGAAACGGAGATGTACTTATTTTCCCTATAGACAATGATTTTGCTAAATTTTATTTGCTTTTTTTTAGCGTTATACTGGGTTTATTAATGGAATTTTTGAAAGACGGTTATCATCGTTGACTTTTATTTTTAAGAAGTGTTTCAAAATTATAAACACTTTGATTTTCGGCTCGGGATGGATTGGACTCTGTTGTACCAATGAGCCAAAACTCCACCTTGGCCGACCTGATTCAGGATCGCTACCTGAATCGATGGTATATTACTTGCCCTTTTACCACCAAAGGTCAACGGTCTGCTACATAGGGCTAATCTTATTTTCGATCGGCATCTCCGATCGGCGGGTCACGGACTATGATGGATGAAGGCGTGGGGGTCCCATGTGTAGATCCGTGAACGGATAGCATACGGCCTTTGCCTTAGACCGTCGTGGATATCCTGGGTTGATCGCCAGGTGTATTATGGCGTTATGAGTAGGTTACGGTGCTGATGTCTCCGCGCGCGCTCGAGCTCTATCACTGTAATTTTACAATATTAGCGTCTGTCTGTTTGGTATATTTTATGAGTCATGTTATATTTATCCCATAATTCCCATAATGCAATTTTCTTTACTTTATGATTTTTGGAAGTATTAAAGTTGATTTTGAAAACCCAGTATCTTTGGAGAATGTGTGTATGAACTTATTCTTTGTGTTACAAATAATAATTGGATTGGTATCGTATTGGATTATATACGATAGGTTTGGCCTAAAACCATTGTTTGATTAAAGGAATTGTTTATGGAACCAAATTTGCATGTTAGTTCTCACACACATATATGCCTTATGTTGGTTTATACATGCGGCGTTTTCTTTCCATTTTTGTTGTTTGAGACAATTATTGTTCATAGATCGTGCTTCACTCACACTAGAAATAGTCTGACCCGTGTGATTTGTTTTATAATCCTCGGGTCAGTCTGAGGATTGTGGTTGCAGGTTAGGTTGCGTGGACTGTAGCAGCACTCATATTATTTTCCACGTTTTGGGGTTTTGGACTTTTCAGCTTGGACTTAGGAGTAGTTAATATGTATTATGGTATGTATGTTATTATGTATTTCGGAAGTGATATGTACTATGGACTATGTATCGTGGACATTATTATTATGATATGTATTATGCGTTACGCTGTTGTTGTGCTGAATTGTACATTCTATTATATTCTGTACTATGTAACCTGGAAAATTTTTATCTTGTACCATTGCTTTGAACCAACACTGCGCACAAATGGTAAGTAGAAGGAAAAAAAAATCGAAAAATTTCTCGTGCCAGTGTTAGTTCAAGGGAATGAGTACAACATTTAGCCCTATCGAGTCCCATTCTCCGTGCTTTCCGACAGTAATACTTAGTATTGCTCTTGGTTGGCATGGGTATAGGGGCCGTGCGTTACAAGGTGCTCATGATCCTTCATGAGCCAAGCTACGTTTAGTAAGAATGTTAACCCTCTTTTGTAAATATGCACATAGTTTTCCCCGTTACATTCATTATAGCATGCATTGACTATGGGAACACAGTCAAAATTGAGTGTTGGGGGGAGGGGGAAATCTCATTTCATTTTTTTTAAGTTTCATGGAATTTTTGAATTTTCGTTCTCTTTTAACTTAAAAAAAATCTCAAAATTTTTGAATCTTAAAAACATTTTCTTTTTAGCATTTTGATTTATTTTTGAAGAAACACTATAGGATAGTATAAGTTTTGGTCAATAAATTGAAATTTTTGAAAATTTATTTGTCTTAACAAAAAAAATGAAGTTTGATTACAAGTAACAGTGGTTTAACTAGTATATAGGAAGGTTCATATGTACTAATCATGAAGTATGTTCAAATTGAAAATCTTTGTTTAAAATAGTGGTAATGTAAAGGATATAACATTTTTATCTTCTAAGTTAAATGGTGCTAAGATGATTTTGCAGAACTCTCTCTTTCTAAAAAAAAATAGAAAAAAAACACAAAAAATTATAAGTAAAAAAACAAAAAAAAACATTTGTATATATGTATATTTATATATAAATATTAACACCTAGAGTCATGTGTTCACACTCGTGTGTTCACTCGCCATGCTCTGTACCCTTGTCACGTAAGCCCCAAAGACAATGCGTGATTGGTATAACTGGCCTCAGTTTATCTGAGTTAGGTGTATGTATATAAAATTCTTTTTAATAACGCCTATAGTCGATAAGTGTTCACACTTATGTGTTCACTCGCCATGCTCTGTATTCCCCTCACAGCAGTCCATAAGGCAATGCATGGAAAATATATCCGGCCTCAGTTTATCTGAGTTAGGCATATGTAGATATTGTTAATATCAATAAAAGTTTCAAGTAAGAGAGTGTAAGCAATTGAAATCCAAACACCAGTTTAACTTGTTTGATTTAACTTGTTATTGGAAAGAAATGAAAATACCACTTTGACAAACTTTGATAATCAACTAAGGATCCATTTCACAATTACATTGTGGTATCAACCGAAATAACTAGCCAAACTATAGTCTATCTGTTATGACAACTTGATTTTATTGGAAATTTTGATGAGTAAATGACTTAAATTTTGAAGATTAATGACCAAAACTTATATTTAACTTATTTGTTTCTATTTAAAAGTAAATCTTTTATTTATGAAAATTTTCAAAAACTTGCATTCATCCCATTGTAAATAAATCTTGCACTTTGTAAACCCTTACGAGACAAAACTCGTCCAAGTAGGAACACCCAGAGGTTTAACGGCTTATTGCATACGCTCAATGCAATCGTGCTTCCTACGAAAACAGATTTGTAATAATTTTCCTTTATTCGAGGACGATTAAAGAGATGAGTGTGGGGGAATTTGATGTGTACGTAAATGTGCATATATTTACATCCATATTTTATCTATTTTTATTTAAATAAAAGTGATATTTGGACATTTTAACATGTTTAAAACCAAAATTCTATTATTTTCAAATGATCATATATTCATCTTCATTCAGGGGAAAAATGGTCATTTTTGTGCACGTGTCAATTAGAGAATTTTTACTTGGACATTTTTAATGATTTTTATATAAAATTTTGATGCATATAGAAGTGGAATTCATGAAGATATATGCATGCACAAGGGAATACAGAGGAATAAAGAGAAAATAATTCAAGTTCAAGATCATGGAGGACCCTACCCACTTACCTAAATCTACAATTAGAAGCTAATGGACAACTAAGTGGAGATTAAAACTTCATGTACAATAAATGATGGATTACTTAGTGGGTAATGGTAACTTGGTGGCCACACTTCCTAAATGACATTTTGAAAAGCTCCCTAAAAATAGAATTAGGGTTTTATGAATGTATAAATAGCCCTCTTGTGTACATATAAACATCTTCTACTTTTTGAAATTAGTTAGGAATTTAAAATACAGGTTATAAGCACTATGTTCCATGAAATAAAAATGGCTTCCTAGCCACTTTTTCTTCTCTTTTCTACTTGTTTTATTTACTTTTTTGCTCATTTTTATTTTTGTGCTCTCTTTTATTTCATGTTCAAAGTTTAGATTTACATTTATGCACTAGTTTAATTCATTTCCTTCTAGTAATTAATCTTCTTTTTCTTTGTTTATTTTCTACTTTATTTCATTTTCAATGTTGAAATCTCTATGTGTTGAAATGATAACACAAATGAGAGGCTAAACCCCTACAATTTAGGAGTAATGAAGCTTTCTTTTATCATGTAGATTCAACATAAAATTTTCTATGTTTGATTTCTTTTATGTTTTATGAGAAAATGGATGTTTATACTTGTTTGTATTTTATGTTGAATTTGATAACCTACTTTGTTCATAACAAATAGCCTATGCTTATCTCATTAATCACAATCCGCCTCTTCATCTAAATATGATCATGGCAATGAAGTGAAGTTTAAATCAAAATTTGATGATCTACGTTACTAATTAATAGTAAATAGTTCATGCTTAAACTAGATTGGTTTCATTTTCTATGCTATGTTTCATGAGATATGAAAAGTAGGACTAGAGTTGTATTATGTTTGATGGTTTGATTTGTGTTAATTAATAACTAAAAATAGGCCATGCTTATAATAAATACGTCACTAATCCTACTTCGATTAAAAAGAGATCATCATTTGATTTTCTGTTGATTTATGTGAAGAATATAAGAAAGAGGATTTTCCTCTAAACTGAATTTTAATCACATAGTTTTTAATCTCAACATTTTCCTAGCTTTCTAGTTTTCAGAGCAATTTCCACTTTTGCTTTAATTTGATTATTAGAAAATTAGAAAATCTAAAAATTCCCCATGGATCGACCCATACACGTCACGTACTAACTTTTGCACGCCGTGCACTTGCGGTAAAATTAATTCAAAATTTATCAGCATTTTTCTAAATCAATAGAAAATTTGTTGTTAAACCGTTAGCTTACCATTGTGCATGACTCAACAATCGAAGAGCAATGGTCTCATTCTTTTATAAATTCTAAGGACTTCTCTCTAGCTAGAGCTTTCACTAAAGGGTTTGCCAAATTCTTATCACTACGTATGTGATGCATTCTAACAGCTCACGAAGAGAGTAGCTCTCTAATGTTGTGGTGCGTATGACGTATCTGTCATCTCTTACCGTTGTAATAACTGTTCTGTACTTTTGTATAGCCGCGGTACTGTCCCAACGGATCAACATAGCCAATATCAGTTTTTTCCATAAAGGAGTCTCAGCTAGAAGATTTCTTAAGTAATCTGATTCTTCACTAGTTGTGGCTAGTGCTATCATTTCAGATTCCATAGTGGACTGGGACAAAATAGTCTATTTCTTGTATTGCCAAGAAATAGCTCGACCAACTATGCTAAAGATATAGCCATTGGTTGCTTTTTAATCGCACGACATAGGCAATGTACGATCTAGTACAATCAGCGGCATACTAACGGCTGCCAATAATGCTCGCATAATCAGACTGTCTTATACATTCTCCAGTATGCTTAAATAGTTTTACATTGGGAATATATGGTATACATGCAGGTTACGGTCAATGTAATTGTATTTCTTTAGTATCTTCTCAATATAATGAGATTGATCCAAAGAAACTCCCTTTTCTGACCCAGTAATCTTAATACCAAGGATTACACTTACTTCATCAAGATTTTTCGTATCAAAGTTGGCACTTAACAAAGATTTAACAGTGTTTATGGCATGAATGTTTGACCCAAAAATAAGCAGGTCATCTACATACAAACATAGAGTGGTGCAAATATAGCTCTCAAGTTTATAATAAATCCATTTGTCACTTTTATTAACCTTGAAACCATGGGAGATTATTAAGTTATAAAAAATTTCATGCAAATTCTTAGTTGCTTGTTTTAAACCATAAAGATTTATCTAATTTGCAAACTTTATGTTCTTGACCCTGAATCACAAAACCTTCAGGTTTGTCCATATAAATTTCCTTTTCTCATTCACCAAGCAGTTTTAATGTCCATTTGGTGTATTATCAAATCATGAATAGATGCAAGTGAAATTAGTATCTAATGGATGTAATTCTAATTACAGGTGAAAAAGTATCAAAAACGTATATATTTTCTCTTTGCCTAAACAATTTGGCTACTAAGCGAGCTTTATATTGATTAACTATGCCAACAGGTTTTAATTCTTTTTTAAGTAACCATTTACAGCCTATAGACTTGCAAGCAGGCGGTAATCTACTAAATGCCAAGTCTTATTTGATTATAAAGTATCCATCTCATCAATTATTGCCACTTTCCAAAAAATGACATCTAATGAAGATAAGGCTTCTTGGAGGTTTAAGGGATCCTCCTCCATAGTAAAAACCCAAAAACTTAAACTATAATCCTTTGCAATTCTTTCTCTTTTACTTCTTCTACGTTTGTTATCAAAAGATTCATTAGGTTCTATTCTAATAAGCATAGTGCTATTAGATGTGCCCCACTATTCCTCAATTTAAATGGAAATCTAAATTCATAAAAAAATCATCATTAGATTCTATGATATTATGTGCATTCAGCTCATAAAATCTATATGCTTTGCTATTAATAGCATAGTCAATAAATATACATTCGTATGCTCTAATTTCTAATTTAATTTCTTAGGATCAGGTATACGAACATATGCTAAACATCCCCAAAGTTTAAAAAAAGACACATTCGTTTTATAATTTCTTAAGATTTCAAAACGTGAAATTTTGATTTTTGACTTACTGGAATAAAGAGAAAATAATTCAAGTTCAAGATCATGGAGGACCCCACCCACTTACCTAAATCTACAATTAGAAGCTAATGGACAACTAAGTGGAGGTTAAAACTTCATGTACATTAAATGATGGATTACTTAGTGGGTAATGGTAACTTGGTGGCCACACTTCTTAAATGACATTTTGAAAAGCTCCCTAAAAATGGAATTAGGGTTTTATGAATGTATAAATAGCCCTCTTATGTACATATAAATATCTTCTACTTTTTGAAATTAGTTAGGAAATTAAAATACAAGTTATAAGCTATATGTTCCATGAAATAAAAATGGCTTCCTAGCCACTTTTTCTTCTCTTTTCTACTTGTTTTATTTACTTTTTTGCTCATTTTTATTTTTGTGCTCTCTTTTATTTCATGTTCAAAGTTTAGATTTACATTTATGCACTAGTTTAATTCATTTCCTTCTAGTAATTAATCTTCTTTTTCTTTGTTTATTTTCTACTTTATTTCATTTTTAATGTTGAAATCTCTATGTGTTGAAATGATAACACAAATGAGAGGCTAAACCACTACAATTTAGGAGTAATGAAGCTTTCTTTTATCATGTAGATTCAACATAAAATTTTCTATGTTTGATTTCTTTTATGTTTTATGAGAAAATGGATGTTTATGCTTGTTTGTATTTTATGTTGAATTTGATAGCCTACTTTGTTCATAACAAATAGTCTATGCTTATCTCATTAATCACAATCCGCCTCTTCATCTAAATATGATCATGGCAATGAAGTGAAGTTTAAATCAAAATTTGATGATCTATGTTACTAATTAATAGTAAATAGTTCATGCTTAAACTAGATTTGGTTTCATTTTCTATGCTATGTTTCATGAGATATGAAAAGTAGGACTAGAGTTGTATTATGTTTGATGGTTTGATTTGTGTTAATTAATAACTAAAATAGGCCATGCTTATAATAAATACGTCACTAATCCTACTTCGATTAAAAAGAGATCATCATTTGATTTTATGTTGATTTATGTGAAGAATATAAGAAAGAGGATTTTCCTCTAAATTGAATTTTAATCACATAGTTTTTAATCTCAACATTTTCCTAGCTTTCTAGTTTTCAGAACAATTTCCACTTTTGCTTTAATTTGATTATTAGAAAATTAGAAAATCTAAAAATTCCCCATGGATCGACCCAACTTTTGCACGCCGTGCAATTGCGGTAAAATTAATTCAAAATTTATCAGCATTTTTCTAAATCAATAGAAAATTTGTTGTTAAACAGTCAGCTTACCATTGTGCATGACTCAACAATCTAAGAGCAATGGTCTCATTCTTTTAGAAATTCTAAGGACTTCTCTCTAGCTAGAGCTTTCACTAAAGGGTTTGCCAAATTCTTATCACTACGTATGTGATGCATTCTAACAGCTCACGAAGAGAGTAGCTCTCTAATGTTGTTGTGCGTATGATGTATCTGTCATCTCTTACCGTTGTAATAACAGTTCTGTACTTTTGTATAGCCGCGGTACTGTCTCAATGGATCAACACAGCCAGTATCGGTTTTTTCCATAAAGGAGTCTCAGCTAGAAGATTTCTTAAGTAATCTGATTCTTCACTAGTTGTGGCTAGTGCTATCATTTCAGATTCCATAGTGGACCGGGACAAAATAGTCTATTTCTTGAATTGCCAAGAAATAGCTCGACCAACTATGCTAAAGATATAGCCATTGGTTGCTTTTTCATCATCAAATAAAGTGTGCCAGTCTGCATCGGTGTATCCTTCAAGGATAGCTGGAAACTTTTCATAATGTAACCCAAGGTTCATGGTTCATTTTAAGTGTCTCATGACCCTTTTAATAGCATGCCAGTGCTCTATATTAGATTTGCTAGTAAGCTTGCATAATAATCGCACGACATAGGCAATGTACGATCTAGTACAATCAGCGGCATACTAACGGCTGCCAATAATGCTCGCATAATCAGACTGTCTTATACATTCTCCAGTATGCTTAAATAGTTTTACATTGGGAATATATGGTATACATGCAGGTTACGGTCAATGTAATTGTATTTCTTTAGTATCTTCTCAATATAATGAGATTGATCCAAAGAAACTCCCTTTTCTGACCCAGTAATCTTAATACCAAGGATTACACTTACTTCATCAAGATTTTTCGTATCAAAGTTGGCACTTAACAAAGATTTAACAGTGTTTATGGCATGAATGTTTGACCCAAAAATAAGCAGGTCATCTACATACAAACATAGAGTGGTGCAAATATAGCTCTCAAGTTTATAATAAATCCATTTGTCACTTTTATTAACCTTGAAACCATGGGAGATTATTAAGTTATAAAAATTTTCATGCAAATGCTTAGTTACTTGTTTTAAACCATAAAGATTTATCTAATTTGCAAACTTTATGTTCTTGACCATGAATCACAAAACCTTCAGGTTGGTCCATATAAATTTCCTCTTCTAATTCACCAAGCAGTTTTAATGTCCATTTGGTGTATTATCAAATCATGAATAGATGCAAGTGAAATTAGTACTCTAATGGATGTAATTCTGATTACAGGTGAAAAAGAATCAAAAACATCTATATTTTCTCTTTGCCTAAACAATTTGGCTACTAAGCGAGCTTTATATTGATTAACTGTGCCAACAGGTTTTAATTCTTTTTTAAGTAACCATTTACAGCCTATAGACTTGCAAGCAGGCGGTAATCTACTAAATGCCAAGTCTTATTTGATTATAAAGTATCCATCTCATCAATTATTGCCACTTGCCAAAAAATGACGTCTAATGAAGATAAGGCTTCTTGGAGGTTTAAGGGATCCTCCTCCATAGTAAAACCCCAAAAACTTAAACTATAATCCTTTGCAATTCTTGCTCTTTTACTTCTTCTACGTTTGTTATCAAAAGATTCATTAGGTTCTATTCTAATAAGCATAGTGCTATTAGATGTGCCCCACTATTCCTCATTTTAAATGGAAATCTAAATTCATAAAAAAACCGTCATTAGGTTCTATGATATTATGTGCATTCAGCTCATAAAATCTATATGCTTTGCTATTAATAGCATAGTCAATAAATACACATTCGTATGCTCTAATTTCTAATTTAATTTCTTAGGATCGGGTATACGAACATATGCTAAACATCCCCAAAGTTTAAAAAAAGACACATTCGTTTTATAATTTCTTAAGATTTCAAAACGTGAAATTTTGATTTTTGACTTAAGGATTTTATTCAATATATAACATATGGTCAATAAAAATTTCCCCCACCAATGTGATGATGCACCCGAATTAAGTAAAACAACAACTAGTTTAGTTAAAGTTCTATTTTTTCCTTTCAGTTTTACCATTCATTTCAGGTGAATATGGTGTAGTTCGTTCATGTATTATTTCATGTAAGTTGTAAAATTTAATAAACAAACTTCATTTATATTTAGTTTCTCTATCACTACGTAATCTTTTAAATTTCTTACCAGATTGATTTTCAATTTCAATTATAAAAGATTTAAACATCTCAAATGCATCAATTTTTTCGATGAGGTATACATAAGTAAATCAGAGCAATCATCAATAAAAATGATAAAGTAACGGTGTCCATTTCTAAATCAATGTACCATTAATCTCATATATATCAGAATGAATCATGTCTAAGGGTTCATAATTTCTATCAACTGGGTTTCTTAAATTTTTTTGCTTGAATACATGATTCACATTTATCAAAATCAGTTTATGGCATTTTATGAATTAGATCTAAGGTGCATACGTTATGAGTTATATGTTTATTAATATGATAAAGTCTATTATCACAGATATTAAAATCACACAACATATAAGCAGAACTGGTTACTTTATTAGATTCAACATTAAGTCAAAACATACCCTCATAAGCATAACCCTTCTCTACAAACATGCCCTTATAAGTCAAAGTGTACAAATCAGTCCCAATAACTTGAGTAAGACCGGCCTTATTAAGGAGAACCAGAAACCAGATTCTTTCTCATCTCTAGAGCATGCATCACGTCTTTCAGAAGTTCTGTCATTCTAGAGGTAAATTTGATTTCCACATTTCCAGCGCCAGCAGCTGTAGTGGTGTGAGATTCTCCAAGTAGCGCTTTCTGATCCTCAACAACAGTGTATGTACTGAACATAGCACGATCATAGAAGACTTGGTGAGAAGCACCTGTATCTACTTACCACACCTCTGATCCATTAACAAGGTGAATCTTAGAAATTATAGTCGTAAGAGGCTTCTTAGTTAGGTTAGCCTATGGTGTAGAGCTTGGCCTGTTCCATCACTTACGTACCTATGACTTGGTTTTCCACAGCTGTAACATAGAAATAACGGTCTAGAATCACTTTTTTAGGTTAGTTTTTGCTATCTCTTTTGGTTCCCTTACAAGTTCCAATTCCGTTTGTTATGGTTGCGATTATGATTCTTAAAGGTTTTTGGATTTAGTTTCAAAACTACAAGCTTGATTTTTATAGTGTTGTTGTTGGTGACAACAAGCACTTTCTCTTTCTGATCCTGTTTACGAGCCTCCTCCTCAATGCGGAGGTGAGTGATTAAGCTCTCTAAGGAAAATTCCTTAGTCTTATGCCTAAGCACATTCTTAAAATCCTTCCAACCTGGAGCAATTTGTCGATTATAAGAACAATCTTAATTTTTTTTTATCCAAACTCATACCTTCGGAGAGGATCTCATGATCTATTTTCTGAAGCTCATGAAACTGCATCTCTACTGACCTTTCATCCGTCTTTTGATGCTTAAGGTAGCGGTTGACGGCATACTTCTTTGCTCCTGCCTGCTTTATATCATACTTTTTTATGCATCGCTTCCCAGATCTCCCTTTTGTTTTTTCTGAATTATATTAGTCATACAGATCATCACTGAATCCATTGAGGAAGAAATTCTAGTACAGATAATCCTGCTCCATCCAAGTCTCTACAGCTCTTTCGATTTGTCTATGCAGGCTCGCATCTGCTCTCTCTTGATTTTGCTGGGTCTGTCTGGCAACTGTGGTTTATCCATTGTCAATACAACAACCAACCTTTCACATAGTTAGAAAAACTCCATCTTCTGGTGTCATCGCTTAAAATGCAGGCCCTTGAATATGAACGGTGCAGCAGAGACCATCGGCACCTGAAACATTGACGTTGGGGCAGCATCATCCAAGGGTGCAGCAGAAGTCATTGTTTGCGTAATCGTCTTCAAATTGTTGTAAAACAATGCACTTCGGCTGAGTCGTGTGCGTTGTTACTCACTTGAAGTTTTTTAGGCGTTCTGCTCAGTGGTGCAAAAAAGTCTAGGCAAATATTTCCGCCTCTAGGATAAAATATGATCTCTTTCTTTACGGTATCGACTCGTCTGCACATACAAAATCGACTCCGATGCACTCAAAAATTACCGCTTGCCTCTTTGTTTAAAAAATTCCATGGAGAAGAAGAAATGATTTGATAGGATAGATGTCGTTCTTTTGTTTGGTCTCGTCTAAACATCAATTAAATGGATGGAATACAAAATGGAACATTGCTGGAGAGTGAGGTGACGCCGGCTCAAAAAACGGATTTTAAATTTACCGTTTCAAAAAATAACGATCTGAAAATACAAAATAATTTTCGTCTAGAAATATAAGCGTTACACCATAACAAGTCTGAGCTCGGTCCGGTCAGTTTGCATTTTCTTTATTGTGATATTTATAACGCAAATTGACTTGTTTTTTTAAACTCAATTTTGATTATATATTTTCCTTGAATTTTAGTAAATTTCTAAGAATATTTTCAGTATAACATATATGTTTTAAAAAGCGCAGACTAGTTTGAATTTCACATAGCATTTTTAAACGCAAAGGTCAAGCCGTGCATGCTTTCTATAAATATGTATTTGTTAATATGTCTTTTATTATCAAATTTTATAGAATTTTTGTAAAATTTTCAGATATAATTAAGATATTCAAAAAGTGCGAACTGGTTTGCACTCTTTGCTTAAAAAGGAAAGCAAATTAACATGTCCAAATATGAACTTCATACCCAAGCCCCTTAACCTAATCAATTATTGTAGATACAAATCTAATTGATGGGAAAACCCTGCTCTGGTCTAAGCAGCACATTTGGTTTCAGCATGTATTATGCATCCCTTGCTCAATACCTAATGAACAAATGAGCACCCCAAGTTAAATTTGGAGATGCAACAAAAAAGAATTTACCTGAACTCTTATAATATATGTACAAAAATGATAATCTGGATAATTCTATCTCATAATTGATGGACATAATATAAGTTCGTCTAAGTAGACCTAAATAGTAATGTAGTTATGGTATACTGGTTGACTTATCAATCCTTTCAAGTTTCAATGAAATCGAATTAATTATGCCTATCAAAGTTGGTTGACTAATTAATGTTTTAACTGACATCAGAATAGTTCTAAATCCTCCGACTTTTCAGTTTCTTAAATGATATCAAATTACATATAATTTTACAAGGAATACCAAATCGTAGGGGCATTACTCAGTACTAAATGCATGTTTAATGTCTGGTCTGCTGCTTGAAATTAGTTGTGTGTATCTAATAAAATAGATAAAATATTTGTATTTGTAAAAGCTACATGATAATGCAATCATGGATACACATAGTAATCAAGAATCAAATAACCAGATTTAAACTAGTTAATGATGAAACGTTGAATATGCCTACTATTGTCAGTCCTAAAAGAAAAGTGATTTTTTTTCTTCTTTCTTCCAAGGTCAAGTTTACTCAAGCAAACATGCATTCAGTTTTACCCATGGTAACTAAACATCCACACTACTACATCTAAATCAAACACAAGCAGGTATAGAACAATCCTGCTGGTAACTGCATCTGTTAGCCGTTCTTTGAATGATAGATTGCACATTAAGTGCTAGAAGGGGTGTGAATTGACATTACATATTTGAATTAAGTAAAAGCACGATCCTTTCTCAGTTGGTTATAGTTTACACTAATTATGATATTCACGGGTATGTATATCAAATCTACACAAATATACCATGCAAGTGGATATTTGATCCAAAGCTGAGGTTAAAGCTGGTTCAGATTGGACATGCTTTCTAATAAACCATAAATTTCAACTTTCTAAGTTCTACTTGGTTTCATTTGTGTTTCCAACATTTATTACAAAATACGAGGATAATGAAACAAAATTTTAAATTTTTAAGTCATTAGAACGACGATGAAAGGACGATGGAGGACACGAAGAGATGACGGAGGGGATAATTGTTTTCTATTCTTTTCTTATTTCTCAAAAGACTATAAATAATTTTTTTCTATTTTATACGCTAGCTTCGTTTTTCAAAATTAGTTGTTTTAAAAAAAATAGTTACATCATGTGTACGGTTTTTGGACGAAAGCGCAAACCAAACAAGGCCTTAGAGTTTGAAGTTTCAAATAAAGCAGGTCGGGCTCAATTCATTTGTTCCAAAATTGTGTGTTCCTATGTGCCTAGCTAATCACGGCCATTGATTAGTTGCATAAAAAATAGTGAAAACCACACACAAAATGGATGATTAGATTTCATATGAAACCGAAGGCACGTCAATTTTAAAGATAGAGGAATTGGAGGGATTGTTGTATGGTTTAATGTAGAACAGCCACTCCCCACATATATCAAATACCATTGTATATCAAATCCACTACTAACTTAGACCAATTTGCTACTTTCTTTTCTATGCATAACATTAGTGTTTTCACGACCCAACATGCCTTTGTCCGATCTTGAATAACCATGAATCACTACAAGAGAGACAGGCTATTCCAACGGCTCCCAGCCGTTGGCGGCCGTTGGTAGCCGTTGGAAAAGCCATTGAGCATTCACTCTTTCCAACGGCTTCCAACGGAAGCCACATGGTTATTCCAACGGAATTTTCAACGGCTACCAACGACAAAAAGCCGATGGACGCCATTGGAAGCCGTTGCAATAAAATGACCAAATAGCCGTTGGTAGCCGTTGCTAATCTGGGTGAAATTTTTTTTATAACAGCGAGCCATTCAACTTCCAGCCACACATAATTAATATATATCCATTTCCACTGCATTTCACATATATATATATATACATACATACATATATATATATATATATCACATATCCAACACATTATACCACAAACAATATAATAAACCAAAAATTAACATCAAACATTACATATTCAAACCAAACTCCAAGTCAATATGTACATAAACAACAAAACCCTCACCAACACCAACTCCAATCCATATTCAAGTCAAAATATACAATCCAAACAGTTAAACCTCACCACCACAAAGTCAATATATGCACAATAACCATCAAACACAATCCTCACCACCTTAAAGTCAATATATACAATAACCAACCACAAAGACAATAATCACCATACCTCTCAAGCATCATCCTCACCTCTGGAAGCACCAGACAATGAAGGGAAGGAACCATGTTTATGCGCGTACTCCGCTAAACGTTGATTCAGCTGCTCCATTTGTATAGCGCGAAGACGGTCCTGCTCTTGCGGCTGCTCAACCATGGCTCTAACTCTTTTATTTCTGTTTTTTCACACGCCTTTCGAGCTGCCCTAACCTGCAAATAGAATGTGAGATGTTCACATTTGTATTATAATCATTTTCTGAAGCAATGCATATTTTAAAATATAGAAACGTAAATGACGTGACCTTAAGTAATGCATATACCACAAGGAAATGCATATTTTATTAAATGATAATGGTGTAGGATGGTAAATCACGTATATGTTAGATTAACTCAGGTAGAAATCATCATATGTATTGTGTATCTATAGGTTAATTTATTAAATATAATATGGCAATGTTTATAAGATTACCGCTTGGTTTCCATAGTCATAGCGCCTATTCCGCTGCGTCAGATCCATGATAATGTCGAAAATATTATCTTGCTCCTCTACCATCAACTCATAGCGATCCAATTCTGAAAGCAGCTCTGCCCGTGCCTCCTGAAACTTTGCCTAAAATAAAAACAATTACAGGTTAAAAGTAATAGAATAGGATTTAAACTTATCTAATAAAATAAGATTTAAAATATGCATACATATACAGCCGTCGCCTTATTATCCTCATCCCACTGATATGTAATATTGCCAGCATTGTCTGCTTGTCTTGATGCGTGGGTGTGGGTAAATACCTCCATCATAGACACGGGACGTCCAAGCGATCTTTCCTGCAATAAATAATTTATATATTTTAATTTTTCATAGCTAATTACTGAACTGATTAATATACAAAATGTAATAACGGTTTAGATTCGTAATTGATAAATTTACCAAGTCCTCACGGTGATGCTAAAAAGACTTGGATCCGCCACGATGCGTTACAGGATTCCTACTTCTATTGGCGGAGTTCCTCTCCGACTCCACCTGCAATTTAAATTAAATATTATATTTACTAATTGCGAAATAATTAACTATATATTTGGTAGATTTACCTTGAACTCGTCGGTCTCCCACTAACTCATCCAAGAATCCCACACGAAAGTGCGCATCCAGTTCGGTTTCTTCCCCGATTTTTTAAGAGCTGACATTACCTCCCTGTAATTTTTGGCGACCTTCGAATTCCAGTAGCGCTGAACCATGGCGACATCGGGCTCCGCCAAGTCCACTTGCCCCTATACAGAGAGAAAATATTACTAATTGTTCATTTATACTTATTCATTTAGTAAAGTGGTATGAACTCACCAGAAAATCCTGGCAGATGGCCTCCCTGACTTTATCAGGGATCTTACTCCACTTACGCCAGCAATCTGTCATCCTGCTTATATATGATTGCTTGGAAATGCCAAGCACAACTCCTGAGGGCTCCAAATCAAATCCCCTGTGTTAAATATAAAACAAAGCTTTAGACAAGTACATATATGTATGAACAAATTTATATTGTTATCATTTTAATTTTGATACTAACGCTCCATCAGCCTTCTGCTGCAAATATACAAGTGGTCGAGCCGGACGCTCACCACTACTCTTGCCGGCCGAGCGAGAAGAGCTACGACGTCTGGAGCCTGACATAATAGCTGTTGAAAGTTTCATTTTTGATTATAGACATAGATAAAATGATGATGATATATGGTGCATGTATAAAGTCATTTTTAATTGGTAGTGCATGTAATGATGATGATGATATGTGATGCGTGTACGTGAATAATTGTAAAAATTACCGGATATTACTCAGTCCTCATCGTTTTCTAATTCAGACTCGGTCTCGTGTTCTATATCGTTTCCCTCTACACTCTCAAATGCTTCGACTAATACATTTCTTTCATTATTTAATTGTCCAAAATCAGTTTGATCGTCTGTAATTGTGATTTCAACATTTTTCCTTGATATCTGCTTGATAAGTTTGTTCTTCTGGAATATTCTTTCCATTAAATGTAAATCTCGCCTTGGTTTTAAAAACCGCAGACCAATCCACTTTATCTCTTTTTAGAGACGGATAAGGGGCGTAATAAACTTGTAGGGCTTGTTTGGCTAGTACAAAAGGATCGTACTGCTGATAACGGGAGGTATGTTTTATTTCTATAAAATTATAATTTGGATGCACGTTAATGCCAGAACCTGGAACATTGCTGAACCAGTTGCATCTAAACAAAAAAACTTCCTCTGCAGGTCTTATAAAATATGTCAATTGCATAATCTGGGTTAACACGCCATAAAAATCATGTATATGATTATTAGGATCATCGCTGCCTTTAACAAATACACCGGTATTGTTTGTTAATTTTTCAACACCGTATTCTTTGGTGTTGAATTTATATCCATTAACGAAAAATACCGGATACGTTTTAACTTTCCTTTTTGGTCCCAACGCCAAATGTTTTAATCCTTCATCGACCACAATATTTGTAGGATCACAAACGTAGTTTAAAAACCAAGTAGCGAAATTTTTGCTTAAATCGCCGTTTGGATTTTGTGATTCATAAACACTGCAAACAAAAACATAATATATTGCTTTATTATTAATTTATACATGCAGTATTAAATTAAATTTATCAAAACTTATAATCGGATAATTACCTAATAAATGGTGCAACTTCTGGACAATTAAGAAGAATATATGTGTGTGCTACATGGTAATCTCTATCATCTAACCATACTTCTACACATTTTCCAGCATGTCGACCATGTTGTTTAAAAATAGATAACATTGCTTCAGAAGAAAAATCTTGTTCAACAGCCTCATCATTACGCGCAACACTTTGAAATGATAAATTCACATGATCATTGAAATAATGAGAGAAAAAGAACGATGCTTCTTCTTCTATATATGATTTGCAAATCGAACTTTCAACTCGACCTTTTTGTCTCACTTTTTTCTTTAAATGATTTAAGTACCTAATAAAATATTTCATATCAATATTGATTTTTATTTATAGTTAAATTAACATTTACATACTTAGTATTAATAACATACCTCTCGAATGGATACATCCATCCATATTGCACAGGACCTCGAAGACGTGCTTCAAATGGAAGATGAACAGATAAATGCTCTATTACATTGAAAAAAGCTGGATGAAATATTTTCTCCAGTTTGCAGAGCAGTATAGGGATTTCTACCTCAAGTTTACGAAGACGGTCAACTTTTAACGTAGTTGAACGAAGCTCCTTATAAAATAAACTAAGTTCTTTTATAACCTTCCAAAATTTTACGGGCAACAATTCTTTGAAAGCGATGGGTAACAAATTTTGCATCATTACATGACAATCATGACTTTTCATCCCACTCAATCTTCCGTTCTTATAGTCGACACATCTATGAAGATTAGACGAAATTCCATCAAGAAATCATAATCCTTCCACCCATTTTAACAGTACTTTAACTTGGTTGTTATCAGTTCATAACATGCTTTGGGGTTTTAGTGTCATTTGGCTTCATATGAAGCTCGGGACGATTGCATATTTCTTCTATATCACGTCTAGATTTCTGATCGTCCTTAGTCTTGCCCTTAACATTCAAAAGTGTATTAAACACATTATCAAATACGTTTTTCTCCTTATGCATCACGTCAATGTTACGACGGATCAAGAGATTTTTTCAATAAGGCAACTCCCAGAATATACTCTATTCGCACCAATTATGAAACGTCGATTTACCTTGGATTTCAGTTTGCTGCCCGGTTTCATGTATCTTTGGATAATCTTTTACAAGTTCATATATATCTTCATTTGACCAAATCATTGGTGGTTGTAAAGTCTCATGTCTATTAGTTGTGAAGTTTTTTTTGTCCCTTCTAAAAGTATGATTAATATGGAGAAAACGTCGATGACAATCAAACCATGAAATTTTCTTCCCATACCGTAAAGAAAATGCTCGTGTTTCTTCCATACAGTAAGGACAAGTAAAACGACCGGCCGTACTCCAACCCGAAAGCATTGCATATGCAGAAAAATCGCTAATAGTCCATAACAAAGAAGCGAACATCCGAAATTTTTTCATTCGATACGTCGTATGGTTCAACTCCTTCATACCACAATGTTTTCAACTCTTCGATTAGTGGTTGTAAGTAAACATCGATACCCTGTGTCGGATTATCAGGGCCAGGGACGACAATTGTGAGAAACATATATGGAGTTTTCATATACATCCACGGGGGTAGATTGTAAGGTGTAATGATTATAGGCCAAGATGAATATTTAGAACCAAACTGAGAAATTTGTGAAAATCCATCAGTACACGAACCTAGTCTTACGTTACGGCTATCCGCTGCGAAATCGGGATATTTCTTATCAAAATACTTTCATGTTTTGGGTGTGTTAACGTACCTTCTTCAGGTGTTCTCACACTGTGCCATCTCATATGATGCGCTGTTACAAATGATGCATATAACCTATGAAGTCTATGAGTGATAGGTAAATAATGCATACGCTTGTATGGAACTTCTTTTCCCTTTTTTCCTTGGTTTGTATCTTTCTTGATTACATATTTTACAATTCCGAAGACTGACATCATCTTACCAAAACAGCATGCAACCATTTAGACATGTATCAATTTTTTGATACGGCAAACCGAAAGACGACATATTTTCACTTCGTAATAATTTTCGCACATTAAATTATCTAATGGTATATGACGTTTAGCAGCTTGTACAACAGCCATAAATCCGGCTTCTGTGAGGTTGTACTTTGATTTCATTGCAATGTACTCTGCAGTTGCCAATAATTGAGTGCCGCTAGTACATCCATTCCAAAGAGGTTTCTTAGCAGCATCCAATAAATCATATATTTTTTCGCTCCAACATTTGATTCCTCTTCGACGTTAACATCGTCGTTATTAATTTCAACAGCAGGGAACATTGATCGTGCTTCAACCATATGTTCAATGAGATTCGTCGTACTAACTTCATCACTAATGACCTCTATTGACTGTTCTTCGTTACGTATTATAATTTCTTCATGACGATCCCACACCAAATAATTAGTTACGAAACCATATTGGCGCAAATGAATCCTAACCATATTCGGTACTAAATGCTTCAAAAATTTGCACCTACTACGTGTACAACGAATTTCTATGTCGTTTCCAATATTACTTAAAGCAAATTCGACAAACACATTAACCCCGTTAAGAAAATGTTTACTTATTGAGCCTCTCATTTCTCTTCTTTGATACATCCAGCTCCGATCAATAAAACAATTGACCATTTTTCTACTGTAAAACCTATGGTCAATATAAAAAAAATTATTAATCAAATTCGATAAACACATTTAGATTTTACTATTTTTTATAACCCATTTTCGTTTATATACAAAGTTAAATTTCTTGATATTTTGTTCACTTTTTTGCACATTTTGTGATGGTCGGTCATCCTACTTCCCATTACAAACACAATAGTAATTACATTTCTTAAATCATATCATTATAAATGATTTTTCAAAATTTCGGCTGCACTTCCCCCGTGTTCCTTGTATCGTACACATATGCATGTACACAAGGAACGAAAAGGAAATGTCGCCGAAATTTTATGAACCGTTTATAACGATATGATTTACGAAACGTAATTACTTTATAATGTTTGTAACTTATCCAAACAGGTTGTAACTTGTCCAATATAGAGACAAATCCAACAAATATTGTATCAGATGAATATGAATATCTGTTTTGCCATAAAAACGAATATTCACACAACGATCATATACGACACTTGTCAGACGGGCCAAAAATTCACTAAAGGATTTAACTTTTGTTTATATGTTACCGTTTTATTAAATATATAATATAAAGCATATTATACATTATTTTATTTATATTCTATTATTTTACTAAATATATAGTAAATTATTTGATTTTTACTATTTCACAAAATATATAATTCATGTGTATATATATACTAAATTATATACTTATCTAATGCTAATATATTTTGTAAAAGATATAATTCATGTTCGTAAAATATTCGACTAATTCATATTTGCCTAATATTTTACAAAACATAAATAAAATAATTTAAATCAATCCTAACTAATCTAATGCTAACTCAAATGCGCATTTACACTAAATTATCAACATACGTATATATGTGCATAATATATACACATAAACAATTTGGATATTTGGATGGTAATAATTGTAATTAACACTTAGTTTAGTATAATAAACAAACAATAGGCCATTACATACAACTGTAACAACAAACTAACACAAAATTAGAAAAACTTAAAATTTTAGGGTTTTAGGCAAAACCTGATTTTGGAGATGTATGTGGATGGATATAGGCTGGTGGCGTTGATTGACGGCGTCGAAGTGGCTGCCGGTTGTGTGGGGAAGCTGGAGTAAGAGAAGAGAAGGAGTGGAGGAGAGTTTTGGTGTGTTTGGGGAAGAAGAGAATAATGATTCAGCTTTCGGCTTCGCTGCAGGTTTACACGATTATTTCCAACGGTTGCAAACGGCTGTTTTTCAAACGGTTACCAACGACTACCAACGGCATGTTAAAAAACAACGAGCCGTTCGTAGCCGTTGAAAACTCCCGTTGGCGGCCGTTAGAAACCTGTCGTAGCTATATACTGTAGTTCTAGTAGTGATCTTGGATCATCACGGTCTAGACCTTAATCAGACCTCAGTCATGCATGAACCTTGATTGGACCTTTAAACCAGCGGTTCAACTGTCTACTTGGTTAAACCGCGGTTCCTTTTGTTTTCTCTACATTTTCGTCGTGTAATTTTTTCTCATTTTCATCTTTTGTATTGCTTTGAAGAAAACAAATAAATCTATATTTAAAAAATCAAAATCGTTTGAAAATATAAACCACAAACTCCATCACTTATTTTTTCACTACTACAAACTCCTCTGATACCACTGCAAGGTTCGTTAAGTTTTTCGTCATTAAATTTTACCGTTGTGCACTACTCTACTTTATACACAGTTGTAGTTATGTTGGTGCAGTTATGCACTGCAACAGCATACAACTTCAGTTGCAGACATTGAAGACCATCTACAACTTGTGTACGTAGCATTATTATTTCAATATTTTTGCATATAGCTAGCAATTAAATGTACAAATTTTTTGAAAAAAGAAATTATGGTTTCGATGGTTTGACCGCTTGAATCATTAAAACCTTAAATTTTTAGTCATCACGGTTCGAATTACGATCCAGTTATGAAAACTATGCATAACACCAATGTAAGGTACATTAAAAAAAACAACATAAATTTAAGTGTGTGTTTAAATTTTTTGATAATTTCATGAACTTTTCTATATTCCTAAAATTGCTATATGTTGTGTTGCCTAGTGTATTATTACCCCCAATACTGTAGAATAAAAGTTTCTCAATTTTCTCACTGAGAAAAAACATATTCTGATGTTCTTGCTTTTTAACTGAAATAATTAAGTCGCTTTTTTATTTGACATTGATTAGAATGATTAGTCGTCCGATATTTGAGTTGATTTATTTGTCGATAATGTAAATATTATTTAGCCAAACTATCCATAGTTGATGGTTAAAATGATTTACATGTTCAGTTCATACCATTATATACACAAACAATGCTTCTCTCTCGTTTCCTCTCTTAAAATGGTTAGTCGGCTAACGATCAATATTATCAAAGCACTTGCCTCGGCACAAGGCCTTCTAACAGCCCAAGGCACAGGCTGTGCTTGATATACATGAAAATCGCAAAAAGCCCATGACCAATAAATGAATAAACAAAGCAAAACGCATCACAAACATAATTGTAAGTTTTTTTTTTGTTGTAGACTTAAAGTAATTATGTCTTTGCAACTTCTTATTTTTCACTTGGGATGAATTTATGATGTTTTATTCTTAAAATTGCATACATATGCAATTTATTATTTTTCAAAACTTGACTTTAATAACGGTCTGTAGCTGCTAAATTTTGTGCTGATAGTACAAAAAGCGATGCATAACACCTACTAAAAGATGCAAAAGCGCAAGGAATCCACATTGCGCTTTTTCAACTTGACTGCACTGCTTGAAATGTACTCATTAAATTACGTTTATAAATAGTAAAGACATAAATAAATAAGATAATAAATAGTTGGCATTTGCCTCTCCAATGCACACTCATTATAGGTTTCAGGACCCAACTTTTTTATAGTCATTTTAGTTTGATTTATGACAGTACCAGGGTACACAAAAAAAAAAAAATAAAAAATAAAAAATAAAAAAAAAATAAAAAAATTACTGCGTATTGATGCGTTCGCAAGAGTCGCAACAATATGAAAGGTTGCATCTTCCCCACCTCCATATTCATCGATTTTCATGTTTATCCCCCAAAAGCATGTATGTTCCACCCCTTTAAGCCTACAAGCTAAACATTTGCATCATAACTCATCTATGAATTCCACTTTAAAACAATCCGATTTATGTTACGAACAGCAGAACTTACGTGACACGCAAATTTCATGCATGCATTTCAATTTTCATCTTAGTGAACTTCTGACAAACACATGTTAAAATTTAAACACACACTTCCTCAACTATCATAATGCAAAAGCACAAATAATATTTGGAAATTTTGAAAAAAGTCTGCACAGCAATTCATAGATCGTTGTGAAGAGAATAATAGAAAGAAGACGACTGAATGGTCATGTGGAGATTGGTTTAAGTCTTTAAATGATATATACAACCAATTTCTTTAGGAACAGTAAAGATAGACTGTGATGTTCGCTATTTTTGGTTATTTTTGAAATACCAACTGCTATTATTAGGTTGGGTCAACACAAATTCTAGCTCCGGCTCTAAGGCCAGGTCTTATCAGTGTCGTCAAAACTGGCCTAACATGCATGCCTAACAACAGGCCCGGTCCAAGTCCAAGGCAAACAGGACTAATGTCCAGGCAACGAGGAAAAAAAAAACGAAATATGGTTCGCTGCCCAGATCTCTCGCACAGTCGCAGTGTCGCACGCCACCAACTTGGCAGCCCACCACCACTAGAACCTTCTGCGTGCCACCAGACCCACTCGCGCGCCACCAGAATGAAGTGACAAACGATTGCAGCGCCAAATTCAATTTTGTTCTAATTTCAGTGCTACTCTATGGTCTGCCTTGTTTTGTGCTCAGTGCTCTGCTCCCCTACCTGTGCAATAGACTTTGTTGATTTTCTAAAATGTAAGTTTTTTTATTAATTTTATTTTTAAAGCTAAACTTGATTGCTGCGTTGATTGCCGTTGAAAATATGATTGTTGTTGGGGTCGATTGAAAATATGAGTTGCTGTTGTCTAAAAGGAATTTTTGATTGCTGATTTTCTAATAAGAATTTTGATTGCTAATGCTATTGAAAATAAGAATGTTGTTGGATATCCGGTTTGTTATTAAGTTTTTTATAAATATGAATCATTGCTAATGCTGTTATCTGTTGAAATAGTGGAAGAAGTTGTAGTAGACTTAGTTTGCAAATTGGCTCATTGAAAGTGAATTGAGTTGTTTTAATTATTATTTTTGTCAATGAATGTTTATTTTGAAAATGAATATATTTTTGAAAATGAACCGACATTCTTTTTGAGAATGAATTTGAAAATGAATAACATTGATTCTATTCGAATAAATTAAATTATGATTAGTTGCTAGAAATGAGTTCAAAAGAATTAAAATGCATGATACGTGAAATGCTAATATTTTTTTCATTAATAATATTGTGCCCGTATTTTAATTTGAGATAGGATTCGGAACCGATACCAAAATAGGAAGAAATAACAACGCAAATAAGAAGAAGCAAAATCATTGGTAGGCTCAGTTTCAAATTTATTCGAAGCAAGACAAAAGAAATCTCAAACTTCAAAATCAAGTCAAGTTGAAGCAATTAATTTTGAGCATGATGATATAGATGCCAATATCGAGATAAATGAAGATGAAGTGCCAACAAATGAAATGTTGAAATAGAAATTGAAGATCAATATGTTGTAGAAGTTGTAAACGAGGATAATAATGTACATGTACACGTTGATGTTGATAATGAAGATGTTAGGGACGTAGCCATACTTGATATTGAAAGGGACGTTGATATAAATTGCGATCTGGGATTAGGGGAAAAATTACCGATACCAAACGAATTATGCTAATTCAACGTGATCCCATCAAAATAGTGAAAGAAAATGATATGTTCTCAAGAAATAAGATTGATGGTAGACACTTCTCATTTGAACATTACAATGGCTGCTATCGACGGAGAGAAGGGCATAAAAGAAAATGACTTGTGTACTTGAGGAGTACGATAAAGTTTATTGTTTTTGTTGTAAGCTATTTAAGCATAAAAAACACATCCAAATTAGCCGATAAAGGAGTTAATGATTGGCATAATTTATCTACTAAATTAAGAGAGCATGAAGATAATTCATTGCACAATGAAAATCTAATCAAATGGGTGGATTTGTGTAGCGGGATTCAACTAAATGCAACAATCGATAAAGCAATGGAAGCGCAAATTGATCAAGAGAAACAATGTTGGAGAAAAGTACTTGTGCACACAATTGTTGTTGTCAGAACACTTTCTCAAAATAACTTACCATTTCGTGGATCAAATGAGAAAATTAATGAGAAAATGATCGGCTTTTTCGTCAACTTATAGCCGAGTTTGATCCAATTATGGAAGATCATCTTAGACGGATGGTAAATAATATAATCAATAATCATTATTTAAGTCACAAAATTTAAAATGAATTCATAAGTTTGTTGGCTAACAAGATCAAAGTAGCAATGCTTACAAAGATTAAGAAAGAAAAATACTTCTCTATTATTCTTGATTGCTCTCCGGATTTGAGCATAAGGAGTAAATGTTCATTATTATAAGATGTGTAAATGTTGATGATGCAAACGGCATCAAGGTAGAAGAATATTTTCTTGGATTCATAACAATGGATGATAAACCAGGTTTGGTCTTTTTAAAGAGCTTGAAAATGTTTTGGTTGAGCTTAAACTTGATATTTATGATGTGAGAGGACAAAGGTATGACATGGTTCAAACATGAAAGATAACAATAGTAAATATTTTTTCTCTTAAAATTGATTTTAATTTATTGACAATGATATTAGTTACTTAATTGAACTTAATGCAGGTAATCATCAAGGTGTGCAAAAAGGCTACTTGATCTGAATCTTAGAGCCTTCTACATTTCATGTGTGTGACGTAGTCTTAATATTGCTTTATTAGATATGGCAAAATCATGTATGAAAGCTAGAAACTTTTTTGCATATGTACAAAAAATTTATATTTTATTTTCCAACCCAACTCATCGATGGGAAATACTTCGAAGCAATGTGAAAGGTTTGACTCCAAAACCATTATCGGCAACCCGGTGGGAAAGTCACGTTGAAAGTGTTAAAGCAATAAGAACGCAAACATCGAAACTAAGAGATTTTTTTATTGATATTGAAAATAATTCTAAAGATGATATTGTGATGATGGAGGCTAAAGGATTATTCCAAAATGCTTTGGAAAATTTTGAATTCTTGATTAGTTTGTGTAGTAGTACATAGTATTAGACAATATCAATCGAGTAAGTAAAATACTTCAACGAGAGAAAATAGATATCGAAGATGCAATTACAAATATTAAGGAGCTTGTAGCGCTTTTTGAAAAACATAGAGAATATGAATTTGAAACCATGATGAATGAAACTAAAGGAATTGCAATTAAAGTCGGTATTGATCTAATCCTTTTGGAAAAGAGAGTTGTGCGTAGAAAATAACAATTTGATAAAGATATCGAAGAGAATAATCATATGCAATCTCCCGAAGATAATTTTCAATTTACTTATTTTCTTCATATAATAGATCAAGATTTAACTTTACTTAGAGATCGGTTTGAGCAATTTAAGCTTTATGAAGAAACTTTTGGTTTCTTGTTAAATTTGAAGTTTAAAAATATTGACGATGGCGAGTTGAAGAACCATTGCATGAAAGCAAAAGGTTTTTTCGAACATAACAAAGAGAAGGATATTTGAGGTAAAGAATTATTCTACGATCTTCGACAACTAAAAAGAATTCTACCATCAAAAGTAACTAAATCGATTGATATTTTATATTTTTCGAGGTATTATCGAGATGTTAGTGGATTTTTGACTGTTTGGTTTGCTTATCGAATTTTGTTGACTGTTCCGGTAATGGTTGCTTCGGCGGAAATAAGTTTCTCAAAATTGATAATGACTAAAGCATATCTTCGGACTACTATATCGCAAGAAAGGTTAAGCTGATTATCTATGATTTCAATTGAAAATGAGTATTTGGATATGCTTAACTATAAAGAGATAATAGATGAGTTTTCTTCAAAAAATACGAGGAGTTATTATGTTGATTGCATTAGTATGCTATGATATCTTGCTGATATTTTAGTTTTTGATATGTACTCTAAATGGTTTAATAGACCAATATTTTGTAATTATCGTTCTATATATGAAAGAGTTTTCATATTGTTTCTATATTAAAAAAATTCATTTTATTTCTACATTTAAAATTATCGTTCTCTTTTAAGAAATAGGGAAAAAGGAAATAAAAAAATAAAGCTCGTCAAGGGCATTAAATGTCCTTAGGCCACCCCTTCCTAACAAACAAAATCACCAAAACATAAACTTTAATTAAAACAATGGATACTTATCATCATTTACAACATACTAGCTAGGCTTAGCAAACGTTTTTTCGATTATATTCCTGAATTTCTGGTGAAGTGGCATGGTAATGGTAGAATCAAATCTATAAAGATCGCTTAAAGGCAATTCGATGATGCTCTCCTTAGGACATTATTTACCCCCACCATCCTTTTTAACAAATGAATGAGTGCTGTAAGTTAAGGTAAATCACCTCGTACGATACAATAGAGCCTAGACGATTAATCTCATCAATCGATTGCGATAGGACTACCGAAATCGACTCAGACTATCTTCTAAACTGACTGCTGCAGTGATAAGAGTATCGAGTTCGTGATTTGCAGTATCACAAACCAAAAAAGTACTAAATGGCATAGGAGGGGAGGAGAATGAGATTCGAAGTGAGAAAGAGTTAAAAAATGAAATTATTTTTTATTTATAGTTGCAAAGATGTGTTTTTTGTCAATGAAAAGTTTCGTCCTTTCGTTTGAAGTCAAGCTTCCCACCGTTTTCAAAAAGTCAAGTCGGGCTTATAATTTTTTTCAAATAGTGGCGGCGACTCATATGTGGTGGTTATGTACAACCTCCCTCCTTACAAAGGAGTAAGCATTTGGTGCCCAAAAGGTCCAACCTTCTCTCGAGGAACCTAAATTTAAACAAATATAATTACTTATAAAAAATAAATATAGAAAAAAGTTGATCATGGCCTCCTTTGATCAGAATCCTAAGGGTTCTTCAATCCCCCTATCCTATTCTTCAGCATCCAGTAATCTTTCTTCTTTCCCAAATCAAAAGGGTAATCCCCCCGGCCAGGATGATAATGGGTTTCAACCTATAAGAAAACACCGTAAGAATCCTTAAGCAAAAATTCAAAGGCAAGTTCAAAGACCCACCGCTTATATTCCGGAAAGAACATCACCAAATGGGCTGAGCAACAATTAGAAAAAAATCTAATCAACAACCGATATGGAACAAGCAGGCCTACGAAGCCTCAAGAAACCTAAGAAATCTTACATCTGATATAATATAAAAACCATCATCAACTTGGGTAGACTTGATTAGAAAAGGAAGGCTCAATTCTAATGTTGATCTGGGTTATGCTGCACCTATCAAATTAGGTGACAAAAAAGTAGTTGTTGTTAAGGAACGGTTAGTAAAAGAACCAAAGACAAATGTGGCAATTCTATAGTAACTTACGTGTTTGGAACACGTCCTTATTATCATCACTTAAGAGATTTTGTTGTTAGAACTTAGAATCCTACAGATAAATTCGAGATTTATACAAGAAATAATGTTTTCTTCATTATCATATTTTGTAATGCAGCTGACTGTATTAAGGTTATTCAAGATGGTCCTTTCTTTATTAATGGTAAGCTTATAATCTCAAAGAAATGGTATAAGAAAATAGTTCTTGATAGAGATTTGTTATCAACTTATCCAATCTAGATAAGGCTGCAAGAATTAAATCTCAGGTTTTGGGACAGAGAAGCATTTGGAGTAATTGCTAGTGTTGTAGGCATTCCGATAAAGCTATATGAGCCTACGGCCAATGAGACAAGGCTCAGCTATGCTAGAATTTCAGTAGAGATTAAAGCCAGTAAAGATCTACCAAAGGAAGCTTACATCACTATGCATGATGGAGAAAGCATTATTCATAAAATCGAATACAAATGGATTCCTCCTAAATGTATGAAATGTGCCTGTTTCGAACATCTCACAGAAGCTTGCTCATCCAAGCCAGTTTGGAAAGAAAGGTTAATGTACATGCTAATGTTTCTTTGGAAAAATCTCAAGATTCAAATGCTTCAAGAAAAGAGCAAGTTTCAGTACATCAAGAAAGGAATGAACGGGTAAATAACGCTGAAAACGCTGAAAATAATGTCCATTCTGAAGATCTTGTCAATCTTAATAATAATTCAGTTTCAGAGAAAATTCATTTCTTTGAAAAGAAGAAAAAAATCTGGTTTGAATAAAATAGATGACATAGAAATCATTACCGATGATGAGGAAAAAGAGAACACCATATTATAAGAAACATCAAAAAGCATCAAAGATAAAGAAATGAACATTAATATAGCCACTGAAACTACACAGTAGAAGCAGAAAGACAATTCTGATGTAGATTAAGTTCCTGATGGCGGTTTGTATAGGAATCACGGATCATGCAAAAGAGTTTAGGGGATCAAAGTGCACATTTCATGGTTCATCCCTTTAGTAGGAAGAAAAAAGTTTAGTTATAGACAATTTCATCTCAAATGAAAAACAAAAGAAGAATCCAGTTAATATGGAAAATATCAGCTCACATAAGGCATCTTCTATCAGCTTTGAGTCATTGATAGAGAATGCAGGTCTTCTTCTATCTTTTTCTTCTTCACCCGTCATCAATAATAGGAAAAAGAACATAAAGAAGAGCATATAAGAAATTATGGATAATGATAATGATGATATTTCATACCATAAAAGTTTTAAGGAAAAGTATATTATTAAAAATCCAGAATGGGAAGAGTTTCTGAAAGTCAAAGGGAAAAAGTCTTGTAAGAAAAGAGGGGGAAAAACTTTTGAAAACATAGAAGTTAGCAACAACATATCTATATAGCGGTAGTGATATCCTTTCAAATATCATTTATAATAATTATTTAATATGTCAATAATTGGTTGAAATGTTACGGAACTAAATTCTCCTGAAAGGAAATGAGATTTTTTTTTTAAATTACGTGTGTCTTACAAGCCTAGTATTATTGGCATATTAGAGCATAAAATTGATGACTTTAGTATAGCAAACTTTCAAAGTAAATGTTTGACTGAATGGAGTGCTATTAATAATAATTCTATGGAGGCAACAGTAGGATAATTGTAATCTATGATCCCAATATTTGATAACTATGTCAGTATACTCCTAACCTACAATATATTCATTGTAGTTTTTAGAAATAAAGGGGGTTTGTATCTTGATGTAACATTTTTTTATGCACCTAACTTTGAAAAAGATAGAATTCTATTATGGAATCACTTGGAATAGTTAAACTTTAATATTAAAAATTCATGGATTTTAATTGGTGATTTCAACACAGTAATGAATGCTATTGAAAAAAGGAGGAATTTTAATTCCTGTTAAGAAACTAAAATTCCTCTCCAACTTTATGTTAAAAACTAGACTAATAGAGTCCCTTATAAAAGGAAATAATTTTACTTGGAAATTTAGGGAATTTAAAAAAATACACTATAAATTGGACAGAATTATGGTTAATCAATTTTTTCCCAAATTTCAAATGTTATAAATTTCCTCAAGCAACCAGTGATCATACCCCCACCACAATTACCTTTCTCTCTAAAGAATATAGTTAAGTATGATTTTCCTTTCAGATTTAAAAATGGATAGGTTTATAACAAAGAATATAGACTGGTTGCAAAAAATAGTTTTTAAATTCAAATAGTAGGTTCAGCTCAATATAAATTTAGAATTTTTTTGCAACAAACTAAAGAAAATATAAAAAAGAATAAAAATAAAAACAACAATAGAATCAATCAAATTAGAAAGGAATATGTGAGATTGCAAGATAGTATTAATCTAGATAGCTCAGACATCATGCAAATTGATAATTTTTTCATATGCAAAAGAAGTTAGGCAAAGCATTACTTGTTGAAGTTGTCAACTTATGATAGAAAGCCAAAGTTGATTGGCTTGCTAGTGGTGGCATGCCAAGTAAATTTTTCTATGCAAAGATGTCTAATAGAAAATATTATAATGACATGGAAATATTACTTAATGATAATAGGATTATCATTAATGAAGCCTCTCAATTAGAAGAGGAGGCAACTGAATACTTCACTGATTTTATAATTCTGAAGGGAACCCAAGTGGTTTTCCAAACATCACTCCTAAATACTTATTGCATGCTAACAGTGAATAAATTTTACTTGCTCAAGTTTGTTTAGAGGATATCAAAAATATCATTTTTCATGCTAAAGATGATAAAAGCCCAGGGCCAGATGGCTTTGGGGCTAAATTTTACAAAACTCATTGGAAGGATTAAAATATATCCTATATGATGCAATTAATGAATATTTTACCACTGGAAAACTTTTGAAAAATCTCAACCAAACTTTTATTACCTTTTGTGCAAAAAATAAAGGTGTCAAACTATTTAGGAGATTATAGGCCTAGTGCTTGTAATTTCTTATACAAAATTATTGCTACAATATTGAGTATTAGAATAAAAGTATTTCTAACATTTAATTTTTTAAAATCAAAGTTCTTTATTCCAATCAGATTTATTGTTGAAAATTCCTTATTGGCACATGAAATGTTAAGAAACCAAAACCAAGGTAGGAAAAACAAAACATGTATCAAAGTGGATTTACATAAGCCATTTTTATGAAATAAATAGAAATTTTATTATTTACATGATGTGACAATAGGTTTCAATGAAAATTTTGCAACCTAGTGAAAGAATGCAATTGTAACGTGGCATATTCTCTCCTTATAATTGATTGCCCTTGTGGTTTCATACATACTAATAGAGGAATAAGGTAGGGAGACCCCTTATCTCCTTACTTATTCTCTTCAGCCACGGAATATTTAATAAATGGAGAAGGAATAGTTGCACAAAAATTTTTAACCCATCAACTCAACTTTTCCTTGCATTACACATTTACTCTATGCAGATGATTTACCAGTCTCTTTGAATGTAGATATTCAGAATTCTGAGAATATTGGAAAAATCTTTGACAACCTCAAACAACATGCTAGTCTGCAAATAAATGAAAGTAACGACAAGGTATACTTTATTAAATGCAAGAGTAAGAAGGAGATACTTAATATGTTAAAATTTAAAGAAAGTGACCTTCCAATCAAGTACTTGGGACCCCCTCTCGGTTCTAATCAAATAAAGGATAGAGACTGTGCTATATTGCATGATATTATTCAAAACAAATTAGACAATTGGTCTAGTAAATTACTATCTATTGCACGTAGGATAGAACTCACCCATATAATCATCGCAGCTATAATCATGTATTTGATGCAATTTCTCAACATTCTAAAAAAAGCAATAGAAAAAATAGAAAGACCATGTGCAAACTTCATATGGGGAGGGAAATATCACAAAGTTTCATAGAGCACAATCACAAAAACAAAGAAAGCAGGTTGTTTTGGTATAATAAATTTTGCTAATGCGAATAAAGCATGCAACTACAAATTGTTTTGGAAATTCATCGAGTACTAGATGAATGAAAGCCAGATATGTCAAAAATAAAAAAAATTGAACCATGTCAATGGAAAATCATTACTCACATACATGGAAAAGAATTTTAAAATATAGAGAAACTACTCAAAATTAATTGAAAGAAAATTCAAAGAAGGAAAGCAAACTAGCCTCTGGTTTGATCCATAGATTAATGGAAAATCCTTGATCAATTTACTAGGCTGGAGTAACCTTTATCAATTTTGAGGAGCTACTACTAAAGCTGAAAGCATCATTCAAAATTCAGTGTTTAACGCTTAAATGCAACCAGCAGCAACAATATTCAATACAGCAATAAGTAAAATGGAAATACGTACATTTATAAAAGTGGACTATTGGAATTGGAAACTTTCATTCAAAGGGAAATTTTCATTTAATAAAACTTGGGATTTCATGAAAGGTGAAGAAATGGAAGTGAAATGGAACAAAACAATCTGGAATACACCTAACTGCTTAAAAATGCCTACCGTGCCTATTTTGCTGTTTTAAACCGACTGCTAACAAGAGACAGGTGTGCAAAGTGAAGAAAAATAAAGGAAATACCAACTGTCTCTTATGTAGAAACGAGGCAAAAAATATTGATCATCTTTTCTTTGATTGTTCATACTCAAGGCATATATGGTTTATAGCCAAAAACAAGCTAAATCTCAATCAGAAGTCGGTTCTTCAAAACATCAGAGAAAGCATTCAGCACATTCAAAAGATGTTCAAAGGAAAGAAAAAAGAATTCAACAAAGCATGTATAGTCTTAACCACTGTAATCTACTTTATATGGAAGGAAAGGACCAACAGATTGCACAAACATTAAAAATGGTAGCTTACAACTATGGAAAGCCATAGAAACAGAATACAATATTCGGCTTCTAAAAAGCTGTAAGACAACCAACTTCAACAACCAAAGCCATAACATATGTCATCTAGACAACTATGAAGAAAAAGTGGAAGAGTACTTACAAAGGGGGAAATTCTCTTATGAGAATCCCCTACAACATAGTGATCACCACTGGCTAAAGAAAATAGAAGCTTATTATGGCAACAATTGCACTCGCAACATAACTGAAGGTGGTCATTCCAGAATTCAAACCAGGAACATTTCCTACAAGGGAATTAAATAGGTTATTAATATGTATAAATCAACAAATAGTATAAATATTGAATATAAAAATTTGTTTTTGTTAACTGATTTGTATAGAAGCTACCACTCATACAAATATGTGCCTAGGCAAGACAATAATTTGCAATTGATAAACAGTGATAAAGGGTTAGGAGCTAATCATTGCAGAAGTAAGCTCAACAATACTGATTATCACTTATCTACTTAGAGACAAGATGAAAGCAACAAGCTTGAAGAGAAAACGTATCAAGCTGGAGGGGTTTATTATGGAAACAAATTAGCTTGTAATATAATTGAAGGCGGTCATTCCAAATACAAGAGCGATTCTTGCAAGGGAAGTAAATAGGCTATCATCATTAATAAATTAGTAAATAATTTAAGTTCTGACACTAACCATATGTCATTATTACCTGGATTGAATAGGAAATACCATGCACTCACTTGCGATCTTGAACAAGATAAAAAATTCTAACTAGCAATAAGAGATCAAAGATTAGGAAATAACCACCACAGAAGTAGCCTCAACAATCAAATATACCACTTATCTGTTTGGAGTCATGGTGAAATAAACAAGCATCAAGAGCTTCGAAATCAATCCATCATCAAAGAAAACAGCATGTTTCAGGAGTAAAAGGAGTCAACAGTAAGCGTAAAAAGGTCTTCAGATTCAAGTAATATTGTTACCAATCATCTAGATCTAAATCTTAAGGGTAAAAATAACAACAAAGAGGACTGCTACATATTGGTAAGGAAACCATGGATTCGAGCACTTTCTACTCAAATTCAAACCGCTTGGGTGCAAATAACAATAAAAAGTTATCGTGGAAGCCTCCTTGAAGCATTTGAAAGGATTTAAAGATGGAAATCGGAAGTAATCGTTCCAAAATAGCAGAACCCTAATTTTCTCGATATCGCTTTTCTTTGAAGAGAATACGAAAAGAAGAAATAAATGTGACTAGGGATTCGTTGTTGTTGTGGATGTTGTAATATTAGTGTATAATGTATCGGCTAGTGTATTCATACCCAATTTACCCGACCTTTATTTCGTTCTTTTGGGCAATGGTCCTAGTATTGACCCATTTTCAATATATATATGTTTGAAAAGAATATATATATATATATTATAATTACTTATATTCTAAGATGTCTCACATTCTTCATCTTCTCTTTCACTTCTTCTCATTTTAAAAACAAAATAACTCACATTAATATTTTATAAAATATTCACTAACAACGTTATTATTGATTATTCAATACAATAATTGATGTGCACGTAAATGTGCATATTTTTACCATCATATTTATTCTATTTAAATTAAATAAGTGATCATATTGGGTATTTTAACTTGTTTTAACCAAAATTCATATTAATTCCAAATTTTCACATATTCATCTTCATATAAGGGCAAAACGGTTATTTAAGTGCATATATTTCTTTGAGAAAAATTGATTGGAAATTTATATATATTTTTGTAGGAAAATGGTCTCAAATAGGAGTGGTTTCATGAAGTAATATGCATGCACAAAGAATATAAAGGAATGAAGATGGAAATAATTCAAAGTGAAGATCATGGAGGACCCCACCTACCCACCTACCTTAATGTACAAATTAAAGGCTAATGCACATGCTTTTTGGAGTTAATGGTTTCATGTACACTTAATGGGGGATTAAGACATGTTAATGATTACTTGGCCTCCACACTTCCTAAGGGGCATTTTGGGCATTCCCCAAAAATATGAATTAGGGTTTCATACATGTATAAATACCCATATGTTTCATGTAATCCCTCCTTCTTCTATCTCTTCTCTTAGTCTCTCTTAGGCCTCCTTCTCTTTAGTTTAGTTTAGATCAAAAATAAAATGAAAGCTCCTCTTTCTCTTTTCATGGCTACTTAGCCATTTTTATTTTATGTAATCTTTTTTTTATGCAATTCAATACATGCTCTTTCCTTTTCACGTTTATTTACTTTCATGTTGTAGTGTAGATCTCTTTTCTTTTATGCAAATTAATTAGCTTATCTTTTCGTTTTGCTCTCTTTTTCCTCTTCATTTTGCTTTCATGTTTTTAGCTACATTTGTTAATAAAATGACAAATATGAGAAGCTAAACCCCTTCAATTTAGGGGTAATGAAGCTCTCTAATTAATGTAGCTTCAACATTTTGTTAATTCATGCTCTCTTTTTGTGCTTAATGATGATGATAGAAGTGGTTTTATTTCTTGTTTTTTCTTTGAATTTGATAGTCTATATTGTTGACACCAAATAGGCTATGCTTAAACAATCACTAACATAAATGCCTCTTCATCAATATATGATTATGGCATAAGAAGGTGATTTGAAATTAAAATTTGATGGTCTATATTTCTAATCAATAGTTAATAGGCCATACTTAAAATAGATTTCATTTTCATTTTCTTTGTCAAGTTTCATGAAAGTTAGTAAGTGTTTTTAGGGGTGTGTTATAGTTTGATGGCTTATGTTGGCTAATCAATAGCTCAAATATGCCATACTTATGATAAACACATCAATTAAAAAACTAATGACCATAAAAGAGAGATCATGATTTCATGTGTTGAACTACATGATCTAGAGAGTGGATTTATTCTATAAATTGTCATTTAACTCTCATATTTGCATTTCATTTCTTTTTGTTAGTTAGTTCATTTTCTCATTTTCTAGCTTAAACACACTCTCGACTGTGGTATAATTTGATTGAGTAGGAAATTTAAATCAACAATTCCCTGTGGATCGACCCGTATTCGCCGCGTGCAACATTCTTACACCGTGCGCTTGCGGTTATTTTTATTTCAAATTTCGTTCGACGGTTTTCTAAACCGATAGAAAATCCGTCAACTAACAAGTTTTTGGCGCCGTTGCCGGGGAATTTGTTTTGATTTTAATTTTCTATTCTTCGAATTAATTTTCATTTGATTTTATTTTGTGTGTTCAAAAAAAAAAATTATGTGTTTGTTTGTGCGATTTTTGCGTGCGTTGTGTTGTGTGCTTGACTTTCTTGTTTTCTTTTCATTTGCATATTAAAAAAAAACAAAATCACAAAAAAAGAAACTGTTATTGCATTTCTGTTTTCTGCTACAATTTTCAAAAATTCTTTTTTCTGCTACAAATTCTATTTTTATTTCCTCTCTATTTTCATTTCTGTGCACAGTGCACAGGTGCACTGAAACATCTCCCTTCTGTTAACAGTCTTCAACCTGCTGCTTCAACTTCAAACCATCCTCCTGATCAACTCCACAATCAGCACAACCAATTCACATAACCAACTCAAGTTCCTCAACATCACTCCACATAACCAATTCAAAACATCATCTAACCATCCAACATCACACACTTCACCATACTCTCTTCAACTTGATCACCACTTTCTGCTTCACAGTGCAACAACAGCCTGATCGCCTCACCCATACCCTCCTTTCAACTGTCAAACAACTTCATACAACAATTCACCACCAACTTCTATACATCACAATTCTTGCCAAACATATCACATCTTTTTACTCACTACACTGCAAACCCATTCTTCCTCCCACTGTCAATTGCTCCAAAACTGCCTCTAATCCATCATCACCTCCTACAGTCAAATACCACTTCAGTCACCCCTTCATCAAATATCTCCCTCTTGCAATCATCCTTAACCGCTGCATATACACATACCACGTCCTCCCCTTTAACTCTAAACTGCCTTTGACACTTTCACTCCTCTCACATACAACAGAACCATCCCATACTCCTCTGTACACACATTCTAACTTCTGCCTTCAAACAACTGCCTAACTTCTCAGCAATTCTGACATTGCCATTGCCCTGAACTTCATCAAACTGTCAAACATCAACACCCTTCACCAGTGCATGGCACATATACAAACAGTCACCACAATCAACTTCTTGTCATTTCCATATTTCACTCCAACATACAACATACTCCTCCTCTACCAAAAGTTCTGACAATCTGCCAAACCGTCCCACTGATCACCACTTCACTGCAGTCACCATTCATTTGTCATTCACAACAAAATCAAACCCAACATCCTCCCTGTTGCAAGTAAGTATCAAACTCCCCTTCATCACTCAGAACAATATCCACTGCCATAACATCAAACTGCTCTGCCTTCCAGCAAACTGCTGCTCCACTTGTCTCCACCTTCTTCTCCTTGGCCCTTACTTAATCACTTCTATCCATTCATCAACTTTCTGCTTACCTTACATCCTTACAACTTGCATACACCCAACATCACCAGAGAATACTTCATACAACACTACATCAAACACTTCAATTTCTGCCATCACCCACAGTTACAAACTTCACCATCAACAGCATTCACCATTCACAAGCAAACTACTGCCCACCTCCTTCACCATTCAGCTCCAAAGAGCATTCAACAAACCACTCCATCCATCACCCATCGCCGACATTTCCATACTCACCTGAAATCGCTGAAACCACTAGCCTCGCATTCGAACTACAACCAAAAATTCCTTCAAAAATTCGAACTGCAACTTCAACTGCATCGACTCGACAAAGCAACTCCCCTTACCTGCAAACTACCACTTGCCAACGTCGTTCTCAAATCGGCAACCGAATAAACCACCGCCACTTCGATCGTCACGACCATTCCTCAATTACCACGAAATCGAGCCCCCTTCGACCTAACTCCATCTCCTCAGCCTTTCATACCAGTCACCGAAATCAAACGCTTGAACAACCAGATCCGCGACCACACAGCAGCTCGATTTCGTATTCAAACACCAAGCCTTCTCGCGAATACGATTTGCAGAACTCGACTTAATTTGGGTGTAAGATTTTGGACACTGGAGGATTTTTCTTTTTTTTATCAGAGTTGTGTCGTTTTATCTGATGATTAATAAGTTGGAGGTGTGTTAATTTTTTTTGTTTAGTGGGCCGGACGAAAACTTGAGTGATTGGTTTTCATTCTTTTTTTTTCTTTATTTCGTTTTTATTAGTTTTAAGTTTCAAGTAGTTTTTCTTCTCTTTAAAAAAAAAGAGGTAGCTTTTCGTTTTGTTTTGTTGTTTAATCCTTCGAAGAAAAATATTTGTTTTGTTTTTTAGTTCCATCCTAACTTCAAAAAAAAAGTTTCAATTTGTTTATTTTTTAGTTTGTTTTGTTTGTTTCATTTTGACTTGTTTGTCCTGTTTTGATTGGATTTCTTCTTGATAACAAAAAAATAAAAATAAAAACTGTATATATCTTGTTTCAGGTTTCCAAAGCAGAGAATTGCAGTAGGAGCGGAAGTGCTTGCTAAATTAAACTGCTTGTTTTGCTGAGCTTGCCAAAAAAAAATAACTGCTTGCTTATTTATAATTTTCTTTTTATTTGCCTTGCATTGTATATATTTATTGTTTTGTTTGCTTTGCATTGTTATTTGCTTGCATCTTAAAAAAAAGTTTCAAAAAAAAATCCATTCATAGTTGCATTGTTGATACACGTTTAATTTCTGCTTTGCATTTCATCCTAGAATTTTGATTAATAATAACGATAACTCTAAATTGTACATTGACCATTTGTCTTCTTTGAAAAATTTAAATTCTTGGTGTCTAGGCTACGGCAGAGCAATAATCAGTTATAAATATTACGGTGATTCGTAAATATTATACTGAATTGTTTCTCTGAAGTTACTTAAACCTTCGGCTGCATTGCTACGGTGATTCGTGGTGCACCGATAACCCCTGCCCGTTACCTGGCTGAGAATTATCTTGTTAATCTAAGACAATTTGTGATTATGCAATTTTGGGGTAACTTAGGATAAATAATTCGTAATTAACCTTGCATTCATTTAGTTGCATTAGTTCATGCATATTTAAAAAAAAACAAATAAAAAAATTTCAAAACCCAAAACTAAAAAAAAGAAAAATTGTAAATATTCCTTAACTTTGTTTTTGAAATCCTTCCTTTTGATTTTTCTTTTTCAAAAAAAAAATTAGAAAAACCAAAATTAAAAAAATTATAAAACCTTTTCAATGACAAAGAAAAAATTTGAAAAAAAAATAAAAACAAAAGAAAAATCGATTTCCCTTTTCAAAAATAAATTTTCTTTGTACATATTTTTCGTTTATAAAAAAAAAGCCAAAAAAAAACATTCTTGAAAATGTCTGAATATCCATATCCACTTGAATTTTACAATAGTTGTGAAAATCAATATAATCCATATGATTTCAGTCCAAATTCGTATGGATATTTTAACAACAACTATTTTGTAAATAATTCAAATTTCGAACAACAAAATTTTCAAAACGATGACCAACGTTCGGCTCTTGAAAATAGCATTGAAATGATTTCATCTTTACTCGAACTTTCTGCACGACAAAATCAAGAGATAAATGATTTATGTAATTCTGATTTGTGTAATAACTCGAGTCAAGGATTTCAAAATTTGAATTCAATTCAAGATTCAAACGATTACGATTATAACCCATGCCAATTTAATTTCGAACTCCAAAATGAATTCCAAACTCAACATGAAAATGGGAAAAACTTTTCAAACGAATTTGGCAATAGGAATAATCTTAACCATGTTACGAGTGAAAATTTTTGTTCTCAACAAATCCAAATCGAAAATTCTCAATTTAATAACTGTAAATTGGATTTTGTTGAACAAATGAATGAAATTTACGATGATCACGCAGATTTGTTGTTTGAAACTTATATGAAACAACGTGAACAATAAAATCAAATCTCAACGTGTGATGAGTCAAGTGATAATCCACCTTTTACCCAAATCGACGATTTTCAAATAACGACTTTTGAATTTGATAATGACGATCTTAATCAAGTTGTTGAAAATACGGTAACTGAGTTGGATTTCAATTCTTTTGAGGGTGTGAAACTCGATTTAAACATCGATCTTCCTTTTTCTGAAAATATGAATACGACAACTTTGAAACTCGATTTATATGATGAAGTTGTTGATAATCCAACAAAGGAAGTCGAATTTTTCGAACATGAGTTTTATGGACATTTTGAAAATGAGTTGCTAAGTTCTGAAGGGGACGATTTAAATCACCATTTCGATTTTGAAATCAATGATAAACCTGAATTTGGTGAAAATAAATTTCGAGCAATTGTTTTATCAACTCGAAAAAACATTGAAAATAAAACAACTCATTCAATTTTCGATAAAACGAAATTCGTTTTTCTATATCAACATTCAACTTCGAAATCTTTTATGGTTTGGTTTTTCGTGCTTAAACTGTGTCTCACACATTTGACGAGACAAATGAATCGGTCTTTAGAAGACCGTTTCATTTACTTTTTGACTGTATACTTTTTCATCTCTTGTAAATAATAATCTTTCATGTAAATATAGGATTTTTATTTTATTTTTCTCCTTCCACTTGGGTTGACTGTGGGGACACAGTCAAAATCAAGTGTAGGGGGGGGAGACTCATCTTCTTTTTTGATTTTTCATGATTCATTTTTACTTTTTCTTTGCAAAAAAAAAGAAATCTAAAAAAACAACATTTTTTTTTATTTAAGCATTTTGAATATTTTAAAAAAAACACTATAGGATAAATATATCATTTTGGCTTATTAAATTGAAAATTTTGAAAGTTTATTTATCTTAACAAAAATAAAAATGAAGTTTGATTAAAAATAACAATGGTTTAACTAGTATATAGTAAGATTCATACATGTTAATTATGAAATACATCCTAATTGAAAAGCTTTGTTTTAAAAAGTGGTTGATTTAAAGTAAAGGATATAACACTTTTTTTGTCTTTTAAGTTAAATGGTGCTAATATGATTTTGCAAAACTCTCTCTCTCTCTCTTATAAAAAAATAAAAAAAAATAAAAAAATTATAACATCCAAAGTATTCACTCTCATTTAAAAGTCCTCACGGTTATGCATGGGTGAATTACTTGGAATCTTTGATTATGTGCTTTCATACTCATTTAAAAGTCCTCACGGTTATGCATGTATGGAACACATAAATAAAAGAATAGACTTAATAAAAACCACCTACGGTCGATAGGTGTATACACGAAAGTGTGTGCACTTGCCATGCTCTGTACTCCCCTCACATAAGCCCGAAAGGCAGTGCATGGGTGGTATATCTGGCCTCAGTTTATCTGAGCTAGGTGTGTAATTTTTCTTGCAAATAATGAGAGAGCAAGCAATTGAAATCCTAGCACTATTTTTACTTAGTTGATTTGATTTATTATTGAAAAGAAATAAAAATACCACTTTGATAAACTTTGATAATCAACTAAGAATCCTTTTCATAATTACACTTTGTTATCAATCAAAATAACAAGTTAAACTATAGTCTATTTGTTATGATAACTTTGTTTTTATTGAAAATTTTGACGAGTAAATGACTAAAAAATTTCAAGATAATAACCAAAACCTATATTTAACTTATTTTTGTCGATCCTTCATTGTAAATATTTTCAAAAATTCGCATTCATCTCTTTGTAAATAAATCTTGCATTTTGTAAATATTTTTATCCTGCATGTGGATTTTGTGGGTAGTATCCGCTGAAAACCCTCACGAGACAACACTCGTCCTACTAGGGACACCCAGAGGTTTAACGGCTTGTTGCATACGCTCAATGCAATCGTGCTTCCTACGAAAACGGATTTATCTTAGTTTTAGTTTATTCGAGGACGAATAAAAAGATAAGTGTGGGGGTATTTGATGTGCACGTAAATGTGCATATTTTTACCATCATATTTATTCTATTTAAATTAAATAAGTGATCATATTGGGTATTTTAACTTGTTTTAACCAAAATTCATATTAATTCCAAATTTTCACATATTCATCTTCATATAGGGGCAAAACGGTCATTTAAGTGCATATATTTCTATGAGAAAAATTGATTGGAAATTTATATATATTTTTGTACAAAAATGGTCTCAAATAGGAGTGGTTTCATGAAGGAATATGCATGCACAAAGAATATAAAGGAATGAAGATGGAAATAATTCAAAGTGAAGATCATGGAGGACCTCACCTACCCACCTACCTTAATGTACAAATTAAAGGCTAATGCACATGCTTTTGGAGTTAATGGTTTCATGTACACTTAATGGGGGATTAAGACATGTTAATGATTACTTGACCTCCACACTTCCCAAGGGGCATTTTGGGCATTCCCCAAAAATATGAGTTAGGGTTTCATACATGTATAAATACCCATATGTTTCATGTAATCCCTCCTTCTTCTATCTCTTCTCTTAGTCTCTCTTAGGCCTCCTTCTCTTTAGTTTAGTTTAGATCAAAAATAAAATGAAAGCCCCTCTTTCTCTTTTCATGGCTACTTAGCCATTTTTATTTTATGTAATCTTTTTTTTATGCAATTTAATACATGCTCTTTCCTTTTCATGTTTATTTACTTTCATGTTGTAGTGTAGATCTCTTTTCTTTTATGCAAGTTAATTAGCTTGTCTTTTCATTTTACTCTCTTTTTCCTCTTCATTTTGCTTTCATGTTGTTAGCTACATTTGTTAATAAAATGACAAATATGAGAAGCTAAACCCCTTCAATTTAGGGGTAATGAAGCTCCCTAATTAATGTAGCTTTAACATTTTGTTAATTCATGCTCTCTTTTTGTGCTTAATGATGATGATAGAAGTGGTTTTATTTGTTGTTTTTGCTTTGAATTTGATAGTCTATATTGTTGACACCAAATAGGCTATGCTTAAACAATCACTAACAAAAATGCCTCTTCATCATATATGATTATGGCATAAAAAAGTGATTTGAAATTAAAATTCGATGGTCTATATTTCTAATCAATAGTTAATAGGCCATACTTAAAATAGATTTCATTTTCATTTTCTTTGTCAAATTTCATGAAAGTTAGTAAGTGTTTTAAGGGGTGTGTTATAATTTGATGGCTTATGTTGGCTAATCAATAGCTCAAATATGCCATAGTTATGGTAAACACATCAATTAAAACACAAATGACCATAAAAGAGAGATCATGATTTCATGTGTTGAACTACATGATCTAGAGAGTGGATTTATTCTATAAATTGTCATTTAACTCTCATATTTGCATTTCTTTTCTTTTTGTTAGTTAGTTCATTTTCTCATATTCTAGCTTAAACACACTCTAAACTTTGGTATAATTTGATTGAGTAGGAAATTTAAATCAACAATTCCCTATGGATCGACCCGTATTCGTCGCGTGCTACATTCGTACACCATGCGCTTACGGTTATTTTTATTTCAAAATTCGTTCGACGGTTTTCTAAACCGATAGAAAATCTGTCGACTAACAATAATTTAACAAGACAGTTATGTATATGGGGGAAAATAAATTTCATAGGCTAAAAATAATTAAAAATATGCACAGAACCACTACAATTTTGTTACCTCTTAGTTTAATTATTTTTTAAATAAATGTCAAATTTTTCTAAATTAAACACCGAAATGCACAACGGACGACAAGAAACCAAAATTGTCATTATATTCAACTTTAATATATTGATGCCACAGAAGAAAGTGATCAAGTTAAAGAAAAAATAAGTCACCAACAAAGAAACATCACAACTGTAAATTGGAACCGAGGGAAAAATCACCAAGAAAGAAGCATAATAGTTATAGTTTAGAACTAAGGGGTAGATTCATTTCCATCTATACTAAATAAGGGATTATGAAATGAAATCATTTCCACCACAACTATTGTTTAAATTAGATAATAATTTCCAAGATCATACGTCAAATAGAGCAACATTTCTCATTCATTTCTAAAGAAAATTGAAGCCAACTGATTGGGAGGTGATTGTTGAAGAACAGATACATTTTTAAGTCCATGTTGTTATCTTCCGTTGTTTATTTTCTTTTTTACTTTGTAGGACCACTTTAGTAACATCGACTGCATTGTTAAGATTAAGTGATGCAACTAATGGGTATGGAGATTCACCATGCATCCACCGTAAATATTAGTCAATAGCGAAGATATGACAATGTAAAAAAGAAAATAATGATGGGAAAAAACAGAACACGTAATAGGACATAGATGATAAAACGAAGGTACGTCCTTGACCATAAAATGTAATGTATGCAACTGACTTAAAAACAGAATGTGTCAATATATGTACTGGAAGAATTATATTCATATATGGTTTTTTACCTATGGCAATGAACGTTAAATCGATGTTTATGTATGCCTTATATACCCAACTCGCAAATCCTTGTTATTTATGTGCTTATCTAGTTTATTTATATACTTACCAAGTTTATTTATCTTTGGTCCTTTAGCACGTATAGAGTTTTTTGTCACCTTCAAGTTATATAACAGTATATATGGATGAGCAAATGGTAGGTTCGGTTTAAAACCAATTAAAAAAGTTGAAACTAAATTAATCATTCAAGAAATATAAATCGAACAATTATTTTTTAAAACCAAAACCAACCAAACCAAATTGGTTTATCTTAAAATGAATTAGATCTTTTACATGTTGACATAATATAAGATTAAATCAATTAATTGGGTCCATATTATGCGAACATTTTGAAAACAACCTCTTCTTCTAAAAATATTAATATGAACTGAAAAAAATCATTATGAAAAATTGTAAATAATAGCATTGTCATGAGAAATTTTGTTATTTTAAAATAACTTAACTTTTAAATTTGGTTTAATTGGTTGGTTTGGTTTTTAAATATTGAAAATCAAACTTGACCAATAAGCTAAAGAAATATTAACACAGAGGCCAAAACTGAAACCAACCAATTAACTTTAAAACCCGAACCAAACCAACCAAACTTAATTGGTTTTGTTGATTTTTTCAGTTTTAACTAATAAATGCTCACCCTAACTTATATCGAGTAGTCTTTTATGTTTTTCCTAGCTCTACTGTATAATAGAGTACAAGGAGAAATAAATAATTCTTTCATAAACTCAACGAACTTGCTCGGTGACTTTATATTATTAATCTGCACAAATCTCCTATAATGTAGATAAATTTGTACAATATATAGAATGCAGAAGTATACTACTATACTACTTCAAATTCATTCACAAATATGATCGAATTCAAGCTTATTGTAACATCCCCCACTTAAAGGCCCAAAATTAATGGCTAAGGATGCTGCAGTCATCCATAGTTATTAATCCTCGACGATCAAATACGGTAATGTTAGATAAATTGATATAACATAAACACATTGATATGGAAAAATTTTAAAATCAACAAACAACTTTCTTATTTTATTTCAAAGCATTTCAAATTCATTACATAATCCCAATACGAGAACCTTGTTCAAAGAAAATATAATTATTATAACATACGCCAAGAGCGATATATGAAGATCCCCCATCGGATGATCAGAGTATATAACTAGACAATTAAACATCTTTGCCTTTACAACAACAACATAGCAGAACCAAAATAAAAGAGAACTCTAAATAGCTATCATTCTCGTGCATGTCTCCGGAAGCTTATTATCTAAAGAGGTACTTGAAAATCTCAACTCTCAAACTACTCAAAATCAATTGAGCACTCGAGATTTTAAGGGAAAAGCATAAACTTTGAGTCAAAAATAAAGCCTGGTATGAATAATAATCTACCATCTCAAATCATTTAGATATCCAGTGAGACCACGCCGCTTAGTGGAACGGATTTTCCCCTTACCAGTATCCTATAACTTTATAAAACCATATGTCATATTCCTACATCCACAATGGCTAAAACATAGTAGTTCAAAATAATATGAGAATATGCAAACAAGTAAATCAATTCTAGATTAGCCATCCCCATTTCATTTTAACTAACTATCTTATTTATAGCTTCTAGGGTCACTATTAACCTAATAGTTTTCATAGGATGACTACCTATTTCATAGTTTTCATAGGCTTACTATTAACATGTTTAAATTTATGGACTCCCTATCCTATCTGAGAACCTATTGGCTCCTGCCAACAACATCATTTTTTTCATGGCTTCTCCCTGAACCTGTGGTAAATCCAGTAACTTCCCTCTTATCCTAGTTTTCATGAATTGACTAGGAATCAATTGACATCTGTCGATAACGGAATCTGGATATAGTTACATGGGTTCACTACAAACCTATTGGATCTTACCAATAACTCAATCTAATCATAGTTTTCATGGGTTTACTATGAACATATTGGCCCCTGCCAATAATTTTTTATAAACATAGTTTTCATGGGTTTACTATGGACCTGTCTATCCGACAACTTTAATATTTAAGCATCCTGCGTTCGCATGCAATTCTACTCATTTAGGAGTTAATTATATTCACTATTAGGTCAACTTAGCTAGTTATTTTGCACTTTCTACCCAAAATACAGTTAAAGGTCTGTTACAATGTGAATATATTTATATATGAAGAAATGAACATAATATCATAATAATACCAATATCTGTGGTTTAATATCCTTGAAATCATTTTATTTAAAACTTGGTTAATCCCTTTAATCTATTAATCAAGGAAAACTTCTTCAAAAAACTCTGTACTTTAAGTCATTTCAAAACTCTTTTATTATGCCATGGTTTTCCTTTAAAATGAGATTGGGTTATTTGTTTTGAAAACTAAGGTTTTGAAAACCTTTGATCATTACCTTCGAAACCATTGGTAACCCTCCTTTCGAAAGCATTAAAATATTCTTTTTAAAACTCTAGGCATCTGCCTTTCAAAACACTTTAAAACATTTCTTTCGAAACCTTTCGAATGTATTAAAGTTAAACTATTCAATTATAGAAGCATGGCCTCAAAATCATATGAAAGTACCCATTTCAAAACTATTGGGTTATTCTTTAAAATATCTTCTCGGTTAAAGTGAACATAAACGAAAGCATCCGTTTTGAAACCATTATTCATCACATAAAAGTGTCTGGGGAAAAATCTGATAGCGTCGGAACCATCCTTTCAAAAACTTAATTCATATAAGTAAAATGTTTGAAGGTTCGCTTCGAAACACCTTTCGAAACCATTGCCTTCGAAACCATTAACCCCTTCGAAAGCTTTAGGAAGTGGCTTATATTTACAAAACGAAGGACACCTTTCGAAATCATTAATATCTTCAATTCCTTCAAAAGGTATAAGGTCGGGAGAAGTGTTTTAGCTAGGTCGAAACTACCCTATTTTGAAATCATTAGTTTGGAAACTAAGTAACTCATTCAAAAGTTGTACTTTAAACAATAAAGCAGCAACCCTCTTTCGAAAGCTATTCAAAATACCCTTTCGGAAGCATATATTTTGACACCTTCGAAAGCATTTAGCAATATAGGCAGGTGCGTTTCTTTAGAAAACAAAACAAAGGTTTCGTTCCAATCAAAAGCGGAATTTCGACACCATGCCTTCCGCCATTCTCCAATCCACTAGTACCGATGCTAATATCTTGTGTATTGGTTTAGGCTTCGTGGGTTTTGACTTGGTAGGTTTCGACTTGATTGAAGGCGGAAGCTATGAGCTGAAAGATGCTTCTAAAAGAGGCATAACCCACTTTTTTGGGTAAAACTGATTTAATGCTAATTAAATAAAATTCTTTCTACCCAACCTGCCTCCTTGTAAACATGTGATTGGTTGCCTCAACTTTTCAAATTCTTTACAAAAATAACTATCGCATAATTTTAGATCTAAACCAAGATTAATTTAACAATTAAGCCCTTCCATTAAGCAAAACAATTAAATCATTTAGATCCTCCTATCATAATAACTTAATTCTCATAGTAAATCAACTAGGAAAAAAATCCATAGAAATCATAGAAATTCACTTTTAATATGTTATCTAACATACCTAAATTTCAGACCCAAATCCTCAATGTAATTTCCAAAATAATTTTTTAAACCTAGTTAATCATATTTTCCTTTGAAATTTCATAATAAATTCTCCATAACTTGGAAAATTATGAAAATTAAAACCCAACTCCAAAATCATGTTTTGCATAACATGTAAATTCCTCATGGCATATGAAATCATTATAATCGATTTTACCCTTAAAACCATTTAAAATCATATTTAAACAATTTTTGTTTAAAATTAACATGTTATAATCCAAGCATATCATCATCCAAATCATCATTAAAATAGATTTAATCTTAAGTCCGAAAAAATGATCATAAACACAAAATAGAGATGATATAGATTATTATTCACCTTATTTAGGATAAGGAGACTGAATTGAGATTAATTTCCCCTAGTTTGGATCCTAAGCTTTACTTGAATTTTCTTCTCTTTTCTTCTGTAGCAATGGCCGGCTATTTTTATCTTTTGTTTACGTTTTAGTGAAAAATGAATGTGAATGGATGATATAGCCGTGGATATATAAGGGTTATGGAAATAAGGCGCAGCTATTTCTCAATGTGCCCTTGTGTAAATTAATTAGCCCATAAACCATTCTTAAGCCCATTTAAACAATTAAGCACGACCCTTTATTTTATTTTCAAACCTAATCCCCTTATCACTCTAATTATTTAAATTATTATATTTAACTTACATAATTAAATCTCCTGAATAATGTTATTTAAAATTAGGGGTGTTATAGGCTCCCTCCTTAAATAATTTCGTCCTCGAAATTCAGTAACGACTAAATAGTGAACATAGCAATCATCTGTAACCACTCCTAACAACCATACTAGCCTACCTAACTAGCCAATATCTATATAAAGCTAATATAGATATACCCTCAAATCAGATCAGGATAAGTATCTCTATCATGTCTTCTGTCTTCCAAGTACAGTCCTTCTCGTTGTCGCTGCACTAAACTTTCACAAACTTGACTGCCTTGTTCCTCAATCTTTTCTCATCTCTTGCTATAATCCGAACTGGTTGCCTAACAAATGTCAAATTAAGCTCTACTATCAAATCTTCCAACCCTATCAGAGGAATAGTAGCCTCTGGATCATGCACATACTTGTGAAGATGAGACACATAAAACACATTATGGGCACGTGCCATACTGCTCGGCAACTCTACTCTATGTGCGAGCTTTATAATTCTCTCTATAATTTGGAATGGACCAACATCTCGGTGCCAGCTTTCCTGACTTTCTAAATCATACCACACCCTTCATCAATGATATTTTAATTAAAGCCTTATCTCCAACTAAGAATTCTTAGTTTTTACGCCTCTTATCTGTGTAACTCTTTTGTTTGGACTGAGCTTCCTTCATCCTTTCTCAGATTAACTCAATCTTCTTTGTTGCATGTCTAACTAGATTTGGAACTAAGAACTAATCTGTCTCTAGTCCCCAACAAACATGCTAGTTATTTGCATGGCCTTTCATACAAAGCTTCAACAAGCGCCATTCCTAAACTAGTCTGATAACTATTATTATAGAAAAACTCAACCAAATGTAGGTGATCTTCCCAAGATCCACCAAAGTCCAATACACAAGCTCTTAGTAAATCCTCGAGTACCTTATTGACTCTCTCTGTCTGCCTATCCATCTGAGGGTGATGTGCAATACTCATTTTGAGCTTAGTATCTAAGACATCCTGTAGACTCTTTCAGAATTCGCTAGTAAACAAAGCATCTTTGTCGCTGACTATATTACCAGGAATCCTATGTATTCTAACTATGTTCTTCATAAACAACTTAGCTAAAACAAGTGTCACCTTGTTGATTTAACTGGAATGAAAAATGGGCAGTCTTGGTCAACCTTCCACTATAACCCATATATAACCCGTCTATCAAATCCATGGATATCGAACCCATTATCAAATTGGAACCTCCAAAGGTTGAAGCATTCCACTTAGCTTCTGATGTTCGGCTTTCATTTGTTGGCAGTTTGCACACTGCTTAACCCACAAGCCAGCATCCTTCTTCATTCCTTCCCAGTAGATGCTCCTCTTCATATCTTAATACATCTTGGTCCCTCCAGGATGAATCATAAACTTGGACCAATGACATTCGCCAAGAACTTCTTTCCTCAAGCCATCAACATTCGAAACACATAATTGTCCCTTCTTTATCAACCACCCCCTTTGGTCAAAGACTGAAATCTTTCATATCATCGGTCTCGGTTTCAACCTCAAGCCTTTAATCATCTCGGCTAACACTGAATCCTCTTTCTGCTTAGAACCAATCCTTTAGATCATCGCTGATAGAACTTCCAAATAGGACAACATAGCGATGCTTTGACTAGAATTAGCAGTCAATCTCAACTACACACTACAAGTAGTCAAGCATCGAAATCCTTCCATTCTGCTAACATAGCTAACATCACATTTCTGATGTCTTCTACTAAAAGCATCCGCTACTTTATTTCCTTTCCCAGGAGTGTACTCTATACCAAAATCATAAGCATCCAAAAACCTCAGCCGCCTCTGCTGTCTCATATTGAGCTCCTTCTAATAGAATAAGTACCTTAAAGACTTATGATCTGTGTATAGCTCAAATCTCTCCCCTAACTGATATTGTCTCCAAATCTTTAATGCGAAGGTCACGACAGCCAACTCCAAATCATGAGTATGATATCTCACTTCGTGCAGTCTAAGCTATCTTGAAGTGTAGGCAATAACTTTACCATTTTGCATCAACACAGCTCCCAATCTAGTTCTACATGCATTGGTATACACCACCAATGACCCTTTGTTTCCATCTGGAACTACTAACACAGGTGCATTGATCAACAAATGCTTTATCTTAAGGGGCGCTTCCTCACATTTGTCAGACCAAACATACTTCACATCCTTCATGGTTAACTTATTCAAAGGTGCTACTACCCGTGGGAAATCCATGATAAATCTTCGGTAATTGCTAGCAAGCCTAAGAAAACTTCTAATCTCAGTCATCTCTCTGGTCGCTTGTAATTGTTAACAGCTACGATCTTATTTGGATCGACTGATAACTCTTTCTTTGAAACCACATGACCAAGAAACTTAACATCTTTCTTCCAAAAATGACACTTGGAAAACTTTTCCTTCAGCCGATGCTACCTTAGCATCTCAAGTACTACTCTAAGATGATTTTCATATTCTCTTTCATACTTAGAGTGCACTAAAATTTCATCTATAATACCAACATAAACCTATCCCAGTACTCTCAGAAAACTCAGTTTATTAAATCCACGAAGAAAGCAGGTGCATTTATTAACTCGAATGGCTTTACTAACCACTCATACGAACCATACCTAGTCCAAAATGCTGTCAAAGAAATACTGTCATCTGCCACTCTTAACTGATGGAAACCTATCATCAAATCCAACTTGGAAAACACTCTGGCTCTACACAGCTGATCAAATAGATCATCTATTCTCGGCAAAGGGTACTTATTCTTAATCGTCCTCTCCTTCAACTTATGATAGTCGATACACACCCTCAACGATCCATTTGGTTTCTTCACGAACACCGCGGCCGCTCTCCAAGGCGAACTGCTTGGTCTAATAAAACTCATTCCTTCTAGATCCACCAGCTGCACCTTCAATTTCTTAATTTCGGTCGGTTTCATCCTGCTGGGTGGTCTACTTACAGATTCAGCTCTTGGCTCAAGATCTATCTGAAATTCAATAGCTCGTTTCGGTGCTAGTCCCGTAACTAGTTCAAAGACATCTGCCAGATCCCTTGCTACTCGAACCCGACTTAACTCTTCTCCCACTTCCATAGAACTTAACAAAGCATAATTACTCTGGACAGAGTTCTCCACTTAGAATATAATTCGGTTATGACTATCAGGGAGTCTTAATGATATCTTCCCATCCCGACAAAATATCCTAGCCTCATACTTACTCAACCAATCCATACCCAAAATGATTTCGAAATCTACGAAATCGAAAACTTATAGACTGCATGCAAACTTATGACCTAACAAGTCTAGTTCTAACTGGTCACATCTCATCTCCAAAGTTGCATACCCTCCTATTGGATTCGCAACCTTAAGGAAGTAACAAGATATGTGAGTTCTAAGCATAATCTACCAGCCAAATTCTGAGATATAAATGAATATGATGCACCGGTATCAAATAGTATCATAAATGGTATACTCTGAATCAAAAACGTACCTTCCATCACAGTCTTAATTTTTCAGCTCTAGTTGGCTTAGCGGATGATGGTCTAGTAGCAAAAACCTTTCCTTTGTCCGTCTTCACTAGTTTTGGACACCGATTCTTATAATGCTCGAACTGGTCACAATTAAAGCATTTGACATTCTTCTTTTCTGCAATCTTCTTCCCCTTTCCTGACCAGCACTCATGAGCATAATGACCATTCTTATTACACTTGAAGCAAACTAAATCATCCTTTGCCTTCTTGGCAGCCTCCTTTCTTCTTAAAGAGCTTACTCTTCTTTCCCTGAGAACCTTTGGTTTTAACTGGCTTCTCTCTAGCACAAATAGCAAGCATCTCTTCATGGCGGATTCCCATCTCCACAACTACATTACAAGGATCACAGATATGTGTCAGGGTTGCCCTAGCAAGCTCAGGTCTCAATCCTCAAATGAACCTCCTATTACTCCTGATGTCAGTGTTTATAGTAGCATGTCCATATCGGGACAACTCATCAAACTTAGTAGCATACTCGATTACCAAAATTTCTCCTTAAACCAAATCCATAAACTTTCTTAGCAATGCTGACTTAGCAACCTAAAAACCACTGTAAAAATCTCTCTCTAAAATTTGGTCGAGTCAACTCCTCCTCCGGAACCCCGACGGTAATACTATTCCACTAATGAAGTGTTGACCTTTGCGACTACCTAGAGGCTAATATCCTCTTCTGTTCATTATCTAAACCCAGATCAAGAAATATTCTCTCCCAATGAAACAACCAATTCTCTAGCTCTATGGCATTCTCCGTCCCTATAATGTCTTCCCACCAAGACTGGTGTGATCTCTGCTCAGCTTATCATAATTATTCCCAACTGGAGCCATAGGATTAGCTCCTCCAACATTTCCAACAGCTCCTCCTTGTATCATATTGATGAAAAACTGATACATCACCCCCATATTCACTGATGGATTCCAGCACACATACTGGCATCAACATTTTTGTTAGCATTAGCCTATCGATCCTGGTTCTTTCTGGTAGGTCAAGCATTTCCATTGGTTATGGTGCTTCCTCCATCATAATTATTCCCAACTGGAGCCATAGGATTAGCTCCTCCAACATTTCCAACAGCTCCTCCTTGTGTCATATTGATGAAAAACTGATACATCACCCCCATATTCACTGATGGATTCCAGCACACATACTGGCATCAACATTTTTGTTAGCATTAGCCTATCGATCCTGGTTCTTTCTGGTAGGTCAAGCATTTCCATTGGTTATGGTGCTTCCTCCATCAATATTTCCTCTTCCATTTTCTGCTCCATATCTTCTTTCTCATAAACCTGCATACGAACCTTAGTAGGATACAGAAGAACGATCTAAGAGAGAGGGGAATAGGTACTTATATATATATATATATATATATATATATACCAAATACTAGTACGTTACTACCACGTTAACCCAAACCATAATCTTATTTTCTGATTCATTGAATTATGTTTGAGAATCTTTTAGGTTTAAATTTCTTTTAAATTTCATACCCATGCTCAAATACCAACTTGTAAGATCCCCCACTTGGAGGTCCAAAACTAACGGCTACGGATGCTGTAGTCATCCATAGTTATTAATCCTCGGCGATCAAATACGGAAATGTTAGATACATTGATATAATAGAAATACATGGATATGGAATTTTTTTTAAAATCAACAAACAACTTTCTCATTCCATTTCAAAGCATTTCAAATTCATTACATAATCCAATACGAGAACCACGTTTAGAGAAAATATAATTATTACAGCATATGATAAGAGCGACACATGAAAATGTCCCCTTGGATGATCAGAGTATATAACTAGGCAATTAAACATCTTTGCCTTTTCAACAACATAGCGAAATCAAAATAAAAGAGAACTCTAAATAGCTATCATGCCTCATGCACGTCTTCGAAAGCTTATTCTTTTAAGAAAACCTCAACTCTCAAACTACTCAAAATCAATTGAGCACCCGAGATTTTAAGCGGAAAATATAAACTTTGAGTCAGACATAAAGCTTGGCATAAATAATAATCTGCCATCTCAATCGTATAGATATCTAGTGAGACCATGCCGCTTAGCGGAATGGGTTTTCCGCTTGCTAGTATTCTAAAACTTTATAAAATCATATACTATGCTCCTGTATCCGTAATGGTTAAAACATAGTAGTTCAAAATAATATGATGATATAAAAATAATTAAATCAATTTTGAATTACCCATCCCCATTTCATTTTGACTAACTGTCTTATTTATAGTTTCTAGGGTCACTATTAACTTAATAATTTTCATGGGCTGACTAGTAACCTGTTTAATACATATGGACTCCTGTTCTTTTTCATCGTTTTCATGGGCTTACTAGTACCATGTTTACATTTATGGACTCCCTGTCTTATTTCACAGTTTTCATGGGATCACTAAGAACCTATTGGCTCCTGCCAATTACATCATTTTTTCATGGGTTCTCCCTGAACCTATTGGTAACTCCAATAACTTCCTACTTATCCTAGTTTTCATGGGTTGACTAAGAACCTATTGACATCTGTTAATAACTGAATCTGGATATAGCTATCATGGGTTCGGTACAAACCTATTGGCCCCTGCCAATAACTCAATCTAATCATAGTATTCATGGATTTACTATGAACTAATTGACCCCTGCCAATAACTTTTCCTAAACATAGTTTTCATGGGTTTACTATGAACCTGTCTATACAACAACTTTAATATTTAGGCATCCTACATTTTGGTCTATCTGACCTCTTGGATGCAATTCTACTCATTTAGGAGTTAATTATATTCACTACAAGGACAACCTAGCTGGTTATTTTGCCCTTTCTCCCTAAAATACAGCTATGGATCCATTATAAGGTGAATATATATATAAAGAATTAAAAATAATATTATAATAATACCAACATCCGTGATTTACTATCCTTGAAATTATTTTATATAGAATTTGATTAATCCCTTTAACCTATTAATCAAGGAAAACTTCTTCAAACTCCATACTTAGAGTCATTTTAAAACTCTTTTATTATGCCATGGTTTTCCTTTAAAATGAGATTGGGTTATTTATTTTGAAAACTAAGGATTTGGAAACCTTTAATCATTACTTTTGAAACCATTGGAAAACCTCCTTTCTAAAGCATTAAAATATTCTTTTCAAAGCTCTAGGCACCTGCCTTTCGAAACATTCTTAAACCTTTCGATCGAAACCTTTTGGATGTATTAAAGTGAAACCATTCAATTTTAGAAGCATAGCCTCGAAGTCATATGAAAGTTCCCATTTCGAAACCATTGGGTTATTCCTTAAAATATCTTTTGGGTCAAAGTAAACATAAAAGAAAGTATCTCTTTCAAAACCATTATTTATCATCCAAAAATGTTTGGGGAAAAACTTGATGGCGTCGGAACCATCCTTTCGAAAGCTTAAACCATATAAGTAAGATGTTTTGAAGGTTAGCTTCGAAACCCCTTTTGAAACCATTGCCTTCGAAACCATTAACCCCTTCGAAAGCTTTAGAAAGTGGCTCATATTTACAAAATGAAGGTTACCTTTCGAAAACATTAATATCTTTAATTCCTTCGAAAGGCATAAGGTCAGCAGAAGGGTTTCAGCTAGGTCGAAACTACCCCTTTTTGAAATCATTAGTTTGGAAACTAAGTAACTCATTACAAAATCTGTACTTTAAATAATAAAGCGGCAACCCTCTTTCGAAAGCTATTAAAAAGGCCCATTTGAAAGTATATATTTTGACACCTTCAAAAGCATTTAGTAATATAGGCAGGCGCATTTCTTTAAAAAACAAAACAAAGGTATCGTTCCAATCGAAAGATAAATTTCGACACCATGCCTTCCTCCTTTCTCCAACCCACTACGTACCAATGTTGATACAATGTGTATTGGTTTAGGCTTCGTGGGTTTTGACTTGGTAGGTTTCAATTTGATTGAAGGCCGAAGCTATGAGTCGAAAGATGCTTCTAAAAGAGGCGGAACCCACTTTTCTGGGTAAAACTGATTTAATGCCGATTAAAGAAAATTCTTTCTAACTAATCTGCCTACTTGTAAATATGTGATTGGTTGCCTAAACTTTTCAAATTCTTTACAAAAACAACTATCGCATAATTTTAGACCTAAACCAATATTAATTTAACAAATAAGCCCTTCCATTAAGCAAAACAATTAAATTATTTAGGTCCTCCTTTCATAATAATTTGATTCTCATAGTAAATCACTTAGGAAAATCCTCAAAAATCATAGAAATTCACTTTTAATATGTTATCTAACATATCTGAAATTCAGACCCAAATTCTCAATATAATTTCCAAAATAAATTTTAAACCCAATTAACCATATTTTCCTTTGAAATTCATAATAAATTCTCCATAACTTGAAAAATTAATAAAATTAAAACCTAACTCCAAAATCATGTTTTACATAGCATATAAATTCCTCATGGCATATGAAACTCATTATAATCGGTTTTACCTTAAAGCCGTATAAAATCATATATTAAACAATTTGTTCAAATCAAACATGTTATAATCCAAGCATATCATCATCCAAATCATCATTAAAATGGATTTAATCTTAAATCCAAAAACAAATGATAAACACAAAATAGAGATGATATAGAATTTTTTTCACCTTGATTAGAATAAGGAGATTAAAATGAGATTAATTTCTCCTATGTTGAATCCTAAGCTTTACTTGAATTTTCTTAACATTTCTTCCTTAGCAATGGTCGGCTATTTTTCTATTTTTTTTTATGTTTTGGTGAAAAATGAAAATGAACATGAATGGATGGTCTAGCCGTAGATATATAAGGGTTATGGCAATAAGGTGCGGCTATTTCACAATATGTCCTTGTGTAAATTAATTAGCTTACAAACCATTCTTAAGCTCATTTAAACAATTAAGCATGGCCCTTAATTTTATTTTCAAATCTCAATCGCCTTATCACTCTAATTATTTAAGTTATTCTATTTAATTTATCTAATTAAATCTACTGAATAATGTTGTTAAAAATTAAGGGTATTACACTTGTTCGCTGCTAGCGTTTAATCGGTCAAATACTTTTTCATAAGCAATTCAAAATCTGCTTTCTAATCCATATGCAACATTTATAAAAAACTATTATGATAACCCAAAAGGAAGAAGAAAACATAAAAGATAAATATATTTTTATCAAAGTATGTTATAATATTTTATCTTGTGTAAAAAATTTATATACACTATATCTAAGCAACTTATATTAATTTATGGTAAACATTTAGCATAAATTTGATAACAATATTTATATGACCAAACAAATATATGTGATAAGTGTTAAAAAGTAAATCATAAAATTTAAAAGTTAAGATGCAAATGGATTTATTATAAATTGTACACTGTTGTCACACTTTTGAAATTAGGAAATTGCTCCAAATATTAGTTACAGTTTATTTAAAAAAGGAACATGTTGAATAATTAAATAAAATTTGAGTTAGATATTAAAGAGTTATAGTTTGAGCATTTAGATCCAAGAAATGTGTGAAGATGAAATGTAAAAAATAGGATGCAGTTGAAGATCAATGGTGTTTGCTATGTTAGATTTCGACGATAAAATATTTCCATATTCAATAATATTTGAAAGATATCATTGATTTCGATGATACAATTTTCCCAATTACAGAAGTTTTGAAAAATATTTTTGTTAACATGAATGAATGACTCAAATACATTACCTCTATTGTTGCGTTAAAGAAGGAGATGAATTATCTATATGAGAAGAATAATTATTTTTGGAAGAATGAAATAATCAATTAATTTCTTAATTAAAGAAGACATTTTATCAAGCACATGTATATTGTAGAAACTTGGTAGAATAAAATTTTCCATATGAATATGAGAATTTATGAGACATTGATTTATAACCATAAATCAATTATTTCAATCCTAAGTAATAATGTCTATATAAAGATAGTCATTATTTAGAGATTAGTAGAATACTCTCTAGTAGTATTTTCTTCATAACCAAATGCATATTGTGTGTGATCTTCTTTTCTATTTATGCATCTACGATTTATTGTTTATTTTTTGGATATTGGTTGTTTGTTTTATTCCACTACAACACGATCTCATTGGGTCCGCATGCATTTGGGTTAGTTTACAATCATTTATCTGAATTTACCATTACAGCTTGGTATTAGAGCATTGGAAGTTGTTGTTGAAGCCTAGTTCTAGAAGGTGTTCGATAAAATAGCAGTATCTGGAGAAGCAAGTGAGGAGGTTAGGGTACACACCCTATATTAAGGGTTCATGTGCAACATCCAATTCGTAATTGGCTATAAAGAAGTGGAACAAAGATAATGATTTTGAGAAGTGACAGTGGAAGATGAAGTGGTGTTGAGAAGAAATCGTGTTCATTAAGTTGTGTTTGACATAGAATCATTATTAGCGAACATCTCGGAATTGGTAAGAAAATAGATAAATGGGCTTTTACTACTCTCTAATTGGCCATAGGTGAGAACATCATCTAGAGATTAGTAGTAAAACTACCATTAGAGACTTGTGGAAAAAATAAGAGGACCTCTACATGAAGAAGTCACTCACGAATATGCTAATTTTGTTGAAGACTTTCTTCACTTATAAGATGTGAGAAGGTACGTCATTGAAAGCACGTCTTAACTTCTTCGATTAATTAGTGATGAAGATGAAAGCTGTTGATTTGAATGTGGATGAAGAGGAAAAGGCTATAGTGGTACCGTGCTCTGTTCTAAAGTGAACCATGGTATTCGCTAATAGCTCGATCAATGGTAAAAGCACATTGACATTAGAAGATGTAAAGACCGGACTCCTGAGTGAAGTGATGAGAGGTCAGATGAAACATATGAGCAAAAGCTGTGATACTTCTAGTAGTCAGGGGATGTTTGTAGAGAGGTGAAGAAAGGATAAGAAGGAGAATCAGAGGCCGTTCCAAGTTGAGGAAGGCCAAAAGTGGTTGGAGAGGCAAGTCTAGAGACAACATGTGTCATCATTGTAAGACTTCAAACTAAAAAATTAAGGATTCAAACCCTATAAGTTAACCCATATCATCATCGGAAAATTTAACCTAGTTCGAGCATAAAATTGAAAGGGGCAAAAATGCTAAACATACCAAATTGATAGCAATCAACTCGACCAAGAAAGAAACCATGCAGCAATCACGACTAATCGAAGTGTGCAAGCATTAGAGAAGAAGGATTATCATTCGCACTTCAAATTCCAAGTGGTGGTTTTCGATCTAGAAACCCTATATCAGATCGAAGAGGGAACCCGACCATCAATTTATTGAGAGTGAGAAAAGAGGGAAGAGGGAACGTGGTCGATTTTGTTATGCTAATTTGGTTTTGAGATAGAGATTAAAGGGTTTTGCTGACTTAGTTTTGATAGGGAGAGAAGAGGGAATGCAAAATACTAAGAGGGAAATAATTTAAGGAATGCGGCTACGAAAATATCAGTGGGAAAAGCCACTGAAATATTTAGAGGTAAAATACGGAGCCAAATTCTTTTTGATAATTTCAATTAGACAACAGATATATTAGAAGGAAGATATGTGGCTACCAAAATACTTAAAGGGAAAATACGAAGCCAAAACTAATTTTTTGATAACTTCAATCAGACAACGGATAAGATGTTGTCTTAATGACAAGCAATAACATTGAGATTTCAGGAGCTATTCAAACAACAAAGTATTTTTTCCATATGTTGTGTGGAACAGCGAAAAATGTTAGGACAACAACAAATCAACCTTATGTTGTGTGATCACCATTGTTTGATTCACTTTATGACATAGTATATTGATAGGAAAATTCAATAGGAAAGGCAGAAAGGTACATCAATACATATTAGTTAATTTTTCATATTTGGTAGCCCTTTGTATGTTCACCATACATGAAATGACAAGTTGGGGGCTAAAGCCTATCAAGGCATTTTTTGGGCTATATGGAAGGCAACAAAAGGTATCTCATCCGAACCCTGTTGATAGGAAGGTAGTGGACTCGAGACATATCACATTTAATGAGTCTTCTATGTTCAAGCCAAAGATAGATCCACCTAGTTTGGTAGGTTCAGAAGCTGAATGGCCTAAGAAGATGGAAACTATTCCTACATATCAGCCTAGTAGAAGAGTCAGAGCTGTAAAAGAAAATAAAGTAATTGCAGTAGTGGGCACATTAAATGAATGACTATATAATTTCTCTAGTAATGATGGCGATGGTCGTGAAGCTAGAAATGATTTAGCTCAAGCTGAAGTTGACAGAAGCTTAGGTGAAGTTATACCTATTCGAGCTAGCTCCTAAGTTAGAAGGCACCAAGTAGGTATGGAGAGTGGAATAATGCAAATCTTGATCTTTATTATTAGTTTGACTATGCAGTATATATAGTGCAAGACGAGCCTTTCGACCTTGAAGAAACTATGAGTTCGAGTGCCAGCTCGAACAAGATGCATGCTATGGAGGAGGAGATGGATTCGAGAAGAACCGGCCAAGGGAATTGGTACCACCTCATCAAGGAAGACAAGCCATACGATGCAAGTGGGTACATAAGGTGATGAACAATGGGAAATACAAGGCTAGACTTCTTGCAAATGGTTTTTTTTATAGAAGAATATACTTTATTAACAGAATAGGAAAAAGAGTTTGGATACAATGAAGTAATGCCACCCAAAACAAGAACAAAATAAAACCTACTACATAACAAAAACAAAATCTCGTACGGGATGGCACTACGCCATGCACGCCTAGCATAATAACTATTTAATACATTTAAGCATAGTTTTCATAACCCGACCCTACCGCGGTTGAACCGCGAATAACCCTGAGCCTTGGGGGTTAAAGGCCGGAAACTCAATCAAACTTTCTTCATGCAAGAACCTTGGTTCGACCTTTGAATTGGCGGTTTTATCCTTTATTTGAACGCGGTTGAACCCTCTCGTATGCGCAATTTCTTCGTTTTAAAATATGTGTTCAAATCTCCGTCCGTTTTATGTTCGTAATTAGTGTAGCTAGTGTATTTCATATTTGAATTAATGTGTGGATTATGAATTAATATCGTATATATTTATTGAAGATGATGATTTATTGTATACTTATGGTTGATACATTGTATCTAAATGTATTAATTTTCAAAAAAAGGATGTGCGGTTCTTGACGGTTCGACCGGTCGAACCCTCGAAACCTCGAATCTTGAGTCCTTACGGTTTGATTCACGGTCCGGTTATGAAAACCATAGTTTTCATAACCCGACCTTGCCGCGGTTGAACCGCGAATAACCCCAAGCCTTGGGGGTCAAAGGCCGGGAACTCAATCAAACCTCCTTCATGCAAGAACCTTGGTTCGAGCTTTGAATTGGAGGTTTAACCCTTCATTTGAACGCGGCTGAACTCTCTCATATGCGCAATTTCTTCGTTTCAAAATATGTTTTCAAATCTCCATCCGTTTTATGTTCGTAATTAGTGCAGCTAGTGTAATAATATTTTTTAATTTTTCATATTTGGATTAATGTGTGGATTATGAATTAATATCGTATATATTTATTGAAGATGATGATTTATTGTGTACTTATGGTTGATACATTGCATCTATATGTATTAATTTTCAAAAAAAAGTATGTGCGGTTTTTGACGATTCGACCGGTCGAACCCTCGAAACCTCGAACCTTGAGTCCTTGTGGTTTGATTCATGGTCCGGTTATGAAAACATTGCATTTAAGTGCTTCATTAAATGAATCGTCCACTTCAATTAATACAAGCCCTAGCAAAAAAATGAAAATAACGGCGACTGCTCTTCCTTAAAAACGCACGCTTCCTTGCTACCTGGAGTCTTAGCCTGGATCGAATGGAATTCTGGTATATCTGGATCCTAGCTCTGATTCAATAATAGTACTAAATTGTTCTCGAAGTGACAACTGTTGTTGCATGAATTTCGACTTCGACGCTAGCAGGTTAACATGCATGAGAAATAGCATGAATCTGGTCTTTTCTGGTATGCTTCTCGACTGAAAAACTCTTTGGTTACATTCCTACAAAATGTACCAAACTATTGTTGTAGTTATGATGTCCCTCAAATCATTTCGTAAATTGCTTGCTTGATCTGTTCTTGCGTAAACTTTAATTGTAGTGATTAAATCATGATTGTTGGAGTTTACTAAATGAATATTCAGACTAGAATATAGCCTATCCTAAATCATTTTCAAATATGAGCAATTGAAGAACAAATGTTTACTTGATTCTATCTCTGAATTGCATAAACAAATAGGATTGCTAATATAGTCCATTATTGAATTCTGTCTTTGGTAGGAAGGCGATTCCAAATTGCAAAATATGTTGTAAGAGACATTTTTGGTGCAAACCAGTGACTCCAAACCTTATTGCACCACATATATTATTCACCTTGTATCTTAGAAAATTTCCATGCTGATTTTAATGAAAATTTTCCCTCATTAGACCTCCACTCCTGCTCATCACTATTGATGTTACCGTGTATTTTAACATTCTAAATTAAATTGCAAATATTAGTTGGAAAATTTGGTCCAGTGAACTCTCATTCCCCTTGATTAATAATGCTGCCATTTTCCCTTAATTGGGAATTGGAAAGTGCCATATACAACCAACCGACTAAATTTTTAAGAGATTCCCCCTTTATCCAGGGGTTAAACCACACATTAGTGCTCCTCTCATTTGCAATTTTTTTGTTTATCATTTTACTGCAATTTTCTCTTATTTGTAACATAAGTTTTCATGTACACGAAGCATTATTATCAATCCTAGCTGTCCAAAAATTCTTTTTCATGTAATATCTATTGTGAATCCACTTAGCCCATAGAGAATTTTGATTAAAAAAATTCCATACTAACTTGATGAAATAAGATTGTTCCAATTCTTCGAGGTTTCTCAAAACTAGGCCACCCTCATTTTTTGGTTTACATATATTATCACGGTTTATTTAATAACGTTTCCCTTTCCAAATGAAAATAGAGCATTTCTGCTCTATTTTATGAAGAATTGTTTTTGGAATTTGGAAAATTTGCATCCAAAATTGATGATGGGATAGTTTGTAGTCTTGATAAGATCCAATCTACCACTTGTGTTTAAGAACTTACAACTCCACATGTTAAGTCACCATTAATCTTATCTAGTGATTCCCCAAAATCTGAAAGTTACTTGTTGATAAGGGAATTCCTTGATATTTAATGGGTAGACTTCCACTTTCAACCTCAAGAATTTGAGATACCTAGTTCTTAGCTATTACACCTTTCCCAAAAGTCTTAGTTTTAGAGGTGTTAATAGTTAGACCAGGAAAAAACATAATCAACTTGAATTCGGGATAACTATTCGAAATTTTAGGGAAAGACACAATGAGTTTTTATTAAAAAAAAAGAAGACTCCCGGACCTAGTATATTAATTGGGGATATATTTCGATTATTACTTTCTTGAAGTTAAAAAATAAGCTTATGTGAAGTGTACAAATAGCTTTCTCGGGCATTTTTGTTAGCCCAGTCGGAGGTACCCTGAAAAGAAAATAAAGGTCAAATTTTAATTGTTCATGTTAATTGCTTAGTTATAAGGTACTGACACACGGCTAAAATTAATATACTGGAACTTATTAAGGTTCGATACCAGGCCTGCTAAGTTATAGACTGTCGAATGGATCAGAGAATGTAGGGTGGGTTTTTGTCTCGACCATGGTACCCAAGAGAAAGAAAAGTCTTAGTTAGCATCTCACTAACGCTTGCCTTCGGGCTCCTCGGTTTCCCAGTGGATTTATTGGCGTTGCACTTTCTTTCTTGGTAGGAATGATATTGATTAAAACCAAACGCTATACCTATGGGATAATTTAGATTTTTCGTATTTTTATGAATCTTGGTGTTCTTGACTTGGTCTGTATCTGAATTAGCTTGCGTCTCATACCCCAGTACTAGGGCGATACTTTGAATCACTAACTTATTGGTTTGCTTAGTAGAACCTTCCTGACATTCTTACTGCGAACCTGATTAATTGCTCTTTGTTATTCAAAATGAAGGGTCCAACTGTTATTCCAAAAACTGCTGTCATTTTGGTTCATTTTTCTTGGCTATGGAAAAAGAGGTGCCTGGTACATAAAATAGAATGATTCTACGTACGTGATAAAGGATTTGTGGCTGAGAGCCCTCACAACCCAGGCACAACGATGCAATTATCAAGGGCACGCTCTACCACCAAGCAAAAAACTTTCTATAAAATATCATTTCACTATCTTTTACATATCTATTTACAAATAATACATCCACCAAAACAAGTAGTCCCAATAGTTATGAACTAAAATAGAGACTTGAGTCAATTTCTTTTCGTTCCACTTAGTTGACATATGAGTTAGTTGACTGAAAGAATCACTTGACTTGACATATGAGTCAGGGAGCAAACTGGGTTCGTCGACAATGGACCTGAACACTGTTGAAGTCTTTAGGCTATGAAATTGGATGCGAATTTTCGGTATTCCTTTTTATTTCACATTTATCATTCCATCAATTATATATCTATCAAAAAATTGAACGACCATTTCACAAAGAAAGACGGACTCTCCTGCTTGAACTGATAACTATTTCGAATCAAGCTTGGTAAGTTCCTCCAATAGAATAATCCATTGGGTGTATATTCAGAGATGGAAAAAATGTCTTCTTACCCTTATTTCGACCCGGGCATTATCGAGATGCGAGGTAATAATCTAAGTCAAATTCTTTTGAGTTGCAAGGCAACCCAAGCTCATGGCATTGTTGATCTTGTAGCGGTCGAAAATGAAACCATTGGGGATTTAAGGTCTAGTAAGAAATAATTGTTATTACCCTGTGTCGGGTTATTAAAAATGAAAAGAATACTTTAGTTTAAACAAAAGAGACATTTCTCGAATGATAAGGAGAAAAAAAGATTAGATCCAAAGAAAATGCCAACCAAGTGGAGTATGCATGAAAGAGTCAGATGCTTCTTCTATTCTTTTCCAGTCATCAGTTCGAGCCTGATTATCTCTAAACCCCCTCTTCACGCAGAGCCACCTTTCTCCTCGGTCCATAGAGACAAATATCTTATTCCCTTTATGAGGGAGAAATAAAATTGAGGAACCTGCACTTATTTGAATAACCCGGTGACCTACCACGATCATCCAATAAGAAGGGTTTCAATTTATTCAAATGAACGACTTGAACACCTACTAATTCTAACAATTGCTTGCTGGGTTGATCATCCGAACATTTCGGTAATTGATCAGATTAGTAGGCGTTCTTATGAGGAAACGCTTATGATATTGGAACATATCTGGTAGAATCGTAACCATAGAATATGACCCTAATTGAAGTGCATACATTTGTCCACGACCGGCTAAAGCTAAAATTCCATTACGATTATTTCCTAATAGTTGTTGTACCTAATGGCGATGTGGGTGGTTATTTCCGAGGAATACAAATAACCTCCATTTTTTTCTTCAGATTTTCCATCTAATTCGTGTCGCATAATTCTTATAGACTGGATTTTCTTAGCACCTTACTAACAACCTAGATGCGGTCGATCTACGTAAATGCCCAGAAGCTTTTGTTGTTTGATTAATCGCCTGAACCTACCTTTCTTTCTTTGCCGCGAGGGGTGGCCTAATTTCTAAAGTTGCACCTATTCATATTCCGTGCAAATAATTTTGTTCTTACAGATAAATGCTCAATATCCAAGTAAGCCTCAAGCTCTTCGGGAGGGCGGTGAAGCCATTCTTGTGGAGCACCTTCCTTCCCCTAAGTACTTAGAGAAATCTTGTTTGTCGATAGCCTCGGACCAATCAATCGTTCTACTCCTGATTATTAGGATAGGTTTTACATCCACCCGGTTTCTACCTTCTGGCCATGCCAGTTGTTTGATAGCTGTTCAAACATAGGATCACTATGAATCAGACTCAATAGAATTTGATCAATCCTTTTTTCTGCCAAATCTAATAAATCTAAGTGTAGTGCTTGGTGTACTGATTTTTTTGGAAAGGGAGTGTGTGCGAGTTGTGTATTTCAAGAATACGTTGATAGACCTCAAAGAAAGGTCTTTATTCATTGTTATTCCAAAAACACCTGTCATTTTTATTTAATCCGAAAAATTCAGGAAAGCAAACTGCTTATAAATTTGCAATAAAAGGATTAGATCTCATTCCCTATGTATGAGAATATAAACATAAGCGGTGTAAACTGTTTATCAAAATTGGTAGACGCTACGGACTTAATTGGATTGAGCCACAGTTCGATCCTGCCTCAGGATGAACGCTAATTAAATTTCCCTTTTTCTTCCAAATATTTCTACGAATACGTCCCACCCCCTAAGTTAAGCTGGTACTTGTTGTTGCATGTGGAAGTATCGACGTAATTTTATAGAGTCGTTCATTAATATACTGGGCAATTGACTTACAGATTTCTGTTTGGATTTAATTTTCAAGGGAGATTGATTCGTATTCTGAAACACGGAAAACAAATCATTCCTTCTCTTCGTTCGTGGAACTCGATGGTACAGGCAACAAGATTGTGGAAAAGGGAATTCCTGAACCTACATGGCCAGTATATTAATTCGGGAGGTGACCAACGGAAAGAGGAAGATATTTTCTTAAGCCTCCCAAAAGGTAACGAAGGCGTGCAAACGTTGAGGCCCCCGAAGACGTCAAGGAGCCTTAGCTCGAAGGAAAGGGGAGTAAGCGCGATTGACAAGCGCCCACAATGAAATCTCTTAGTCACAACCGCTATATTAATTTAGCCATCATGATCGGGTCGGTGTAAAGTCACATCGGCTTCAGCCCCAATACTACCACTTAGATCTTGAACCTGCATGCTTCATTTTGTAAATTTTTGGCAATATTATTTTAACTTTTGGTTCAAAAAGTTTTTTTGTTCGCCAAACAAATAAGAAAACTTGCTGAGCGAAACAAACAAATGAATGGGTAAAAGCTTTTATCATTTGTTGATTTAATCTAGGTTATAATTCATATTGGATTCCCAAATTTATTAGATAGGGATTTTCTTTCCGCTTTATTTTTTGTTAAAATTGGATGGAGTTTACTTGCTTGCTTAGCTCATGGCAACAACATTCCGTTCGCACACCATCGGACAATTCTTTAACGCTTTTAATATACTAGACCCAAGTACATTAATCCGGGCTAAATTCAAAAAATTATATTGTCAATATTCCTATTTATGATGATGAAGAATAAAAATTAAAAATTCTGTTTTTCTTAAAATATCACGAACAGTTCCTATAAGTTGGGGATCTTCATGAATACCACTGCTTAGCTTTCAATTCGCCTCTGATTTTCCATGTCATCTAGAGTTATTTTAATTGAATTTGCACTTAAAATGTTTGATTTAGAAAAAAATTAATAGATCATCAGCATAGATTAAATGAATTGGGGTCTATGTTGTATGAAGGGCTTAAATTACCTTGTAGAAACTCATTGTCCAGATTGATGATAAGAACTCCATGGCTATTGCAAATAATTGTGGAGAAAGGGGATCACTTGTTTAATTCCTCAATTACCCTTTATAAAACCTTGAGGAGGGCCATTAATGATGGTGGAGGTGTTGCTTTGATTGTTAAACATACTTTTATCCGGATATTGCTAGCTATAGTTGTAAATCACAACATGGAGTTGGAACAATTAGACGTAAAAACAGCCTTTTTGCATAGAGACTTAAAGGAGACCATCTATATGAAGCAGTTAGAAGGATTTGTAGAGGATGGGAAGAAGTAATGGATTTGTCAAGATGAAGAAGTTTCTATATAATTTGAAGCAGTCGTCTAGGCAATGATATAAAAGGTTTGACTCTTTTATGCTTACTCCTGGTTGTGATAGAAGCATTAAAGATGCTTGGTTTATTCTAAGAATATGGACTAGTAATTGGATATATTTACCTTGTATGTGAACGATATGCTAATCGCTTTCAAGGTAAAAGTTGTTGACAAGTTAAAATTGAAGCTAAAGTTGAAACTCGAGATTAATGACCTTGGAGAAGCAAAAATATTTTAGGGTTGAAAATCTAGAGAGAGAAAGTTAAAGGTGTTTAGATTGCCACAGAAATAATATATCCAGAAAGTGCTTGCTCGGTTCAACATGGAGAAGGCAAATGCAATCCGTACTCCCATGCCTTTGCACATTCAGCTTTCAGAGAAAGGCCCTCTGATCTCAAACAAAGACAAATCTTATATGAAAAAGGTACCTTATGCTAGTGCGGTTGGAAACTTGATGTATGTGATAATTTGTATGAGATCAGATATTGCACAGACGGTTGGTTTGGTTACTCTATGTGGCTAATCTAGGGAAACAACATTGAGAAGCAGTGAAGTACATTTTGAGGCATCATAAAGAAATAACAGATTATGGCATTTTTTCTGACAGCAAATAGAAAGATTCCAACTTGATCAGATTTTGCGATTCTGATTATGTGGGAGATGGATATCGAAGGAAATCTACCTCAGGTTATGTCTTTACACTTGGAAATATAACTATTAGTTGGAGAGCGAGGTTGTAGACTATAGTCGCCTTGTCTACTATAGAGGCGGAATTGATAACTACTGTTGAAGCAGCTAAAGAGACACTTTACTTAAAGCGGTTGCTGTGTGATTTGGGCTTTGTTCATGAGAGTATAGCAGGGAATTACGACAGTCAAAACGCAATATATCTAGCCGAGAATCGGACATGTAGTTCGAGGACAAAGCATATAGAGGTAAAAGAATCTTTCCTCGTCTCTATGAATGAAGAAAAGTAGGTACATCTTTAGAAGATTCACATCGTGGAGAACACAATAGACGTGTTCAATAATTCGTTGCCTATTGCAAAGTTCAAGCATTGCTCGAACTTGATCTGCTTGTTGAGGTGCTAGGTGTCATGTGGTGGCATATGGGGAGAGTGAATTGGTAGATGGATACGTTTTTTTCATCGTAGAGAGTGATAGGTACATGGATATGGTACTTTCAACACTTTATAGTAAGGCGGTGACCTTGCTGGAGTTTGTTGACAAAGTGTAATGGATGATGGCCATGCCAAATCTCATTAGAGAAGTATCCATGGTGCCTTATCCAAAGTTGCTTGGAGTAAGAGGATGTAGGTGGAGTTGTTACACTTGCATGGAAATATATTATCAAGTTGGAGATTATTAAATTTCGGTGATATAATATTTTCATATTAAGAAAATTTGTAAGATATTATTGATTTCGATGATACAATATTTTCGATTATGGAAAATTCGGAAGATATTTGAGATAACATGAAATAATGACTCAAATATATTACTTCTTTTATTGCATTAAATGTGACAATGAATTATCAACATGAGAAGGAGAATTATTTTTTGGAGAATGAAGTAATCAATTAATTCCCTAATCGGCTGTTTAATGAAGGCATTTTATTAGGCGCATGCATATTGAAGAAAGCTAGAAAAATCAAGTAGATAATTGTTTCTCATATGAATAAGAAATTGATAAGGCATTGTTTATAACCATAAATCAATTACTTCAATCCTACGTAATAATCTATATATATACATATATAAACTAATCATTATTTAGAGATTAGTAGAAGCCTCTCAAGTAGTATTTTCTTCATATTCCTCTTCTTAACCTCCATTACCAATCATATAATTTTTCTTTCTCAAAAAGTAATAAAATCTCATCTTCCAAAAGTGGACGTACACTATCTCACGATAATGGAGCCACTATAAATCCTATATGTGATCTTCTTTTGTATTTGTGCATTTATGATCCGTTGTTGTATATTTTTCGAATATTTTTTGTTTTATCGCACTGCAACACAATCATATTGCTTTCACATACGTTTGGGATAATTTACAATCATTTGTATGAATTTACCCATATACGTTGTTCAAGTTTAAATATGTTAGGATGAAGATCCATAAAGTTTTAGCATTTAGTACTTGGTCTAGTCAGGGCTGGTCCTAGGAGTTTTAGTACTTAAAGTCAATTGCAAAACTATAGCCTTTATACAAAACTAATGCTATTATTGTTAACTAAATCATCAAAATAATTTATATCTTTTTACAGTTAATGAGAAGAGGAAAAAAGGAAATAAGTTTATTCAGAACAAATATTAAGTTATACAACAAAAATAATATTAGTTGCTTATGAAAATTTTTCTAGCCTTCTGACGTGCAAAATTACTAATAATATTTTAATATTTAAGTTCATTGACTATGTCTTGTTCAATTGATAGAAGTGCCAAACCATTCAATCTTTCTTGTGACGTAGTGGAACGAGAATAAGACTTTATCAACTTTAGCTTTAAGAAACTTCTTCCGACTGAGACAACTGTAATCGGTATAATCAGAATTATTTGATATGCAAGTTAAACATTAGGAAGATTTAACTCCCTCGGACAAGAATTTACGAAATTAAGCATATTACTCCTCATTATAAAGCTATTCCAAATAACAGGATTGAAATGCTAGTTTTGATTTAGTCCTTATTGTACAAATCTATTTTAATATACAATTAACGAACTTAAATTTGAAACAAACACACACGTATAGTAACACGGCGCATAATCTATTTTTTGCATCAATTTGAAATATGCCAATTGGAAATTGCTAATTTCCAATCTAAAAATAACACATGCATATAGTAACACACAGAACTGCATCTTCCAGCATTGAGCTAATTTAAACCTACAACATACATATGATGCACATTGTTTGTTAAATTGTACCCTCAATTTTGTAAACATACGATGTGAAATTGATTCAAGAAAGTCAAAGAAGCACTTAGTTCTGTTCTACAACTAAGTACTGATTAACTAACTTAAAATAAGTATCCTTTTGTCCAATTTCATGTTGTCGTTTGATTCGTTTCTTGTTGGCGTATAGGAGATTTGGATTGAAGTACCTCGACGTGTTGTGGCTTTGTGCCACTCGCCATCAATAGTTTGCTCTTGTGCCTCGGTGTCGACGTGCTGCTATTCTCGGGAACCATGAATCCAAGTCGTGATTTGCGAAATCAATTGTGATCCTTTTCTTTTTGGCTACACTATGGATCGGGATAATTTTCCATTTTTTTCCTCCAGTTGTGTGTTTGGTAAAGTAGCTGGAGATGACGCACTAGAAATTGTATGGCCTAAAGCCATTGCTTTGTCGGCTTTACCAAAGAGCCAGCCCTGGATCTTTTTGGTATTGTTAAACTTTAATTTTATTATGCTCTTAGTGTATATACATCCTAACCTAAAGTGGAAACAATTTTAAATGTTCTCGAACATTATTGACTCTAATATGTCCGTTATAAATCCATTAATATATGATCATACTTAAATACTTTGACTAGTTCTATACACTTGATTTTGACCCCAAGAAGGTAGAGGAACACTTATGCATATATTTCATATGATTTTCTAGATGATTTTTTGAAAAGTAGAGTGATTAACAATATACACTAAGCTAGTGGTCCTTAATGTAAAAAATATATGAAAAACCTAAATGGAAGGAGCAATGACTATTACATAAACAACTACTGTTAATCAACATATAAATTGCATTTCCAATTCAAAATGACTTGCTTTCTCAAGTAGGCTGGTAGAGAAATTGGTCCTGCTAGTATATATGTGAAGAATAACTATAAATTAAAATGAAAAAAAATACAATATATGCTTATTTCGATATATGTTACTGTAAACAGTCCCGAGTTCTTATAAAATTAGTCTACTTCACCATGTGCTTGATAAATTTACATTTCAACCTAAAACCATATAGCCTAAATACAGTTTTATGATGGTAAATATGATAATAAATGGATTAGTTTTTTATGTTGTAATGCACTTATAGAAACCTCATACAACTTTAACAGCTTAAGTCTTGGTAAACTCTATTTGTTTAGTTTATTAGAAGAATACTCATAAGAATATCATACGTATAATTCCATAAAATTTTCAAAGATTTGATAATTATAACATAAAAGTGGTTACTAAGTAATCCTTTGAAGTAAAAAATGACAAAGAGAATGATAATAATTATAAGCGAAAATGTCACATAAAATATAATAGGCTCATTGGCATATAAGTGAAAAAATAACCCTGAATAAAAAAAAGGCACAACCACATAAAGGTTAAAACTTAAAACACATGAAAGTATGGAGCAAGTTTCTGAAGAAATTATGTATTGTCAAAAGTATCCTGAAATGCTCTTGGGTTCGAAACAATTGAGGAGGTATGATGAACTTGAGATTTTAACCGTGTTGTAAGCCATTGAAATGCCTTTTTACTAGTACATGTTTTCTTGGGTGTTGCTGTAAAACTATTACACGATACAACATTTTCCATCAACAACTGACAAAAATATAAAATCTATTATTCACTTGTAAAAGTATCATTATCATGTTATATATATATATATCATTTTACATAAACTGTAAGATGATTTTTACATATCATTTTACATAAACTATAAGATGATTTTAATAGTAGATACTAGCGAATTGCAGGTGAAAAAAAAAATTCTGGCCCTAAAAATAAATAAAGGTTGAGCTTTATGGTTTGGAAAATGTTGCATATTTTTTCATATTTATAAAGGAACAAACACATAGATGTTGAATGCAACAAACATAGGAATAGCTAGAAACATGGTAAATCAAGTTTCATGTTTGCCATGTACAATGACTTCATAGAAGACCATTACTTACACCATTATTCTCTTAAGCAATATACTTTAGTAATGTATAATTTATCATGTAATCAAAAAGTCGGAAAGATAATTAAACCGAATAAGTTGATCAATCTTTTTGAAACAAAACCACGCGACATTTTAAAGGTCACATCAACGTGGAGTATAGAAGATCTTATGAGTTTACTAAACTCAAGCAAATTTGAATAGTTGTGAAGGAATTTATCTAGGCAATAATTTGTGAATAAACTATTTTGCTATTTATGCAAAAGCATATAACATTCAGTTGGTTTAAAATTTAAATGTGACAATTTGAAATATATATATATATATATATATATATATATTTACACCAAGTCCATGTTAAAATATTATTGGTTGGAGTAGTATGTATTAAACCATCATCATAGTTCTATATAATTCATGGGTAAACATGGTTTCAAAGCAAAAAAAAATAAAACTAAAACTTCATCATCACATTTCCTTAAGTGATACCATAATAGTAGTACGCTATAACATGATTCAAAATTTCTCTTATTCGAGAAACTTCAAAGGACAGACTTTGATGCAACAAATATAGTGAACATTAATGTCAAGGAAAAATGCTTTTTAAGCGATAAATCATATTAAAATTTATCCATGGCTATAAAATCTAACCCTACTAATATATACATCGATAGTTGTTGATGTATAAATAGATAAAAACATAAACTATATATATGAATATATATTAAATCCATGACAGAGCCATATCAATATTTCTAAGTGATACTGATTTATGCACCATACTGGATATAGATAGATTTGAGAAGTGATGTTAGAAAATAAAATATGCTTGCTTACCACTTAGTAGGAGACACCATTAAAGTTTTCTCCTTAGAAATGGATTTAGTAACCTCTGCTTCTATTTTCATCAAAAGTGGGACAAACGTCTAATCAAGCAACAAATGGGAATTTTAAAGAAAAGAGATCAAAAGAGTAAATATCAAATAATAATTAGAATGGTTAGACCAAAAACAATAACCCATGTCCACTAGTAATATTGTTACTGATTTTATTTTACTCTTACAAAGAGGATCTTATAACTCGATATTAAATAACTCGGATATCAATTGGACAGAGTTTAGTGCAAGAATCAAATAACAAAGTTCAAATCAGATCCTCTCTAATGCACATTCTCCTTTATTAATAAAAGAAATCAACCTTGTAATTTTCTTAAAATTGCTCAACCATTTTGTCCACTTTAAGCTTGAAGCTCTAGCAAGAGATTGTGAGCAAAAACATGAATTAGAATGGTTCAGTACCAACCACTAAGGATCGGTACCGGGTTATGAAGCTTTTTCATCTTTTTCTTTACTTTTGTTTTGGCTTTCACCTTTGACTAAGTAATAGACTCATCATATATCATAAATGGATTGGTATAGAGTTGTGATCTTGAAGGATCAATACCGAGTTTTGCATTGAACTTGAATCTTCATCTTTATTAGCCTCTTATCATTAGGATTCTCCAAAAAGTAGCTAAGTACTTTCTTATACTCAACAACGACCGGTATCATCCCTTGAGGATTTCATATAGACTTTGGCATTCCATTTGCAACCCCAACATCTGATTGATGTCAGGAGAGCTTAGCTGTTCTGATTCATTGAGATATCGCTTGGTTCAAAAGTGGGATAACACTAGCCTTTAAAATTATGCTTTGTGTTAACAAAACATGATTTGGATCAAGATAAGTTATCAAATCTAAACTTTGATTTAAAGAAATGTCCTTATTTTCTAGGCTCCCCTATAAAGCAATGCATTCTTTCTGGATTAATGTCACTTCAAGTAGTTGTGGATCCACATCTCTTGGATAGTATAAGAAGTATCCCACTTAGATTCTTTACTCCGCTCTAGGATTTTTGAAAGCTCCTCCTTTTATTGGTTAGGCCGGATTTCATTTTTCATCCTTGTTTATTTTTCTTTTGCATTATCATTATCTCTTCTTTTTTTCATCACATGGGTCGGTACCGATTCTTGTGGATCAGTATTGGTCATTTTTCGTGTTACTATTTAAGTAACACTTAGAAATTTTTTCACTTTCATCTTTATTTTCTAGTCGAGACTTCTATCTTCTTCATGCTCTTGCAAATTTACTTCGTCAATGTCTTGCTGCCGCCACCAATAATTCTTAATCCCAAATGTCAACCATCTTCAGTCAATTGTCTACATCGATCTGAAATAGCCTATCACCTTTGAACCTTAAGAACCTATTACCAATTCATACAGGTTTCTACCCGATTCTTCAATATCAGTGTCACCTACATGTCCAATTCTTGATTTAAGGCAGGTTGTTGCTATTGTTTCATGGCTACTAATGCTTGGTTGTTGCTGCCGACCCATACTCAACTCTGACTTTTGTATTTCTCCTTCTCCTATTTTCCATGGACAATAAAGAGGTTAAGCTCGAGTTTCTTTGATGCAAAGGTTGACATCAAGTTTTTATAGGCAAGACCCCAAGTTATCTCCACTTTTCACTTCTTGATGTTAGCATAGGATTTTTCAGGGCTTAAATTCGAATTTTCCATGTGGCCATGGAATTTGCTAATTCTTGGCAAGTTGTTTAAGTCGGAAGGAGTATTAGATTTTCATCGCTTATAAGTCAAGTATGGGTTGGTGGTTGTTCCAATGAGATGGTTTCAAGGAATGGTTACATCAAACAAGTTTCGGCACCCAATGGAACCTTGCACCAATATTCAAGTCAAACATTTCACTTCTATGTCCTTACAAAGAAAACTCCATGTTGCTTTGGGCAACGGTTCCATTATCGTATATTCTATGATAACAGGTGAGATCCGACACACTATTCGATAGTGGGACGGGGCTTGTTTGCCGACAAGATATATACATAAAGTGTTCACGCATGTCGTGCTATGAGCATAGGACACACACAACAGACTGAACAACACATCACTCCCTTAGTCAATGTATAGGACCTAGTTGATCAACGCACATAGGCATCCATTATGTCCTATATATCGGCGACATAATCCTTAGTTAAACCACAAAAATTTAAGTTAAGTCATACCTGACATTGCTTATGTATCGAGTTTTTCAATAAGTAATGAACAGTTAACATTACTCACGTCTCTTTGCCATGAGTGTAGGTTCTTCTACTTCAGAGTTTACTCCACCAGCGGTAGGTTCAACTTCTCCTCTAACATCTTTTTCGACATCTTCTAGGCATTGTGTAACGACCCAGAAATTTCGATCCCGAAAATTCTATATAGTTAGGAAAAAGAAGAAAAAGATAGAAGAAGAAGAAGATCAGAAACACCAACATCTCACATTCGCAGTCGATAAAATATAATAAAAAATAATAACAGTTTACAAAGAATTCTATATCTGTCAAAATACCTTTATAATACATCAGAGTTACACATGTATAAAGACAATGGATATACACAATCATCATGTCTCAGATATACAACAATATAATACAGTGGAGACACCCCATACGTCCTTGCCATCCAGCTTGCCTCATGGGCTCCAGAATGTCCTTACCTGAAAATCTGTAATACTCGGTCTGACCCGAGAATTACATCCAAGTAACACCTGGGTTAGGCTGAAAACCAACGTGAGTAACCCATCTAACATAGGATTCAAAGCATACAACGTATGTAAAACCCGGGGTAACTCGTATCAATTTACAAATTCACAATTTGTTGTAGACATCATTTATTTCACACATCAATTTTCTAAGTACCAAAATTTAGATTAAATAGTCCAATTCACTTAAATCATTTCATTTCAGCCTATAGATTTCATATCAATCTATAAAAATTCGAAGTGGTTTCGGGTATTTTCTAATACCCGACCCCGGTCTCTTCGAGTCTCATGCCATCCTAACCCAAGTTATCCAAATGAAATATATTTTAAACTTTAAATACAGGATGTCCCTTTACATAGCAATTCATCATTGATAGATAATCACAATATCCTGTCCGCCCCAAACATATGATGCTACAAAACATTTCATATCAGAGATATCAACTCATTCAAGGCATCCAATACCATTCCATCATCCATAAACAAACTTGATCATTTCCATAATAAATTTAATCACTTCTAATTGAATTACTAACCTCACTCACTTAGATTCCTTCACTTGACATTAATTAATTTCAAATCAATGAATTAATCACCCCTTAATTATCCATCTCAATTAATCACCATGGATTAATTATCCTTCGATTACATTCAAGTAATTATATTTAATTAATTTCACAAATTAATTATTCTTAACCAAAACAGTGATTAATCTTTAATTACTTCACAAATTAATTAAATATAATCAATTACATTAATCCTTAGTTACTTATATTAATTAATTTCTCATAAATCACTTATTATTGGTTAATTAATCTTAAATAATCAACCTTTAATTACATAATCAATTATATAAATTAATGATTTCTAATTACATTTTAATTTATCCTAATCTAAATTAATTACATTAAGTACTTAAATTAAACCACAAATATTAATCACTCTTGATTAATCTCAACCAGTAACTAACGACCCTTTTTATTTACTTCATTAAATAAATTAATTACTCCTTAATTAATTATCTTAATTAATCACTTGATTAATTACACAAAGTAATTATATTTTATGAATTACATTACGTATTTAGTTATCAAACCACCCAATGATTATTCTAAATTAATTAAACTCGATTAATTAACTTAAACCTTAATTAGTTAATTCAAACCCTTAATTACTAAATTAATTAACCCAAACCATTAATTAATTGAATTAATTAATTATTCATTTTAATTACCCTACTAATTTAATGAATCACAAATCATTAAGCCCTTATTAACTTTAAAATGAAAACATTTTCTTATTTATGATTTAAGTTTAAAACAATTTAAAACCCAAATACTTCAAGTCAAGCAACAATTAACTCGAGAACCAACCAAAACCAAAGTCACCAAATCATCAGTGCACATCAAATCAATTCAATCACTCAACCAATTATTTAAATTTAACAATTTAAATTTAAATAAAAATCCTAAAGAGTGAGATTAACTCACCTTTATTATTGTTTGCAATCCACTTCAATCTCGGCTCGGTTTCCTAATTTTTCTCGTTCTTATTTAAGCATTATATGAGTTTATTAATATTTCAAATAAATCGGACAATAAATTACCATTTAATAATTCAATTGTCTAATGATTTAAATTTGAACTAATTTTTCTGAAAATAACAAAACAAAAATTTTCTTTGCTTTAAAAACCCTTTTTCTTTAATATATATATATATATTCTTATATTTTATAACTAAAACCCTTTTGATAATAGAATTAGCCAAATTAAATTACAGAAGTAAGCTGAGAAATTATCCTATTTGCGAAAGACTGCAACTATCACCAACACGCCGCCACCTTCGAGTCACCCACGAACCATGCTACGACTCCAAAGTCTAGTCGCAGTCTCCATTGACGAACCCCCAGTAGAGACTACCGCCCAATGTATGCTATCACGGGCATCTCGACTGAATTTCGATCGCTTCGACTCGGCCGCGACTTCGTGGATGCTAACCCTCGCGCGTTCCTCTTTCTCTCTCTCCAGGAACGAGATTGGATCTAATTTTACATCCTTTTGTTTACTGTGAAAAACCCTAGACTTCCCAACGCCTCATGCTTCCCAAAATCCTCACGAACGAGGAAGATGTTGCCATAGAACTACGTCGAGCTTCCTCCCTTTTTTCCAAAATCGAGCGAAGACGAAAAAAAGATGATTTCGTTCGACTGCTATATTTGATTTTCGAGCGATCAAACGAAAATCGTTCGCCTTCTAGGATGAAACGGCGCTCGATTGGAGGAAGGAGGAAGAACGCGACAATTTCTTCGATCAGACATGCTTTTTTTTCGAATACGAGAAGGGCTCAGTTTTATTTAAACCAAGGAGCTGCCATTATTATTATTATTATTATTATTATTATTATTATTATTATTATTATTATTTTCCTTTCCTTAGTTTTGATTTGAATTCCTGGGGAAGATAAGGGAAGAGTGGAGAAGATATTAGCGTTCTAACGAAGTAAGATGGCTTCGGTTATACACTAGGCGAAGGTTGACTTGACCCGTTATAATATTATTAAATTTCCAAAATATCTCGTTAAGCATAACTCGAAATCTCGAACTCCGAATCAGCCATGCCGCCAGGCGTTTATAGAGTTTTACCCGTATTCCGATCACAATGGAACGTGTTTCGGAGCCTAATTCAGTCATGTGTGGAAGATAGCTTTTTGAATCGAGTTTTAAATATTAAATTATCGATTTTAATTTCAACATGTTTCTCGCCCGTACGGACAAGAAGTAACTCCAAATGCTACGAAAATTGAAATCCGATAATAACTAACTATTACGGATCCAATGTAATCAGTTTCGTCGAATTTTGAGACTGTACCTCGGAATGCCATTTTAAATTCAATTTAAACTTTATATTTTTAAAACTGAACAAAACATTCTCAAATTCAAATTTAACGTTTTTACTATCTTCGATATTATCAATATAAATTTTACAAGCTTTTAAACCATTTTTAACAAGCTTAAAATTTTAGATTCAACCATTGACCCAATTTCCAATAATTAAATTCAATAAGTCAATCGCCAAATAAATAATGATATTTGAAATTCAAATTAAACTAGCTTTCAAATATTTAAAATAAATTAAATATTTCAATTCCAAATATACAGAAATTCCGGGTCGTCACATTCCTCCCCCCTTAAAAGAATTTCCTTCCCGAAATTACTAGTTAAGAGGAATGTTCCTTAACCCGTTAACTTTTTCTCATTCTAATAGTTTTTATCAACTCCCCTCAACTAATCAGTTTAAACAATACCCAAAACAATCTTTTTATAACAACACTATTACCCTTACTAACCTTTCAAACCTATCCAAAATTTCCAAACAACATTGCTAACTCAACCCTTCAAATTATGATTCAAATTCAAATTTAAATTATCAAAAAATTTCTAACTCCCTAAATTTTCAAAATTTTTTGCCAGCGTCTCCTTTGCGCGGCTAGCTCGGTACAACTACAAAATGCCTATACGGGCCCCCAGATTTCAAAAGAAAACAAAAGCCAAGTGGCTAGATCATAAACCCAATCAAATTTCATAGAGAAATTTAAATACATACCTTTTTAGTCGGGCAATTCAAATTATTTTCTGAAATCAAAAACATCCATTTATCCTTTGCCTTAACACACATGTATATCCTATAATGTCCCATTTACAACATTTAAAATCATTCTGTGCATTTCCTTTCACAAGTTTTCAACTAAACAATTAGTTTCAATTTCCATTTCCAAAATCCCTTATTTCAATTCCAATTTGAAATCGTTTTGTCGCTAATAAAAAATTTCCAAAAATTTTCAAACTCCCAAAATTTTCGAATTTTTTTGACAGAGTCTCCTTTGTACGGAGGAGCTTTTGCAATTTGACAAGAGATATAAATATATATATATCGACCCACATGGTCAGAAAAACAAAAACAGTTCACATTTCCTATTTTTATTGCATAGGCATACCTTTATTTAGCATTTTTAAGCAAGCGGCTTATTAATTTAGCAATTAGCGCATCCAAATCCAGCCAAACGGCCTTCAGGTACCTGTAATTTCTCAATTTAAATATGTAAGTGCCATTATAGGAAATTTATTTACATTTCACTCACTTTCAATAGCTAACACATGGATTTCATAAGCCATACCTACCAAACAACACTTAAAAGTAATTAACAAGGTTTCAATCACCAATTCATTTGCTTTCCCTCGCTTTTCTTACCCTTGCATTCAATTTAAGTGATGTACAACTCACTTACTTACCTTCAATTCATTTATAATTCCAAACAAACTCATATTCGTATCAATTGATTCAACAATCAATTATATTTGCATCCACTAATTCATAGAATTTAATTAAATCTCGTTTACGTCAAACGACAATCATTTCCACGCAAATTGATGATATCCATGTGAATAAATAATTACTTGTTTTATAACCAATTTAAATTGATTTCGACTCAATTTTATTTAGTTCAATTCCATTTTAATTTATTCACAACCATTTTATTTAGCTCGACACATTCCATGTTTGTGTACTACTAACCATTCCCAAATTAATTCTACCCAAGCTTTTATTTAATGGGCTTTCACCCTTATTCGAAGCCAAGCTTCCATAAATTTTAAACTTAAGTTAATTTACTTTAATTTATTCCAATATCAAACTAAAGTTCACTTCTATTTGATTCTCATTTAACCAAATTCCATTTAATTCAGTTAGCCCATCCATTTTAATTTTAATTTTAAGTCACATTCTCAATTTATAAAAATAATATCCAAGCACATATTTAACTCATTTATACTCGAATTGGATATTATTAGTAACTCAAATATTTCTATTATACTCCAATTCCATTTTTGTTAACATCTCCACTTATGTTAATTCTTTATCAATCCAAATCGAACTCTATTTTAAATTCGAGTTTATTTCCAAACTTCATTATTAACTTACAATCCATCTATTTAACCGAGTTAAATTTTTTTAACATATTCTATCAAATAATTATTTAGCTAATTAGCTTACTTCCAACTTTTAACTCAATAATCGATTTTATTACAAAATTCACTTCATTAAATTTTCCTGAATTCAATTTTTTTTCCTCATAATTCCAGTTTGGATTTCTTTCATTTTCCAAAATTCCAACATTTTTATTTCAAAAAAAATTTAGAAATACTTTTAAATTCACATAATACTATTAAAATAGCTTTTTATAAAAATACTTCTTATAACTCGACGTCTCAACAAGTCCATCCTTGTTCTCACAAAAATTCAGTCATACGTTGATCAGGCGTAGGACTGAAAATTTATAAGTACTTAGTAAACCCGTTTTCAACACCCAGTGAAAATACTTGAAAAATAATTTTATTGAAAATGTAGAAAATAGTTTTTGAAAATAGAGGAAATATCTTTGGTGAGAATGCTCTGGAAATCATCACCCCCATCCATGGTCGCAGTTACATCCTGGGTTACGTTGCCATCGCAAAAAAAAAGTCCATGTAACTGTAGGCACTCTGCGCCCCTCGATTACTCCATGAAACCCACAACAGATCGCAGTTACATTCCAGGATTACGTTGCCATCGCAGCAAAAGTCCATGTAACTGTAGGCATCAGCGCCCTCGATTTTCACTGTCAAATGAAACTTCTTCACTCCTACATAGGTCGCAGTCTACCGATGTAAAATCAAACACAGACTGTTGGCTCTTAATGGAACACACGACTTTCGCTATGTTACCATAGACCGCAGTCTACCGATTTAAAATCAAACGTAGACTGTTGGCTCTCAGCGGCACACACGACTTTTGCTATGGTCTGCAGTAGATCGCAGTGACATCAAGTTACATTGTCGTCACAACATAACCCAAATGCCTCTGCAGGCATCAGCGCCCCTCGACTTCCGCTACACACTACTCATAATCCTCAGGAACTAGTTTTGTCCGGACTCCTCACATGATCAACTTTAGAACCCCCTTAGGGTTCAAGGAAGTACCACCCTGTGGCACTCCTGAGAAGTTCATTTCAAGGGAGCGCCTTTTTCCCCAGATCCATTTTCAAAACACTTTATACTATACACATATAGTATCTTTCAAATCATAAACCTAGTATGAATCTCATAAAAAATCTCCTTTTCTCAAAATCGATTATTCCAAAATCGATAATTCTCAAACTAGGCTTTCCAAATCCAATATTGATTTTACCCAAAAATCAAAAGCCTTTCCAAATCCAAAGGTTCCCTAAACTTTTTTTCCAAAATTCTCATAAGATCCTTTATATGTATATATATATATAATTTTTTTTTTAAAAAAACTTTGTATCATTTCAAACTTGTATAAACTCCTTTTATATTTCAAACACTTTCAAAATTCTTTCCTTCCGGTAATAGATTCAACAAGGGGAGATTTATCTTATATAACAAAGATATATAACTTTGTTTATTCAAAATCTAATATTAAAATTAGATTACTCTTTTCAATATCAATTTCATTCAAATCCGTACGATGTACACTTATCATCCGTACGCTATACCAATTTGATCGCTCACTCGATCACACAATTTCACTTCCGAACTTGTATCGTCCACCCGATTCCCTAGTGCGGACACAGATCTGGTTTATTGATCAGACCCGTCATTCTCCTTGCATAGCCATAACTATGATAGAGAATATCCAGAACCAATCAACAATCCATATCCAGGTTCGCCATCGAAAATCAAGTGAAAAATCCCGACTCGGATCGATAAACTATCTCGAAATTCTATGCTCGAATCTGGATCAAATCACTATGCAAATAGAATATTACATGTATTTACTTTCATTGATTATTAACTAAATCAATTGCTCTTTCTATTCACATTTCCTTTAATTTATATCCACATAATCACAATTGTTTTAATTCCATTGGATTATCACTTTAAACCTAATCCCCAATGGATATTCAATCATAAACAGTTTGAACTCTCTCCATCTTAAATTCAGAAAATAGCTTGAAAAGTTTAAAATGGATAAGTCATTGAAAAATAATTATTAGTTTATAACATATCTATAAAATAGTTAAGTAATTATAAAATAGTTGGAAAATAGTCAAATAGTCATAGAAATTTTAAATAATTGCAAAACAGTTGTAAAATAGTAATTAATTTGTAAAATAGATAGATAACTACAAAATAGTTTAAAATAGTAATTAGTTATAAAACAGTTGAAAAACAGTAATTAGTTTATAAGACAGTTACAAAATAGTTAAATAATTCCAAAAGTAGTTGTAAAGTAAGTATAAAATAGTTTTGGATTTAATAAGAAAGGTTGTATATATTAAGTAGCTTGAAAAAAATAAGTTTATATTAAACAATTTATATTGAAAATAGAGTCAAAACTGTTCGCTTTCCCATCAATTCAATTTAAATTTCCACTTCCATTTAAATTGACTCAATTCTAATTTGAAAAACTTCAATTTCATTGAAATTAATTTAACCCCAATTCAAGTTGAAGCAATCTTGATTTCTTCTCCAATTCAAATCAAATTCCATTTGATTTTAAACCTACTTAACTTTAATTACAATTCCAAATTATTCCAATCAATTGGACTTATATCAATTGAACCCACTTCAATGTCAGTCATTTCAATTCAATCCAATTCAAATTTTCCATTTAAAATTTTAAATTTATACATCTTCATTCACAAATCCAATTAATTCAAATCAGATTCAATTTGAACGAATTCAATTCAAATTTCAAATTTAAACTATCCCGAATTATATAGTTTCGAGTTAAATTTTTAAATGTTGATTTAATCCTTGAAATCAAATCAACTTATCTCTTTAAACCATTTAATTCTGAATCCATTTCAAACCTATCTTCATTTAATTTTAATTTGGTTGTATTATATTACTTCTTAATTTAATTCCAATAATTTAACAACCAATCACCTAAATTATTTAGAATGAAATATTGCTTTATATATCAAAATAGATTCGTATATAAAATCATTTAAAATCTTTATATAAAAAAATAACAAGTACGCTCTCATATATATATATATATATATATATATATATATATATGTATATATATATATAGACACACACACACACTCAACTCATTCTAAGGTACATTGACCCTATCCTTAATGAGTAATCCCACCAGAGCCACGGTTCTTGCTTAACATTTTAGCTATGATACCAACTGTAATGACCCGGAAATTTCGATCCCGAAAATTCTAGATAGTTAGGAAAAAGAAGAAAGAGATAGAAGAAGAATAAGATTAGAAACACCAACATCTCACATTCACAGCGGATAAAATATAATAATAAATAATATCAGTTTACAAAGATTTATGTATCTGCCACAATACCTTTATAATACATCAGAGTTACACCTATATACAGACAATGTATATACACAATCATCAGTGCTCAAATATACAACAATATAATACAGTGGAGACACTCCATACGTTCTTGCCATCCAGCTTGCCTCCTGGGATCCAGAACGTCCTTACCTGAAAATCTGTAATACTCGATCTGACCCGAGCATTACATCCAAGAAACACCCGGGTCAGGCTGGAAACCAGCGTGAGTAACCCATCTAACATAAGATTCAAAGCATACAACTTATATAAAACCCAGGGTAACTCGTATCAATTTACAAATTCACAATTTGTTACAGACATCACTTATTTCACACATCAATTTTTCTATGTACCAAAATTTAGGTTAAATAGTCCAATTCACATAAATCATTTCATTCCAGCCTATAGATTTCACATATCAATCTATAAAAATTCAAAGTGGTTTCGGGTATTTTCTAATACCCGACCCTAGTCTCTTCGAGTCTCATGTCATCCTAACCCAAGTTATCCAAATGAAATATATTTCAAACTTAAAATACAGGACGTTCCTTTACACAACAATCCATCATTGATAGATAACCACAATATCCTGTCCGCCCCAAATATATGATGCTACAAAACATTTCATATCAGAGATATCAACTCATTCAAGGCATCCAATACCAATCCATCATCCATAAGCAAACTTGATCATTTCCATAATAAATTTAATCACTTCTAATTGAATTACTAACCTCACTCACTTAGATTCCTTCACTTGACATTAATTAGTTTCAAATCAATCAATTAATCATCCCTTAATTATCCATCTCAATTAATCACCCTGGATTAATTGTCCTTCGATTACATTCAAGTAATTATCTTTAATTAATTACATAAATTAATTATTCTTAAGCAAAACAGTGATTAATATTTAATTACTTCACAAATTAATTAAATATAATCAATTACATTAATCCTTAGTTACTTATATTAATTTCTCATAAATCACTTATTATTGGTTAATTAATCTTAAATAATCAACCTTTAATTACATCATCAATTATATAAATTAATGATTTCTAATTACATTTTAGTTTATCCTAATCTAAATTAATTACATTAAGTACTTAATCATTAATTAAACCACAAATATTAATCACTCTTGATTAATCTCAACCAGCAACTAACTACCCTTTTTATTTACTTCATTAAATAAATTAATTACTCATTAATTAAATATCTTAATTAATCTCTTGATCAATTACGCAAAGTAATTATATTTTATGAATTACATTAAGTATTTACCTATCAAACCACCCAATGATTATTCTAAATTAATTAAACTCGATTAATTAACTTAAACCTTAATTAATTAATTCAAACCCTTAATTACTAGATTAATTAACCCAAACCATTAATTAATTGAATTAATTAATTATTCATTTTAATTACCCTACTAATTTAATGAATCACAAATCATTAAGCCCTTATTAACTTTAAAATGAAAACATTTTCTTATTTATGATTTAAGTTTAAAACAATTTAAAACCCAAATACTTCAAGTCAAGCAACAATTAACTCGAGAACCAACCAAAACAGAAGTCACCAAATCATCAGTGCATATCAAATCAATTCAATCATTCAACCAATTATTTAAATTTAACCATTTAAATTTAGTGGCAATTAGCCACAAGGGTCTCTTTACCATGTGCAATTAGTTTCTAGGACACACAAACGAAATAATTATTTTTAAGGACAAAATGCAAAATAATTAGTTTCTAAGGCCTAAAAACCTATGAAATTATGTCCTTTAAAGTAATTGGACTATTGACTTTGTCCTTAAAAGTAATTATTCTGCTGACTTTGGCCCTAAAATTAATTCCTGTGGATATGTGTCCTAGAAAATAATTGGACTGCAAAGTTTGTCCTTCTAGTGAAATGCCCGTTAAATTTAAATAAAAATCCAGAAGAGTGAGATTAACTCACCTTTATTATTGTTTGTAATCCACTTCAATCTCGGCTCGATTTCCCAATTTTTCCCGACCTTGTTTAAGCATTATATGAGTTTATTAATATTTGAAATAAATCGGACAATAAATTACCATTTAATAATTCAATTGTCTAATGATTTAAATTTGAACTAATTTTTCTGAAAATAACAAAACAAAAATTTTCTTTACTTTAAAAACCCTTTTTCTTCAATATATATATATATATATATATATATATATATATATTCTTATATTCTATAACTAAAACCCTTTTGATAATAGAATTAGCCAAATTAAATTACAGAAGTAAGCTGAGAAATTACCCTATTCACGAAAGACTGCAGCTATCACCAACCCGCCTCCACCTTCGAGTCACCCACGAACCTTGCTACGACTCCAAATTCTGGTTGTAGTCTCCATCGTCGAACCCCCAGCAGAGACAACCACCCAACGTATGCTATCGCGGGCATCTCGACTGAATTTCGATCGCTTCGACTCAGCCGCGACTTCGTGGATGCTAACCCTCCTTCGTTCCTCTTTCTCTCTTTCTCTCTCTCCACGAACGAGATTGGATCTCATTTTATATCCTTTTGTTTACTGTGAAAAAACCTAGACTTCCCAATGCCTTGCGCTTCCCTAAATCCTCACGAACGAGGAAGATGTTGCCATAGAACTACATCAAGCTTCCCCTCCTTTTTTCCAAAATCGAGCGAAGACGAAACCAAGATGATTTCGTTCGACTGCTATATTTGATTTTTCGAGCGAACAAACGGAAATCGTTCGCCTTCTAGGATGAAACGACGCTCGATTGGAGGAAGGAGGCTGAATGCGGCAATTTCTTCGATCAGGCATGCTTTTTTTCGATTTTGAATATGAGAAGGGCTCGGTTTGATTGTAAACAAAGGAGCTGCCATTTTTTTTATACCTTTCGTTAGTTTTGATTTGAATTCCTGGGGAAGATAAGGGAAGAATGTAGAAGATATTAGTGTTCTAACGAAGTAAGATGGCTTCGGTTATACGCTAGGCTAAGGTTGACTTGACCCGTTATAATATTATTAAATTTCCAAAATATCTCGTTAAGCATAACTCGAAATCTCGAACTCCGATTCAGACATGCCGCGAGGCGTTTATACGGTTTCACCCATATTCCGATCACAATGGAATGTGTTTTGGATCCTAATTCAATCATGTGTGGAAGATAACTTTTTGAATCGAGTTTTAAATATTAAATTATCGATTTTAATTTCAACATGTTTCTCATCTGTATGGACAAACTGTAACTTCAAATGCTACGAAAATTGAAATCCGATAATAACTAACTATTACGGATCCAATGGAACTGGTTTCCTCGAATTTCGAGACTGTACCTCGGAAGGCCATTTTAAATTCAATTTAAACTATATATTTTTAAATCTGAACAAAACATTCTCAAATTCAAATTTAACATTTTTACTATCTTCGATATTATCAATATAAATTTTACAAGATTTTAAACCATTTTTAACAAGCTTAAAATTTTAGATTCAACCATTGACCCAATTTCCAATAATTAAATTCAATAATTCAATTGCCAAATAAATAATGATATTTGAAATTCAAATTAAACTAGCTTTCAAATATTTAAAATAAATTAAATATTTCAATTCCAAATATATAGAAATTCCGGGTCGCCACACATTGACCATTTCGTCAACTGCTCAAGCGATCTTTACAAATCCTTTGTCGTAGGAGACAAATACCACATGGGACCCTTCGATATTAACCCAGAGAGTGTTATGATTCTCTATGACCCTCTATATTCCACAGCTTCAACTCTAATCGTGTAGGATGTCAAAAGGATTTGTGATCCATGAGATTTCTTTTAAAGAGACTCGAACCACAGAACCTTTTTAATAGGCACATGCTTTTACATTGGGTTATATGTCGTGTAACCATCACAGCGCCTTTTTAGACATGTTCCTCCATTTAATAACTTTTCGACTTTTCCTTCAACTCACGAAGCTTGCCTATGCCTAGCTTTATCCAAATGGGTATGCTGCATTGAATTATATTTTTATGACCTTCCTTAAGCACTTGTCCATAGTGCCTTCTCTTGAAGAAATCAAATACTTTTGTAGTTTCAAGAAACGGAATGACCATCCTTCCTTGACTTATTCAAATTCCTCCAAAGGCTGCCGCATAATTACTGGCCTTTGGAACAAGCTCAGCCAATTCAAAGATGAATACTGTCTAGTAGGCTTCCTCAAAAATGGTTGTTAGGATGTAAGTTCTTCCCATACCTCTCAATTTCATGGAGACCATTTCATTCAAATTACCAACTTCATTATCTCTTAAATTTACAGACATTTCTAAGAGGCCAGCTGACACAACTTTGGTGCACACACTACAAGCTTTGAAAGACATCCCCATTGATGAGAAAAGAATGAAATTTCTTTTAATCGATTCTTAAATGTGACTTTTCTGGCTTTTATACAATGGTCATAGCCTTGGCATACTCCAACTATTCATAGGGGTGCATAGCCCACACGAGAGGTTGAGGTTGAATCCCTAGTTGTTGAAAATCAAGAGGCCCCAACCATAGGACATGATCCCCTTGTCGATCAAAGGATGGATGAAAACGATGATGATGATGAGAGTGAGGATGGGGGCAACGATGAGGACATGGACCTCAAATATGAATCAACGGGAGAGACAAGTAGTGATGAAGGGGTTTCACCTCTCGCCTGTCGTCTAAGAATAAGAATAATATCGCCTCGTCCGATTCCATAGCCACAATAGACCCCAGCTGGAGAGACAACTCTAACCCCTCCTATTGATGATATCTTTAGTTTACTTAGGACTATTCCTAATAATATCCCTTTATATGATCCTGCTACATTCAGTGTCCCGAACAATGGTTCTTCTATTGGTACTACTGCAAATGCGCCTTCAATCTCTATGGGAGAAATAATCTCGCTCGACCGACTGCACGAGTATGGTTTGTAGGGTCAACTGGGAACACTAACACCTCACACAACACTCAAAGTCACAATACGTTAACTCTACACATATTATTTCTTTACTTTCAAGTATTAATTCAATTATGTCTCTTTTCAGGTACAATGAGGCATTTTAGACTCCTTGGCGACTTATACGGCAAGTCAACTGAATATCTGGGTCGCAAACTTTTTGGTTCTTTACACCACGGATCGGCTCATCAGAGCAATCTGATTATGCAAGGCTTCAAAGAAGGAAAGAGAAAGGAGTGATGACGAGGAGAGATGCTACCGAATAGAACATGAATAGGACTCTCGCAGACGCTTTGGGTCTATTATATAGTCTTGCTGCTTGCATCACTGATGTTCTCCCCTTCTTAAGTCCATGGACCAATACTCTCTAAGGTAAAGCTTATACTGTTCCTGTATGAGTACCTCCTTGTACTTAAACCTTAGTTTCTTCCCATACATCCAAACATGTCTTTCGACCAGCTGACTCTTCGACTTGTGAGCCTATCCAAAAGTGGCCTAACAAAGAACTTATTTAAACGCATATCTCGGCTTCAGTCTTCGCTCCAGTCATAAGTCCCGCCTTACTAAAATGCTAGGGCTTGGTTATGATTTACTAAGGTTAAATTCGATCATCATTTAAAAGAACATTCCTCGTGAGGTTGCCAATCATATAGAGGCATGTGTTTATAATGTTTATGAACAATTTTATATATGGAAGAGTTGTACTCATGCCTTATCTGACACTGATAGAGCTAACAACTAACTATTTAATAGAACAAAATTGCAAAGAAGGATATCAAGCGAATCATCACATTCTATTCCAAGGAGCTAGATCAAGAGAAATTACTTAAGGAGGTCGAAAAGAAATTTTTGGATGAGAAGAACGCCTCCGAGGACAAGTACAAATTAGAAGATGAACAAATCTAGAACGCCCATCAAAAGAGTGGCGTTTTTGCCAAGAAAGAGGACATTTTCCATACTATCGTTAATATAAAGACTTTAATAATCTCCAACCTGAAGGCCAAGGTGGAAAAGGAGAAGAAAGTAAAAATGACGCCTTTGCTCTAGCCGAGGATTATATGACTAAAATGCTGGATGTTAAAGAGGCGAAAAAGTCTTTAGAAACTCGAGCCGTTAAAGTTGGAAAGAGGGAGAAGAGTTCACTAATCAAATCAAGACCACTTTGGTTTACTTTCATGCAAACGTGATCAAATCTAACAATCTAAAGCGGCTCAGTGACAAGTACCCCAAGGCACTAGATATGGCCTGGGAGGAAATTCTTTGATAGGAACAAGAGCACGTAGGTAAGGTCGATGAGGATGAAATAAAGGCCGACCTTCTTGATGATGAAGATATGGAAGCTCTCACTATAGATCAGGCAGAGCTAGCTTTTATGGTCTCAACCTTTGTTCAAATGCCTGCTGGGGCCCTCCTAGAATCCAACTCAAAGGATTTGGTGAAAAGCATTTATTCCATCTCCCAAGGAGCCCAACTGGAGAATGTTAACTTAGCGATGAACAACGTTGTTGTCACATCTTCCACATCTGGGTCCTTAGTTTCGACCCCAGAGGCGATCACTCAGTCGATTCGGTCAGCTTTGATGTAAAAAATGTAAAACCAAATTAGGATCGAAAAAATATATACTGAACCAAATCAATTTCGGTTAATTCGAACGGTAAATGATTTTACCAAACTAAAAAGGTTAGTAAGAGAAATTATCATATGTTACTATTCAAATTATTGATTTACTCGAAGGAAAACTTAAATTTATATTTGAAAAAATTTATTGAATATTTTTAATGTTTATAAGAAATTTGACCTATTTTCAATAGTGAAACTTTATTTTTTATTATTAAACAATATAACTAAAACTATCATGATACTATAAATTTTGATAATATTGTAAAAGTTTGGTTAATTCAGTTAAATCAATAACAAAAGAAATTATTTTACAAACTCAATTCCAATCGATTTTATTCCATAATATAACTGAACCGACCAAAATGAACCGGTTTGATCGGTTAATTCGTATCTAATTGAATATTACTCACCCTCATCTAACCTTATCATCCCTTCCTACAGAATTACTACTACCACTACAACAACGGTAGTGTCAACAATAATGTAACACCCTCATCTCATACCCATGCTGCTCAAGAGTATTATAGTGTATACTATTGGATAATATGGAGAATGAGGCGATATGAGGTACATACGTGAATATTATGTTAGACTAATTCCAGTACTTATTTAAACTTTTAATCAATAATTCACCTATACGTGCATGGTCTCAGTACAAAGCAATAAACATGCGTGCCTCCAGGACAGAACAATACACAATATATAGTAATAACAAGAAGAATATAGGGTCAACATGCAGGATAATATATAATATAAATGTTTATATATATATATATATATATATATATATCCAAGTTATACATAAAATATCTATACAGCTACAAAAGCATCAAATACATGGGTCCAAATGCAATATAATAATGTACAATGAATGTATATAATGAAATCCTATGACAACCCGATTTTTAAGTTGTAAATAATTAATGTTAATAATAGTAATCTAACTAATTAAATTGAGAACTGGAGATTTACAGGGAAACTGGCTGAAATTATTTAAACAAAAGAATTTAATTGTGAAAATATGCGATTTAAAATTTAAAGAAGATAAAATTGTGAAAGTAATATTTTATAGAAGAGATGCAATAAACTAAAATACAAGTTTTGAAAGGAAATGATTTTTAAATAAAAGCCTATATTTATTTTAAATTAAATATAATATGGTTTTGAAAATTATATATATATATATATATATATATATCTGTGTGTGCACGCACTTTAGTTTATTTTGTATTCGCATAACCCAAGCCCAAAGCCTAACATGCTCAAAATCAAAACATTGAAAATGAGTTTTCTGAGGTTTCCAAACTTCAAACAATTCTTTTCTCTTGACATTTCTACCCCACCTATAAATATAACCTTTGCGTTCTTCTTATGGGACCACTATAAGAAAAGTTTATTTTCTTAGCACAATGATACAGCGTTTTTGAGTAGGTTGCCATCAAAAATGATAATTTGATGGGAAATTACTTAACCTAACGTTCGTGTGTGTTGTGTGAAATTGAAGGCGGTAAATTTATCTCCTTCCCTCCATTTCTACGAACTCCCATCAAACAAAAACTTCCCCAAATTTCCAGTTCCCTCATTCAAATTAATTATTCATTCCTCCAAAAAATAATTTCTTCTTTCCTGCTATAATCGGTTGGCCCAATTGTTATCATCCCCCTTGCAGGCTTGTTCCTGTATCCACGTTGCGGTCGTCCCCGTCGCAAGCTCGTTCTTGTTTGCCCTCCTCCCCATCCCTGTTGCAGGCTCATTCTCGAATGTAATACTCGGGTCAGACAGAGTATTACAAATTTTTAGGTAAGGATGTTCTGGAGCTCAGGAGACGAGCTGGATGGCAGGAACGTATGGAATGTATTCCGCTGTGATATATTGTTATTTATCTGGGACAAGTTATTTTAACTGTCCAGTGATTGTGATATGTTGTAACTCTGATGTATTAATGTAAATTAACAGACACGGTTTTTTTCTTGTATAACTGTTATTTTATTTGATATTATATTTTGATCTGCTGCGAATGTGAGATTCTGTGTTCCTTTTCTGGTTCTTCTTCTATCTCTTTTCTTCTTTTCCTAACTATCTGGAATTTTCGGGATCGAAAATTCTGGGTCGTTACATTTGACCTCCTCCCCATCCCTGTTATAAGCTCGTTAGTGGAAGCGACCGTTAGCCTTAGTTCTCACTGCAGTCAATGGATGCGAATCTATAGCCATCTTCGCTAGCAGCCCTTTGTCATCGAAGTTTCAGAGTACGTTGTAGCCAAGTAACTTTTGCCATTGTTTTCTATTTTTAAATTAAGTTTCAAATATTGTATATATTGCATACTCTCATGGTTCCTTATAGCTTTTGATAAATGAATGATATTTTGACAATCTCAAGCTCACTTTTCCACGAATGAAAATCTCTCTAAACTTTCCTGCTTTCAAATATTTCATTTCATATCTTTTCAATTACCTAATTTCTTCTTTGAGCTTCAAAATTCAACCTTAATTTCTACTTATGCCATGTAAAAATATGAAACATAATAGTGGGAGTGACTTGAGAGATAGTGGGAGTGACTTGAGAGGAATGATGTAAGATTAAAGATCCATTACTTTTCGACTAGTTAGGTATCATATTTTATTTTCACTTGATTATTGGAACTTATTATGTTGCTTTTGTATGATCAGATGCATATCATATATTGAGATTTGTATTTTATTTGTTTGATTTCAGACTAAATTTATTCTTTCTCCTTTGTGAGAAAAATTTAAAACTGTCCGGCTGAAAATGAAATTCACTTCATATATAAATGCCATTCTTCTTTATGTTTGATATCATTGTCCCTGATGTTCAAATTTCCATTTATTTATTCTTGAAAGAAATTTTCTATGCCTGCTATTTGGATAATTGTCTCTTCCGTTGATGTTTGGATTTGTTTAATCCTTATATATGGTATATGAAATAAAACCATGCATATGTTTACTACTAATAAAGAGAATTCAAGGACTAGCATTTCCACGTTGTCATTTTGAAATTCTGAAAATACCCTTATACATCAACAAAAATTCACCATCGGTTTGCAACGTCTACCACCATTCATTCTCAACTACCCATTAATGGAATTTTACTACCAATTTGCCACTGACACCACTAACAAAACAACTTGAAATAAAAGCTGTGTGATTAAAAAAACTTTTTCGCTTAGAACGCACATCCGCTCTAGCCACTAGATGCACATTCGTGCGGTTTATACTAGTATCAATAGAAAATTTCATTACTGACATCAAATGCTAATGTTGTTGACCCATAAATTCACTAATCTTTTATCTATATAATATTGAAAAATACTAGGAGAACATCTAAATGAATCTTTTGAAAAATCCTCAAAGGATGATGTGGGCGTGGATTGGCTGGAAAAGAATTCTCAAGTTTATGTATTCTCCGCTACTATTTCTATAATATTGTAATCTTAGATTTTGTACTTAATACTTTTGATATAAAACAATAATAAATTAAGTACCTTTTAATTCAGAAAAGGAATTTATATATATCATAGTCTTTTCTTCTATATAGGTTTGCAATTATTCTCAAAAGTTTGTCATCATCTTAATTTTCATAACAATGTACATTTTGTGTTTGATGAATTGTATTTCAAGGTTCAGGATGAAAATTATGAAAATATTTGCTACTTGCTTCTTTGCATGACTCTTCTTTTTATATAGTTATGTCTCCATTATGTTCTTAAATTTTTAATTCTGTTTAACTTCATATTCTAATTTTATGACTAGCATAAGAAGTACATTTTTTATATTATTATTTTAAATCATTGAATCAAAAATAGCACTAAAAGAATTACTTTGAACAGTCTGTCAGTTAATGGATGATAAAAGCATTGACATGAAATAGAGGAATGATATGAGGAGGAGGTTAGAGATTGAAGTATAGACCGGATGATGTAATATGAGGAAAGGAGATGTATCTAGTCTTGTTTTGTATTTTACCATTAATGGAAGAGGAGATAATGTCTTTTGTATCATCAAGAGGAATGGTGTTGTTGTTCATGTTTGTATCAGTGTGCATGTTCATTTGGATGTCAATAGAATTTGGGATAGTAGAGTTTGACTTGTCAGAAATCATGACAAATTTATAGGAGGACACAATCAAAGTTTAGTGAGGTTGATCATGCATACGTTGATGATTGGATAGAGAGGATGATGAGATTGGAGGAGATTGGAGTATGGTTTGATTAGGATGGATTTGCATGGGGCTAATAGTTTTCGAGTTAATATCAGAAGGCAAGTGTGAATACAGCCTTGGAATAGTCCCTTTGAGTGGATTAGGATGGATTTGTATGGGTATGGTTGATGAGTGGTTTGCTTTTGAATAATCTCTTTTGTCAGCGATTATATGATGTAAATTTTGCACCATAGAATTTATTGATTATGATGGAATGATTTTTTCTTGCAAGTTTGAGTGTGGGCTTATGATAAGGCTTTAAAAATGGTTGCATGGAGATATTTGAATGGTTGGGATAGAAATATTGTTTTTACTAGGATTGTAGTTTTTACTGTAACATGGAAATGTCTTAAGCGCCTATCTTTCTAAAATATAAAATAATAATACTCCATGCAAATATATACTTCTTTTACAGGAAAATAGATACAAGGACCAACTTAGAAAAAAATTAGCCTGAAGAAGACCAAATTTGTTATTTAGGCTAAAGGACAATGCTAGTTATAACTAGCATTTTGTATAGTGCAAAACTGAATATAATGCTAGATATAACTAGCATTTTGTATAGTGTAAAATTTAAATATAATGTTAATTATAACTAGCATTAGTCCTTCAGTCTAAAAATGAAACTTGACGTCCTTCAGCCTAATTTTTTTTTCAAAGTTTGTCATTTTCCCTAATTCTCTCCTTCTTTTATATTTCAGGCTAATTTTTTATTACTATGTTGAGTATTTAATTGTACAAAGGATTTCCTTTTGTCCCACCTTGCCAAATATGAGTTAAAAATAAGGGTATATATACCAAATGTTGATTTGTCTACTAAAATGATAAAATGCAAGGAATGGGCTAACATGAGCTTGGGTTGGAAGTGTTTGGGCTTGGCCTACAAACTACAATTTCTTTTTTTTAGTAATTCGAAGTTGTTGTCCGCATTACTCCTTGATTTATTGTATCATGGAAAGTATTTTCTTGAGCTCTATAGCATACTCTCTTCGAGTAGGGGCGAATAATTTTTAAAAGAAAGATGTCCATTTGGATATGCCTCAAAGCCATATGTGAATCTACTCCAGGTTACTCAATAATTATAAAAGTCTTCTTACATTCATGGAGAATGAAAATAAATATGGCCTCCATCAAAAGATGAACCAAGATATGATTAAACTTGATTAGTTTGACGGCAACAACTTCACCCGTTGACAAGACAAAATGATATTTTTACTAACTACGTTTGGCCTATCATATCTACTGAACCCAACCTTACCTCCACTGCCAGAACCAATAGCCAAATACCGATGATGCAAAGAAGGCACGCACTAAACGTGAAGAGCACATGCTACTGTGTCGTGGTTAAATGCGCTTTCTGATCAACTATATGATTCTTACAAAGAGATAAAGACACCGTTGGAAATCTGGAACACATTAGGGAACAAATACAAGATGCAAGAAGGTACAAAAAATCTCTTAACGTAAAATACTTTGATTTCGAAATGGTTGAAAGGAAACCAATACTCAGTCAAGTTCACGAGTTACAAGGGATTGTTCACAAACCAAGTGCTCTAAATAATAAACTTCTTGATTATTTCAAGTTGGTGCTATAATTGAAAAACTACCTCCATTCTGGAGCAATTACAGAAAGATGTTGTTTCACCAAGCAGAAGATTTCAGTTTGAAACAGATTCAAAAACATCCTCGTATCGAAGAAGAATCTTGAAATCATGGGATTAAAGAGAATTTGTCCAAGACTGATATCCAAGTGGTTAAAACAGGAGCATACAGTACTAACATCGATAATGGTTAAAAATGTAGTTATTACGGAAACCCCAGTACAAACAATACAAACAAAAATAAGAAAAATGGAAAGTGTTAAACCTATGGAAAAAATGGACATTACGCTAGAGAATGTAAAGCCCCAAAGAAAGCTTCAAAATGGTAGAAGAAGAACTTGTGTCCATGGTGACAAAAATCAATATGGCTGACACATCTAATGGTTGGTGGTTTGATTCTGAAGCGATTGTTCATGTTTACAAGGACAAATCGTTGTTCAAAAACCATGAAGTCGTCAGCGATGGTCAGTAGGTTCAAATAGGACATCATAACCGTGTTGAAGTTGCTGGAAGAGGAAGCATTGTCTTAAACTTTACTTCTGGAAAAGTTGTCACACTCATCAATGTTCTTCGTGTATCAAATATACGGAAAAATTTGGTTTATGTCAATCTTATATGCAAAAAAGGATTTCATATTGTCTTTGAATCTGACAAAATCAATGTAACTAAAAATGGAATGTTTGTAGGAAAAGGGTATGTTTGTAATGGGATGTACAAACTAAGTATTAATAATAGTATTGCTTCTACTTACCTTGTTGAGTCTTATAATTTATTGCATGAAAGATTAGCACATCTAAATCCCAAATCCATTATAAATATGTATCGACTTGGTCTAATTAAAACTAAAGCATCTGACTGTAATAAATATGAGATTTGTGTGCTAGCCAGGATTACCAAGAAACTCTTTCTTACTATTAAAAGAAATCTAAAATTTTAGATCTAATACGTTCGGACATATGTGAACTGAATGGTGTTTTGACCCATGGTGGAAGAAGATACTTCATCACTTTTATTTATGATTATTCAAAATATACTTATGTGTATCTTATTACACATAAGAATAAAGCATTTAGTAAATTTCAAATTTACAAAGTAGAGGTCAAAAACCCAATAAATAAAAGAATTAAGGTTATGTAAAGTGATAGAGGTTTGGAATACTTTTCTAATGAGTTTGATAGTTTATGTTAATCAAATGGGATCATACAAGATAGAATTGCACCATATCTCCTCAACAGAACCATTTGGCCGAAATAAAAAATCATACTTTTGTGGAAATGGTAAACTGCATGCTTGTAAAATCAATGTTGCCTCTAAACTTATGGGGAGTAACATTAAATATAGCATGTCATTTGCATAATAGGATTGTCTCGAACTTTGGAAAAATAGAAAACCAAAATTTTCATATTTAAAAGTGTAGGGATGTTTGGCCTACTATAGGGTTATTGATCCTAAAAGAAACAAATTTGGTCCAAGTGCTATAAGAAGTGTATTTTTGGATATGCTGGATATAGCAAAGCATATAGACTCCTTGATCTAAACTCTAATACTATTGTCGAACTTCGTGATGTAGAATTGTTTGAAAATAATTTTTTCAAGGATTCAAAATTTGTGAATGCACCTTCTGAAATCTCCCGTTTCTAGTATTGAAAGACATTCTCCTACGGAGAATGACTCACAAAATAACCCAAACAACAACGAACTAAGAAATTCCAAACAATAAAGAGAAGAAGGAACCACATCCTGATTTTATATCCTCACAAGCTTCACATTTCTTAGTCAAAGAAGGCAGAGAAAAAGTAGTCAATAAAACTCTCATTGTCCTGAATATCGAAGAAGATGCTAATACTTATAATGAGGCCATCAACTCACGAGATGCTGCATTTTGGAAGGAAGCAATCAATGATGAGATGGATTCTATTATGCTTAATAAAACTTGGATTTTAGTTGATCTACCACCTGGTTATAAACCAGTTGCATGTAATGGATTTTCAAAAGAAAATATGGATCAGACAACACTGTACAAACCTTTAAGGCAAGACTTGTTGCCAAGTATTTCGACAAAAGGAGGGTATTAATTATTTTGACGCTTATGCACCAGTTGCACGAATAAGTTCTATTCAAACTCTAATATCATTATCTTCCATATACAAGTTACACATTCATTAAATGGATGTGAAAACAGCATTCTTGAATGGGGATATGACTGAAGAGTTATATATGGAGCAACCAGAAGGGTTCGTACTCCTTAGAAATGAAAAGAAAGTTTGTAAATTGAATAAATCACTATATGATTTAAAACAAGCTCCAAAACAGTGGCACGAGAAATTTGACTCATCCATATTATTCTTTATGTTTGTTCATAATAATGTAGGTAGATGTATTTATTCAAAATGCACAAAGAAGTACAATGTAATATTTGTTTATATGTATATGACGTGCTCATTATTGAAACAAATATGCATGTCATAGTAGATACTAAGGATTATTTAACATCGATCTTTAAAATGAAATATCTAGGTGAAGTTGATACAATATTAGGTATCAAAATCACAAAACACGATCATGGTTATGCTCTATGCCAAAAACACTATATTGAAAAAATGTCGTCAAAATTTAAAAAATAAAACTTTAAAGAGTGTAACGCTCCATTTGACTTGAGTGTTAAACTGACAAAGAACAATAAAAGGTCGATTGCACAACTCGAATATGCTAGTACAATAGGCAGCCTAATGTATCTTATTCATTGTACTAGACCAGATATTGCATTTTCAATATGTAAACTAAGTAGATCCACTAGCAATCCAAGCGAGGAACATTGGGGCAATAAATAAGGTATTTGATTATGTTAAAAGAACATAGAACTTTCCCTTTTTACAGTGATTTTTCAGCCACACTTGAAGGACATACGGATGCAAGTTGAATAGCTGACACAACAGACAATATGTTTACATCAGGCTGGGTGTTTCTACTTGGAGGAGGTGTCATATCATGGGCATCAAAGAAACAAACGTGCATATCATACTCGACTATGGAATCAGAATTTATAGCATTAGCGGTTGCTGGTAAGGAGGATGAATGGATTAGGGACCTATTACTGAATATTAAGTTATGGTCTAAACCGATCCCTCATGTTTCCATACATTATGATAGTCAATCTACTCCCTCTAGAGCTTATAGTATTGCTTACAATGAAAAATCTGGACATATAAGCTTAGGGCATGAGTATGTGAGACAGTTAATAAAACAAGGAATTACAATAATAATGTACATAATAAAGAGTAAGAACTTAGCCGACCATTTCACAAAAGGCTTACCTAGAGTTGTATTGAAAGGGACTTCACTAGATATGGGGCTTAAACCTATAGTGAAATAAATCACAGACAACAGAAACCCAACCATAAACTAAAATTGGTAAAATGTTTAGCGGGTAAAAACAAGTTGTTTAGAAGTGATTGAAAACTGCTACTTCACATGAAGTGCCCTGATCTTGCCAAGTAATTAGGAATTAGTATTAACACACTACGATAAGGAGATTGAGGATTACTCTTAATGAAGTTATAATGTGCCTAAGTAGTGGGGGCATGTAAGGTAACTTCACATGTATGAATGTAGGAGTGGTGCCACTCCTGAAGAGAGTTTTTTGGTTTACTCTTTGGATCATTCACGAAAACCAGGAAAGCAACACAAGTCCATAATAGTGTTGAACGTGAAACTTGAAATTATTTGAAGAAAGATACATGTGTATATAATATGTCTGATAATATTATAAAAAGCAATATGGTTAAATGCTAAAGCTACCATTTACTTTAATAATGTCTTGTCATATCTATACTAACTGAAGATTTAAGGAAATAAAAGCGTTCATGTATGCATGCAGTATCTTGTTTTAAGGCTTGGCGATAACAGAAGGATATAAGATCAATTTGTACAATTAAAGTGAGGGGATTGTTGGGTATTTAATTGTACAAAGAATTTTTTTTTTCCACATCGCCAAATATGAGTTAAAAATAAAGGTATATATAACAAATGTTGATTTGTCTTATAGTTTGATAATATGCAAGGAATAGGCTAACATAGGCTTGGACCGGAAGCACATGAGCGCGCGTTTTTTCCAAACGCACTCATCACAAACTTTGAATGCACCCGCATGATTCATTTCTAAACTTAGGCTCCGCAAAAATCGAATTTTTAACCAGCTCCTTATAAATAACACATACTTCTTCCTCAAAATATAGAGTTTCTCCTACAAACTATAATATATTTTTTAGGAATTCAGAATTGCTGTCTGCATTCCACCTTAGCATTGTTGTATCCTGGAAAGTATTTTCTCTTAGCTTAATTCAAACCCTACACTTAATTCAAATTAAAATTATTTCCGTCTCCAAACCCTATACTTAATTCAAACTAAAATCTACAAATCCATAATAGCTTCAGCTCTTAGCTTTTCAACACTTTACACTAATTAGCAATCTATTAATCAAGATGGATCATTGATTTGAAAAGAAAAGTGGTTACAGTGAAGAATAAGTGAAGACGCAGGAAGAAGGAGCATTGAATAAGTAGTGTAATCCTCCATTCAGGTGAGTAAATTGACTCACTACTATGTTAAATCAAGTATAGTTTAATACCAGGAATATTGAAATCCCTATGTATGCTTGAGTATCATTGCTAAACCCATTCACCGAAACAAAGAAACCCCAGCTTCTAAGTATATATATTCGCATAACTTTATCTATATTGAAACATGATGCATGTGCAGAAGTCATTGAAGGAGGGAATTGGGAAGTCGGAGCCATTAAAGTGGTGCAAGGGACGCATAGCTTGGAGCGTATTGCTTGAGGCATTGGTCGACCGATCCACCTACGTATTGTGTATGGGCGAGCAGTGTAGGAGTGTGTGTATGTGTAATACTTTGTGTGTGCGTGAGTAGTTCCGTGTTTGTGTGCAAGCTGGTGGTGTGCGTGTGTGATGTGGTGGGGGTGTTGTATGTGATTTTGTTGTGTACGTATGTGGTCTGAAGCATGCGTGTGTGTGCATGTATGTGCATGAATTTTGTATGAGTGCGTGTTTTTTATAAATGCACTTGAGTGTGATGGATTGTTGTGAGAATGTGTATAATATTGTGTGTGTCAGTCTTGATGCTGTGTGGGTTTTATATATGTTGTGCCAATGTAGATAGGTGACTATTTTTTCATGAAGATGTATGTGGTCATGTGTTGTGTGCATGTGTTCAATGTGGTCAACTGTATATATTTGTGGGTAACAATGTTCTGTGATTGGATGTGTGCCAATATATATACATGGTTTTCTCTCCTGTGGGGAGAGGATGAACAGGTGATTTATGCTTTCGGTTTTGTATCCCTTCTAGTAAAGCCTGAAACCATTTACGATGTTACCAAATCCTAGCCGATACAATCCAAATCATACCGAGTTTCAGAAGAGAGATGCATCCAGAATTTAAGTCTCAAATTTCCAATATTTTATGTTGATTCATCTACATTTCAATTTAGATTTGGGGATCTGGAATCTCAGTGTGTGTTACCGACGAACCGTACGCCGATTGTCTAATACACGATTTGGGTAAGATCATTTCAATTGATTTTCGCCTTTGGATTTGGTGTTTATTTGTTTAACAGCCCGTAGAGATTCAAAGCAATGGTCTAATAATGAACATATGCTTGTTATATCGGTTACATATTCTCTTGTAAGTAGGAGGCCGGGTATTCTTATCTGTTCTCGACCCGGTCCATTTATGCTTTAGTTACAACGGCCCATGTATCTAGTGTATATAAATATGATGAATACTGAATGTACAAAACAATCAGTCGGTTTAATAAAATTTAGATCATTTTACTTTTACAAATTTTCTTTCATGGTATCAGAGCCTCTGCCTAACGGCATTACTGGCTAATCAGTTTCTTGTTATTGACTGAACTCCATCAGAGAGATTTCATCATCTAGAGTTTTACTCTTCTGATTAAGAATCATCATCAGAGATTGTTTCTGATAATCAAGAAACAGGTTCTTGATTATATCCACTGCAGAGAGCCCTGCCTAAAGATTCATCAGAATCTTGGCTGCATCTCAGTCATCATCGAGATCTATATCATCCTTTTCATCATCGATCTCTATCTTTACACTTATCTACACGCTGAAACTCAGTGTGATACTCAATTTCAGTGTGTCTCGCCAAGGTTAGCTGCATCATCTCGCTAATTCAGTGCCCACCATGTCAGAAGCAGGAGACAATGAATCATCTGCCACTTCTTTTCTTGAATCCACCACTCTATCTCTGATTAAACCCAAAAGTCATCTCAATAATATTCAACTTGATGAGAACAACTTCTTGCTCTGGAAATATCAAGTTGAAACCGCCATAAATGGCTATGGTCTCGAAGCATTTATCAAAGGAACTATTGCAGTTCCACCTGTAATGACAAAAGACAGAGAAGGCAATATGATAAGCAATCAAGATTATGTGAAATACAAGAGACAAGATAGTCTACTATCAGCATGGCTTTTATCATCAATCAGTGTCAATTTGTTGCATCAAATTATTGGATGCAGTTCTTCTTTTGAAATTTGGAAAACTGTAGAGCAGATTTTTAATACTCAATCTGCTGCTCGTATTATGCATTACAAGAGAGAACTACAAAACTTGAAAAAGGAAAACATGTCTATGAGAGAGTACTTGACCAAGATTAAGTCATTCTGTGATCTACTTGAGCCAGCAGGTCATAAGATCTCTGAAACTGAGTAGATCTTGACCATAATGAATGGTCTTGGTGAAGAATATGAGTCTGTCATTGCAGTCATCTCTTCTAGAGAGACACTACCCAATATGCAATTTGTTCACTCCCCTTTTCTTGCTTATGAAGGCAGAGTTGAACAGAGAAAGTCAAGTACATCAGATTATTCAGTTAACTATGCATCAAATTCAAGAAACAAAAATCAAGAAAAGACACAAATCAACAGAGGTGGTCTTAATCAGAAAGGGAGGAGGAGGAGTGGAAGATGGAACAATAGTAACAGAGTTAAATATCAAATATGTGAAAATTTTGGCCATATTTCAAGAAAATTCTACTTCAGATACAATACTGATAGCAGTAATGCTAATCAAAGTCAAGGCATACAAAAAGGTTTTAATCCTAATGCAAATGTAGCCCAATTAAGAAACACCACAAGAAGTCAGAATGGAGACACTCAAGGTACTCAAATGAATCCAGAAACTCTTACAGACCTGAAGACATTCACTGTGAAGAATGGTATCCAGATTCAGGTGCTACTAATCATCTAACTAACAACATCCAGAATTTGAATCTTGGCAGCAAAGAATATTCAGGTACACAGTCTATTTTTATGGGTAATGGTGAAGCTGTAAGTATAACTCATGTTGGAAATGGCAGCATCAAAGGTAAAAGACAACTTTACTTGAATAACTTGTTAACTATTCCTCACATTAAAAAGAATCCGATTAGTGTATCACAATTTTCCAATGACAACAATGTATACTTTGAGTTTCACCCAAAATTATGCACTGTCGAAGACTTATCAAGTCAAGATATATTGTTACAGGGTTGACTGCACAATAGGCTGTACAAATTCAATCCTGGGAATACAAAGAAATTCATTCATAAAAGACCATGGTGCAACAATTCAGAAACTAATGTCACTAGTAAAAAGAGTGTATTTGATGTATGGCATTGCAAATTGGGACATCCCAGTGTCAAAACTGTAAAACATGTTCTGGAAAGTAATAATATTCCTTTTGATAATATTTCTGTTCCCTATATATGTACAAGTTGTCAACTTGGCAAAAGTCACAAACTACCTTTTGCAGACTCTACTACTATTTACAATAAACCACTTGAACTTATAGGTACGGATCTTTGGGGACCCACTCCAGTAAATTCAGACTATGGATTTAGGTACTATATTTCGTTTGTCGATGCTTATTCTAGGTATACTTGGATATATTTTCTCAAGGCTAAATCAGAGGTATGCAAAGTAGTCATTCAATTTATTAGTCAAGCTGAAAAACAGTGTAACAGTGAGGTTAAGACTATTCAATCAGATGGAGGTAGTGAATTTAAACCTCTGAAAGAATATTTCCAAAATAGAGGAATTATACATAGAGTTACTTGTCCACATAGTGGAAAGAAAACACAGGCATATAGTTGAAACTGGACTGACGTTGTTGGCTCAGGGGTCCTTACCAATGAAATTATGGCCTGATGCATTTACTACATCAGTCTATTTAATTAACAAACTACCAACTAAAGTTAGTAGTTGGAAAAGTCCAAATAAGTGTTATTTAATATAAGACCAGTTTATTCAGAACTAAGAACCTTTGGTTGTCCGTGTTTTCCATGCCTTAGACCATATAACACTCACAAGTTGAATCTTAGATCTGTTCCTTGCACATTCTTAGGATATGCTAGTAACCAGAAAGGTTATAAATGTCTCAGTAGTGATGGTAAAGTGTATATTTCAAGACATGTTGTATTTAATGAAACCATTTTTCCTTTTGCAGATAAAACAATACAAACCACACAGAAAATTTACAACACAAAGGTATCAATACCACCAATACGTGAAGTTATTGACTGGAACAGTGGGCAAGAAGCTGATAAAACATCAAGACCACAACACACTCTGTCATCCATCAGACCAGGTCATAGTTCAACTGAGTCTAGTGATCATTTCAACATCTCACCACATAACTGTTCCAATTCTGAAGAAAGTTCAGAACATAATGTAAGCAATTCACCATGTTCAGAACACTTCAGTGTCAATGAACAACCCAGCATTCCTGTAAGAACAGAACATCATATGATTACAAGAGCTAAAAGTGGTATTTTCAAACCCAAATTATACACAGCTTGTCTAAATCAAAAGGAACCTACTACTTATGAAGAAGCTATCAAGTATGATCACTGGAAATCAGCCATGGATGAAGAATATAATGCCCTCACAAGAAACAAAACATGGAGCTTAGTTTATCCACCCAGTCACAAAAATATTATTGGAAGTAAATAGACATACAAAGTGAAAAAAAATCCAAATGGTAGCATAGCAAGATACAAAGCAAGGCTTGTTGCAAAGCGATATACACAGCAGTTTGATTTCGATTTTAATGAGACCTTTTCTCTTGTGGTGAAACCAGCCACTATACGAATTATTCTAACCATAGCACTACACAATCAGTGGAATATTAAATGGTTAGATGTAAACAATGCCTTCCTGAATGGGGATCCACAAGAAGAAGTTTATATGCAACAACCAAAAGGGTACATTCAAGGTAATAATGCAAACTTGGTATACAAACTTCACAAGGCTATTTATGGACTCAAGCAGGCTCCAAGAGTATGGCATGAAAAATTTCAGACAACTCTGATCAGATTGGGTTACAAGCCAACCAAGTCAGACAATTCTCTGTATATAAAAACAAATCATGGGCAAACTATCTATCTACTGGTATATGTAGATGACATATTGATTACAGGCAGGGATAACAGTGAAATCAGCAAAACTATTCAACAGTTGAATCAAACTTTCTATATCAAATAACTTGGTGACTTAAGCTATTTCTTGGGTATAGAAGTTGTAAAGAAAAGCAACACAGAGCTAGTTCTAAGTCAAAGCAAATATATCACAGAGATTCTTGCCAGAGCAAAAATGGATCTAGCTAAACCTTTACCTACTCCTATGACCAGTAATCTTCGCCTCTCAAAAGACAAAGGAGAACTTATTTCTAATGATCGACAATATAGAAGTATAGTAGGTGCTCTACAGTACGTTACTATTACAAGACTAGAAATATGCTACAGTGTCAACAAAATTTGTCAATTTATGCAACGACCAAGGGACGAGCATTGGAAGGCAGTAAAGAGAGTATTGCGTTATCTTAGAGGAACAATTAATCATGGAGTATCATTACATTCATGCAAAGAATGAAATTTGCATGCTTACGCTGATGCCGACTGGGCTACCGACCCAGACGACAGAAGCTCCATTTCTGGATTCTGCATTTATCATGGTGACAACCCAATATCACGGTTGTGACGACCGCCCATGACTCTCGCACGGAAACAAGGGAATGGTGCGCTGAAAGTGTGCCAGGCAGCCATGGGTGACCGTCAAGGGTAGAATAAAACAGCAAACTCTATCGTATAACTCACAGCGCATGGATAAAATACAATAGAGAAATATATAGTGAAGTTCCATAACAGAAAATCATCATATAAGCACCATAGTAGTTTTATACAAACATATGAATCATTCATACATCAAAGCCTCACTACATAACACTCAACAAATACAGCAGCGGAACACCCAGTACATATAATATGAAAGAATATGCAAAAGCCTCCTGCTCGTCTTCGTCATCATCAGCGTAGATCTCCATGAACAGCACCTGTCACCTGCTACCTAGTCTGCCCATCCCAACATGGATGAACAGCCCAAGGTAATAAGAGGAGACATAAAACCTTGAGTCAGACAAAGTCTTAGTGAGCAGTAAATCAACTATCAAACATACCAAAAAAGTATAAGGGATAAAAGGAATAGGAACCAAACCATCCCACTCCACCTCTTTCTACAGTGATAGCTCCCAGACACACATTAAGGAGAAGCAAGCATAACATAGCAGGCAATTAAAGTAAAACAATAATCACTCGAGTCAAGGTCGATGTTTTCCAAATACAAACCCCCAAGGCCTAAACCAAGATCAGATAAGCACCCAGAAAACACCGCTCTTGAGACCGAATGATGATACAACCAAACGTCCAAACATCCATGACTCTGGCTATCACTGTTAACCTTGCTTCGAAATCACCGTTAATTGAATGACCGACTCCTTCCTGAGCCATCTATCAAGGGCTAATGGTAACCCCGGTTCTAGACATAACTCCACACGTCATCATGACCCGTGCCTAGGAATTTTCGCAACTACCCAGAGTACTCGACCACCTACCTGTAGTCTTTAGGGTGTCCAGACCACCTACCTGTAGTCTTTAGGGCAACCCTTGTACTCTTTCTTTGAGTCTGCTAGAACCTTCAACAACGATGAAATCCAAGCCTTCTAGTCATCCTCCTTGACGACTATTCTCATCCTAGCCCAAACTACCTCTTGAGCCATCCATTATCAATCAACTTGAACTACCCTTCAAGTTATCAACATGCTTGGAACAATCCTTCTTGATTATACCAAGGTTACATCACCTCATGCCTCGTCTCATCTTCATCATAGTAAAGGCTTATCTTAACATCATGGTTTGCCTCATCACATCATGGCAAAATTCCATCTCAACATCATCCAATCCATACATATGAGCGTCAACATCCACTACATATGCCTTAAGCAACTTTCACCATTCAAGAGCCTCTTCCGTAGCTTTTGAATCGTCTTTGACCATACTTGTCCAAATCTATCAACTAGATAACTCATTCACAACAATCAAACAAGGCAAACATTAATCCAAACAAATAAGTAGTCAATCAAGATCTAAATAGGCATTTGTAACTAAAATGGCAATTTCGTAAATAAGTGAGCATAAGTCTAACATACATGAATCATGGGTTCTTAGCATAGATCTAACAAATATAAATCATGGGTTTTGTCTCTACAACTTGATGAATGATCTTGCATAAGTAAACATTTTCATAAGTAATGAATCTATACTTAGATCTAAGGAAAAATGCATAAAATCACTATCTACAACACTCCAACAAACCACCAAACCAATATACTCCTTTGGGTCCGCGTGAGAGATAACCACCACTCACCGAATCACCCAAACACTTCAAAAACTATCAACTTCAGATCTGGATAGCAAGGATTCAAGCTTGATTCGTCGAAATCCCGCTTGAAACGATGAAATCTAGCTTGGTTGGATGAAGATCTTCAACTATGGCTCTTGGATCTTCGACCTTGAATGGATGTTAGAACTAAATTGAAATGGAGAAAAGGAGATGAAGAAATGTTGTAGTCGAGCTCTCAAAATGGCAGCACTTCATCGCTTCAAAATCCGGTGCCAAAAAGTGAGCCAAACCCCTCTATTTATAGGCTGAAATTCCCCATGAGTCGTCCGCCCCTATGAGTCGTCCACGACTCATGACTCACGACTCAAGCCACTACGACTCACGACTCAACGCATCTCAAGGCAAATACGACACAACACACACACACACGGCACAACATGCACATGACTCAAACCCCTACCGACCTAACAACACACGACCTAAGAACACACACGAGCTAAACTATCCTGCCGACTCAACGACCCAACTAATACGGCCTAACGACTCAACAACCCCTACGACTCATCACCTAGCCTAAGTTCCAACGACTTACGACTTAAGACCCTGCCTACTCAGCTACCCACGATCTAAGCCTTAACCCCTTAAGCCACTAACCCATGAGTCGGCATCCCTTATGAGTCGGCCAACTACTAAATCGGCGATCTCCTTGGCTCGGCCATGCCTTAAGCCGGTCACTCTATGAGTCGGTCAACACCTATGGGTCGGTCTTCTATGAGTCGGCCATCTTCTTAACTCACTAACTCGGCCAAACCTATAGGTCGCTACCTCTATGAGTCGGTCAGATTCTCAACTCGGTGCACTAGTTAACTCGTTAACGGCTCAACACTTAACACACGAGTTAACTTCCTATACTACTCAGGCTAGAGACAACATAAACAACACTAACGACCTGTAAATTCTATGATTTATCGACACGTAAAATACGGGTCGTTACATTCTCTCCCCCTTAGGAATTTCGCCCCCGAAATTCCGAACAACAAGAGCAACCAAAACTATTCTGCATGCCTACCATCCATAGCAATCAACAAACCATGCATCCAATTACTATCCTAGCATGCAGAATTCTACGATTAGAACAAGTTACAAATTCATGAGATGTCACGACACCTTAGGGCCATACCTTGAAGAGTTCAGGATGAGCTGCCTTCATCCTCTCTTCCTCCTCCCACGTACAGTCGTCAACATCATCACTCCATTGTATCTTGAGCAACGTAACCGTCTTTCTCCTAAGCTGTTTCGTGTCGGTTTCAACAACACGAAGCGGCTTACGAGGTCTCGTAGCAACTGGATCAACCTCCAAGTCTTCACAGCTATCAGCAGAAACCACTGCAGTTGGGTCATGCACATACTTCCGTAGATAAGATACATGGAAAACACTGTGCACACCCGCCATCTTTTCCGGTAACTCCAATCTATAAGCGAGCTTTCCAATTCGCTCGATAATCGGGAATGGTCCAACAAATCTCGGAGTTAACTTTCCTTTCTTTCCAAATCGAATAACATTCTTCAGAGGAGAAATCTTCACAAAAACCATATCAACTACGTCGAATTCCAAATCCTTACGACGATTATTGACATAACTTTTCTGACGATCTTGGGCTGCCTTCATTCGTTGCCGAATGATCCCTATACAATCTGAAGTCCGTCGAATCATCTCTGGCCCAAGTATCAATTTTTCTCCAGTTTCCAACCAACATGTCGGAGAGTTACACGGTCTTCCATACAGTGCTTCATATGGTGCCATGCCAATACTTGACTGATAACTGTTATTATATGCAAATTCCACCAAATGAAGGTGATCTTCCCATGATCCTCCGAAGTCCAAAACACAAGCTCTGAGAAGATCTTCCAAAACTCGGTTGACTCTCTCAGTCTGACCATCTGTTTGGGGATGATAAGCTGTACTCAAACACAACTCGGTTCTCAAAACTTCCTGGAAGCTCTTCCAAAATCCACTAGTGAACAATGGGTCTCGATCGCTCACTATACTCTTCGGAATACCATGGAATCGAACTATCCACTTAACATACAACTCAACTAACTTCGATGCAGTCCTAATCGATCGAACAGGAATGAATCTTGCACTCTTAGTCAAACGATCTACGATGACCCAAATCCCTTCATTCCCTGTCCTGGTTCTAGGTAAACCATCGATAAAATCCATCGACACTTGCTCCCACTTCCATGTAGGAACCTCTAATGGCTGAAGTAATCCACTGGGCTTCTTCTGCTCAGCTTTCACCAACTGGCAGTTCATACACTTGGAAATAAAATTTCCAACATCCTTCTTCATACCTTCCCAATAATAGGTTCTCTTCATATCCCGATACATCTTATTTCCACCTGGATGAATTGTCAACTTTGAGTGATGACTTTCCCTAAGAACTTCATCTCTCAATCCATCTACATCGGGAACAACTAGTCGTCCTTACTTTCGAAGCCAACCCTCTCGATCGACTTCAAATCCTTTATCCTTTTCTGGATTCAATCCAGATTCCAAATCTCGGATAATCTTGACAAGCTTATCATCCCGCTTTTGACTCTCGCCAATCCTTTCCACAAGAGTAGGCCTTATTGATAAGTTTGCCAACATCTCAGGTTCCAATTCACATCTAGGCCTGAAGTCAAACTCAGCCAAATACTCGAGACTCTTCCATTCCGAAAACATGGCTCCCAATCCTACATGTCTTCGACTTAACGCATCAGCCACTGCGTTACCTTTTCCCGGAGTATAGGCTATACCAAAATCATACGATGCTAAAAATTCTAGCCACCTCTGCTGTCGAAGATTCAAATCCTTTTGGGAGAACAGATACTTCAACGACTTATGATCTGTAAACAACTCAAATCGAACTCCCAATAGATAATGTCTCCACATCTTCAAAGCAAAGACAATTGCCGCTAACTCCAAATCATGAGTCGGATAATTCCTTTCATGCAGCTTCAGCTGTCGACTTGCATACGCAACAACTTTATCCCTCTGCATTAGCACTGCTCCAAGTCCAGTACCACATGCATCGGTGTAAACCACCATCTCATCATTCCCACTAGGAATAGTCAAAACAGGAGCACTTGTCAGTCGCTCTTTCAGGATTACGAAAGCTTGCTCACACTTATCATTCCAGCTGAACCCTTGGTTCTTTTTCGTCAATCCTGTTAACGGTGCAGCTATCTTGGAAAAGTCTTTGATAAACCGACGATAATATCCTGCTAATCCAAGAAAACTTCTCACATCAGATGCATTCTTAGGTCTAACCCAATCCTGGATTGCCGCCACCTTAGCGGGATCAACCGCTATTCCATTTCCATAGATAACATGGCCTAAGAACCTCACTTCACTCTTCCAGAAGTGACACTTCGAAAACTTAGCCTTCAGCTGATGTTTCCGTAAGATTTCCAAAACAATACGCAAGTGCGTCTTGTGCTCTTCCTCAGTTCTGGAATAAATCAGAATATCATCCACGAACACAAGTACAAACTTGTTCAACTGATCTCTGAACACTCTATTCATAAGATCCACAAAATATGCTGGTGCGTTAGTCAATCCAAACGGCATTACCAGCCACTCATAAAAACCGGATGGTGTCCTAAAAGAAGTCTTCGGCACACTATCCTTTGCCACTCTCAACTGGTGAAATCCCGTTGCCAAATCCATCTAAGAAAACACCTTAGCATCGTGAAGCTGATCAAACAAGTCATCTATTCTCGGCAATGGATACTTGTTCTTCTTAGTCACTTTATTCAGCTCACGATAATCCACACACAACCTCAACGATCCATCCGCTTTGGTTGCGAACACAACTGGTACACCCCATTCGGACACACTACGCCGAATGAATCCTTTCTGCAAAAGGTCATCAACTTGCACCTTTAGCTCTTGCTGTTCCCTAGGCGCCATCCGCCTAAGAGGCATCACAACAGGTCTGGCTCCCTCAACTAGATCGATACAAAACTCGATCTCCCTATGCGGCGGTAACCCTTTGACTTCATCAAAGACATCCTCAAATCCATTCACAATAGGCACCGATGACAGTCCATCCCGTGGAACAACCAGCGAATACATGAAGCTCATGAAGACGCCTTCTTCATGCTTACATCGCATCACAACCTTTCGCCCTTCCACATTCCCGACTGTCACCTCCAGCCTCTCACAATCAATCCTTGTCGCATACTTCCTAAGCCAGTCCATACCCAAAATAATTCCGAACCCCGCAAAGTTCAGAACAAAACAATCACAAACAAAAGAGCAATCATGACTCGACACAACTAGACCACGGCATATCATACACAAACATGACGAACCCCCAACTGGATTAGTCACAACCAATGGCCTATCAACAATATCCGGTTTCAAACCTAACCGGCCTACAAGATCATCACAAACAAAAGAATGCGACGCTCCAGTATCAAACAACACTCTAACTAGAACACCACAAATGGAAAGAGTACCTTGAACCACCACACTCTTCCCCTTCTCTTCAGCAGTAGGAGCTTTTGAAGACGACGGCACAGCTCCCATAGCATAAGCTTGCACAATCTGTCTGTCCTTCCTCGGCTCTGGACAATTCTTCTTGATATGTCCCAGCTTATCACAGTTATAACACTTTCCCGGCACCTTGGGATTCTTGCAATCTCTGAAGAGATGACCCTTCTGCTGACAGTTGTAGCAGATCACTTCACCCTTCGGCTTCTTCTGGCCATCCTTACCCTTCTGTTGCTGCTGCTTCCTCTTCTTGTTTCCACCCTGCTGTGGCCTAGACCCTTCCTTGGTTACAGCAATAACAGATCCTTCCTTAGGAAACAAACTCTCATGCCTGAGAGCTTTCTCCACAAGCTTTTCAAACGGATCGTCCAAATGATCCACCAACTGTCTCCCAAGATAAGTGTCCAAGCCTGTCACAAACTTCTCATTCTTCTGATAGGGAGAATCAATATACGATCTGGCATACTTGGACAAAGCCTCAAACTCAGAAACATACTCAAGGACTGATCTCCCACCTTGCTTGAGCTCTACAAACTTCTTGAACAAAACAGATTTCTGAGCTGTAGAGATGAACTTAGCTTCAAATCTAGCTTGGAATTGCTCCCAAGTAATCTCCTCCTCCGGAGTATCAATGGTGATAGAATTCCACCAATCCGAAGCTCTCCCTTGAAGTTGCCTTGATGCGAGCTTTCTGTTAGTTGCATTCTCAATTCCCAAGTCACCAAAAATCCTTTGACAAGCATCAATCCATCTCTGCACCTCAATGGTCGATTCCGTTCCCAAGAAAACCTTTCCTCCAAGGGAAGTATAGTCCTTGCAAAGCTTAGCAAAATCCACTGGTCTTGGAGCTTGAACTTGAACTCCCACATCCACTGATGATCCTGAAGCTGGTATTCTCCTCATGATCGAAGTCATCATGGCCTCAAACATAGGAGCATAATCAACAGCTTCCCTAGCAGCACGGCTTTCCCTCGCAGTTTGTCTCTCACTTCGACTCATCCTTAATATCTGTAAAAAGAATGATTAGAACATCTTAAGAAACAACTGCATAAGGAGTTCAAATCCTTCTAAGCTACTATATTATATATAGTAATCATCCATCAAAATACAATTACGTCTCTCATACGTAGTTACGTCAACGAGCGTTGGCTAAAATCGATTAACCAAAGCTCTGATATCAAATGTGACGACCGCCCATGACTCTCGCACGGAAACAAGGGAATGGTGCGCTGAAAGTGTGCCAGGCAGCCATGGGTGACCGTCAAGGGTAGAATAAAACAGCAAACTCTATCGTATAACTCACAACGCATGGATAAAATACAATAGAGAAATATATAGTGAAGTTCCATAACAGAAAATCATCATATAAGCACCATAGTAGTTTTATACAAACATATGAATCATTCATACATCAAAGCCTCACTACATAACACTCAACAAATACAGCAGCGGAACACCCAGTACATATAATATGAAAGAATAAGCAAAAGCCTCCTGCTCGTCTTCGTCATCATCAGCGTAGATCTCCATGAACAGCACCTGTCACCTGCTACCTAGTCTGCCCATCCCAACATGGATGAACAGCCCAAGGTAATAAGAGGAGACATAAAACCTTGAGTCAGACAAAGTCTTAGTGAGCAGTAAATCAACTATCAAACATACCGAAAGAGTATAAGGGATAAAAGGAATAGGAACCAAACCATCCCACTCCACCCCTTTCTACAGTGATAGCTCCCAGACACACATTAAGGAGAAGCAAGCATAACATAGCAGGCAATTAAAGTAAAGCAATAATCACTCGAGTCAAGGTCGATGTTTTTCAAATACAAACCCCCAAGGCCTAAACCAAGATCAGATAAGCACCCAGAAAACACCGCTCTTGAGACCGAATGATGATACAACCAAACGTCCAAACATCCATGACTCTGGCTATCACTGTTAACCTTGCTTCGAAATCACCGTTAATTGAATGACCGACTCCTTCCTGAGCCATCTATCAAGGGCTAATGGTAACCCCGGTTCTAGACATAACTCCACACGTCATCATGACCCGTGCCTAGGAATTTTCGCAACTACCCAGAGTACTCGACCACCTACCTGTAGTCTTTAGGGTGTCCAGACCACCTACCTGTAGTCTTTAGGGCAACCCTTGTACTCTTGCTTTGAGTCTGCTAGAACCTTCAACAACGATGAAATCCAAGCCTTCTAGTCATCCTCCTTGACGACTATTCTCATCCTAGCCCAAACTACGTCTTGAGCCATCCATTATCAATCAACTTGAACTACCCTTCAAGTTATCAACATGCTTGGAACAATCCTTCTTGATTATACCAAGGTTACATCACCTCATTCCTCGTCTCATCTTCATCATAGTAAACGCTTATCTTAACATCATGGTTTGCCTCATCACATCATGACAAAATTCCATCTCAACATCATCCAATCCATACATATGAGCGTCAACATCCACTACATATGCCTTAAGCAACTTTCACCATTCAAGAGCCTCTTCCGTAGCTTTTGAATCGTCTTTGACCATACTTGTCCAAATCTATCAACTAGATAACTCATTCACAACAATCAAACAAGGCAAACATTAATCCAAACAAATAAGTAGTCAATCAAGATCTAAATAGGCATTTGTAACTAAAATGGCAATTTCGTAAATAAGTGAGCATAAGTCTAACATACATGAATCATGGGTTCTTAGCATAGATCTAACAAATATAAATCATGGGTTTTGTCTCTACAACTTGATGAATGATCTTGCATAAGTAAACATCTTCATAAGTAATGAATCTATACTTAGATCTAAGGAAAAATGCATAAAATCACTATCTACAACACTCCAACAAACCACCAAACCAATATACTCCTTTGGGTCCGCGTGAGAGATAACCACCACTCACCGAATCACCCAAACACTTCAAAAACTATCAACTTCAGATCTGGATAGCAAGGATTCAAGCTTGATTCGTCGAAATCCCGCTTGAAACGATGAAATCTAGCTTGGTTGGATGAAGATCTTCAACTATGGCTCTTGGATCTTCGACCTTGAATGGATGTTAGAACTAAATTGAAATGGAGAAAAGGAGATGAAGAAATGTTGTAGTCGAGCTCTCAAAATGGCAGCACTTCGTCGCTTCAAAATCCGGTGCCAAAAAGTGAGCCAAACCCCTCTATTTATAGGCTGAAATTCCCCATGAGTCGTCCGCCCCTATGAGTCGTCCACGACTCATGACTCACGACTCAAGCCACTACGACTCACGACTCAACGCAGCTCAAGGCAAATACGACACAACACACACACACGGCACAGCATGCACATGACTCAAACCCCTACCGACCTAACAACACACGACCTAAGAACACACACGAGCTAAACTATCCTGCCGACTCAACGACCCAACTAATACGGCCTAACGACTCAACAACCCCTACGACTCATCACCTAGCCTAAGTTCCAACGACTTACGACTTAAGACCCTGCCTACTCAGCTACCCACGACCTAAGCCTTAACCCCTTAAGCCGCTAACCCATGAGTCGGCATCCCTTATGAGTCGGCCAACTACTAAATCGGCGATCTCCTTGGCTCGGCCATGCCTTAAGCCGGTCACTCTATGAGTCGGTCAACACCTATAGGTCGGTCTTCTATGAGTCGGCCATCTTCTTAACTCACTAACTCGGCCAAACCTATAGGTCGCTACCTCTATGAGTCGGTCAGATTCTCAACTCGGTCCACTAGTCAACTCGTTAACGGCTCAACACTTAACACACGAGTTAACTTCCTATACTACTCAGGCTAGAGACAACATAAACAACACTAACGACCTGTAAATTCTACGATTTATCGACACGTAAAATACGGGTCGTTACAACGGTGCTCCAAAAAGCAAGCCACGGTCTCGCGCTCCAGTACCGAAGCTGGGTTGTTGCCAGCACAACTGCAGAATTAATTTGGATCGAGCAGTTACTATTCGAAATCGGAATAAATTCAATAAAAAGACCAATAATCTAGTGTGATAACTTAAGTACCGTAGCTCTCTCCGCCAACCTAGTTCTCCATTCTCGAACAAAGCACATCGAGATCGATTTTCTCTTCGTTCGAGAACAGATCAGTAAAGGAAGACTAGATGTTCGTCACATCCCTGCTGGATATCAACGTGCCGACATTTTAACAAAGGCTCTTTCCATCAAAAAGTTCTCAAGGCTCAAAATCGATTTAAAGGTGGTTGACTGGGACACTGTGACAAAGCAAAAGAAACCCAGGAAGGAGTTAAGCAAGACAAGCTAGATCTGAGGAATTTATAAGATCCAGCTGATTTTCATAAGTGAATTTTCATGGCAGCGCAGAAGCAAGAAAAGGGTGAAAACCCTAGATATTTTTGAAGGGGCATAATAATGAACATATGCTTGTTATACCGGCTACATATTCTCTTGTAAGTAGGAGGTCGGGTATTCTTATCTGTTCTCGACCCGGTCCATTTATGCTTTAGTTACAATGGCCCATGTATCTAATGTATATAAATATGATGAATACTAAATGTACAAAACAATCAGTCAGTTTAATAAAATTTAGATCATTTTACATTTACAAATTTTCTTTCATAGTCTTTAGGCATGTTTGACATTGGTAGGCACAACAAAATCTTCAATGCCTAATGTAAAAATTGTATATGTGGTTTGTTTTGGCATCTGGAATCATGGTTTGATTATTGATATTTACGATAGTGTTCAAAAATAAATCCTGTGATCTGCATTTAAAATTCGGTTCATTTATATCCTTATGTTTAAACAAAAACAATTTGGAGAAAGTGAGATAATGAAATCGCCCTAACTTCAGATTTGTAACAACCATACTCTCCTCAAGATGATCAGGGAAGGCGACATTAGCACCATTGCAGGAATGAAAGGAGAAAAAGCAATTAGATTGAAGGACACCAGAGCAAGCTTCATGGATATCAACTGCACATTATAGGCAGTAATGTATAAGTATTTGCGTGCTTGGATGTAAGGGATATGGGCTTGTGCATGCTACTGTGCATTAGTTAGAGAGTTTGAATGGGCTGTTATTGGGCTGTGTGTATTTGGTTCTTTATGTTGTGAATTGCGTCTATATAAGTAGGGATATAATAGTTGTAAGGTGTGGAGAAATGATAAGCAATAAAAATTCATTTTTTTCTGTTGTTACTGTGTGTAGCCTACTGTTCTTCATCTTCCAGTTGTACTTCTTCCTGTTCCATTCATTTTGATACTTAGTATGACCAGTTTGTTATCTTTTAATTTTAGTTTAGTTACTGTTCTTCATTTTCCAGTTTAAAGTCAATCTTATTTTCCAGTTCTTGTTCTTGTATTTGCTTTATCCTTGTGTCTTTACACTTAACATCATTGTTCAGAAATCTGCATTTAACATTCAAATTTGTTTCAGTTAGTTTCATTGCAAATCTTAATGCTTGTTCTTGAATTTACATTTTATCAATCTTGTTACATTCCAGATTGTTTAGTTTCTCATTCCTCTAGGTGATTGCTAATGATCTTATAAGTCATATTATTATATTTCTTGCTTCTGTTCATATGCATGATTCTGCCCTGATTTTCCCGAGAAAATTCTGCATCTTCCCGACTGCTTCTTCGAGTCATTGTGTCTTCTGTTAGATTCAAATGCTTTTACAATTCCAATTCTTGTTTCTAGTTCTTGAATCAGCTTTTATTTCTTGGCCAAATCTGTAAGTTGTTCTTGAAAACTGCACTTGTATCTTTCATATTATCTTCCAGTTCTTCATTTGTTAAATAATACACATGTTCTTAAATCTTGTTCATGAAGTCACTCCTGAAATCATATGAAATTTCTGCTACTAACTCCCTACATTTGAAACTATTCTTGAATCAATTTGTTAGCTTGAACTACAAGAAACCCTAGACATTGTCACTTTGGTGCACAACCATATCAGTGCACTGTTAGTTGTATCATCTTCTTTTAGACAATTCCTCAAACACCTTTGCAAACTCGTCGAACACCTTCTCCTTCCCTGAAATAACATGTCACTTCCCATGGAAACTAGTCAAAACCCACCAGCCCCTTCCAATTTGGTATCAGAGCCAACCGCCGAGTTGAATTCTAAATCAAACCCTCAGACCGATCCTGACAATCCTGGAAATCATGGACAAGAAGCCATTATCGATCAAGACTCTGATCATCAATGGCAACGGCAACATGAATATAACAACAAAACAGACGCACTCTTGAATAGTCTCATTCAAAAAGTTGAGGGATTTGGAAATGTTTTGAATTCTTTGGCGCGACAACAATCTCGAGAGTAGGCATCATCATCCATACCACCTCCTGCTCAAGTTTCTGCTCCACCACCATTGATTAATACCACAACACCCATTAATCCACATCCATACTATCAATATGTTCCTCCCCCTGATACACCAATACATAACCCAAACCCTAGAAACATGGTTCCTCCTACTAGACCGGGAATACCTCTACCAAGAAACTATCATCCCCCACCAAGAAATGCTCCCAGGCAAATAAACACCCCTCTAAGGCCACAAGAACCACCTCCTCAACCAAGAAACTACTACCCCCATTATCCTATGCCTGAACAGCCGCATCATTACTACCCACCGACTTACCATCAGACCATCCCCACCATGAAGTTGGACTTTCCTATGTTTACTGGTGATGAGATTGTTACAGATTGGTTGAGACAAGTGGAGCAATACTTTCAGTTTCATCACACTGATGTGACTCAATGGGTCGAGATTGCTTCATTTTCGTTGGGAAAAGAAGCTTTACAATGGTATCACTGGTATACTAATACCATAGAGATCATGATTTGTGGCCAGTGTTCAAAGAAGAAATCTTGGTGAGTTTTAACACGGAGGAAATGGAGCGACCATATGAGACCTTATCCAAGCTAAAACATTACACCACTGTCAGGGCTTATCTAAGTAGATTCGAACAGTTGCAAGCTGTGATTGAAACATTACCTCCTAAATTCTTGTTAGACCGTTTCATTGGTGGATTAAAAGAAGAAATACGTTATGATGTGTTGACTTCCCAACCCCATGATTTTAGAGAAGCTGTGTCTTTGGCCAAAATGTTTGAATGCAAGTATATGCAAGTAAAGAAAAGTTCAAAAAACAGTAACCCTCCATTGTCAAAATCTACCCAGACTACTTCTACTCCATCCAGTAAACCTATTCCAAATCACCCACCTACCTCAAATCCTAAAGAAAACAATACCACTGTAGAAAACCCAGCTCGCACCAAAGGCCTGACCCCTGTTGAGATTGTTGAGATGAGGAGACAAGGCCTATGTTATGGCTGCAAATAAAAATGGCATAAGGACGATAAGTTCCCTAATCCCTGAGTATATGTGCTAGAAGGAATAATGACACTCAAAAATGAAGAAATAAATGATGATGTTGTATCAGAGGAGAGGGGTGAAACCGAGGATAAAATTGCAGTAGAGGAAACACTTTCTATAACCTTGCAAGCCATGTGTGGCATTCCAGCACTATCCACTATCAAAGTACAAGGAATTATTAATAAGAGGCCAGTGCAAATCTTAATTGACTCTGGGTCAACACACAGTTTGATCAATGAGGAATTGGCAAGAAAACTCAAATTAAAAATTGATGAGTCCAAAGTATATGAAGTGACAGTAGCTAATGGAGAGAAATTGAATGGATCAGGGGTTTGTAAAGATGTATTGTTGAAATGCCAAGGGTGTAAGATGCCAGTGGAATTGCTTCTTTTGCCTTTAGAAGGCTGTCAAGTAGTGCTTGGTGCTCAGTGGATGAGGGGTCTAGGTGAAGTCACTTTGAATTTGGAACACTTGCAGGTAAAATTTCAGTATAATAACAAACTATACATATGGCAAGGCATCAAACCAGATGATATAAAAATGATTGATAGAAAGACTATGGATAAGGAGAGTTCCCATGCCCAAACCACCATGTTATTATGTCTTCACATGTTACCTACCCATGAATCTGATCCTAATCTTCCACCTGCCATTGTTGAACTTCTCCACAAATTTCCTATGATTATTACTGATAAACCACCTTTCCCACCTCAAAGAACCCATGATCACAAGATTCCCCTTCAGCCTAACACCAAACCCATTTGTATGAAACCATACAGACACTCATATCACTTGAAGAATGAATTTGAGAAGGTTGTAGAGGGCATGTTGAATACTGGGCTTATCAGGCCTAGCAATAGTTCTTACTCATCCCCAGTTGTGATGGTTAAAAAGAAAGATGGCACTTGGAGGCTATGTATTGAATACAAAAGCTTGAATTCACATACTCTCAAAGATAAATTCCCTATTACTTTGATTGATGACCTCTTTGACGAACTACAGGGCTCTAACTGGTTTTCTAAGCTTGATTTGAGATCTGGCTATCATCATATATGTATGGATGATTCAGATATTCACAAGACAGCCTTCAGAACCCATCATGGCCATTATGAATTTCTGGTGATGCCTTTCGGTTTAGTAAATGCTCCTCCTACATTTCAATCTTTGATGAATGACATTTTTAAAGCATATTTGAGGAAGTTTATATTGGTGTTTTTTGATGATATATTAGTATATAGCAAAACATGGTTTGATCATCTGCAACATCTTGAACAAACTTTCCAATTCTTGTAGAAGAATAAATTAGTAGCGAAGCTTTCCAAATGCAGTTTTGCTAAAGATACTCTGGAATACTTGGGGCATGTGATTTCTTCACAAGGTCTAGCTGTTGACCCTACAAAAATTCAAGCTATAATGGACTGGCCTCTACCCCAAACCTTAAAGGCACTGAGAGGATTTTTAGGACTCAGTGGATATTATAGAAAATTTATAAAGAACTATGGGATAATAGCCAAGCCTATGACAGATATGTTGAAGAAAGATTCTTTTAAGTGGGATGAAGCCTCAAAACAATCCTTTAAACATTTGAAGCAGTGTCTGATTAATCCACCTATCCTAGCTATGCCTAACTTTAACCTACCATTTGTATTGGAATGTGATGCTAGTGGGTATGGATTGGGTGCTGTGTTGTCTCAAGAGAACAGACCTATTGCATATTTGAGTAAAGCTTTGCATGGAAGAAACCTAGCTTTATCCACTTATGTAAAGGAGTCGCTAGCTATTATTATAGCCACACAAAAATGGAGTCAGTATTTGTTAGGAAGACAATTTGTAATCAAGATAGATCATCACAGCCTTAAATATCTTCCGACACAAAAGCTACACACTGGATTGCAACATAAATGACTAGCCAAGTTACATGGCTTTGATTACATAGTAGAGTACCATAGTGGAAAGGAAAACATAGTAGCAGATGCTTTGTCTAGGAGAGATGAAGTAGATGGGGAGCAGCATGGTCATAACAGTGAGCTTCACTTGCAGGCTATAACCATAGTACAGGCTTCTTGGTTTCAGGAGATTAAAAAGACTTTACATTCTTCAACATGGTACAAGCAAAAGTTGCTAAAGCTACAAACTCAAACCCCACCTAATATTAAATATAAAGTAGTGGATGAAGTAATATTTCACAAAGGCAAATTGTTGACAGATCATAACATAAAGGAATTACTTTTGCCACTGGTAAAAGAACATCACTCATCTCATTTGGGAGGACACTCTGGCATCAAGGCTACCCTTAAAAAAATTAAACAAGTTTTTTATTGGAAGCAAATGAAAAGGGATGTTGAAGCCTTTGTCAAGACTTGTGATGAATGTCAGAGGAATAAAGAAGAAAATATACTCATTCCCGGACCTCTGCAGCCCTTGCCTATCCCAGAAAGAATTTGGATTGATATATCCATGGATTTTATCACTTGTTTGCCAAGGAGTCACAGGTACATAGTCATATTTGTAGTGGTTGATAGGCTGAGTAAGTATGCGCATTTTTTCCCTCTGAGTCACCCCTTCACAACCAAAGAGGTAGCCACTATTTTCTTTGACGGTGTCTTCAAATTGCATGGTCTACCTAAGTCCATAGTGAGTGATAGGGATGCTATCTTTACAAGCAAGTTTTGGCAGGAATAGTTCAAGCTGCAGGGGTGCACATTGAAGTTGAGCACTGCCTATCACCTCAAAGTGATGGACAAACTGAAGTGGTGAACAAAATTCTGGAATGTTACTTGAGGTGTTTCGTTTGTCACAAGCCACGGGAGTGGGTGAAGTGGCTGACATTAGCAGAATATTGGTACAATACTACCTGGAAGACTCCCACTAATACAACCCCATACAAGGTAGTTTATGGTGTAGATCCTCCAAAATTGTTGTCATACGTGCCTAACACAGCCAAAGTGGAGCAAGTTGAGGAAGCTTTATACTCTAGAGACATCATCATAGAGTTTTTGAAGGACAGCATTAAACGTGCGCAAAGTAGGATGAAGAGATATGCAGACAACAAAAGAACAGACAGGGAATTTAATCAAGGGGAGTGGGTGTACTTAAAGCTCCAGCCATATAAGCAAATCACTGCAAGAATTCAGAAAACTCACAAGCTATCTCAAAGTATTATGGTCCTTATATGATACTTGAAAGAATTGGAAAAGTTGCATACAAGTTGCAGTTGCCAGCTGAAGCAAAGATACATCCAGTGTTTCATGTTTCTCAACTGAAAAAAAACTGGGAAATGATGTAGTATTACAAGACAATGCACCTAGCTTTGCTGAAGAAATTGTGGAGCAACTGGAAGCTATTCTTGACAGGAGAATGGTTCCCCGTGACAATGATGTAGTAGTGCAGATATTGGTGAAATGGAAAGACAAACCTATAGAAGATGCTACGTGGGAGGATTATTGGCCAACTATACGCAAATTCCCTACATTGGACCTTGGTACAAGGTCCATTCTTGAAGGAGAGGGGAGATGTAACAACCATACTCTCCTCAAGATGATCAGGGAAGGCGACATTAGCACCATTGCAGGAATGAAAGGAGAAAAAGCAATTAGATTGAAGGACACCAGAGCAAGCTTCATGGATATCAACTGCACATTATAGGCAGTAATGTATAAGTATTTGCGTGCTTGGATGTAAGGGATATGGGCTTGTGCATGCTACTGTGCATTAGTTAGAGAGTTTGAATGGGCTGTTATTGGGCTATGTGTATTTGGTTCTTTATGTTGTGAATTGCATCTATATAAGTAGGGATATAACAGTTGTAAGGTGTGGAGAAATGATAAGCAATAAAAATTCATTTTTTTCTGTTGTTACTGTGTGTAGCCTATTGTTCTTCATCTTCCAGTTGTACTTCTTCCTGTTCCATTCATTTTGATACTTAGTATGACCAGTTTGTTATCTTTTAATTTTAGTTTAGTTACTGTTCTTCATTTTCCAGTTTAAAGTCAATCTTATTTTCCAGTTCTTGTTCTTGTATTTGCTTTATCCTTGTGTCTTTACACTTAACATCATTGTTCAGAAATCTGCATTTAACATTCAAATTTGTTTCAGTTAGTTTCATTGCAAATCTTAATGCTTGTTCTTGAATTTACATTTTATCAATCTTGTTACATTCCAGATTGTTTAGTTTCTCATTCCTCTAGGTGATTGCTAATGATCTTATAAGTCATATTATTATATTTCTTGCTTCTGTTCATATGCATGATTCTGCCCTGATTTTCCCGAGAAAATTCTGCATCTTCCCGACTGCTTCTTCGAGTCATTGTGTCTTCTGTTAGATTCAAATGCTTTTACAATTCCAATTCTTGTTTCTAGTTCTTGAATCAGCTTTTATTTCTTGGCCAAATTTGTAAGTTGTTCTTGAAAACTGCACTTGTATCTTTCATGTTATCTTCCAGTTCTTCATTTGTTAAATAATACACATGTTCTTAAATCTTGTTCATGAAGTCACTTCTGAAATCATATGAAATTTCTGCTACTAACTCCCTACATTTGAAACTATTCTTGAATCAATTTGTTAGCTTGAACTACAAGAAACCCTAGACATTGTCACTTTGGTGCACAACCATATCAGTGCACTGTTAGTTGTATCATCTTCTTTTAGACAATTCCTCAGACACCTTTGCAAACTCGTCGAACACCTTCTCCTTCAGTGAAATAACATATCACTTCCCATGGCAACTAATCAAAACCCACCAGCCCCTTCCAAGATTAATGGGTATTTACTTTATAACTTCAATCCCAAAATTAGCATGACTTCCATGACTATTTTCATAAAATCGCAACTGCCATTGCAGAAGCAGAAGTTTTATGTGTTGGTGTCGACAACTAATGCGTGTTTCTTCTGAGTGCAATTCTTGATGACGATAGTTAGACATTAATTGGTAGATTTAGACAGAGTACGATTGGGATTTGCGTACCCCTTTTGTGAATTTCGATTATAACACAGGCTATGGAGGATCAGTCGAGGGGTTGTCTGATTTGTATAAGCGGTTGTGAAGAGTTTGTGGTTAGAGGAAGCACATGAGGCAATTTTCACATTTGCACACCATTTTGTTTAGAGAATACTATATTTAGAAAGCACACCAAAATGTTTACATCCGCCAATGAGCCGATGTATTAAGGCAAAGATGCGTTGGTTAACTTATGCAGTGAAAAGAAGACCAGAGTTTATATTTTATGTATCACATGTATATTTATATTTGGTTTTAAGTAAATTTGTAGCCTTATTTGCTTGGGCTACTATGTGTTGTGCTTTGTAATCCTAGTTATATTAAAGCAATAAAAGAAACCAATTTTCTATATATGTGTGTGCGCGCGCGCGTATGTGCGTTTGTGTATTTATGTATATGTATGTCTGTGTCGGGTGTGTGTATGGGCATTCATGTACAAGTGTGCAAACTCCTGTATTTTACTTTGATGTTGTGTCTGATTTAGGAAGTAGACCATGCGTTACCATTTTTCTCTAAAGTTTTGACCCTATTAGTTAATCTATTTTCCTATATCAAACTCCGTCACTCTATATTTTAGTTCAGCATTGCTGTCTTGATATTTATAAGTATACACCATTTAGATATCAGTTTTGTTTGTGTGAATATATTTGTGAAGGTTGGCATATAGGGGATCTCTTTTGAATATATATGATGCTGATATTAAAATTTCAGTCTCAATTGTATTACCAGTCTTAGGAAATAATATATATAAGGGTATAATTACTCACTCAATTGTAAATTAAATTGCCGCAAATATCTACATAAGTGGAATAAATGATATTGGTATACTGATTGTTCTTTGTATAGTAAATGGAAATATCCTTGTTTATTTATAATAAATAGATATATGAGTTATGGGATTTGGAGAGGTCAGCAGACATAAGTTTATAGAGTTAGACGAGGTAAGCGGGTTCAATTTTCATATACTTTTTGCTTTATTTGATCAATATATAGAAGCGTTATAGTATATTTAAGTAATATGTTCGATTATATTGCTTTGGTACTATATACATAAATTAATGATTAGGTGTGTGTATGCAAGTGTTAGTTGTACATATTCAAATAGATCTATATATTTTAAGGATGTACATATTATTAAAAATAAAATATAAGCAATTCTAGTATACATATCCTTTGATATATATAGAAGAACAAGAATATAAGCTTAATAAACAAATAAAATGAGTTTATTGGTATTATTTAAATGAAGAGGCATGAAATGGCCTTAAATTGTTATTTTACAGTTTTCTAGCATATATTATGCAAATTTAAGATACAATTCAGATTTTGATAATCTATTAATTTTAGAAGATAATTATAGTTTATTCCCAAAGTTTGTTGTATCAAAGTTCTACGTTACGATTGATTTATTATTGAAATTGATTTGAAAGTTATAAAATTATATAGATTTAACATTTAATTCTAGAAAAAATATATGAAGTAATGGTTATGAGTGATATTTGGTTTTAGATACTATTTCTAGGCTTTAAAAGTAAGAAATGAGTTTTCTAATGTTATTAGCGTATATTAAATTATTTAATTTAATAGAAGATAACGTAATTAATTATTTATCGTAAAGAGAATCTTATTGTGTTGTTTAAACAATTATCTAACTAATTCTGCAATACTATTTATTCGTTTCTATACATTGATTTTATTATATAAAAAATATGTTTTGAATGTTTTATTATTAAATATCGATTTGTTTAATTATATTTATATGAATAATCCATTTATATTAGCTTCTAATTTTTGTTTTCTCTCTTATTCATATTGATTTAGATGAGGTAAGTGATTCATCGTTGATATTGATTTAATTGATGATTTTAATATAATATAGTAATAACTTCTTTATATTTGATTTGTGAGATTTCGTTTCCATGTGACGAAAAATTTGAATAAACTTATTAGTGATACCATCTCATATGGGACTTTCGCTAGTACTTTTCCGGTTGTTCATCAGACCTATTATAAAGGGATATCTAGTGTGGATTAAGTGTAGTTTATAAACATTGATCGAATAACATGCGGCAGTATGAGAAGCCATTATGTTATTTGTTTGGTTATTCATTGTATGTAAATGTCACTCGAACGAGGATATGCTCATGTCCATCCTGTGCTATTCATTGCGGTATGAGTAAATTATAGTCATGTATTGGTTAATAGTTAGAGCCATGCGTAAGCGATGGTTTCGAGCTCTAGTATATTATAGACATGTGTTGACTTATTTAGAGCCGTGTGTCGGCTTATGTTTAGAGCTATATGCAGATATAGGATATGAATACTGTATGTCATCCACTTGTGTCCAGAGCTCTTTTTGGCTTGGAAGTGAACCAGACTGGCTGGTATCCACCCTGGTGGCCTGATCGTAGGGTCGTGCCTTAGATCCATGACATTTTTGATGTTATCATATTCGATGTGTATCACAGGATTGTTAGTTCATAGCCCCTTGTGTCGCATAGGCCAGCAATCTGTTACCAGTAGGGGCAAGTGCAAGGTTGTGACCGTGGCTACATGTTGACGAGGCATTGACGGATGGGGTCACAATGTCCATCAAGGTAACTAAGACTGTAGGAATAAATCCAGCTATCAGTAGAAGGCTAGTAGGCCCTGTGTTCCTGGACCGTGTTGTGTGTTGTCAGTCTCCCTTTCTGGTTCGGGGTTATGTAATATCCCAAAATTTTGGTCATTTAATTCTAAATGTTAAATTAATTCTAAATATTTAAATTATAGGGTATTTGGAATTTAATAAGTTGAATTAAAATATGTTAGTTATTTAATATTTTCTTTGTGAATTAAATATTAATTAATTGGAGTTAATAACTTTATTCAACTCCTTTTAATGAATAGACAATATCAGTGAATTGAATTTGTAAATTTAAATACAAAAATAAATAGATCGGATAGATATCAATTTTGGATTGAAAATATAAAACAATACTTAAATGTGTGAAAAATAGCGCTCACTATCTCGGATTTTGACGAAACTTGTGCCATTGAATCCGAAATAATAAATTATTGTACGACGACAAGTTTCGTAGCGATTGGACGTAGCATTTGGTCGTGTGAGCTCGAAACATGTAGCGATTAATTTAAGAAAATTAAAAGAATATAATTAGATTTAAAAAGCTAACTTATATATGATGGAATTAGGTCTCGAAAGTAGTTAACTGAGACTGGAATTAGAATGTTTAGTATACAACGCCAGTTGGCACGCTAGAGTTCGTAAATTTTAGGTCTTGATTAGTGTCGGTTAGATTTCCTATATAAGGACCCTTACCTTCCTCTATTCTAAAGAACCCTATCCCTAAATGGCCAAATCCAACGGTTAAGATTGCTCCTACCCATAGAGGTCGAGTTGATCGAAGTTGTCAACATGAAAGAGGAACGACATGGCTAGGGAAGGTCATCGGTGGTGGTGGATCGGCGGTTAGAGGCCCACATCGCCATGGATCACTAGTTAAAGGTGGTAGTTAGGGTTAGGTTATTTGGTTCATTTATGGCAATGGCTGCGATTTGGAGGTCGGGGTCGGTTGCGTTGGGAGCGCCAGAGAAGAGGCTTTCTGCTGGTAAAGTGCGGCGGCCGGAGGAACTTCGTGGTGGCGGCATCGAGAGTGTGAAGTCAGCGGTTGTTTTCCATTTGTGACTTGGGTTCGATGATTAACGAGATTAGGGTTAACTTTGTAAGTAAGGTTAATTAACGTTGTAATTAGGAAATTAAATTATATTATTTAATTGGTTGATCTTATTTAACTCGTAACTTATCCATACTAAATCCAATTCTAACGCAGTCAGTCACGTTGGATTCGTGATGATGATATCCATATTTTGGAGTTGGATTGAAGGGATTAGAGCTTGTCAAATTTATGCTAAAGTCTAACCCCCATTAATTTTAGTCCAAACCGGAACGCTTCAGCGATAACCGGAATTTCTCTGAGTTTACTCACCTTTAAATTAGCTATATAATATCTGTGATGCTATAAATTTATTATAGAATGCTTGGTGCTACTTTAGATATTGTTGTTATTGTTTGATCGATTATTTGGTTAAAAATCCTGTTTTGAAAATCGAATGACATATTAACTTAATTGTTGTGAATAAATATGATTATATATTGTCCGTAACCATTATTTTGCGGGAATATTTATAAAGAGACCCCCAAGGGGTTTCTTGTCAATAATTATTATTTATTTCCTTATGCTGCTAATACTAATGTTTAGTTGTAATTAATCGTGATATTCTATTTAAATTGTTTAGGTATCGTTATAGCAATTTTCGCTATAACGCTAATTAGTGAATATCATCTCCTAAACCCTTCGTATGGGTTGTCTTGAGCTTGTATTTTCATAAAATAGATATTTAAATTCATTAATCATTTTAATGTATGATATTCAAGTTCATTAATCATTTTAATTAATGATGTTTAAAATTTATCAAATCATAGTAACTAATGATGTTTGAATCCAATTGATCATTTTAATTAATGATTATTTGAATTCAATAAATTTTTTAGTTAATGATATTTTAAAATTAATTAATTGTATTAATTAACGAGATTTGAATTTAATTAATCATTTTGATTAATGATATTTAAATTAATTGATCATTTGAATTAGTTATATTTGAATTTAATTAATCATTTTAAGTAATGATGTTTTAAGTTAATAAATCATTTTAACTAAAGATGTTTAAAATAAATTAATCGTTCTGATTAATGATATTTAAATGAATTAATCATTTTAAATTAATGATATTTGAGTTTAATAATTCATTTTAATTGATGATGTTTAAAAATAATTAATCATTTTAAATAATAATATTTGAGTTTAATTAATTATTTTAATTAATTATGTTTCAAATTTAGTTAAGTGGAAATTAGGTTAAAGGGCTTCTACTTTTGAATAATTAGTTTTAAGGACAGTTTACAGCATAATGATAAATTCATTTATCTTTTTAAGTTATACAGAAAAATGATAAATCCTTCTATCATTATTTCTGTATAACTGAAAATGATAAATTCTTTTATCTTTTTCCTGTAAAATGTCCTTAAAACTAATTTTTCAGAAGTTGTGTCCTTAAAACTTATTACCCTGCACAAATAAGCCCTTGAAGTGAAAATCCCCTTTAGTTAAATTGTTTTAATAAACGATGTTTGAACCTAATTTACTATTTTAAGTAATGATATTTGAATTCAGTTAATATTTTCAATTAATAGTGTTTTAAAAGTTAATTAAGATTTAATAAAAGATTTTAACGTAAATTAATTGATTGAATAAAAGTGTTTTAAAGTTAATTATCTAACTTAGTGTTTTAAAGTTAATTATCTGATTTAATAAAGGTTTCAGAGTTAATTTACTGATTTAACAAAAAAATTTAGAAAATTAACCGTTTAAATAAAGATAACTGATTAATCTGTTAAAAGAGATTATGAATTTTATTAATTATCTTTCGGGATAATTAATATTGTTTTAAAAAATTATAAAAGAGTATAAATGTGATAATTATCTTTCGGGATAATTTGTGTTGGTTTAAATTTATAAAAGGGATTTTTAATATGATTTATTTTATTTGGGAATATTAATGTGGTTTTAAAAGTTATAAAAAGTTTATATAAGTTATCCTTCGGGATTAATTACCTTTGATTTAAAATTTATAAAAGTAATTTAATTGACTCATTATCTTTTGGGATAATAAATATTGTTTTAAATTTTATAAATAATAGTTCTAAACCAGAAAATCTTTTATAAAGAATTGCTTCAAATAAAGCTAAGTGTAAATTGTTTGGGTTTATAATAAACAATGCTTTGACATTTGTTTTGAACTTGGTTATAAATCATTTAGAAAATATAATTTGACCCTTTAAAGGAATATTTAAAGAGTAATTTTGAAGTATCTTCAAAAGTGTTGTGATGTGAAAATCAAGCGTAAGTGAAACAACCATCTGTTTATTCCTGATAGTTGATTTATCGACTATCGACATAGATTCTGCTTTATATTTCATCACTCTAAGACGATGTGTTGCTCATTTTAGCCTTGTTATTCTTTGTTGGAAATGACTAAACCTAAAGAGCGAGTGGGGGCCAAGCTATGTGGGGTTGCTCACATCAGGGGATTTTGACATCCACTCTAGATTGGATTCGGCATTGCGCAATGAGATGTGAAATATTCGGATTCTCGGTAAAAGTTGATGGGGTCCGACTTGGAGGTTCCCGATAGCCATTGGAGTTTTCAGATATATTTCTAGAGGTATACTTTCACTAAGGGGAGCACACACTCCTAGTCATTGTTGAAAAACCTTCTCTTTTCCATTGTTGTTAATTCAAATCTTTGAATTGTTTCCTTAATTGCATGGGGAACTGCCTTATGCTCTTCTGCATGTTCAATTATTTGTGACCATTCTTTTAGGTCTGGAATTTGATATTATCTATGCACATTCATTCAGTATGGGATTTGTTCTCACTAGTACCCACCTTTTTACTTGGATTGTTTCTATTGTTTATTTCCATTCTTTTTTGATTGGATTGTTGTTCAGGTTTATTTCCTATTTCTCTTATGAGGTAAAAACACATTCCGCATTAGCGGCATGGTCTCATAGTATTTTTATATGTTCATCATATTACTTGATTTTTCTCACGCTGGAATTCTAGACTGACCCGGGTGTTATTTTATTATAATGCTCGGGTCAAACCGAGTTTTTCCTAAGTTGGTTTTGGTGATATGGAGTTATTGGAGAAGAGCTGGATGTTCACCTATCATAGTATCTTATTTTTTGCCATATTATATTGTGTATCTATCAGCAATTATAAGGTCGGTCCAGCTGATAAGGTTTGCTTTTAACTCTGATGTACTTTGTATTTTGGAGTGACAATTTTTACTGTTCGTGTTATATTAGGCCTGTTAACGAAAGCTTTCAGATGTGGATAGTGCCATATCCGCATCCGAAATCATTTTCGGATATCCGCATTCGTGGATATGGACAGATATTGCATAATTATCCTATCTGCAAACGAATGATAAATCGAGAATTATAAAAAAAAATAGTTTAACATAAATAATCTTCAATCCCATCAATTATAAAAGTGTCAAAATTAATAAATATGATTATGATAAATAGTTTCGAGTAGTTAAAAAGTATTAAGTGCATATAATATAAACTACTAACATAATAAAATAATAAACAAATATCTTTTACTGTACTAAAATACACATAATTTTAACTATAATCTTGACAAAAACCGGATGGATAATTTTGGGATGTGGATATCTTCGTATCCGCATCTGTTTTTCCAAAAATCGGATATTTATCCAATTTTTAGATGCGGATGGATTTCAGATTTTTGGGATATCTATTGATAGCCCTATGTTATATTATATGTTGTCGGTTCTGCTGTGAGATTATGATATCCTTGTTCTCCGTTCTTTTCTTTTTATTGTACCCTAATAATCTACCTTTTCGACGATTGATGTTCGACATTTGAATACCATGGATGTATTCGATGTCGACTTTCGATGGTTTAAAAGTGGGTCTTTGCAGATTATGTGCGGGTTGTGGATTGGCATATATTATTCACTATTCAATGAGTTGACTATACTAGAGACCATGTGTCTAAAGCGTGGTCAGTCCCCATATGTCTATCCTCTTCTGGTTTGATATTTTAGAGATAACCTCTGTGTATTGATTGTGATATATTATCTTTGCAATTTGTATGATATTGAATTCATTCGAATGATTTGATGGGCTATCTCACATTACTTAATGATTATTAGATTTATGACATTATATTAGGGCTTGTGTGTGTTAGCCAAATTCGTTTGATGATTTCATTTTATATAATGTTATATTGTATGTATGATTCACCCATTAGATATATTATTCTTGATTTTTGTTGATTTATTTTATATGGGCGATGACATCTTTACTCATGGTTTTAGTGATATCTTTATTATGAGATATTTCAGTGATCTTTTAAATTGTAGCAATTATAAACCATACATACATCTTCCTCTTTATTTATATTATAATACATTGAAATCATTGACAAGAGTGTTATGCTATGTAATCATTGACATGAGTGTTATGATATGTTATCCAGTTATCAACCTACTATTTTCTGTTTCACCTATGAATTAGACATGGCCTGACCTGTGTGTTATTTATATAATTCTCGGGTCAGTCCAAGACATTTTAGATACATGGACGATTTGATAAGCATTTGTGTTACTAGGCTTAGAGAAGTTATATTAGGGATTGTTATGTAATGTTTATATGTTATGAATTTACCATATATAGTTGATTCATAGTTGTATATTAAATATTCATCAATATTATTGAGATAGTTGACATTGGAGATAATTGCATCTAAACAGTATCATATAGTATATATTATATTATATGTTATCGCTTCAAGTAACTTTGTGTTCTTTGTTATGTTCTGTATATTATGTGTTGTTCTGTCCTAGAGGCACACATCTTTATTGCTTCGTACTGATACTGTGTACATTTGGTGAGTTATTTATTTGATGTTTTAATACATACCAGTGTTAGTCCTAGGGAATCTTCACGTATGTACCCTATATCGCCTTATTCTCTATGTTATCCGATAATATTATTATGCAATACTCTTTATGTTATAGTTATAGAGGTGGAGGCGTTATAAATCCTACCCCCAGCTATGCCCAACATCCATAAAACGGGTCATGTCGTCCCTTGAACATGAAATGTCTCAAACAGATCCGTGTATTATAAATAACACATGGGTCGGACCATGTTTATAAAAATAGGTTGATAATATGAAAAGTATAATGGTAACGAAATAACGCCCTCAAAATATCTCAAAATCATATCCACAATAAAACCATACAAAAAAAGGTCATCACCCATATAAACAATTCAGTAAAAATCAAGAATATCATATCCAATGGGTGAATCATCCTCACAAACAAATCATCATCATAGAAAATGAAATCATCAAGTGAATCGGGCTAACACACAACAATGCCCTAAGGTAAATATATAAATGTTAAAACCTCGTTTAAGACGTTTCATACTTATTTTGATGATTTTCTATACTAACTTGTTTTTTGTAGGAATATCTACAAAACCGGATTCAAATGAACTTCATGCTGCATAAATGTTGCATTGAGTCGTTGTTTAGAATTGAAATGATGTTAAATTCTCTCCTTTGGATATATATATCGACACGTACACAAACACACATGCACATATCAAAACTGAATTTTCAGGTTAAATTCAGACGTCTGAATTGACCAATTCGGACGTCTGAATTTGCAACCAAATTTAAAATTTTATACAATACTCAGACATCTGATTTGGAAATTTCAGACGTCTAAATCTAGTCAAAAATGACCTATTTCCTTTCTGGTTTTCTCGTTAACAATTTCAGAAGTCTAAATTCTAATTTTCAGACGGCTGAACTTCTACAACTGCTATATTTTTGAATGGACACTTCTCTTCTGTGAAGAGATACAACTTTTTATTAATGGATATGTCCATAAACTTTCATGATAACTATTCACGAATCATTGTACCTCTTTATACTCTACATAAACAAGTTAGAATCATTTGTTTTAATCACATAATCGATCTAATTCTTTCTATTCTGATTCTTACACTTTTATGCATTTAAATTTATACAAAATCATTCATTTACTTCCATATTCTTCACACACACACACATATCAAAAGGAGAAGATTATAGGAAGGTTGTACTATCAAGAGACAAATTCGTGTTATCAAGAACACACTGTGTCAAATGATTTCTGTATAAGTTGAAGTCCTGTTCTGCTTTCAGGCGAGTGGAGTCCTCTTCGGCTGTTGAGGCATCGAAATCATGTTATGTTGTTAAGGTGTTGTAAACCTGTTCCTCCGGGTTAAGTGAGGATTATTGTTAGTGAAATTCCAGAAAGGAGTCTGGGACTGGACGTAGAACGGGAAGTTCGAACCAGTATAAAAATTCCTGATGTGCTTGTTTTATTTTACTTTTTTCATTTACTTTGCTATTATCATCTGTTTCCACATTTAGATCTTATTATATTCCATATTACACGATCCTTAGTAATAGCTAGCCACAGTAGTCACTTTCATTTGGTATCAGAGCAAGGCATCTTATAACCGTTACACAGTTATCTGATATCTTGCTAATATGGAAAACAACACCAGCACTACCTAACACTGTCACTGACACTAGTTTTATTGAAGGTCAATCTACTGCACGACCTTCACTATTCAATGGCATGAATTACAACTATTGGACAACAAGAATGTGTATTTATATGCAAGCCAGTAGTTTTGATGCATGTAATGTTACACAAGCAGAATATACTGCACCTACTACTGAATTTACTACATGGACAACTGCACAAAAACAAGATGCTTCTGCTAATGCTAAAACTATGAATATGTTGTTTTGTGCATTAGACAAAAATGAATTTAACGGAGTTAGTATATGTAACACTGCATATGAAATATGGAGAACACTTAAAGTGACTCATGAAGGTACGAACATGGTTAAACAGAGTAAAATATCTATGCTTAAGAATCAATTTCAAAATTTTAGGATGAAGCAAGATGAATCTATAAATGATATGTACTCCAGATTTCAAGATATTCATCATTCTTTACTAGGACTAGGAGAAATATACTCTGATTTTGATATTGTTTCAAAAATCCTTAACTCTTTAACGGATGAATGGGAAAGAAAAGTCTTAGCTATTGAAGAAGCTAATGATCTTTCTACCATGAAACCAGAAGAGTTGATAGGAAATCTAATGTCTTATGAAGTGAATTTGCAGGCTAAAAGAGTACAGGCACAAGACAAAAAGAATATGGCATTTCATGTAGAAAAAGAAGAATCAAACTCGGATGGAGAGGACTTTGCATTCATTGCTAAACACTTTAAAAAGTTTTTGAAGTACAGAAAAGGAAATCGAAACAACGGAAAAAGAAACTTCAACAACAATGCAAATAAGCCATCTTCATCTACACTAGAATGCTTTAATTGCCACTAGAAGGGGCACATGCAAAAGGTTATCCAGAACAAAAGAAGACATATCACAATAAGAATCGAAAGGACAAAATTAAAAGAAAAGCATTTTCAGTAACATGGGATGACTCAGATTCTTCTTCTTCAAAAAGCAACAATGATAATGAAAAAGAACAAGCAAATGTTTTTTTCATGGCTACAGAGAATGAGGTAAATGATCTTACTTCTGATGATATGATTGAAGTTAATTCGGCACTTCTTGATACCTTAAAAAGTATCAAAAGAAAATATAAAGAAGCTCTAGAAAATCAGAGAAAAGCAGAATTCGAGAGAGATTTTCTTAATGATGAAAAGAAAATATTATAAGAACTTGGAAAACTTCAAGATACATTCTCTAATGATAACTCTCAACTTACTTTATTGAGTCAAGAAATTGAAACTCAAAAAGAAAAGAATGATTCTCTAGTCTCTGAAAATCATGAGCTAAAAACTAAGATCAAAATGATAGAATTAGATGATACTTGCCTCAAAACCAAGTTAGATAATATTACTAGAAATGTTTCTAACTTTAATAAAGGTTGAGAAACTTTATCCAATATTCTTGAAAATTCTCAATCTACTTCTAATAAAAAGGGACTAGGATACCCTAAGATATCAAAGACTTCATCTAAAAAGGAAACTAGGAGAAATATTTTTAATCCTACTACTCGTCCAAAAAGGAATAATAATTCAAAAACCATAAAAATATGGGTTCCTAGAACAAACAATAGTTTGATTAGGAGTAAATATATAAATACCTTTTTGGAAACTGTTCATAAAAATAAAAATTATATTTCTAAGGGGGATACTGAACCTACTTGGGTTTGGTTTCCTAAGACCTAACTCTTAGGACCCTATCACAAAGTAGTTACCAATGTTATTATTATTTTTTGCAGGACCCACTTAAAAAGAGAGGAAAATAGATAATCGACAGCTGTTGCTCAAAACATATGACTGGAAACAAAAATATGTTATCAAACATTATTTACTCAGATGGAGGCTTTATCACTTTTGGAGACAATTCCAAAGGATATATCATTGGAAAAGGTAACGTCAGCAATGTCGGTACATCTAATTTACCTCTTATTTCTAATTTTTTACTAGTCAAAAATTTAAAACATAATCTTTTAAGTATCAGCCAATTGTGTAACAAAGGATTCAAAATTTCATTTTCTGAAGATAAGTGTAGCATTTTTGATAAAATCAAAATCTTATATTTGAAGGAAATAGAGATAGAAATATCTATATTCTGAATATGAAAATAATCACAATTCAGATATGTGTTTAATAGCTAATGAAAATGATCCTTGGCTATGGCATAAAAGATTCTGTCATATCAACTTCAAAACTATAAACAAGCTTTCTATAAATAATTTAGTCAAAGGATTACCAAAAATGAACTTCAAAGTCAATAATATTTGTGATGCATGTCAATTAGGAAAATTAACCAAATCATCTTTTAAATCTAAGAAAGTTATTTCTACTTTACAGCCACTTGAATTACTACACATGGATCTATTTGGGCCAACCCAAGTTCAATCCTTAAACCACAATAGATATGTGTTTGTAATAGTAGATAATTTTTCTAGATATACTTGGACTATTTTTATGAAAAATAAAAGTGATACGTTTGAGCATTTTAAATTTTTTGTCAAACGAATCCAAAATTTAAAAGGTTTGAAGATAAAGAACATAAGAAATGATCACGGAGGAGAATTTGAAAATGAAGTTTTTGACCATTTTTGTAAAAAGAAAGAAATTTTCATAATTTTTGTTCCTAGAACTCCAGAACAAAATGGAGTTGTAGAACGTAAAAATGGAACTTTACAAGAATGTGCACGAATCTTGTTAGATGGAAGCACTCTTCCAAAACATTTTTGGGCAGTAGCTGTTGCAACTGCTTGTTATGTTTTGAATCGTGTTTCCATTCGACCTCTCACGAAAAACACTTCTTATGAAATTTTTACTGGAAGAAAACCAAAGGTTTCTTATTTCAAAGTTTTTGGTTCAAAATGTTTTATATTAGATACAAAGATTAGCTTGGAAAATTCGATGCAAAATCCGACGAAGGAATCTTTCTAGGATACTCAGATTGTAGCAAAGCTTATCGCGTATTTAATAAAATATCAAATTCTGTTGAAGAAACATTACACGTGTCTTTCGATGAAAATTTTCAACAAAAACCAAGTATAGAAGACGATGAAGATTTTCCGGATAGCATCACAAATACGGAACTAAAAATCTTGAGAATGATGAAAACTTTGTTTATAATAATAATGATGAATTAAGATCTCCACCAAAAATATTACGAGATCATCCTGTTCAAAATCATATCGGAGAAATTAATTCAAATGTATGAACTAGAAGTCAACTAAGTCAAATGGGCCACGTAGCATTCCTTTCAAATATCGAACCAAAAAATCCCAAAGAAGTATCCACAGACGACTACTGGATAATTGCAATGCAAGAAGAGCTAAATCAGTTTGAACGCAATGAAGTTTGGGAACTAGTTCCTAGACCAAGTGATCAAACTGTTATTGGAACAAAATGGGTCTACAAGAACAGAGCAGATGAACAAGGTAACATCACAAGAAATAAAGTGAAGCTAGTTGCACGAGGATACAGTCAAGAAGAAGGAATTGACTACGAAGAAACGTTTGCTTCGGTTGCAAGACTAGAAGCAATACGAATCTTTATGGCCTATGCATGTTTTCACAATTTCAAACTATATCAAAAGGACGTTAAAAGTTCCTTTCTTAATGGTTATATAAAAGAAAAAGTGTATGTTGAACAACCTTCCTTATTTATTCACGAGAAATTTTCTAATCATGTTTATAAACTTAAGAAAGCTCTTTACGGTTTAAACCAAGCACCACGTGCTTGGTATGATCGATTAAAGACGTATCTAATTTCTTCGGAATTTCAAATTGGGAAAGTTGATCAAACACTTTTTATTAAACATCCGAAAAGGGATATTTTAATAGTTCAAATTTATGTTGATGATATCATTTTTGGTTCTACTAATGACAAGTTATGTCAGGACTTCTCCAAAATAATGACCAAGGAATTTGAAATGTCTCACATGGGAGAACTAACACATTTTCTTGGTTTACAAATTAAACAACTCCAAAATGACATCTTTATTAATCAAGAAAAAATTGTGATAATTTAATCAAACGATTCGGAACGGAAAGTACTTCTGCCAAGCCAACTCCAATGAGTACAACAACCATCTTGAAAAAGATGATAGTGGCAAAAGTGTTGATCAAAAATTATACCGAAGTAAGATTGGATCATTACTATATTTAACGGAAAGTCGATCCGACATAATGATGAGTGTCTGTTTGTGCGCTAGATTTCAAGCCCATCCAAAAGAATCACATTTAAGAGCAGTGAAACTTAAGCCAATCAATGATTCAATCGCAGATTGATACTAGACCAGACAATTTAACCGTCTTCACTAGACCCGAAGGTCGCGCAGGGAGAAGGGGGAACAAGCACACTTGAAGAGCGCAGTACAACGGAGAGTTGTATGCTGCGTTCGGGAAGGATGAATCGCTCCCGAAAAAGAATCTATTGATTCTCTCCCAATTGGTTGGATAATTAATTAATCAAGCTGCTACATCTCACTAAACCAAGGATTTTGGTCTGCTCCATCCTAAAGAATGCCCATTCGAGTTAGTTTCATATAGTGATGCTGACTTTAGTGGTTCTCGAACAGATCGAAAAAGCGAAAGTGGTACGTGCCATTTTATTGGAAAATCACTCATATCTTGGTTTAGTAAGAAACAAAACTGTGTTTCTCTTTCGACATGTGAAGAAGAATATATTTCTGCTGTTTTGGCTTGTGCTCAAGTAATATACATGCAACAGACACATAAAGACTTCAATATAAATTTAACGAATTCAACTATATATTGTGTAATTCTAGTGCTATTAACTTGTCAAAAAATCCTGTCAATCATTCACGAACAAAACATATTGACATTCGTAATCATTTTCTTCGTGATAATGTTGAAAAGGGAACAATAAATTTGGACTTTGTTTCTTCTGAAAATCAATTGGCTGACAATTTTACAAAACCTCTTTTAGAAAATGTATTTATCAAACTCAGAAGAGAGCTTGGTATCGTCTCTCTTAAAAATCTATGATATCTTTTATGAGATATTAATATTTCTGCTTATCTTTTCACTTCAAAACTCTTCTCACTTAGGAAACTAATACTATCTTTTATTTTTTACCTTTTATTCTCTTTGCATTTAAACGAGTGTGTATTACTGGTTAAAGCATTTCAACCACAAATTGTTTTAACATTAATTCTATTTTTAAATCTTTTACTTCCATCTATACACACAAATTCTGTTTTTCTTTTTACCAAAAGAACTATTACAATGGAGTTCAACATGATTTTTCTCCTTCTCTCCATGGCATCAAACAACAATTCTAACTCTAACAACTCAACATCATCGTATTCTACATCTTCTATAGAAATATTAGCTACTCCAACACCACGTGAACCGGCTAGACCTCATCCTTCATAGAACCATCCGGTTATACTCTAGAAAAGAAGAAATCTCGACGATTTCTTTTCTTCGGTTCTCCATCCATAAAAGAAAAAATAGCCGAGATTCATCATTACCAGAAAGAACAGTTGGATTTGCAACGAGAGATGTATTACGAACAGAAAGTTAATGCCAAACGACTTAGTTTCATTGAACAAGTAGCATTAAAATTCTGCGGTACATCTCCGAAGAAAGATGTAGTTCGTCCTTCAACTTCGAATCCATGGGAGCCGAGTCCACAGGGTCCTCCGGTTTCTCCAAACTCTTGGAAACATAAACCATATTGGTCTCCATTGCGACCATACATGGAGATAACCAAGATCGAACCGAAAGAGTGCAAGACTCCAAGTGATTTGGAAAAATGATTTCATTTATCTATATTTATTGTTGAATGATCATATTTGTATACTATAAATCATTCAAATATTAATATATCCTTTTCTTTTTTTAAAAAGTGTCTGAAATACATTTTCATATATATTTCAGACGTCTGAAATAGTTGCTTCAGACGTCTGGATATTGTAGAAAAATAATTTTTTCTCTAGATTCAGACGTTTGAATCAATAATTTCAAACGTCCGAAAATAGCCTAAAATACACTATTTTCTTTTTGACTCGATTTGCTTCGATTCAGACGTATGAATTATTTATTTCAAACGTCTGAAATCTGCTGGATTTTCAATTTTGAAATTACTTTTGCACGATTTTCAATGTAACTACCCTTTTATTCAACATCTACCTTTCTTTTATCTTCATCTTCTTTTTTCAGTCATTACCCCATTAAAAATCAAATCTTTCTTTCTTATACTCACAAATGGCTCCAAAATCAAAAGATCAAGGCCATCCACTTCATCATCTACCCCAAACATAGATCAGTGGCTATGGAATGAGCAAGCAAGACAACGTTTTGCTCAAAAGAGTAGATCTAATTTCTTTCCAGGTGCTTTCATAAAATTTGAAGAATTCGAAGCTTATCGGATTCAACAAGTTGTAAGAGCAAATGGGTTAGAATCTCTTATTTCTTTTGCTGCAAATAATATCAAAATTAATCATCTTTTGGTTAAATTGTTCTATGCCAATATGAATTTGGACCATCATACTCCTCACAATCGCAATGATTGCATTTGAACATTAGTATGTTGAGTTAAAATCTATCTACCAGTTGTTAGACTTGGTATAATCCTTCAATGTCCATCAACGGGGACTGATTTGGATGAGATTGATGTTTCTTTGAACTTGGATGATAGAGACAAGGTCTCACATCAATTCTTGAATGATGATATTACTAGAATGACTTCAATTCAACTCCGCCCACAAGCTCGTATCCTCCACAGAGCTTTGATTCGATCCGTTATTCCACGGATAGGGAGTTATGATGTAGTTAATAAAAGAAACTTTCAAGCCCTATATGCTATCTACTCCGGTCAACCAATCAATTAAGCTCAAGTGATTTTGGAAGAATTTATGGATGTTAATCGTCGAACACGATATAAGACCTTTCATTATAGTGCTTATATAATGAAGATTCTCCAAAAATTTAACATTCCTTTTCCTGATTCCGAATTCACATCAATTAAAGAACTTGGGTCAAAGACATTGAGTCTTATGGGTTTGCCAAAACGACCGGGAAGTTTGGCATATATCTCTTTTCAAGAATGGATTACCAGCCGTGATCAAAACCAACCCCAACCTCGTCATCATGTTCCTCATGCTCAACCAATTGCCCCTCCCTCTGAAGACGAAGACAACGATGATATAGTGATTCTTTCTCCCGACTCGAGCTCAAGGAATGCTTTAGTCACCCTTTCCCGAAACCAAGCAAAGCTTAAAACCCGAATGGTAAATCTTGAAATGAAAACTGAAAAATGTTTTAATTCCACTCGCGACTTTCTAAACAAAATTTGGGAACGTATTTGTTGCTCCACCTCATCTTCTACCGAAGTTTTCAACCCCGCTCCATTCCAATGGTCATCAAGCTTGGGGAACAACAATGGTGAAGATGAAGATGATGATGATGATGATGTAGGAAGTGACTCAAGTCATAGATTTTGAATTCCTTTGATGTTATTTTGAACTAATTTCGCTGTTTGTTATCTCCACTTTCTGTCATGAACTCCTTTATTAGTTGCGGATTTGTAGTTTTTTTAATTCAAGTCCAAATTGCTTTATCTGTTGTTCATTTGATTTCCTTTTTGCGATGTCAAAGGGGGAGAAGATGTTGAGTATATCTATCTATTCTATCTTGCTTTTTGGCCGGGGGAGCTTTTAAATAGGAGGAGTATGTTTGCGTGCGTGCGTGTGTGTGTGTGTGTGTGTGTGTGTGTGTGTGTATTTCGTATTATATAGTTGCGATCGTCAAAATAGGGAGAATGTTGAAACCTCATTTACGATGTTTCATACTAATTTTGACTACGACAACTATATACGTTGATTATCTATATTAACTTGTTTTTTGCAGGAATGTCTAAAAAACCGGATTCAAATGAACTTCATGCTTCATAAATGTTGTATCGAGTCGTTGTTTAGAATTGAAATGATGTTAAAATCTCTCCTTTGGATACATACATACATACATACATACGTACGTACGTACGTACGTACGTACACGTACACAAACACACATGCACAGAGCAAAACTGAATTTTCAGGTCAAATTTAGACTTCTGAATTGACCAATTCAGACGTCTGAATCTGCAACCAAATTTAAAATTTTATACAATATTCAGACATCTGATTTGGAAATTTCAGACGTCTGATTTGGAAATTTCAGACGTCTGAATCTGGTCAAAAAATGACCTATTTCCTTTCTGGTTTGCTCGTTAACAATTTCAGAAGTCTGAATTCTAATTTTCAGACAGCTGAACTTCTACAACTGCTATATTTTTGAATGGACAGTTCTCTTCTGTGAAGAGATACAACTTTTTATTAATGGATATGTCCATAAACTTTCATGATAACTGTTCATGAATGATTGTACCTCTTTATACTCTATATAAACAAGTTAGAATCATCTGTTTTAATCACCTAATCGATCTAATTCTTTCTATTCTTATACTACTCTGATTCTTTGTGCATTTAAATTTATACAAAATCATTCATTTACTTCCATATTATTCACATACACACACACATATATATCAAAAGGAGAAGATTATAGGAAGGTTGTACTATCAAGAGACAAATTCGTGTTATCAAGAACACACTGTGTCAAATGATCTCTGTATAAGTTGAAGTCCTGTTCTGCTTTCAGGCGAGTGAAATCCTCTTCGACTGTTGAGGCATCGAAATCCTGTTCTGTTGTTCAGGTGTTGGAAACCTGTTCCTCCGGGTTAAGTGAGGATTGTTGTTAATGAAATTCCAGAAAGGAGTCTGAGACTAGACGTAGAACGGAAAGTTCGAACCAGTATAAAAATTCCTGGTGTGCTTGTTTTATTTTACTTATTTTCATTTACTTTGCTATAATCATCTGTTTCCGCATTTAGATCTTATTATATTTCATATTGTGAAAAATTGCGGATTACGGATCCTAAGGCTAAGATTAACACTAGAGGAGGGTGAATAGTGTTAATAAAGAATTACTAAATCTTTTTGAGCTTATGTTAATTTAGACACCGATGTATGCAATATATAGATACAAATATGATCACAGAAACAAACACAGATGCAGAAATAAAATAAAAGCAGTAAAGGAAAGAACACATCGGATTTTATACTGGTTCTGAGTTACCCTACATCCAGTCCCGCAACACAAGTACGGATTTCCTTTCAAAAGCAATTGTACAATTACACCCTCGGTTTCAAGGCTACGAGGTACATCCTCCAGAATTTCGATCCTCTATGTAGAGATACTTGATTTCGAGCCACAAGTTTACCCAATTCATTTACCAAGGCTACAATCACACCTTTTCTTTCTTGATTGATTTTCAAGGCTACAATCACACCTTTTCTCGCTTAATAGATTACAAAGAAGTCTATAACTCTGAATAGCACTGAGAATCTTGTAGAGGGAGTGATAGAGAATCAAACTAGAAGTAATCGAGTTTGATTCAATGTTGATTTCTGCAGAGTAATGATAAGAATATATATTAAGAAAAGTAGAAGAAGAAGAGGAGTGAAAAACCAGAAAATCTGATGTTAAATTCGTTGAAACTAACCCATATTTATAGAAGAACAACAACCATGTCCATTCGTGAAGAATTATGGCGAATAGACACTTCTTTTGAAATTTAAATTTTAAACTCAACTAACACCATGTCGACATGGGGTATATAGGCATGTCGACATCCCAAAGCATTTTTTGATGTTTTGATTTGCTTTGAAAATAACCTTTATCTTATATTAAAACTAATTTAAACTTTATAAATATACTTGAATGTATTTAAAATTCATAAGTAAATATAGAGAATAATATATATAGAATTTAATTCTAATTTTATATTTTAAATCTAAGTATAAATATTTAAAAGTTAAATATATTATATTAAAAGATAGTTTAAAATCAGGAGTAATTTGACTTTGAAATTAAAGATAATTTTGAGGCTAAAATTATTTAAAATCAGGATAGAGGGTTTTGAATCTTTTAAAAGGAAAGTTTTGAAAACATTTTGAAAGCAGGAGATAGTTTTGAAAAATCATTTTGAATAAAAAGTTTAGAGGATACAAAACAATGTTCCACTAGATTTTTCGTAGGTTCCATCCTACTTAGGGTTCCATCCCTTTAACAGGCTCGAAGTGGATTCCATTCCACGAATAAATTGGATTTTAAGATGCCAGTGCTTTTGTATGAGTTTTAACAAAATTTCTAATAATAAAAAAATTCTTAACTTTGAAATCTTGAACTCTTGATAATCTTGATACTCATGAGTCTTCTATCTTGATATCTTGAATCTCTATACTGTACAGTCTTCTTTCTTAGTACCTACATGGTTAAATCCTGCATATACATATATATCTAAACTTACAATGTTAGTATTTATATTTTATAAACTATTCTAAGGTTGTTGTCATTAAAACCATCATTTCATGGACTAACAATCTCCCCCTTTTTGACGATGACAACCTTTTTTATAAAATTTTACTTCTATCCCAATAACTCCCCTTAAAACTAATAACTCCCCCTTAATCTATGCCTAACTACCCTATTTTATATTTATCCCCCTTTGTCATCAACAAAAAAACTAAATGTAAACTATATAACTTTAAACTATATAACTATATAACTCCAAACTATATAATTAATACTCTATGACATGTGATAATAATGATAGTGTTATCATAAGTAATCATCACTTAAATCTAATTCTAAAACATAGTCTTAAACTATCAACTATCCTAAGTAAGAATTCACAATAGTATTTATAATTAAAACACATATAAAAACACGAGTTAATTATTACGTATGAAGTTGTATATATATGAACGTTTAGAAAACACAAAGAAACACAAACAACAATGGAGAAGAAAGAAAAGAAACTATTGTGCGTTATAAAACAGAGGAGATCTATGAATCGAACAGTTTGGATAGTGAAAACAGAAGTTTCCACGTTGTTCGACAAGATTCTCATTCTTGTCAAAACACACTTCTCCAACACACACGACTTGGTCATCATCCTCCTCATGCGCTTCTTCCATGGGTTCTTCTTCTTCTTCCTCGCTGGCCTCTTGTTCTTAATTGAGTGAAGAGTCTTCATCAATCAAGATAGGGTTACCCTGGTTATCCATTAGGAATTTTTGCAAATTCCTAAGAATCTTGCCTTGCCTTTCCTGTTCCTTTGCCATATGAAGTTGAGTCACGTGAATTTCAGTCATCATCAGAAGTACATCCTTCATAGATTCCTCCATTTTAGTCACACGAGCGAGAGTAGTACGTTGAAATGGACCCGACGTGGGAGAGGGGAATGAAAAGGTTGATTTTATGTTTGATTTGGAAGAGGAGGCCATTATTTTATTTATTTAAGAAGATAGATTAAAGAGAAAACAGTGAGAATGAACAAAAATTCGAAATAGAGAAGAATATATAACTAATTTTTTTGAATTTTGGTAGGAAAATTTCAAAACTTAAAAACGTTGCATGTCGACATGGGTATATGAGGGATGCCGACATGGTCCTTTTTATTTTAACTCTTTGAATTATTTTAATAATAATTATTAATTATACTTGTTATTTATATTTTATATTTCAGTTATAGAACAAATATCTAATTCTCTTCTTAATTTAGTTAATATTGATTCATTTAAGGGTTTTGTTGAGATATCAACAATTTGATTCTCAGAATTGATATACTCGAGAGTAACTACTTCCTTATTTATATTATCTTTGAGAAAATGATGTCTGACATCAATATGTTTAGTTCGAGCATGTTGAGCAGTATTTTTGGATAAATTTATAGCACTTGTATTGTCACAATAAATTGGTGATTTTGAAAATTTTAAACCAAAATCTTTTAAGGTTTGTTGCATATATATTACTTAAGAACAAGCCAAAGCAGTAGAAATATACTCTGCTTCAGTTGTTGATAAAGAAACCATGTTTTGCTTTTTACTAAGCCAAGAAATCAGATAATGCCCCAAAAAGTGACAAGTCCCACTTGTACATTTTCGGTCTGAATTACAACCAGCATAGTCAGCATCACAGTAAGATATTAAATCAAAAGAATCATTTTAGAGTAGAATAAACCATAATCAGATGTGTGTTTAACATATCTTACCATTCGTTTTACGGCTTTTAAGTGGGTCTCTTTAGCTTGGGATTGATATCTGGCACAGAGACAAACACTATGTATGATATCAGGTCTATTGCCAGTAATATAGAGTAGTGATCCAATCATTTCTCTATATGTTTTTTGATCTACATCTTTCGAGAGATCTTCTTTACTAAGGTACTCATTGGTTGCCATGAGAGTGGGTTTTCCACTCGCAGTAGTCAAACCAAATTTACTAATTAGGTCTTTAGCATATTTTTCTTGACTAATAAAAATACCATTGTATGATTGTTTTATTTGTAATCCTAAAAAGAAATTTAATTCACCCATATGACTCATCTCAAATTCTTTTGTCATTATTTCAGAAAATTCTTTATTCATTTCAAAATTAGTTGAACCAAAAATGGTATCATCTACGTAAACTTGAACTAGTTGAATATCATTTTTATTTCTTTTAATAAAAAGAGTATTATCTACTTTACCAATTTCAAAATTAGATTGCAACAAATAAGATCTTAGTCTATCATACCAGGCTCTAGGAGCTTGTTTTAGACCATATAATGCTTTCTTAAGTTTGTAAAAATGATTTGGTAATTTATCATTTTCAAAAAGTGGTGATTGTTCAACATATACTTCTTCTTTTACAAATCCATTTAAAAGGGCACTTTTAACATCCATTTGAAATAATTTGAAATTATTACAATTTGCGAAAGCAAGTAGAATCCTAATGGCTTCTAATCTTGCTACGGGAGCAAAGGTTTCATCAAAATCTATTCCTTCTTCTTGACAATAACCTTGAGCGACTAATCGAGCTTAATTTCTAACTATCTCTCCTTGTTCATTCATTTTATAAACCCATTTAGTTCCAATTATAGTTTTATTTTCTGGTCTAGGAACAAGTTCCCAAACATCATTTCTAGTAAATTGATTTAATTCTTCTCGCATAGCCAAAATCCATGAATCATCAGTTGATGCTTCTTTTGGATTTTTGAGTTCAATAGTTGATATAAAAGCTACATTACTCATTTGACTTAGTTGGTTTCTAGTTTTAACAACAGATTGCATATCTCCCAGTATATTTTCTATAGGATGATCTTTTAAAAGTTTAGTCCTTTTATTAGGATGATTAATTTCACTATTAGTTTTGATTCTTGATTTTGAGTGATTAAATCCTCTTCATCATTTGTATCTTCAAAATTTTTGAAATTTTCATCAAATGAAACATGCATTGTTTCTTCAATGGAATTAGTTTTTAAATTAAACACTCTGTACGCTTTACTTCTATTAGAATATCCGACAAAGATACCTTTGTCGAATTTAGGATCAAATTTATCTAAATTATTTTTTGTATTTAAAATAAAGCATTTTCTTCCAAAAATTCTGAAATAAGATACCTTAGGTTTCTTTAAATAAAGAAGTTCATAAGATGTCTTATCAGTTAGAGGTCTAATTAAAATTCTATTCAAAATATAACAGGCGGTAGCAACTGCTTCTGCCCAAAAATTCTTTGGTAAATTACTATCTGTAAGCATAGTTCTCACACACTCTTGAATCGTCCTATTTTTACGTTCTACTACTCCATTTTGTTGTGGAGTTCTTGGAAATGAAAAATTGTGAGTTATTCCCTTTTTATTGCAGAATTCCTCAAACTTTTCATTTTCAAATTCACCACCGGGATCACTTCGAATAGTTATAATTTTTTGAGAAAATTGATTTTGAATTATTTTTTAAAATGTCTTAAAACATTCAAAGGTATCACTTTTATATTTCAAGAATATTGTCCATGTAAATCTAGAATAATCATCTACAATTACAAAGACATATTTACTATGATTTATTGATAGAATTTGAGGTGGATCAAATAAATCAAGATGAAGTAATTCAAGAGGTTTTTGAAGTTGAACTCATATCTTTTAACTTAAAAGAACTTTTTCTAAGTTTTCCTAATTGACAAGCATCACATAAACTATCTACTTTAAAATTCATTTTAGGGAGACCTCTTACTAGATCATGTTTTGACAGTCTAGATAAGAGTTTGAAATTCAAATGCCTAAATCTCTTGTGCCAAATCCAAGGGTCACTTGTATTTTCCAACAAACATAGGTTATCATTTAAAACTTTTATACTAAGAATATAAATATTCTTTTTCCTGACTCCCTCAAATATAATGGTTGAATTATTATCTTCAATATGACATTTATCTTTTTCAAATTTAATTTTATATCCTTTATCACATAGTTGACTTATACTTAGCAGATTATATTTCAGATTCTTAACTAGCAAAACATTAGTAATAGTAGGAGTTTCAGAATTACCGACTTTGCTGATGCCAATCACATATCCTTTTGAATTGTCTCCAAAGTTAACCAATCCTCCGTCTTTGTATATTATATCATTCAGTATATATGGATTGCCAGTCATGTGTCTAGAACACCCACTATCAAGTATCCAGTTGTTCTTCCTGATCTGCACAATTTTTTCTGTTGTGGATTGATTCCTCAACACCCATAAAGCATGATTCCTGCACATCAAACAATCTTGGTAGACAATTTGAATTTGAATATTGATTATATGCACACTCAAGAAACAATGATGGTTTGAATGCTTCTAAACTAGTATTAACAAATATAGCCATTTTAAAAACTTTTTCAAAAATCAGATTATGAAACTTTGAAAGCCTTGCTCTGATACCACTTGTGAGAAATTGCGGATTACGGATCTTAAGGCTAGGATTAACACTAAAGGGGGGGTGAATAGTGTTAATAAAGAATTACTGAATCCTTTTGAGTTTATGTTAATTTAGACACCGATGTATGCAATATACAGACACAGATATGATCATAGAAACAAACATTGATGCAGAAATAAAATAAAAGCAGTAAAGGAAAGAACACACCGGATTTTATACTGGTTCGGAGTTACCCTACATCCAGTCCCGCAACACAAGTACGGATTTCTTTTCAAAAACAATTGTACAATTACACCCTCGGTTTCAAGGCTACGAGGTACACCCTCTAGAATTTCGATCCTCTGGGTAGAGATACTTGATTTCCGGGCCACAAGTTTACCCAATTGATTTACCAAGGCTACAATCACACCTTTTCTTTCTTGATTGATTTTCAAGGCTACAATCACACCTTTTCTCGCTTAATAGATTACAAAGAAGTCTATAACTCTGAATAGCACTGAGAATCTTGTAGAGAGAGTGATAAAGAATCAAACTAGAAGTAATCGAGTTTGATTCAGTGTTGATTTCGGCAGAGTAATGATAAGAATATGTATTAAGAAAAGTGGAAGAAGAAGAGGAGTGAAAAATCAGAAAATCTGATGTTAAATTCGTTGAAAATAACCCCTATTTATACAAGAACAACAGCCATGTCCATTCTTGAAGAGTTATGGCGAATAGACACTTCTTTTGAAATTTAAATTTTGAACTCAACTGACACCATGTCGACATGGGGTATATAGGCATGTCGACATCCCAAAGCATTTTTTGATGTTTTGGTTTTCTTTGAAAATAACCTTTATCTTATATTTAAAACTAATTTAAACTTTATAATATACTTGAGTGTAGTTAAAATTCATAAGTAAATATAGAGAATAATATATATAGAATTTAACTCTAATATTATATTTTAAATCTAAGTATAAATATTTAAAAGTTAATTATATTATATTAAAAGATAGTTTAAAATCAGGAGTAATTTGACTTTGAAATTAAAGATAATTTTAAGGCTAAAATTATTTAAAATCAGGATAGAGGGCTTTGAATCTTTTAAAAGGAAAGTTTTGAAAACATTTTGAAAACAGGATATAATTTTGAAAAATCATTTTGAATAAAAATTTAGCGGATGCAAAACAATGTTATACTAGATTTTTCGTAGGTTCCATCCTACTTAGGGTTACATCCCTTTAACAGGCTCGAAGTGGATTCCACTCCACGAATAAATTGGATTTTAAGATGCCGGTGTTTTTCTATGAGTTTTAACAAATTCCTAATAATAAAAAATACTTAACTTTGAAATCTTGAACTCTTGATAATCTTGATACTCATGAGTCTTCTATCTTGATATCTTGAATCTCCATACTGTACAGTCTTTTTTCTTAGTACCTGCATGATTAAATCCTGCATATACATACATATATATATATATATATATATATCTAAACTTATAATGTTAGTATTTATATTTTTATAAACTATTCTAAGGTTGTTGTCATCAAAACCATCATTTCACGGACTAACACATATTACATGATCCTTAGTAATAGCTACCACAGTAGTCATTTTCAATAAATATATAAGTGAATATATAAGTATATAATGGAAATTTCTATGTCTGCCATAATCAAAGTAATAAAATGAGCCATTATCCAAATAGATAGATGACAACACATGTCAAAGAAGGATACGGTGTTGAACATACTCTGGACAGGGTCTCAGCTATAATCTCATCTCACATATACCTATCTACCATATGCAAACCGAAACCAGACGGGAGACTGATGGCCGCATAATGCTTACTCCAGGAACCCTAGGTCTACTAGCTGCATGCCATGTAGCCTGATCTGTTCCTATAGCCCCTAGGTAACATACTATTGGCCTAAGTGACACAAGGGGATATAGGAACCTACCCTACAAAAACCTATGATGTGCATCAAATATAATATACAACAACATTGTCGCGATTCCGGTGCACGACCCCAAGATCAGGCAGTTAGGGTGAATACTAACCAATTTGGTTCACTTGCGAAACAAAAAGGAAGCTAGACAATGGTAGACAAACACATAGTATATATACAATGGCCATCATACGGCTCTACATATAGGCCAATCACATGGCTCTAAGTATACTCAACACTGGAAGTATCACACACGACAAACCCCATATGGGTGTCATTCACGAGCAATAGAGTAATCGAATAAACATCACAGTGGCGTCACATACGACCACGTGTTACTAGTCCGTTTATTCAGTGCTCACATATAACACTCGTTCCTTCAATATTTTATATAACAAGTCTAGAGAATGACCGAAAAAGTATTACCGAATGCCCCATCCCAAACGGTATAACTAATTTGTTTATTCAGATTTCTCGTCATACATAATAAATATCAATAAATCAAAGAAAAAGATGTCATTACCATATCATCTTAAAATATAACTCAAATCAATATCAATGGTAAGTCATTCGTGATATTGAAATTAATATAGGAAAATGAGAAATCAAAAAATATAGAAATCATCCATAGAATTCCCAATTTACTTCAGAAATGTAATATTAATAAATTTCAACAAACGCTTTCTTTTAAACAATTAGATCAAGTATTCAAAATATGTGTATATATAAAACACTTTAATAATTCACGAGTAATCATATTATTAGTGAAATGCACTTTGAAATATCTAAAATATTAATTGGAAAATATTTCATATTTTCGTAATTTAATAATCTTTTAAATAATTAATTAAAACTATAATATAAAAGTTTCTCTTCAATAAACCAACAAATTTACATAACACTTCTTAACTCCATTTCATATTCTGAAATAAATAAAAACCTTTAAAATATGTTATATAATGAATAGTACTTTAACTTTATTTATATAATTCCAAAATAAATTTTTAAATACCAAAATTCATTTCCAAATCTCTACTCATAAATTTAAATAACTTTTATAATAAAATATTACATAAAAGTAATATTATAATTTCCATAATATATTTTAAAAAATAGCACTTTAAACAATTCCAAACTTATAATATATTATAATATTAATTTAAAATAGAATCTTATAACCAAATGAAAACTATATTTATATTTATAATTAAAAATATATGTGAAAATAGCTAAATTGAATCAAATTTAGTAAATTATTTGTGAAAATACTTTTAACAATATTTAAACCCTATAATTACAGCTAGATTATCTTTGTGGTCTAATAGGTTGCTTAGTCAGGCTCGGAGACTTACACTTATCAATTCGATTATTTTCTCCATGTCAGTGTAATGGGCCAGATCGTTTATTCTTCCCACCAAGTTGATTAATATGATAAAGAGTGCGATGTCTAACTTCTTCTGGCATGGTTCTATGAACTCTAACAAACTAACGCCTTGTGCTTTCTCCAAACTTGAAACCCCGAAATCCAGAGGTGGCTTAGGTATCATAAATATGCTGCTGTGGAATCGTGCTGCCATGGTTAGTCATATTGACAACCTTCTGAATCATAAGGAGAATATATGGATGAAATGGTCGCATAGGTATATAATTGGAAATAAGAATTTCTGGACCATGTCTGTTCCTCAATCTTGTAACTGGACGTGGAGGTGTATTCTGAAACTTAGATCTGATATACTTCCATATGCTAGAAGTAGAACTAGTTTTAATAGTCGTGTGTCTTTATGGAATGACCCATGGGTGAAGTATGGTGCTATACTGAGTCACTTCTCACTTACAATCAGCAGGTTCAAACTGGAATTAGAAATAATGCTCTGGCTATTGAGTATATTTCTAATGAAAGTGTGGTCTTTCCATATTCTAGTAATCAGAGTGTTCGACAGCTATGGAATCTCCTCCTTGGTTGTCATGTCCCCTTATCTCCTTATGATGGCATCTCATGGACCTTCTGTCAAGGCAGATATAATATTGGAGGCATGTACAAGCTGTTGGTGAATCAAAATAATTGTGTGACTCTCAGCTGGTACAAACGTATATGGCTTAATCATAGCAGTGAGAGGCATAACCTCTTTCTATGGAAGATCTTCGATGATAGCTTGAAAACCAAGTTTAAGTTGAGTCAGAAAGGAATCAATATTGATACTGTGTGCAGTTTTTGTTTTGCTGCTGCTGAAGATACACTGCACTTATACTTCAATTGCCCATACGTTAATAAATTATGGTCTGCTATTAACACTGTCACCATTGGTAGGTCGGTTGCCATGATCAGTGAAATTGAATGGGATCTCATCTACAAAGCAACGCGATGGAAAAATGAATCTTCCTACTCTCTTCTCTTTACCCTTAAATTTTCATCTCCATGATCTGGGATGAGAGGAATGCGATTATTTTTACGGGGATAAGGAAAACGTTCGTTCAAATGAAAGGAAGTATTTTGAAGGGAATAAGGTTCGGTATATCAGCTTGTGGACATGCTTTTGATAATGCATTTTTGAATGCTCTTCGCTGATCTTGCTTGGCTGGTTTTGGTGTCTTTTATCTTTTTTCTTTTTTTGATTCTATTTTGATATGCCTGTCTTCTATGTTTTCTTGTTCCTATGTGTCCTGCTTGCCTATTTGTTTTAGGCTGCTTTGTTCCCCTGGCTTTGTAGTTCTTTCTTGGTATATCAATAAAATGGTAAGGGCTCATTTTTAACCCCGCTGGCTTTGCCAAAAAACCATATAATTACTAATTCTTTTAAAAATCGTTTTAAACTAGTAAATAAATTAAACATCTAAATTTATACATTTTGCAGCAAAATCCTTCAAAAATCATCAATTACCAAGGTAATTTTTAATCATGTGACCTGAATCAAATTACATCGAATTTCCATCATCTAGACAATGCACACGCAGTCTATAAATAAACAACACTAATCAAAATGCATACAGACGACTTCTCCTCTGCATTACAAACAATTCCAACATACACACTATCTCAACATTAAATCCAACATCATACAATCAATTAAAATTTTCCCATACCACCATTCCAACTAATTTTATCAGTATCAACCGATTCAACCCATATTCAACAATCAACGGGAAGGGGAGTCATAAAAAAAAATCTGAACTATAATGTGAGTTATATAAAAATAACTCACCTTATTGATGCCCCTTCCTCACAAATAAATGCTGGAAATCCCAAATCAACACATCAACAATTGCTCTCAAACCTAGCCTAGATGTCGCTTCCACTGCCCTAAACACATGTGCACTTTCAGCCTTCAATATCCACTCCTCCATTTCCCCAGCCCAGGTGCCGCACCTCCAAGTCGTGCTTATTTCCGATGTCGAGACACCCTACTCTGAGACGCCCTACTCCAACATGCGAGAACTACAGTCGCGACCCCTGTTCGAGCTCGCATGCGAATGCCGAGGCTCGCCTCGATCCTGACAACAATGACGCTGGACATTGCTCGTCGTGCTAAGCTGTTCAAACGCGATTTCGTCTTCTTCTTCTTTTTTTCCTCGAAAAATCACGTGCGTTCCATTGGGAGTTAGGGCGCCCACCCAGAGAAAGTGGTTATGGGTTTGCAAATGAAGTAGGGGAGGAATTTTCTAGAATAGAAGGCAGGTTTTAAGCTGGTTTAGATCGGGCTTCGTTTAAGTTGGTTTTTATTTTTTTCCTTTTGTTTTAAGAACTCTTTTGAATTTGTAAGTTTTCCTCAATTCAATTCAGACTAATTTATACTCCATTTTAGGAGATGTATTTGGATAATTGGATAATTTTTAGTTAATTTAATACTTGTCAAAATATATTATTCAAGTTCAAAATATCATTGGAAAAGAATTTATAACTTAATTCAATTTATTAAAACAAAAATCGTTTGTTAAATGGAATTTTATTAAATAATAATTCACTTTCAAGGATAATAATAACCATTAATCAAATTAGAACATTTTATTTTAACTAAATTTATATATTATTATGGCATAGAAAATGGGGTTGTTATATATTCTCTAATTGTGTCCTCGTAATTTCTTAGAGGAGACATCAAACAACTTATACCCTGACTTTCTTTGTATCTATGACCTCCTATCAAACTTAACTACACAATCCTCTATGTGGCTCTTATTTCAATTTTATCATATGCTACAATTTAAATAGATTCAATTTGACGACTTTTAATTTCGCATATTTAAAATCTTGTGAAAATTTCTAAGCATCGGATTTTCAAGAAGAGTCTTTTTTGTATGGAGAGTATTCTGAACAATCACAATATGATAAAATATGTATATACATATGGTTGGGAACAATACAAGCACGCACACACACATAAAAAAATCTTGCCATAAGACATACATTTCACAATATATATCACTCTTTTGAGTAAAACGTACCTTATTTAGTGTTATTAAGTGACTTTGCTTAATTTATCTGCAACTATGCGCTAATTTTTATCCATGTGATCTTCATGTACCTATACCTACTCAAATGAACATATAAGATCTTGTATATAAAGATTAATAAGCATCAAATATTGCATACAACGTAACAAATTAAAATGTCAAACTTCTTATGTAACTCCATAGATATTAGAACTAGTACTACTTTATCGATACAAGTAATTTCTACAATTTATCCTTCTTTGCAATAATATTATGAATATGATGATAAAATATTATATTTCCAAATTTTGATGATTATCCTAATTAATTATTAATTTCAATAAAATAATCCCATTTATTGGGTTTTGGAACCATGGCTTGCGTACAACAAAGTATTTCATTGTTTGCGCATGCCTTTTATACAAGGGACAAAGTTGCAAAATAAACCCCATTGTCGAGTTAGAAACCAAACTATGTAACTATGTTTTGTTGTTGCACCCATGATTGGTTGTTATTGTAAATTACATAATTGTTACTTTGTAGTCATTGTAAATTACATACAATTAATATTCCAATCGATTCATATAACTTAAAATTTTCATAATCATATATAATTCACCTTTTGTCGTGTTACATTATTTTATATTTAGGTGGACTTCTTTTTCTAAGTATCTAATAAAACACTTATTTAATGCAAATGTGTATGCGAGTGTATATATATAACTTTTCTCGTCCGGTGCACTTTTATTATTCAATTAGCTTACAACTTTACATGTTAAAGGTACATATGCATTTTTGGTTTCATCCACATCTTATAATTTCAAATTCATTGGTATAGATTGGATACATAAGTTTTGGAACTCATTGATCACTGATGTACAACATAAGTAAATTACAAGAACATACTCCTCACCCTGGCTATGAACAGAAACTGAAGGGTGTAGGTTTATTTTTCTCTTTTTTTTTCTTTCGTCTTTTTTTCTAGTGTATATGTTGCTTCATATCGCAACAGCCTGTTTGCAGTTGTTGGGTAGCAGCATGACGCTATTGCCTTACAAGTAGTATGTTTTTTAAATAGAAAAAGAGACTGTTGCTTTCAAATTGTATAAATATTGCCGCATGCATTGAAAATTTAACTAGAATTCTAGTTTGTTTGACATTCCTATTTGTTTGCAACTAAATTGGTCACAAACACCTAAGAATAGATTTGTATAGAGAAGTAAATGAAGAAAAAACAAAATTAAACTGATTAGATAAATCAACAAGTAACGGAGAATCATCTATAATCAGAGACACAAAGATCTATAGTGGTTCGGCATTGTGCGCCTACGTCCACATCGAAGATTATCCTTTATTATAAATCAGATTATAACAATAAAAAATAGCAAAAACTTGATTAAATAGAGTCTAGAGTAACAAGTAGCGCAAAAATCCTTAGAATGACCCATCGAGCCAGTATTTATAGGTGAAGACGACCATCAATCTCTTTGAAATTTCGGTTGAAGGACTTTCTAATCCACATGGGCTCATAGAGGGATCTCTGGCCCAATTCCCAATGTGGAAGGATCGATACCGATCCCTTCACCGGTCATTTTTGGGCAGCGATTCCTATGGTGGCTTCTCCGTGCTAAAATATGTTCAGCCTCCAGTTTTCATGTCATTTGGACCATTGGAACTTGAATTTTTGCTTGATCTTTTATTTAGCATGACTTGAGCTGCCTTCTGGTGATTCCTCTCATGGGGTGTATACCGATCCCTCCAACCTTGACCATTTGATGTGTGATCCTTAGGGAAAGTTCCCTAGCATGCATACACATTGCTCTCCAAATTTTATATGCATTGGTCTTGTAGAACTCGAGATATTGATTGTTTTATACATAGATGTTCTAGTATTTTGATGTATGTCGACCCCTCTTCCATGAAGCCTGCCAACTCATCCTTCATGATGTATGCTGACCCTTCTTAATGAGCCACGCTATACCGACCCCTTCCATCCAAAGAGCCATATTCCATTCTTCGAGCATCCTACGTCGCATATCTATCAATTCCATTCAATTCTAATTTCATATAACCATCCGTACTTGACTTCTAGGCCCTACAATAAGCGTTCTGGAGCCATCGGCCTTGATGGCAGTCAGATCTAACTCGTGCCATTAGTTCAATATAGCTGGGTTAGAATGTCACGTAACACTTGCCCCCTAAAGTACGTCTTGTGATTAACATGACATGCTTCGAATTGTTGAGAATGAGATCCATCTAGGTTTCTGAACAGTTACTATTCCTTTATCGAATCTTTTTTCCAAGGTGTCGAATTCCACATTGATTTCCATGATGCTTGGTCGATTTTCAATAATATAAATCTATATATACCGTCAGCATATAAGTTCGGTTCTATGAGACTAATAAGCTTTTATTATCTAGTCCAGCATCGAACTAGAAGGTTACAAGTTTTAACTTCAATTTTTGTCGATTTCAAAAAAGTTAAACTTTCAAGTCATTCACGTGCACTTTCATATGCACGTTTTTTATTGTTGGCTCCCAAACGTGTTCAAACACTCGTGGGTCATTGCCAATTTTCATAGCATTTTGTATGTACATGCTTTCGAAAATTTCTATGCCTATATTTATTCGTGTACATACCTATAACCGATCCCCATCATTCACCATTCATTTTTCCCTTTTTTATTCCTTCATCATCATTTTCTTATATTTGTAGGGATCGACATTCATTTAGTCGATCTCTCTCTCTCTCTCTATTTCTCTCTTTTGTATTATTAAAGCTTTTGTAAGGATGACATATATGTATGCCGACCCCGTTTTTGGGTTCATGCTAACATGGATCGGCGAGCTTTCATGCCGATCCCTCTCCCCATGCTTCGTGCCAAGGACTTGGACCAATCCCTTTGTCCATATAATAGCAACTTTCTATTCCTTTACTTTTACTTACTTCATTTTCTCGCTTCCCTCTTAAGCACCGAACTCTCTTGCTCCTCCATTCAAAACAAACTTTCCTTCTGTTCTCTACCCCTCGACTTCGAAACATGATTCAACCCGCATGAACAAATTAACTTCCCATACTTTCTATTTTCATTGCCTTTGAACTCCTTGCCAACTCATAATATAATCGAACATAGGTAAGCTTTCTTGACTTCATTTTTTGGTTTCATGGCGAGATAAAGGGGTCGTTAATGATTTGCTTGAGGCTGTAATGGCATGATGATCGAAGCAGCCTGGAGAAGATGAACCATTAGTGGATAGGGTTCAGCTAAATAAATAAGGAGAAGGAAAGAAAAGAGGATAAAGGAGGAATAAGATAGAATGGAGGTGGGGTCGGTGTTGGATGTTTGGCTCTATGCCGATTTCTCGGCTTAGAGGCTCGATGAGCTAAGGATGAAGTAGAAGGGGTCGGTATGTTTTGGGTTTTGCAACGTTGCTATGAAAGAGAAATCGGTGGAATATGTGGAAGTGAAAGGATCGGTGGTTTTTAGGTTGAAGAGAGGGATCAGTAGTGGTGCTTTGGAAAAGAGATCGGCATAACCATAGGGATCTGTATAAAGTTAAGGATCAGCATAAACATAGGGGTCGACATTAAAATAAGGATCAGCATAAAGAACTCTTTGAACTTGTAATCTAATCCAACCTTACTTGTTCAGATAATCATCACCAATTCACCTTAACAAACTTAGAGATACGATGATGATGAACAATAAAACTTACATATTCACAATTAAACTTGAGATTAAACAGTCAAATCCTTGTAATTTTCATCATATGCTAAAAATTTACATATGGACTTGAACGACAAACTTCGCACTTCGATAACTTATAGTCGATCCCAAAGCTTTCATAACCAATCGATCTCTCTGCTAGTTGAGACGGTCAGCGATGATGGTTACTCTGGTCGGAATCCAAAGTATCATTGTTTTACTTCATTTTTCTAATTTTAAACTATTATATCTGTTATACACTGCATTGCACTAGCTCACATTAAGCACATGGAGGATATGTTAGCTTTTCCAACCTTGATTATCTACTGAGTATAGCTAATATGGACTACAAATTCTCAGAGCATTTATTTGCTATGTCTTTCGACTGCTTATGCAACATATTGATCCTGAAGCAAAATCCAGCTCTAAGATTATATCCGGCAGATTTTCTCCTAGTCATCAAACAGAATAGACAGATGTTTCTGGCCCATCGATCAACCTTTTCTCAGATGTTCTAGTCCTCCCGGCAGAGGATATAAGTCTTGCTCCCGATGTAGTAGAGGGTGCTATTCTTTTAGATAACCTGATAAATTCTCAAGCTTCCCAAATTGGTGAGGCTGCCCTTGGTAGGCTGTGTTTCATACATGGAATTCCGTTCACAAACATCTTGGTTCCCTCAATAAATGACACGCCTTATTTGCTCCCGGAGGGGTACACGGCATGTAACAAATTTATATATGTCGGACCAGATGCGTTTCTCCCTTTAATTCGTTTATTCGAGAGATGTTGAGATATCTTGGAATAGTTCCCACTTAACTCCATTTGAATAGTTACGCCTTCCTCACAGAATCTTTCTACTGTTCATGAGCGTTCTATTTCGTCCGCCAACTCCCATGGACATAAGATTCATTTACAACTTTAAAAGGCGGTTAGGAAGTCCTTCCTATGTTTTTCTTGAACCTTCAGCTAACCGCCAAGTCTTAACATGTGCTTGGAATAAACTCTCTCCGTTCAAGCATGAGTAGTTCTATGTTCAATGTCCACTTGGCTTCCTAAGGCGATGGTTGGAAGGACATAAGTATTATTTTCATTTTATTTTTAAGTCCGTCAATCCAAGTCATATTTTTGAATCTATTAACATCTGGGATTCCTACAGGTTTCCGCCAACATCCTGAAGGCATTAGTTTTTCAGGAGTGGTCGCCATTATTCGTGTCACCCTTACCGAAGATAGGGACATCAAAATTCTTGCTATCGATGAGTTACTATCTTTATTCGGGCTGTTGGAAATGGGTCGAAGCATTGGGCTCCCCGGAAATGCAGCATTGCTGAGAAACATCGCAGAGCAAGAAAAGGATACAATCAATCCTGTCGTTCCCCCAGACGAGGGACACAGAATGACATTAAAGAAGGTGATATTAGGGATTCCTAGGCCAGTGAACCCAACGACGCTAATGTGGGCGCAGGCAAGGCGCCTGCGGTTGAACCGCCAAATGGTGCGTAATCTCAAACACCAACCAAGAGAAAGAAGAAGCTGGCATATAAACTTTGCAGAAGAAAAATTGTGCAGATCCAGAATTTGTCATTACTTCTATTAAAGAAGAATCATCTTTCCAACACTTGGAAAGTTTACTAAAGGGATTTTCAGATCTCTAAATTCCCAATAATATTATGTCCTATGACTTTCCAAATATCAATATCGAAGGGTCAATTCTTCTACTAGGAGCAGTGAAGGCATTACTGATAAAGGAGAGAGAACGCCAATAAGTAAGGCAACAACCAACGGTCTGTCAGGGGGAATGTGACGCCCCATCTCTATTCTCACAATAACAGACAGTATTTCCTTTTAATACTCTTTGTTATTATGAGCATAGAGGTGGGGCGTCACAGGGAAAACTAGGACACCCACGACCATATGCACTTCACTACATGCTCTTCCTAAATTGTTTGCACAATAGTTACACACATGTTCTCATTTGATCTTTGCAGGTGCAATGACTCAGTCTCGGGCCTTCGAACGCTTAAGAGGTTCTTCAATGTATTATCGATCTAGCTGCGACTCTGAGTCTAGCAGGCGCAGGGAAAAAGACAATGGGTGGGAAAAAATCTATCATTCAAGGGAATCCTCCTCTTCTAAGCGCAAGTCCCAATCTCGGACATATCACCAGGGAGATCAGCCTAATTTTCCTATCTATAGCAGCCTCCCTCCGTTGCCCTCTAATCGCCACACCACATGAGCAGGACTCTGGTTCTTCTAGCTTTAAGCAGTCTCTCGACCGTAGATCAAGCAAGCATCTAATTGTTGCTTTCGATCCATCCTTGCGGTCGCTTCTCCTAACACTTCTACAGGGAGAAATTGGCAGAGGTTAAGGCCGCTTTTTCGAAATCTATTTCGATAGGCTTAAATTCCTTCCCATGGTACATATGATCTCAGGGCATGCCAAAGCAAGTTCTCTCGCGTGTGTTAATGACATGTTCATGCAGCATGAAGCATTTCAAAACTTAGCGAAAAAAATCTTCGAAGTGTCAATCAAGTGAAAATATGAAATACATCGTCTCAAGCTAGAGGTGATGCACGATAAAGATATAATAAAACACCAAGACGATGAACTATCAGAGTTGACAATAAACTTATAGAGGCAGAAAAGAGCACCAAGGAAACGTCAGATTTAGTGAGCCATTTGGAAGCTTCCCATAAGAAAGAACTCAATGCTGGCTCAATCGTAGTGAGGCATTTGTTCTAGAAAAGGATTCCTCGCAAAAGGAAAAAGATGTCCTGGCCTACCGCGTCGAGGAGCTTCTTAAGAAAGAGAGGGAAGAGAAGAATGAGGTTTGGGAAGAATCTCAAAGGTACTGCAAAGAGGTTGTTGAAGACGGGAGCCTAAGAATTAAAATCGATGAGCAATTTTCCAAAATAGGAGCACTTAAAAGGAGGCACAAGAGGAAGGCCACAAGGAGATGTTGGGAAAAACTGAAACCCAAGTAGAAGATGATAAAGAGTCTGGTCGCAATGAAATCAAGGACTTGTTTGATCCACTGATCATTGAATACAATGCCAAAGTCCTCATCCACGGTGACATGAGTTTTCTTGGCAAAGGTTATCTCAAGTCACTTGCTGAAGCCTGAGAGCACATCATTGAGATGAAAAAGAAGGAGTTTGGCGGAGCTGAAATTTGATGAAGAAAAATTAGTGCGGGTGATCCTCCATGGAAACGAACCCTTAGATCTTGCTAAGCGAGACTTCGATATTTTGACGTTTCAGTGCCTTTTGACAAAGCGAAACATATTGTTGGTTCCTCGAAGGACGATCCTAATGGCCCCTCTTCTTTCCAAGCAGCTGGAGCATCGGTTTCCTTTGGCCTGGAGCTGGACATGAGCTATGATCCTGATAAGCCCGGCTATCAATCCAAAGTGTTTTCCCCTGTTCTGGAAGGAGCACTCCAATAACCATTGAGAGCCAGCCAAATACGGGTATTCCACTTTACTCTCCAATTGATGAGAGGTTTTGTTCTTCATGCCCAATGGTTTTAGTTTTTTCTCCTTGTTTTAAAAAATTTGTAGGTCTTTCGGGTCCCAGTCAAACTCCTAAAAGTAATGCTGCTATGGAGCAACAAGAGAAACTAACAAAGATTTCGATGGCCACTGATGTATAGAGGCCCGATGCTCAAGTCATCGGAGCTCTTGACGATGATAAGGTTGAAGATCTACTCCTGGTGGGTGTATCCGATGATGTTGTGATTATTGACACTTTCGAACGCACAGATGAGATTAGCTTGAAAGAGCGTATCAAGAAGGAGGACTTGCTGAAGAAAAATTCTAAAGCTGAGCCAGTCGAGGTAGACTTTGACGATCCACACCTTGTGCCACTGCAAGTTATTCCACCTGGCGGGTCGATTCTCAATGAACTCCCTCCTACCTTTGAAATCTCTCCTACAAAAGGTGAAAAAGAATATAGAAAGAGAAACATCAAGGGCTCAAGTGGTACCACTCCTGAAAAATCCAAGAAGGAGAGAAGATCGAAGAAATAGCCATCACCTCGAGTGTGTACATTGTTTACATTGGTGTTTGTTCGTCATTTTCTTTTATCAATTGTGGTTGTACCAGTAAGATTCCTGGTTTTGTGAAATAACTTGTACCACAATTTTGAAACCTATCATGTGAATAAAAATCATTGTCTTTTGTTGAGCTTTCGTGTGGACTGTTATTTAAGTAGTTGAATTATTACTTTCTATTCATTGTACTTGTAATTCGGTGCTCATCAATTTTAGTAACAATCTCTAGCTCTATCTCAATGCCTTGATATGATCGTCGCCTTGAGTCGTATCAAATGCTAAGCTTGAGCCTTAATGCTACGTCATCGAATTCAGCGATTTTGAGTAACCACACTCCTTCCCCCAGTCTTAGATTAGCAGGGTTAGACGTTGGATGGTCGAACTCCATCCTTAGCGGGTTTACACTCTTCCTGTTGATTTCAGGCCAGAGTTTATAGAATAGTTAATGGTTGTACCTTACCCATCTATCTGTTTATACTCATATCCGCACGTTTGAGATAAGAGTTAGTTGATGGGCGATCGAATTGCACCTAATCTATATTTATACTCTAGTCCGCACTTCAGGTACTTAGAGTTATTTCGTGGGTAGTCGATTCACACCCGATTTGTGTTTATACTCCAGTCCTCACTCTGGGGACTTAGACTTATTTCACGGACGGTCGATTCATGCCCAATTTATGTTTATACTCCAGTCCGCTCTCTGGGGACTTAGAGTTATTTCAAAGAGCAGTCGGATCATACTCTCCTTAATTGATTGATATGCCCCCCAGGGTTGGGGTTTGATGTAGCGAGCGATCGGTCATGTCATGGTTACTCTTATTATATTTCAATTCCACAGTTTGGCAGGATTTATTCGATCATCGGATGGTTGAGCCACGTTTATTCCACATTATGTATCCTATCTGTTGGATTACGAATGAGAGTTATCAAATGAACAAGTGGACCAAGCTCATCTTATTTAGTCCTATTAAGAACTAGCGTAATTGATTAATTTCAAACTCTGGAAGCCTATTTGGACATATCGTCATTAATCAGTTTCGTCATGTAACTAATACATAATGCTACAGCAAACATAAATATAAAGGAAGACCGAAACTTTATTCGCTAACTGGAAAAGAATAACATAATCTGTCTTATCACACATCTGGAAAACCAAATTCTAAAGCAAATTCTAAAAGCAAATACAACTGAATGAAAAAGAAACAAACTAAGTGAAATAACATCGTAGATGCTCACTATTCCACACCCTTAGAAGTATGATGCCATCGACAGTCGCTGGCTTAAAAGTTCCCTCTTCAAGCCTCTGTTCAATGACATATGGTCCTTCCCAGATTGGATTCATGTGCGATGGGATAGAAAAATCCATTTCTAAAGGAGATTGTCGATTTCAAAGGTTCTAGATCAGACTTTAATGTTGTAATAATCGGCGACTCCGTGTCGATGCACAGCTGTCCTCAGATCAGCTTCCTCATGCTTTCCATCTATAAAGTCAAGAGATTCCAAAAGGAGATCTTTATTTGTTTTGGGATCGTAATAAGTCACTCGATAAGATGGAACCTCAAGATCAACAGGAATGACATCTTCAGAACCATAAGCAATGGCGAATGGAGTATGGCCAGTCGCAGATTTATGGATGGTCCTGTAAGCCCATAATATTGTTGGGAGTTCATCCACCTACTTGCCTCTAGCCTTCTCCAAATGCTTCTTCAGAATGGTCTTTATGAATTTTTTTACATCATCAACCTGTCCATTTTCCTATGATGAGAAACTGCTGCAAATCTCTTTTCAATACGATACCTCCAACAGAAGTCTTTAAATTCAATACTGCCGAATTGAGTCCCATTATCTGCTACATAGTTTTTAGAAAACCAAAATGACATATGATGTTTCAGATAATGAAGTTAATTACTATCTTGGTTGTGATCATTGCTAAGGGTTATGTTTCGGTCCATTTGGTGAAGTAATCAATTGTGATGATAACGTATTTTGTACCACCTTTAGTGATCGTTAAAGAACCGATAATGTCTATACCCCACATAGCAAACGACCATGGACTGACCATTTGCGTGATTTTCGTCAACTTGGAACTTTTTTATAAATCTGGCACTTATCGCATCATCTTACATAATCGGTGGCGTCTCAATTGATAGTTGGCCAATAATACCCATAACAGAGTATTTTCTTTGGCAAGGTTTGCCCTCAGTGTGGTCACCATATTCCCCTTCATGAACTTCATTTTGGACATGTTTTATCTCAACATGAGAGACACACCGGAGTAAGGGGACTGAAAAACCTTTTCTATACATAATTTCTTCTTGCATGACATACCGCGAAGCTTTATGAAGGACTTGTCGCTTTTCAAATCTTTGATTTGGTAGGACTCCATGTAACAAATAGTCTTTGATCAACTTATCCACAATTCCCTCTTAGGCTCCGCTTCCAATGTCCGGCCGGTTTCTACCATGTTTATACTTAGGAATTTAATACTTCGACCATAGCCAAGCCCATTTCCTGTGCGTCGCCGATGCTAGCTAACTTTGCCAATGAATCAACCTCTCTATTTCGACCCCGTGGAATATGAGAAATGTCATAGTACTCAAATTCTGCCAACAACTCTTGGACTTGGGTAAGGTATGGGGCAAGCCATTGTCCCTTAGCTTGATAATCTCCTCTGACTTGGTACACTATCAACTGCGAATCGCAAGAGATTTCGAGATATTTTATTCCGAGTTCTCTAGTGAGTTTAAGCCCAGCAATCAGAGCTTCATACTCAGCTTCATTATTTATCGCTGGGAAATCAAGTTTTAAAGCATAACAGATTGACTGATCTTCGAGAGTTACAAGCACAATTCCAGCTCCAGAATAATAATCATCAGACGCCTCATAAGTGTATAATTTCCACCGTATGGTAGGGATTTCACTGTCTTCCAGAGAATCATCCTGCGTAGTAAACTCTGCTATAAAATCTATAGGCGTCTGACCCTGGATAGCCCGCCGAGGGAGAAAAGTAATATCAAATTGACTGAGCTCGATATACCATTTGAGTAACCTTCCAGACATCCAAGGTCGTTGTAGGACCTATCGTAATGGCTAATTGGTGGAAACATTGATCGAGTGTGCGTGGAAGTATGGACAAAGCTTTCGTGATGCAATCAGTAAGAAGTATGCTAGTTTCTCTATTTTTGGATCATTCCTTTCAGCTCCCTTTAATCGTTTGTAGCTGAGGTGATGCACTAGCCTCTGGATCCGATCCTCCTCGCGAAGCAATGCGACACTTATAGCATGTGCCGATACGGCCAAATAAATATACAAATCTTCGCGATCCATCGACTTGGACAGGATTGGGGGTCTCTCCAAATGGTTGGCCAAAGCTTGAAATGCATCTTTACACTCATGTGTCCACTCGAAGTTTCTTTTCCCTTTCCTGATCAAATCAAAGAAAGGAATGCATTTTTCGGTAGCTCTGAAAATAAATTGGCTTAAGGTGACAACTGTTTCATTCAAACTCTGTACTTGTTTAATAGTTCTTTGTGCTTGGATATTGCAGATAGCCGAATCTTCTCGGGATTAGCTTCTATTCCATGGGCATTAACAATAAATCCCAAGAATTTCTTTGATGCAACACCAAAAGAATACTTCAAATGATTAATTTCATCTTGTAATGTCAGAGGACATCAAACATTTCTGCCAAGTCTCTAATGTGGTCACTTGATCGTCATGGCTTCACGAGCATATCATCCATATACACTTCCATTTCTTTTCCAATCTGATCTTTAAAAATCCTATTGACTAAGTGATGATAAGTAGCTCCTGCATTATTAAATCCAAATGCCATTACTACATAGCAGTACAATCCAACATCGGCAATGTAACTGGTGAGCTCCTGATCAGGAAAATGCATTAGGCTTTGGTTATATCCCGAGTACGTATCCATGAAAGATAGCAATTCATGTCCCGTGGTTGAATCCACTAGCTGATTGATCCTCAAAAGGGGGAAACTATCTTTTGGACATGCCTTGTTCAAATCTGAATAATCAACGCATGTTCTTCATTTCCCATTTGCTTTTTTCACAAGTACAGGATTAGATACATATTTAGGGTAGAGGGCGTCGTAGACAAACCCACTGTCTTTTAGTCTATCCACCTCCTCATCAAGAGCGCCAGATCTCTTCAGATTCATGCCGCATCTTTTTTCCTTTACCAGAACATGCCTTGGGTCGATATTCAATGCATGGCTCACAATTGCAGGGGAGATTCCACACATGTCAAAGTGAGTTCAAGCGAACACGTCTAGATTCGCTCGGAGAAAACTGGCAAGTTCTTTCATCATTGAGGGTCTGAGCTATGATCCAAAGTTTAGCACCCATGATGGGTCATCGTGGCTAACCGTAATATAAATTATAACTCAACCGATGCAGCCTTGGTCTCTTCGGGCTCCTCTTTATCATCTATCTGATCTATATCTCTATAGAACCGACTCTGGAACCTACGCCTTGGCTCAGGCACTAGTTGTCAATCTTCGCTAGCTCGGATGTAGACAGTCTTGTCTATACCCTTACCTTTTGCTTTGCGCTAAGCATGCCTCAACTCAGCTACATAACAGGCACGTCCGGTTGCCTTATCGCCATGAAACAACTCCAAACCCTTATCTGTCGGAAACTTCAAAGTCAAACACGATGTGGAAAGAGCTGTCCGAAATTCGCTAGGGCCGGTTGACCTAGAAAAATATTATATAGAGAGTCGACATCCAAAACAACAAACGACAAGATCCACACTCTCCTTTATTCACCCTCTCCTAACTCCGTGGGTAGCTCGACGTAACCAATGGCTTCAGTTGTAATGCCGTTAAAACCACGTATACGATCATTGGATGGTTTTAAATCTTTAGCTTCCATCTTCATCTGACCATAAGCTTTTTTGAAGATTATATTTACTGAAATTCCAAAATCAATCAATATCCTTCTTACCAAAGCAGAGACAATCGTGGCAGAAATGATCATTGGGTCGATCCTCGGAGCCTCTACCTTATATGCATCTTTGTTCCTAAAATAATATCATCTGCCATCATACGATGTTGTTTTGCTGGAGATCCATCTTCCGTATTCGAACATCATTCATAATCCACAAGCCTAATTGAGTTAGCATAGCGCTCCATCTCTTGCCAACTCTTATCTGCTGGGTGTGGTCTTCTGAGTATCGTATTTATCACATCTTCCACCAGTCAGTGAAGGCTTCTCAGCCCTACCCGGCGCTTGTCCTCGATTGGGGTCATATGTCCTCTGTCCTCCACCTTGAGGGGTTTTCACAAATTATTGTAATTTCCTTTCTCAAATCAATTTTTGGAAACATTCTGGAGATGCTTGCATTCATTTGTATTGTTCCCATATCACTCGTGAAACCGACAATATTTTTCGGTCTGTTTCTGCTTCTCTATTGATTCTTTTGGTGGCGACTTCCTATACTGCATGGTATTACAAGTAGACAGATAGATATCCTCCAAGGACATATTCAATGGCGTGTATGTATTATACATCGGAATCCTAGGATTTCCTCTTCCAGAATCCCTTTTTCATTCTCGGTTCCTACCTCCACCTCTCTTTTGCTGATTTGATTTATTCTGGACATTCATTTCGACTTTTCCCAAACTGTCATCAAACTGTTTTATTGCAATGTTACTCCATACTCCTTCTCCACTTGGTCCTGCAACATTCTTTTTTCTGGAGGACCTGGCTTCCTCTTTTCTCAAATACTGAGCCGCCTTTGCTAAAAGCGCTCCAAGATTGCAGGCGTCATACTGGCTGGCTAATTGCCAAAATCAGACTCTGAATCAATCACTCTAATCATGGCCATGAGTACCGCATGGTTATTTGGATTACTGACCTCCGTAACAGCGATATGAGATCTCTCCAAATAATCTTTCAATGACTCTCTTGGATCCCGAATCGCTCTGTAGAGGGACATCACATCTTTGGGACAAGTCATGTGCATCCAGAACTGCTCCACAAATTTGGTTTCCAGATCATCGAATCTAGAGATTGATCATGGGTATAGCCTTGTAAACCACATCGTTGCTATTCTAGAAAGAGTTATGGGAAAAATCCACACTTAGTCACATCATCCGCTCATGCAGAATCTATCAGCTATTCGTATCTCATGATATGTTGCCTGGGTTGGATTTTCCCATGCAGGCGGGCATTGATGGCATATTGAACCTCCTCGGATTTTCTGAATGTAAAGCATTATCTGTAAACGGGGTATGGCTTCTTGAAATTACCCAGTCATCGTTAGTCAAATCCTGGGTCTCTCTCACCAACTATCTGACCATTGCCGATAAGTCTGACGTATCAATGGTTGGTGCTAAGTGGTGGTTGTGCTCCACCTCACATGTATGATCTGGTCGATGTCTGCGAGCGGTTTCACACCTTCTCGATTCACCATCTTTCCAATGCTCATCTTGTACATTCATTTCATCATCATTTCGAGGAAGTACCTGATCAGCATTCAATCGAACTCCATTATCCAAACTAGTAGAAACGGTTCCACCTCAATTCCCAAGATGTATGGAGGGAAAGGCCTCCTTTGGAGGAGGGATCGGTAACAATCCCTATAGAGGGATCGTACCGATCAGTCCTGGCAGATTGTGATGGTCTGCCAGTGACACTCTGATGTTTCTTTGCAATATTCTTCTATCCTGCGACACTTATGCTTGTGATATTCGTCCGATGAGCTAGAACTTTCCAATGCCGAGTAAGGAGTAGGATCTCTCCTAGCTTTCCCCCTGCTGCTGATTGATTTGGCTCATCAAGTTGATATTGGTCGGAGTTTGTTGTTTTAATTTTCGACGGCTCTCCATCGGCTCTCTCGTTAAATTATGAAATTATGCTCTTGTAATAGAATCAGTGGGATTCTGAACTTCAACTAGGTCAGCATTCACATTTGTTGGTTGATTGCTTGGGTCACTTTGCTGAATGCTAGTATTATCGTTTCCTTCCACGTTATGAAAGTAGATCTTGTATGCTCACTATTATTAGTAGTCTTGCTTTAATTTCTACAAATCCGAGTAGTATTAGAAACTTCTTGGAGATAACTACAAATTTCCTTTGGGGGATTTATCCAATCCAGTAGTAACAAAGGGATCCTAGTAAACTAAGAATCAAGGCTCTCAATGGAGCACCAAAATGTTTGCAACTAGATTGGTCACAAATACCCAAGAGTAGATTTGTGTAGAGAAGTAAATGAAGAAAAAACAAAATTAAACCGAGTAGATAAATCAACAAGAAATAGAGAATCAACTATAATTAGAGACACAAATATTTATAGTGGTTCGGCGATGTATGTCTATGTCCACTTCTAATATTATCGTTTATTAATTATTTATAAATGTATTTACAACAATAGAAAATTGCAAACACTTGATTACAACAGAGTCTATAGTAACAAGTAGCGTAAAGATCCTTAGGATGACCCATCAGGCCAGTATTTATAGGTGAAGACGACCATCAATCTCTTTCAAATTTTGACTGAAGGACCTTCTAATCCATATGGGTCCACTAGAGGGATCACTAGGCCCAATTCCCAATAAGGAGGGATTGGTAACAATTCCTTCATTGGTCGATTTTCAGGTAGCGAACCTATGTTGGCTTCTCCATGCTAAAATATGTTTAGCCTCCAATTTTCATGTCATTATGACCACTGGAACTCAAGTTATTGCTTGATCTTTGACTTAGCATGACTTGAGTGCTGCCTTCTGCCGATCCCTCTCAAAGGGTGTATACCGATCCCCCCAACTTTGTCCATTTGATGTGAAATCCCTAGGATAAGTTCCCTAAGGTCCGTACACCTTTCTCCCCAAAGTTCATATGCATTAGTCTTATAGAACTCGAGATATTGATTGTTTTCTTCATAGATGTTTTAGTATTTTGATGTATGTTGACCCCTCTTCCATAAGCGTCTGACCCATCCTTCATGATATATGCCAACCCTTTTAATGAGCCACGCTATACCGACCCCTTCCATTCAAGAAGCCATATTCTATACTTCGAGCATCCTACATAACATATCATCAATTCCATTCAATTCTGATTTCATATAACCATCTGTCTTGACTTCCGAGCCCCACAATCATCATTCTGGAACCATCGGTCTTGATGGCAGTCAGATCTAACTCATGGCATTAGTTCAATATGGAGAGTAGAATGCTGGTTAACAATGTTTGTCTTTTCTTTGGACTATAACTGTTTATTCTGCTAGTTGTAATACACATTTCAGTTGGTTTTCATCAAGTAAAATCTTGATATATGAATATTACAATGATTAAGTGAACAATGAACATGAGTGATGCCTGATTCAATAAACTTAAGAAATTAAATCTATTGGAGTCTAAGTTTAGTAAATCAAATTATAATTATGACATTAAATAACTTAAGAAATTTGTTAGACATCAAGCCAAACAATTTCAATATCAATGGTGTAGACATAATATAAGGGACCGCATTTTGTTGATTCCCATTCTAATAAGCATCTTCAAATGTCTCTCTTTTGAAAATTTATATTCAACTCAATTTTTATTATTATTTATCCATATATATTTCATTAGCTCTGCATACTATAACCCAAAAAACTATTTTATATTAAAATATACAATATTATCGCACCATAAAATTTAGCGATTCATTTCACTAGTTGGTTGCAATGTTGACTGCCTAGCATTTTATACAACACTGCCTCGTCAGTAAACTCAACTTCACACTAATATTTAATGGTTGCATATATTGTTTAAACAATATTTAAATCTAGACATATAATGTTTTCATTTTCTAAAATAATACTATTTCATAAACAATACATAATTTCAAATAAAATATCTCTTATACCATTTCCAAAATATTGTATCGGATTATCTCGTATAAGCGTTTAGCAATCCCTACCGATAATGCTGACCAAACATATCGATTAGAATTCTTAAATCACTATACGGATAGGCTAACACCAAAACAACCACTAAATATTTCTAATCACTTTATATAATGATATTCTTAATTTCATTAAATCATGTGCTTGTTTAAAATAAGATATTAATTTTCAGAATTCATATATATATATATATATATATATATTCAATTTAGCATCCACTAACAACAATACAAGTCAATGCACATCCATAACATCAAGCGGCATTCTATTACTTTAATTTAATTTCACATTCATAATTTAGTTGTATATAATATATATTACTTTTCTTTTATAGACAAATATACATATCTCCTCTTCATTTCTTCCACAAATTGAGAAATGGCTGGATTCTATTAGTATTTGACCTCATTTCGATTTAAGTGGGTTTAGAAATATTTGAGTGATAACTCCTACTCAATTACCTATATTATGAACTAGGATAAATTAAAACAAAAAGTAATTCAAAAAAATATACATCAAACAAACAAACAAACAAACCAACGCCTTCAATAGAAAACTATTTATCAGCATCCGCTGCGCACTCTGATCTCTATTGGATCAGCTTACTCTGTTCAAAGCCATACAGAGGTTTATTCACCTTCACCAATGTCGGCACTACTAGTATGGCTACCAACTTTTGTTTCACTATCTCCATTAACAATTTAAATTCATACAGAGATTAACACACAAAAATAATAAGGATAAAATTATATATATATATATATAGTAGGAAAAATAACAAACACGTCCCCTGATGTGTAACAACCTGTATATTTGTACCATTTAAATTGACAATAATCCATACATATGAACTTAAATAATACAAAACATGAATTATTAATGGAGTATATATAAATGAGAATCATCACACAATCACAGAAATAACATAACAGAATAGTGCAGCGGAACTACAACATAGTCATAATAGTAGTTCATGAGGCTACTAAGAAAATACAACAATGTCTCAAGTAAATGAAATAGAACAACATAGATGTCCGATAATATCCGAATAGGAAAGAGAAATACTGATAAGATAAAGATAATGATAGTCTTCAAGCCTCCAGCTTCCAAGCAGCACTGCAATAGAAATCCTCAGGCTGACCCGAGCATAAGCACAAACAAACACTCGAGTCAGGACATATATTCTTATACAGATAATATGGTTCAAACTGAAATAACAATAACTCAAAGATGAATGGAATAACATCTTTCAGGATCCGTTAAAATATCTATACATAGTAGTATATGATAAGTAGATAATGCCTAATAGTAAAATAAAATATTAAAATAGTGTTAAGGCGTTACCATTATTCCCCTTAACACATTTATATAGCATTATAGACTGTACAACACTGTAAACTCTACCTTAAATTAATGGGATATCAGGGATTACTCCATAGGTATAATACAAAACAAATTCGCAGTGGTCGTGTATAGGGATACAAGTATGACAAGGAACATGAGGCAATACCCAAGGTAGTGAAACTAACGTTTGCCTGATCCGGATTTGTGAGAACGCATCGCCGCAATGATCGCAACACCGTGAAACAACACTCCAAATTATAGGGTGCCACCAATCAATAACAAGTAATGAGTAGTTTACGAAGAAGTGTGTTCGCTCGAGGTAGCTAACCCCATTTGGCCTGGCACGGCTCCTGTTTTAGTCATTTCCAATTTGACACAAGTGTCAAGGCTGTCCATTATCGTTCTCTTTCTTCAATCATCACGTACATCATTCCAACCACTTCATTTTGGATCACACTCCGCGTATAGTTATTAAAGTGGTTTTCCGTTTAGACAGTGAGTATGTCCCTAACCGATTCCGGTCTCTTTAATAACTTCCGTAATTAGTAAACCGATTGGTCGTTTAATAAATTTTAAAAACCAAATTAATTTCAATCTTACTAGAATTCGAGAGTCAGCAATTCATTTGTCTTTTTACATCAATTTCCAAAATTTGCATTTCAAAGCTTCCAGATTTACCATTTCAAAACTCTATAATTCAATTTCAAATTTAATTTAAAACAAATTCAAATATAGATTTAAATTCATATATAGGTTTAATTTCATAATCACTTAAATTAAGTTAATTCAACATTTCAATCAATTTAAGTTCATTGATGGATTTCGTTCAATAATCATTAGAATTAAGTTAATTTAACATTCAAAACAATTTCAGTTAGATTTTCGATTCATTAAATCAATTTTAGTTTCCTATATTATATCAAAACTTAAAAATTTAATTAAATTAAATTTGTCAGTTTCAAATTCTTCAAATTCAAGTCTTATATTAAATTCAATAAATCATATTTTATTTCTTGCTAAAGATATTCAATTTCACTTATTTACTTATTTAATTTAAACAATTTTCCAAAACTTAATTATTACAGAACTCAATTTCACTTATTAAATAAGTTCAGTTTCATTTATTAAGAAGTTCCATTTCACTTATTAAAGAATTCAATTTTATTTTATTTATCAAATAATTCAATCTTATTTAATTATTAAATAATTTCAAAATTTAATTATTAAATAATTTCAAAACTTAATATTAAATAATTTCAAACTTAATTATTAAATAATTTCAAACTTAATTATTAAATAATTTCAAAACTTAATTATTAAATAATTTCAAACTGAATTATTAAATAATTTCAAAACTTAATTATTAAATAATTTCAAACTTAATTATTAAATAATTTCAAACTTAATTATTAAATAGTTTCAAAACTTAATTATTAAATAATTAAATTTAAAACAACGTTCGTTCATCAACTACTATGTTAATATTTTGTTTCAGATTATTAAATATTAACATTTTCCTTTCAACAAAATTCAAATTCCAACTTCATTTCAAAAACCTTATTATTTATTCAAATAAAATCTTTATCTTTATTTTTAAATCAAATTATTGACCAATCGGGTTTTATTTAATTCTCTATCTTAAGTCAAAGTTTATTTGGGTATTTATTAGTTCAACCCAATTCCATTTCAATTCAAAAATCAAAGTATAGCAAAGGGAACTTGTAGTGTGTAACTGGGATGGTGTCAAAGTAAATAAACAAGCAATAGCAAACATCAATAACAATCCAATAATTTATTTAAATAATCCCGAAATAATCATATTAATTTACATTTGTTGTTTATGCAAATTAACATAATTATTTCTAGAATCTACACTATCATTTCATGTAGATTAAAGATTATTAAACTAATATTTATACGGTTCTTCACCTGATATTCATTATTCAAATTTATACTGCATCAATTTATACAACATACATTCAATGGCTCAAGGTGTACTTAACCAAGTTTCTAGTTGTCAATTAATTTAACATTTAAAGGTTGTCATATTATACAAATTTAACTAATCGAATTCAACACATATATCAATTTTAAATTGTTAACTATCCTACATCAAATTCAATTGCATATTATTTATCACTTCAACATTAACAATTTTACGTCCAACATCACAAAACAATCATTTATCAATCAAACTTGTATAAGAATATAAGTCGTGAAATTTAATTCATCTTTCATGGTTAGAGAATTTGACAGTGAAGTACGAAGAAACATGAATGGAATCGGTACAACATGAACAATGGAATACCGCAATTATCGACAAAAGAAAGACGATATTAATTCAAAAGAACGTTCATATATAATTTATAAAATTATATATATGCGCTTATCGGTGACGAAGAAAAGAATGAAAGCTGAGAAATCAATGCTGCCGCAAATGGAACTCAACCGGTTGCTTCTACATACAACAGAGAAGAGAAACGGTTACTATATTTCAGTAACAAAATAGATGCAGCATAAATGTTCTTTTTAGTAACAATTGAAAGCGACAGTACACTGCTACAATTTCACAAAGCAACAGTATACTGTCTCCTCATTCATTACTTTATTTTTTTTATAAACAACTATTGCGCCGAGCATATATTATCCCCATCACCCATGCATACTGCATCACACTCTTCACTTCATCTATTTTTTATACAGAACCGAGACTTTCATTTTTTTAACAAAGCTGAGACTTTAAAAAAAGAAAGCTTGCATTTCATTGCTCATGCATGTACACATCCTGTACACACCGCATGTACAGAGCATGCACTGCCACCACAATCTCAGGCTAGGCATGGGAGGCTGGAAGTGATGGGCGCGGAGGAGGACAGTGATGAAGGGGCTGCGCGAATCCAGGCAGGACGATGAGGTGATGTGCCTGCGCGCGTGTATTGGGATGTGCGCGCGAGATCTGGGAATGGCGATGGCCAGAATATTGCGCACGTCTGGAAGGTGAGGGCGAACTAGGAAGTGGAGCTCCGGTTATGGCAGCATGGATGCACGCACGCTCGGAGGGGAGAATGAGTGGACGGTGGCATATTTCAGGTAAAGGGTGGGTTGCGTGGCCAGGGGATGGACTTTCGGCTGGAGGTGTGTGAGCGAGGTGGGTGGGCGGCGCGTGGACAGTGGAGAGGAGGCAATGAAGTGTGCATGAAGGAACGTTGTGCGCGTTGTCTGATTCACTTTTTGTTGCACAGTTTCTTTTATTTTTGCAAACTCAATTTTTATTTTTATTTTCAGAGGAAGGAAATAGAAAGAAGAAGAAGCAGTAGAGATGAAGCAGAGAGTGGAGTACCTAAAACGAATAGGAGTGAATGATAACCAAATGAATCAGATACGTTTTCTTTTTATTTAAATTTGTAGCAATAAATTTCTCTTTGAATTCCCAAACGCCACTCACATTTCCAAGCTAACACCCACCTTTCAACTACCGAATTAATGCACCTCAGCCAATTTTATTTTCAAATTTCTTTTGAATGGATACGGGCCGTGTGTTATGGGCTGAATATGATTTAACCGGTCCGTCCGGAACGGTTAAATTATCGCAACGGTTTACGTAGGACTACAATTTGCAAAAATGAATATACCATTTTGATTAGCGCGACGAGGCACTTCCAACGGTACACGGATAATTGCGATACGACAGTGTTGTAAAAGCTCGAAATTTATGCTGATTAAATTGTTCGTTTGAAAAACATTTTAAATGAGGCAGGCGACGATGGAATTAGACGAAACGAATTACGACGTCTAAATGAGATAAATTTTTACAATATTACTGTGTAAAAATATTTGGATTTGATAGATAAATTTTTCGCAGTTTAAAATGAACTGACATTCAATAAAAACACGAACGTAATTTTCTGCAATATTTTGCGACGAAACTTTACCCATTTCCATAACTCACTAGACGCATTTTATAAATTAAGTTTGGACGTTAATTGAGACGTATATAAATTTAAATTTTTATATTAAATAGTGGATTTAAAATTTTAAATCGAATCGGAAATTCAGGGTCGTTACATGATGATTACCCCAGTAATCATTGCATATTCCTACCATTCCTTAAACTGTCCAACGTACCCGAGGGGACAGTGACTCTAAATCACACTACAGTCTTGACTCATGTTTCTTTTATACTCTATATTGTTCTGAACCTTGCTCTGATACTTGTAACAACCCCACCTCTATACCTATACCACCCCAGAGTATTACAGAGTAATACTGTCTATGAGGATGAGGCGATATAGGGTACATCCTGAATATTCCTTGGACTGATACCGATACGTATTTAAACTTTTAGTAAATAACTCACCTATATGTACACAGTCTCAATACAAAGCAACAAACACATGTACCTCCGACATAGAATAATAGATAATATATATCAATAAAAAAATGAACACAGAGTCAAAGCGCAGTGATAATATATAATAAAAATATATGTGTGTGTGTATGTGTGTGTATAGAACCAAGTTATACATCAAATATATATATATATATATATATATATATATATATATATATATAGCCATCAAATACATTAGTCCAAATACAATACAATAATGTACAATGAATGTATATAATGAAATTCTATCCTCCATCCATGCCCAACATCCATGAAACTAGTCATGTCGTCTCTTGAACCTGAAATGTCTAGGACTGACCCTAGTATTATAAATAACACATAGTCAGACTATGTCTGTAACGACCCAGAATTTTTAACGGCTAATTTGCAATATTTAAATTAGATTTAAATATTTAATTTAAACTTTAATTTGATTTTAATATGAACAGTTTGGTTTTATATGATAGAGAGGATTCAGAATTTAAATATAACGACCCGTTGAATTAATTAATTATTAAAATAGTAATTGAATATCGGGTAAAATATTAAATCTGGGGTAGTAAGCTTGTTTAAATTTTTTAAAGGCTTATAGAATTTATATTAATAATACAATATTAATAATAGATGAGTTAAAATTTGAATGTAACAGTGGTTTGTCCGATTTTAAAATTTCATCGTTTAAACAAAAATAGCCATCCGAGGCACAGTCTCGGAATTCGACGAAACCAGTCTCATTGGATCCGTAATATTGAATTATTATCGGATTTCAAATTTCGTAATTTTCGAAGCTACCGTGTGACTGTACGAGATAAAAACGCTTCAAAAATAATTAATCATTTTAATTAAAATATCTTACATCTTTTCACCAGTTAAATTTCTTTCACCTCAGCAACCCTATTCCTGAGTAGCCAACCTACTCCTCTCACTTCTTCGCGTACTCCCTGTCTTCTCTCGGAAGCAGAAATCAAATCGAGGCCGCCTTTGTCCACCTTATATCGTGTTATACCTCTTCTCCTTTTTCCCATTCACGAACCTCAAATGAAATCGATAATGGCAGCCACTTCAAATTTTCGTTCGAACGAAATCAAAACCTTCTTTCTCTATTTTCTCAAACGATATTCACTCTTAAAATATATGGCCGCTACTTCTTTCATCTTTTCCCCAAATCGAACGAGAATCCTTCGTTTTAATCACTCCCTCAAAGCTCGAATTCGAAACCCTACTCGTTTCACCTTTTCTTCCTGAAACCGATTCACGGCATACTTAAAAAAAAATCATTTTTCATTCGAATCTCGTTCGAGCATAGAGGGGGGCGTGACGCGATTTTCGAGCTGGAGGTATGGAAGTCGCACGCGGAAAGGGGTTTGCTCGCGTGATGGGATGCGAGTCATCGGTGCAGTTAGAAGGGATTAGGGTTCGCGATTGAAGATGAGGCTCGCGCGATGCTGGGAAGTTCGGAGTGAGGACATGGTGGCGACGCTAGTGAATGGAGTCGCTCGTTCGTGGGGTCACGCGAGTGTTTCTCGAGCAGTTGCAGGTCGCGCGAAGGGGGGGTGTCGGCGATGGAGGCGGTTGGTCGCATTGAAGCTTTGGGTGGTGCGGCGTCTCAGTGATGACTGTGGTTGATGGGTCGATTTCGAGTTGGCGTAGTTGTTGCAGTGGTCTCGAGTGAGCAGTGAGATAGAATTTTATTAATTGTTTTTCATTTAGTTAGTTAATTCAAATTTTGAATTTTGATGTTTAGATTTAAAATTTACAGTAAGTTAAAAAAACGGGTTTTTATTATTTTTACCATTAAATAAGTTTTAAATCTTAAAATTTATCCTAGTTTAATTTAAAAATATATGTATATATATATAGGATTTTTAGGAGTAAATATGAATTATAAACTATTTGAAGTCTATATAAAAATTTGATTTTTTTTTAAATCTATTTACTTATTTTTATGAGTATATATATGTAGTTTCATAATAAAACCAATATATGTCAATTTGGGATAAGTAGGTTCAAAGAGAAAAATATAAAATAAAATAAAATAAATATACATCTCTACATTTTAAATATTGCTAGTTCGTTTAAAAATAATTTACTTAGGTGATTAATTTGTTTAATTAGCTTATTTAGTTATTTTAGTCACTAAAAGTTTTTGTAAAGGAGGATTAGTTTAAAATTTACTTACTTGTTGAAATAAATCATTGGTTAAAATTAAATTACTAGAGTTAAAGAATAAATTTATTAAACGACAAATAATTATTCAATTGGTCCACATACTAATAAAATTCATACAAATATTATTTAAGGTCAAAAGTATGGAAAACAAGTCAAGATTGGAAAGAATTTCAACTTAAAAGCAAGGTGAGATTTTCTCACTCATTTGGATGCCATAAATTAAATTTAAATGTTAAATTTAAATCATTAGATGTGTTTGGATGATTTATAATAGTTTATTCACTGAATGATATTATAAACTCATATACCGTGATATCCCACTTTGAAAGTGGAATTGATATGTTGTTGTGCTAACATCTATGGATGCAGGGAAACAGGTTGGAGGGATCCAACAGGATTCCTCAAAATATTTATTGATTATATATATGTTGTTATATGACAGGTTGGATGGATTGATAGGGATTTGTTGCTGAATTGAATTATTAACTGTTAAATTACATAGGAAGTTAAAATTTGAATAAAATTCTATAAATAATTTAATTAAAGGAAGTTAAATGGAACTTGAAGAGAAATATTTAATTTAGAGTTTGAATTTACTTCTATTTGAAATTTTAAGGGAGATAAAAGTATATTTATACTTTAATTGGGTAAAGATGAGTTTTGGGCAATATAATTTATATATTAAAACTCGAAGAAAAATTGTAATCGTCAAATGGAATTGAAGTAAACCGAATTTTGTTAAAGAATGAAAATGAGATTCTATTAGGGATAGATAGAATTACTAATAAGAAATAAAAGGAAAATTTATTAAGAAATAAAGGAAATTTTATTAAGAATGAAATAGAATTTTAGTAAGAAATCATATGAATGTTATTTAAAGAATGAATTTTAAAGATAAGATTTTCAAATAAATTTTGTTTGTATAAATGAATGGAAACTCAGGAAAACTTTATAAACTAAAAAACGAGATCATGAATGAGATAAGAGGATATCAGCTGATATCTAAAGAGATTAGTCAAAGTGAATTTATTTTGAGATATGAAATTGTTGGATGGAAATAGTAAGATATTTCCGAAGGTGAATGTAGACAAGAGGCATTTATAGATGGACATTGAATTTCCTAAAATTATAATGTTATTTTAAAAGAAACATTTTTTTTACTTATTATACTATATAGGTTTTATAAATCATTTTTGAGTGTAAAATATTTTCGAATTAGTTACTTTGAAGGCTTAGAAAATATTTTTAATAAACTCTATTTTTCTAAAACCAGCTTTTGAATTTTTCATTAATTGGATATGAACTTTAATATTACTTTCGAACCATAATTTGTATAAAACCATACTTCTTATTTTATAAATATAGATGTTTTCAAATTGTTTTTAAAACCCAATTAAAATCCTCTTATGATGGTAAGCAGGTTTATTTAAAAGAGATAAGATTTAGGAGAAATCTTATTAAGTGGAGAAAGTGAGTTTAAGAAATTATAAGGAAAATGTAAATTGATTTTTGAGGAAGGAATGAGAAAATAAAGGATATTTTCAAAGGGTAAATCAAAATGTGAGTGAGTATAAGAAATCAGTTAAATGATTTCATGGAAAAAAAGGACTTTGAAAATTTATTTGAAATGGGTTAAATTGGAAATAATATCTGAATGATATTTGAGATAAATAATTTAAGGAAATTATTTGATGGTTGCTTGTGAATGATTAATTGATAGTTAAATCACCGATTATCAATAATGGACAATGCTCTGATCATTTCGAAGAGTCTGGGATCGGATTTAATTATCCGAAAACCACTTCGATTCGGTTTGAACGATTACGAATAAAGACCGTGAAGAGTTGAAGACGGTGATTCGGTTTGTCCAGACCCAGGGCAACTTGTATGGATTGAATGCTTTCAGAACATCGTCAGGAGGACGATGAGCATAAGTGGGACTCGTTCTTGAAAAGGTAACGCTTAGTCTCAAGCCTCATCAACCGGGAATGGCTAAAACAGGGGAGGTGCAGCAAAGCTTCGTGGGTAGCCCCCACTGGAGAGTAAGGTTTCCCCTGTCTAGATGTCCCTTTTTATTTCGGCTTAGTGGGTGGTTGGTCGCGCTAACCATGGGGTGATCTTGCTTGGGACTGTCCAGTAAGGGATGGTTCCGGTCTTGTGTTGCAGGGAAGTTTGGGTGGCTCCTCGGTACTCTGATCTAGACCAGGTACTGTGACGGGTGGTACCCCGGTAGCCCGGCCATTGTATGGAATCCAATATCCAATAAGCGCCTGTACGGTTTTGATTGTGCCCAACTATTGCTGAAACGTGAGATGCAAGCATTTCAGCTAGATTCTATTTTACTTTCTATAGACACTATTATAATATCAGACGAATTTAATGAAAATGTTTTGGCTATCGTAAGGTAAAAACCCGACATGTTTATTTGTGGCGTGGCCTTATGAGATGCTTTTGTTTTTCAAAGGATTTTTGAAAATATAATAATCCATTTGAGTGTGATTTTCTCACGCTGGTTTTTCAGACTGACTCGGGTGTTGTTTTATATGATGCTCGGGTCAGACCGAGTTAAACGGGATCAGGTTAAAAGCTAAGGAGTTCAGGAGACGAGTTGATGACAGAGCGTACTTCCGTATTTGACTATTATTTCCGATGTGTATGGACAATTACTAGTTGTCTCTGTATGGATGCTTGATGTACTCATAATGATGGTATGTGTGTGTATATATATGTATAATAGTACATATTTCTTGTATTTAAAACTGTATTCTATATATTATATTTTGTTCCGCTGCGATGTGAGATTCTGATGTTGTTTTCATTTCTTCTTCTCCTACCTCTTTCTTCTTTTACTCGAAGACTCGTACATTTGTGCCACTTTGGACATAAATATGGTGGAATTTTGTTAGTTCAAAGGGGTACGGATTTGCGGGCCTTTACACTTGGTATCAGAGCTGAAAGGTTAAGCGAGAACCTTGGCTCTGGTGGGAATTACTCATTTGAAATAGAGTCATTAGTACTCTAGAATGAGTTGAGTGTATTAATAGATATGAGAGCGTATTTGTTAGTGAATATAAAATGGTTTTATATTGTGTTGATTGATTTATTGAGTGGCATATGAACGTTCGTCAGCACAGTCTGTACTACTGGGCCGAAGGGGTTTCTAAACACTTGAATAGAACAATTCGACACAATATTGTTTTCGAAAGCGGGTAAATGAAATAATTTTTACCCAAAATATATTTTGATATAAAAGAAATAATTTTCTGCAAATTATTATATATAATTAAAGTGTTTGGATGATAGTATTACAGAAAAATAAGATTATGAGAATTTAAAATGGCTTATATAACCAAGGAAAGTATGAGATTAAATTTTGGAGTTAAAACTGAAAATAAAGTCAAAAATAAGGATTTAACTTGGATTAAATTGAAAATTTAACTTTTGTAATTTAACTAATGATGGAAAATAATAATAATATAAATAAATTGGTGAAGTAAATGAATTAGATTGGAAAAAATTTAATAGAAATTAAATTTGGTTGAGATTAACTTAAGCTTATAATTGGATTTAAATTTAAGATTGAGAGGAAATTAATTGAGATATGGATGATATTAAATAAAATTAAGTTCTTATTTAATTGAATCCAAGTGAATTGGTGGATTAAAGAGGATGGTATGATGTTAGATTTAACTGAAGTTCAGTTAAATAAAATTGAATTGTAATAAAATTCAATTGAGTTATAGATAATATTGAGTGAAATTAAAATTCTTACCTTAACAAGTGAAAGTAAGTTGAATAAGAAATTGTATTGGGTGGGAATGAATTTAAAATAGCCCATAATGGTTAGAGCATTGAAATAAAAATATACTTGACGAAGTAAAAATATATAATTCTGAATTAAAAGTAGAAGATGAATGAGATTGATTATTAATGGATGGAAATGTGAATATAAATAAATGTGTGACTCATAAGAAAAAAATATGGAGAAGTTAAATAGTAAGCCAAAATAAAATTGTTTTGCATTTAGAGAATGGAATAAAAATCCATATTTGAATTATAAAGTGAAATTGAACTCAGGTTAAATAATAAGATGATTTTAAAGATAAAAAATCCAATATGGAATTGGAAGTGGGAATGAACTAATTTGAAATAAATTGGTTAATTGAATATGTTAATGAGATTTAAATTGGTTAAATAGAAGTTGGATTATGAGATAATAATGGAGTTGGAATGAACTCGAGTTATAAAATTCAACTCAGATTGGTGGTGAATTAAATATAAGTGGAAATGTTGTGGAATTAGATTGAAATAAAAATGGTTTGCATTTGCAGATAAAATCCAGTTCGGGTATAAATAAGTTAAACATGATTTTGTTATTAATAAAATAAATTCATATGAATTGGGTATGGAATTTTGAAATTAAAATGGATTATGAGAATGGCTAATTGAATTTAATGGAATTTGATTAGATGAGAATCAAATTAAAATGGAAATGAACTGGAGTATGAAGTCGGAATATGTAAATTGACATAAGTTAATAATAATAAAAGCTTGGCTTCGAGTAAGGGTGAAAGCCCATTAAATGAAGCTTGGGTGAATTTAATTTGGGAAATGATTATTAATTGATAAGCATGGAATATTGAGCTTAATAAAATGGTTTGTCTGGAACCAATGATGGAATAAAATGCAAATATGTAGTATGTAACTAAAAAGGGAATGAAATTAGAAATAATTGAGTTGAAATCAATTTTAAAATGGTTATGAAACTAAAGGAATTGTTTGTTTGAATGAATATCGTCGAATTGCTTAAATTAATCGTTTGACGTAAATGGAATTAAATAAAAATTCTATGGAATGATAAAGTAAATAAAAATTTGACTTGTAAATCAAATGTAATGAATATGAATTGTTTAGATTATAAATGAAGTGAATGTAAGAAAAATGATGCTAAAAATCATTCCGAATTGGATAGGATAATATAGAAATCGAGTAAAGCAATTGGGTTAATATTGAGATTTTATTAATTACTTATGGAAACTGGTTGTGTATATTGTTTATAAAAAAAACTTGTGATTATTAACTGATAGAAGTAGCATGGACTGATTTTGAAATCAATTAACTTTGAAATGAATTGTTTGGACATAATTATGAATTGAAGATAAGTAAATAAGTTGTTAATCACTTAAGTTGAATGCAAATAGTATGTGAATCGGTTGAAAACAAACGAGAGTAGTTTGGAAACTATATAAATTGATTTATGGAAGTATTTATAATGCAGTGCTTATGATATTGATTGTTGTAGTTGTATAAATAAATGAAATGTTATAAATTTCATAATACGTTACTTATGTGTTTAAATTGAGTAAGTACAGGTACTGGAAGACCGTTTAGCGAGATTTTGGACGCGCAAATGCTTAAATAAATACGCCGCTTGCTTAAAATGCTAAATAAGGTACGCCTACGCAATACAAAGTAGGAAATATGAACTGTTTTTTTTGTTTTTCCGACCGTGTGGGTCGATGTATATATATTTATATCTATTGTCAAATTGCAAAAGCTCGTCCGTACAAAGGGGACTCTGCCAAAAAATTTTGGAAATTTTGGGAGTTAGGAATTTTTTGAAATTATTTATTGAAAATTTTGTGTTAACGACAAACGTTTTCAAATTGGAAATTGAAATAAATTAGTGAATGGAACTAATTTAAAATAATGACATGAATTTGTTATAAATGAAAAATAGAATTTAAATATTCAGAACTAAAGATAAATTGAATTCATATGGAAATGGAAGAATCAATTTGAATAAGAATAGATACAAACTAAAGTGGTAAGATGAAAATAAATATAGGAAACACATAAAATGCTTATACTAACTTAAGTAAGGAATGATGCATTCTCAATTCGGAATTGATATTTCAAATATAATCTAAAATAGTATTTGAATGAATGAATATTGACATTTGTAAGAAAGTCGATAAAATGTTTTTGAATATTGTGATTTGACATATTGCTGTGTAAGAATGCAGGTACTATAAAGGGAAAGAGAATTGATTTTGATTTCAGAAGATAAAATTGAAATGCTCGACAAAAAGTTATGTATTTAAATTTCTATATGAAAATTGATTGGGATTTTGATCGAGCCACTTGGCCTTTTGTTTTCTTTTGGGTTTTTGGGAGGCCGTAGAGCCATTTTGTAGTTGTACCGAGCTAGCCGCGCAAAGGAGACGCTGACAAAAAAATTCGGGAATTTAGGGAGTTAGAATAATTTTGAGAAAATTTTGATAATTCAAAATTTGCTTTTAAATTGAAACTTGAATGGTTAAACAAATAGTATAGTTTGAAACTAGGGAAAAGTTTGAAAAGTCAATAAGAAGGGTAATGCGTCTTTTATTAGAAAGGTAGTTTTGTAGGATGTTGAATTGTTGGTTGTGGAGAAATAGTAACGGGTATGGGACCATTCTTCATAATTAGTAATTTCGGGGATGAAATTCTTTTAAGAGGGAAGGAATGTAACGACCCGGAATGGCTAATTTGCAATATTTAAATTGAATTTAAATATTTAATTTGAACTTTAATTTGATTTTAATATGAACAGTTTGGTTTTATATGATATAGAGGATTCAGAATTTAAATATAACGACCCGTTGAATTAATTAATTATTAAAATAGTAATTGAATATCGGGTAAAATATTAAATATGGGGTAGTAAGCTTGTTTAAATTTTTTAAAGGCTTATAGAATTTATATTAATAATACTGAAAATACTAGATGAGTTAAAATTTGAATGTAACAGTGGTTTGTCCGATTTTAAAATTTCATCGTTTAAATTGACGTTTAAAAATAGCCATCCGAGGCACAGTCTCTGAATTCGATGAAACTAGTCCCATTGGATCCGTAATATTGAATTATTATCGGATTTCAAATTTCGTAATTTTCGGAGCTACCGTGTGATTGTACGAGATAAAAACGCTTCGAAAATAATTAATCGTTTTAATTAAAATATCTTACATCTTTTCACCAGTTAAATTTCTTTCACCTCAGCAACCCTATTCCTGAGTAGGCGACCTACTCCTCTCACTTCTTCACGTACTCTCTGTCTTCTCTCGGAAGCAGAAATCAAATCGAGGCCGCCTTTGTCGACCTTATATCGTGTTATCCCTCTTCTCCTTTTTGCCATTCACGAACCTTAAATGAAATCGATAATGGCAGCCACTTCAAATTTTCGTTCGAACGAAATCAAAACCTTCTCTATTTTCTCAAACGATATTCACTCTTAAAATATATGGCCGCTACTTCTTTCATCTTTTCCCCAAATCGAACAAGAATCCTTCGTTTTATTCTCTCCCTCAAAGCTCGAATTCGAAACCCTCCTCGTTTCACTTTTTCTTCCTAAAACCGATTCACGGCATACTTAAAAAAAATCATTTTTTATTCGAATCTCGTTCGAGCATAGAGGGGGGCGCGACGTGATTTTCGAGCTCGGAGGTATGGAATTCGCACGCAGAAAGGGGTTTGCTCGCGTGATGGGATGCGAGTCATCGGTGCAGTCAGAGGGGATTAGGGTTCGCGATTGAAGATGAGGCTCGCGCGATGCTGGGTAGTTCGGAGTGAGGTCGCGGTGGCGACGCTAGTGAATGGAGTCGCTCGTTCGTGGGGTCACGCGAGTGTTTCTCGAGCAGTTGCAGGTCGCGCAAGGGGGGGGGTCGACGATGGAGGCGGATGGTCGCATTGAGGCTGTGGGTGGTGCGGCGTCTCAGTGATGACCGTGGTTGATGGGTCAATTTCGAGTTGGCGTAGTTGTTGCAGTGGTCTCGAGTGAGCAGTGAGGTAGAATTTTATTAACTGTTTTACATTTAGTTAGTTAATTTAAATTTTAAATTTTGAGGTTTAGATTTAAAATTTACAGTAAGTTAAAAAAGGTTTTTATTATTTTTACTGTTAAATAAGTTTTAGAACCCAATTAAAGTCCTCTTGTGATGGTAAGCAGGTTTATTTAAAAGAGATAAGATTTAGGAGAAATCTTATTAAGTGGAGAAAGTGAGTTTAAGAAATTATAAGGAAAATGTAAATTGATTTTTTAGGAAGGAATGAGAAAATAAAGGACATTTTCAAAGGGTAAATCAAAATGTGAGTGAGTATAAGAAATCAGTTAAATGATTTCATAAAAAAAGGACTTTGAAAATTTGTTTCAAATGGGTTAAATTGGAAATAATATCGGAATGATATTTGAGATAAATAATTTGAGGAAATTATTTGATGGTTGCTTGTGAATGATTAATTGATAGTTAGATCACCGACTATCAATATTGGACAATGCACTGATCCTTTCGAAGAGTCCGGGATCGGATTTAATTATCCGAAAACCACTTCGATCTGGTTTGAACGATTACGAATGAAGACCATGAAGAGTTGAAGACGGTGATTCGGTTTGTCCAGACCCAGGGCAACTTGTATGGATTGAATGCTTTCAGAACATCGTCGGGAGGACGATGAGCATTCTAAGTGGGACTCGTTCTTGAAAAGGTAACTCTTAGCCTCAAGCCTCATCAACCAGGAATGGCTAAAACAGGGGAGGTGCAGCAAGGCTTCGTGGGTAGCCCCCACTGGAGAGTAAGGTTTCCCCTGTCTAGATGTCCCTTTTTATTTCGGCTTAGTGGGTGGTTGGTCGCGCCAACTACGGGGTGATCTTGCTTGGGACTGTCCAGTAAGAGATGGTTCCGGTCTTGTGTTGCAGGGGAGTTAGGGTGGCTCCTCGGTGCTCTGATCTAGACCAGGTACTGTGACGGGCGGTACCCCGGTAGCCCTCCCATTGTATGGAATCCAATCTCCAATAAGCGACTGTACGGTTTTGATTGTGCCCAACTATTGCTGAAACGTGAGATGCAAGCATTTCAGCTAGATTCTATTTTACTTTCTATAGACACTATTATAATATCAGACGAATTTAATAAAAATGTTTTGGCTATCGTAAGGTAAAAACCCGACATGTTTATTTGTGGCGTGGTCTTACGAGATGCTTTTGTTTTTCAAAGGATTTTTGAAAATATAATAATCCAATTGAGTGTGATTTTCTCACGCTGGTTTTCCAGACTGACTCGGGTGTTGTTTTATATGATTCTCGGGTCAGACCGAGTTAAACAGGATCAGGTTAAAAGCTAAGGAGTTCAGGAGACGAGCTGATGACAGAGCGTACTTCCGTATTTGACTATTATTTCCGCTGTGTATGGACAATTACTAGTTGTCTCTGTATGGATGCTTGATGTACTCTGATGATGGTATGTATGTATATATATATGTATAACAGTACAGATTTATTGTATTTAAAACTGTATTCTATATATTATATTTTGTTCCGCTGCGATGTGAGATTCTGATGTTGTTTTTATTTCTTCTACCTCTTTCTTCTTTTACCCGAAAACTCGTACATTTGTGCCACTTTGGACAGAACTGTGGTGGAATTTTGTTAGTTCAAAGGGGTACAAATTTGCAGGCCTTTACAATGTCTATAATGATATGTGTTATTATAATATGCAATGATAATATGAAAAGTGTAATGATAATGGCATAATGTCCTTAAAAATACCTCAAAATCATATCCACAAGGAAACCATACAGAAAAGTGTCATCACCCATATAAAACAATTAATAAAAATCAAGAATATCATATCCAATGGGAGAATCATCTTCAAAAATAAATCATCATCATAGAAAATGAAATCATTAAGTAAATCGGGCTCACACATAGCAATGCCCTAAGGTGACTATATAAATATATAATGGACACCCTTAGGTCTGTCGTAATCAAAGTAATAAAATGCGCCATCATCCCAATACATGCTTTTAAAAATATTTTTAAACTGTTAAATAAATTAAACATCTTAATTTATACATCATGGAGAAAAATCCTTCTATCAAGATAAATTTTTATCGTATGATCTGAATCGCATTACATCGAAGTCTGGCAATGCAAACAATGCACACACAACTTATAAATAAACAACGTAAATCAAAATGCAAATGGACGACATCTCCTTTGCATTACGAATGATTCCAATATATACACAGCCTCAACATCAAATTTAATATCATACCGTTAAACCAATTTTTCCCAAACCACCATTTCAACTAATTTAATCAATATCAACTTATTCAACCCATATGCAATAATTAACAGGTATCACAAAAAAAATCTAAACTATATTGTGAGTTATATAAAATTAACTCACCTTATTGATGTCCCTTCCACACAAATAAACGCTAGAAATCCCAAATCAACACATCAATAATTGCTTCCAGCCCTAGCCTAGACATCGCTTCCACTGCCCTAAACATGTGCGCACTTCCAACTATTGATATCTGCTCCTCTGTTTCGCCAGCCCAAGGGTCGCATCTCCATGTCGCAGTTGTTCCCAATGTCGAGACGCCCTACTCCATCAAGCGAAAACTAAAATCGCAGCCCCTGTTCGAGCTCGCATAAGAATGCCAAGGCTCGCCTACGTCCAAACGACGACACGCTGGTTATTGCTCCCCATGCCAAGCTATTCGAACGTGATTCCATCTTCTTCTTCTTTTTCTTATTCCTCTTGAATAATCGCGTGCATTCCATTGGGAGCTAGGGCACCCACCCAGAGAAAGTGGTTATGGGTTTGCAAATGAGCGGGTGAGGATTTTTATAGAATAAAACGTAGGTTTTGGGCTAGTTTAGATTGGGCTTTTTCTAAATTAATTTTTAGTTTATTTTCCTTTTGTTTAACAACTCTTTTGATTTATTTGTAAATTTACCTCAATTCAATTCAAATTAATTTATACTTCATTTTACAAGATGTATTTTGATAATTGGATGATTTTTATTTGATTTAATAATTGTTTATTATTTTATTTTATTTTTATTTTTATTTAACTATTAATTGAATTAATGTTAAGTAAATTTATTTAATCTATTTTAATGATATAAATATTATTTACACTTTTGGAATATTTTATATTTGCCAAAATGTTTTATTCAAGTTCAAAATATCACCCGAAAAGAATTTATAACTTAATTAAATTTATTAAAACAAAAATCATTTATTATATAGAATTTTATTAAATAATAATTTATTTGCAGGAATAATAATAACCAATAATCAAATTCAAACCTTTTATTTTAATTAAATTTGCTTATTATTATGGTGTAGAAAACAGGGTTGTTACAAACAATAACACCATCCCTTTCCTCGGCTTAAGGGTTATATAACCTTGAGGATCCCAGTTACTCATTGCCAAAACCTGCTTCTAGGCTTGTAACAACCCGCATATTTATCGATTTAATATTTAAATATTTTATTTAAATATCAGGTCGTTAATCGGATATTGGTCCGAAAAGCTACTTTTTGCAAACGGTCAAATTAGGACTCGAGACCACTTCCATTGAGTTCGAAATGCCGTTTACAAATTTTTAAGTATAAACATCGATAGGTTTGGAGTTAGCGAAATTTCACTAACTTTTCCCACTTTGAGTTAGTTTAGCCTATTAAGCCCAAGTTCCAACCCCCTTCTCCTCACTCTTCATAAATTTCCTAACTAACTCAAGCTTGGGCATTAATGGTGAAAAGAATGGGAAATTAAAACTCCAAGCACAAATTCAATTGCAAATCCAACATTCAACTCCAAATTCAAGTAGAAGATATTAGATTCAAGCTTTGGATTGCTTCTCCTTGCTTTCAAGCTTCATCTTCATAAACTTCAGTGCATAGTGAGATTTTTATCTCACAATTCTAGTCTATAACTATATTGGACTGTTGGGAATGATTCCCTATCACTTTTGCATGCACATTTGCATTTGGTTTGAATCGAATTGGCGAAAAACTCCAATTTTTAATGTTTTTGGTGAAATTCTGCACTTAGGTCATTCTGCCTATGCTAGGTCGTTCGCGTGGAAAAGTCTCGGCCTCAAAATAGCTCGTTTCCGACCTTAAAATGGCCTACAACGTTAGGTCGCTCGGCACTCGGAATTAGGTCGTAGGTCGTATGGCTCTTAGGTCGTAGGTCGCGGGCTTTTAGGTCGTTAGGTCGCAAACACTTAGGTCGTTTCTGGCCTTAAGTCCCCTATACAGCCTTAGGTCGCTCGCTCTGGCTCCTTAGGTTGTAAGTCGTGGGCCTTTAGGTCGTAGGTCGTCAGGCCGTTAGGCCTTAACTCGTGTGGCCTTGGTTCTTTAAGTCGCTCGGCCTTGCCTTCCATTTTTAGGTCGCATGACCTTCTAACCCGCTAGGTCGTTGGACCTATAACCCGTTAGGTCGTTGGGCCTATAACCCTTAGGTCGTTAGGCCGTTAACCCACTAGGTCGCATGACCTATAACCTGTTAGGTCGCTCGACCGTTTACTCCGTTAGGTCGTATGACCTTGTTCCACTAAGTCGCTCGACCCTTAGGTCGTAACACCTTAGGTCGCACGCCTTTCACACCATTAAGTCGCGAGTTTAATTAGGTCGCTCGGCCTTAAAACGTTAGGTCGCTTGACCTGTGCTATTGTTAGGTCTCGAGTTCCTTAGGTCGCTCGTCTCCCTTAGGTCGCTTGACCTGTGCTATTGTTAGGTCGCGAGTTCCTTAGGTCGCTCGTCTCCCTTAGGTCGCTTGACCTGTGCTATTGTTAGGTCGCGAGTTCCTTAGGTCGCTCGTCTTCCTTAGGTCGCTTGACCTGTGCTATTGTTAGGTCGCGAGTTTCTTAGGTCGCTCGTCTCCCTTAGGTCGCTTACCTGGTTGAGTCGCACCTCACCTTAGCTCGGCCATGATTAGGTCGCGAGTTTCCTTAGGGTCGTTTACTCCTTTAGGTCGTGACTCTTTAGGTCGAAACCCTTTAAGTCGCTCGATCATATCCTTCCTTTGGTCTTCACTAGGTCCATCATTCAACTCCAAAATCAAAGTGAAGACATTGGATTCTAGCTTGTAGTTGCTTCTCCATTGTTTCAAGCTCCTTCTTCATTGAATTTGTGCAAAGGTGAGATTTTTATCTCACCATTCTAGCCTATAACTATATTGGACTGTTGGGAATGATTCCCTATCATTTTTGCATGCATGTTAGCATTTGGTTTGGATTGGATTGGCGAAAAACTCCAATTTTTAGCGTTTTGGTGAATTTTCTGCACTTAGGTCGTTCTGGCCATTTTTAGCTCGTTCAGAGTTAAGTCGTTCGTCCATAGGTCATGAGTCGTTTACGAGTTAACGATAGGTCGTTCTGGCCATTTTTAGCTCGTTCGGAGTTAAGTCGTTCATCCATAGGTCGTGAGTCGTTTACGAGTCAACCCTAGGTCGTTCTGGCCATTTTTAGCTCGTTCGGAGTTAAGTCGTTCATCCATAGGTCGTGAGTCGTTTACGAGTTAACCCTTAAGTCGTGCAACCCTTCAGTCACGCAACTCTTAAGTCGGTTACGAGTTATCCCGATAGGTCGTTGGACCCTTAACTCGTAGGTCGTTGGACCTTATCTCGTTAGGTCGCTCCTGGCCTAACCCTTAAGTCGTGCAACCCTTAAGTCGTGCAACCCTTAAGTCGTGCAACCCTTAAGTCGTGCAGCCCTTCAGTCACGCAACTCTTAAGTCGGTCACGAGTTATCCTGTTAGGTCGCGACCTCTGTTAAGTCAGCCATGTTGGATCGTGAGTCATCGTTAGGTCGCGAACACCTCTAGATCGCAACCACTAAGTCGGTTGACCCCTTAGACCCCTAGGTCGCAACCGTTAGGTCGCTCGACCCTATCCCTCTTAGGTCGTTAGCCCCCTTTTTGTCTTCACTAGGTCGTACCGTTTTGGAGGGGCGCTGCCCCCTGGACCCCCGCGACCTGACCGGGCAGGTCGAACCCCGTAAGCGGTGGCGTTGCCCCCGCACCCCCACCTTGGGGGGTTGCCACCCCCCCTGGACCCCCCCTCCGTAGGGGATCTTATCTGAAAAACATTGAGCTGATTTCCTTGGATTTTATTCGCATCTCCGTATGCGATCTTTGTGACTGATTGTTTCTACACTTGCTTATGTGTTTTGTCACTTTATAATATAAAGGTTTCAATACTAGTAGTAAATATCAAAACTCTTTTAACAAACAATTTCAACTCTATTTTTAATAACAAAGCTCTTTTCTTAAACCGTTTTCCAATCTATTAGTATATACAAGCCTTTACCTCACTCGGATGAGAAATCTAATTAAACGACTTAGTAAAACAAGTGGTATGAAACGCTTGCGTTCACTTCGTCGGTTAATTCTTGGACTTGTTCGATTGAACCTCTTGTGACAATTTTATTAGTGAAGATTTACAGTTTGTTCGTAAATATTTAAGTTAAGCAAGTGGTTATGGGACATGAAGCTAAACTTCTATACTTACTAGCTTAGTGTAATTGACACTTCTCGTTGATCTTGATGATCGCTTTATGAATTAGACTAGCAATTGTGCGATGTCTCTTTCATTGCAAGGTTAGACTAGACACCACTTGTGTGATTCCATTCACACATACCTTTCTGCTTTTTGGTTAGTCTTGACCTCAATCTGTGTGATTCCATTCACACATGTGGGGTAGCTCCCCATGGTCTTCGGACCGTCATGTGATAGGCCTCTTTCCCTTTTTATGATTTCTGGATTTCTTGTGTTGATTTCTGGAATTTATCTCTTTGACTTGTCATGAGTACAAGTTTAGGGTATGATGCCCTCTTTGGATCTCTGAGAAGATTCTTGTGATATTGATTTATCTCTTATCGGTTGATCTCCTGTTGATCATTATTTGCATACTTATAGTAATATGTCAGTATGGATATTTTATGTTTATGCCATATCTTTTATTTTATATCATGTCATCTAATATTTATAGCTAGACTGATCCGTTTATTATTTTCTTATAAATAATACTTGGGTCAGACCGAGATGTTACAGGTGCTACTGCTTGACTCCTCCCCCAGTGATTCACTACTCAGACTTTTGGCTACTTGTTTAGATTAGCAGCTTTTGTTGTTTACACTTGAGATATAGACTCATAGCTGTATTCTTTTGTATATCACGCGTTGCTATTCTTTTGTATTATCGTGGATCTTTTTAGACCACTACTCTGATGTACACTTTTATGTGATATATATTCATATCTCTTTCCGCCTTTATGATATGGATATCTGTGATTGATTCGCATGTTATGCTTACTTCTATATTTGTTTCCGAAGACCATTTTATAGCCACCGTGTGATAAGAAATTACATGGATGGTCGCTCCTCAACAGCCTTATTCTCCACGCTAGTTGACAGCACTACACCGTAGTGTTCTTGGCTAGCGTGGGTATAGAGGTGGGGCGTCACAAGGCTTATCGCTTCATTTCCTATTCTAGAGGAAAGCCAGACCAAGGCTACTTCTCAGAGCCCATTCATCTTTCTTAGAGGTATACCATTAGTCAGTTTCTCCCATGTTTGAGAAACTTCGGATGATACCAGGAGATGTGTTTATAATCTTTACTTTTTTCTTTACCAATCTTCAAGTCCACCTGCTTTTGCTCCCTTTCCAAATGTTATGTTTTCTTTAGGCCCTCGAGCTCCCATAACTGAGTCTGTTATCGTATTTATCCTAGTCCGTATTCCTACTTCATTGACCGGGTTCGTTTTGGTCTCGACGTTGAAAATATTTATGCATTAACTAAAGAGGTTGTGGAAGAGCCCGACTTGTCAATGGGCGACGATGACGTGACCATTACTAATGCCAAGGATCCTGGACCTTGGCCATTAATGATGAAGAGTAAAATCATTGATCTTTCTAAGATGAAGAATATTAAAAAGGAGAAATTATGCTGAGGACATTCTACCCTTCTTTCACAATCCCTACTAACTCAACCATATATGGTTCCAACTTCTACACTTTTGGTGGCAGGCATTTTTGCTTCGACTCCTTAATCTCATACGGGCTCAAGGAGCAACTACAATAAGGATAAGGACCTTGAGGGTCGTCTTTAAGGGAAGGATATTGATCCTAAAAGAGGAAGTCCTCATCTTCTTTGAAGAAGGGGATGAAGAAGAAAAGGAAGGGAAAGCATGAGTAAGGACAGTTTTCTTGTTTTGGTTGTGTTTTTGATTGTGTAAATATGGCGCTAATGTGCAGATTCAGCCCCCACTTTCGGATTTCAAGCACTTAGAGGTAATAAAAGTAGTTTTTCTTTTCGATTTCATTTTTTTTACTTTCTCATTTCTTTATTTGTTGACAAACATGTCTATCTGTATGCATAAGTAATTCATTGTAATTCAATTAAATCTGTATCACCTATGCCTCCTTGGCCAACGCCATAGCCAACTTTGGTTATCGTTGGTCGGGGGTGTTCCGTTCGATTGTAAACAAGGTCATATGCACGAAATATTTCGAGTGTATACCGTCTCCTCTCTCTGGGATATGGCATTTTAGATGTCCTGCTCTAGACGTTCACCTTTGGTCCCGCCTATCTTTGGTCGCTGGTCAAAACCACTCTCACTTATCCTTGACCAGGAATGTCTATCTAGGTGGCAAACATGATTATTCCTGTAAAAATATATAATTTCATACTAGTTCCTATCTATGGGATCCGATGTCCTAGATTCCTATCTCTGGGCATCAATCTTGGGCCTTGCCTATCTCCGGGCATCGATAAAATGTTAGATATGAAGGGTGAATCATCCGATCTACCATAGTACGATTATACTCCAATGAACTTGATCGTGGAACGAAGGAGTTCATCGGTTCCTATCTCCGGGTACCAAGACATCCGATTTTTCAAAATACACATGTACAAATTTTCCATTATTAGCACAACACAAATTTGAACGGTTAAAAATACGGTTCTATTGATTCAAAGGACTATTTTATTCGTGAACAAAGGAATGGTAGACTATGCCTTATTACATTAGAGCCTAATCAATAGGATGAATTAATTGCAAAGGTAAATCTAAGTGAAATAGCATCTCAGATGCTCTCTATTCCATGCCCGTGGAATCGATATCCCATCAATAGTCGATAGCTTGAAAATTCTACCTCCATGCTTCCACTCAATTGCACAGGGCCTTCCCAATTCAAACGAAGTACCCCCGTACCAAGAAAGACACATTTCAAAATAAGGGCACCTATCTAAAAGGTATGAAATCTGATCTTGGCATTAAACTGTCATGCTACTCTTTTCTGGCAAGCAACTACCCACAGATCGACCTTTTCTCATTTCTTGCCGACTAAGTCAGCAGACTCAAGAAAAATTTCCTCGATCATATTGGGATCACAATGCATTCTTTGGTGAGAAAAGACTTCCAATTCAATTTGAATCATATCCTTAGACTTGTAGGCCAATGCGAATAGAGTAAGGTCAGTGCGGGCTTGTAGGTTCTCCGATAAGCCCACGGTACTAGAGGTTACTCATCCACCCTGTTGCCTTTGGCCTTCGTCATTCATTTCGTAAGGATGGGTTTAGTGATCTTGTTCACTACCTCTATCTATCCATTCACATGTAGGTGTGCTACTACTAACAAGCTCTTCTTAATCTGATACCGACTATAGAAATCAATGAATTCGACACTCTCGAATTAGGCTTTGTTATTATTAATAATATTTTATGGAATTCTAAATCTTCATATAATATTCTTAACTACAAAGTTGATCATTATCTTTGTTGTGATCATGGCTAGTGATTTCGCTTTAGCCCACTTTATGAAATAGTCCACAACTACAATAGCATATTTTGCTTCACCTTTTGACATTGGTAGTACGCCGATTAAGTCAATTCTCCAAACCTCAAATAGCCATAGGCTAAACATTTGCATATGCTCCGCAGATGGGGCTCCTCGCATCTTTGCAAATCTTTGACATATGTCACATCTTCCTATGTGATCAGTCGCATCCTGGTTGAACATTGGCCAAAATATCCACAGCGAAGAATCTTCCTTGCCAAATTTCCCCCCAAATGTGATCGCCATAGCCACCTTCATGCACATTGGAAAGAATTTTCATAATTTTTTTCTTTGGTGACACACCATAGCAGGGAAGTCAAGAATCCTCTCCTATATAGTGCTCCTTCTTGCATAATAAACCTGTGGTATTTTGCGCATGAATTTTCATCGTTTGTTCCTTTCATTTGGGAGAGTTCCCTTTATCCCTGACTCTCTTTCCTCCTTTGCCTCTCCAATCAACATCTACTTGGTTGATGCTTGGAACTGACAACACCTCTACTAAAACAAGTCCTATGAGCTACACATCCCTAGAGATGGCTAGTTTGGCTAATGAATTAGATTTCGTATTCTCTTCTCTGGGAATGTGTGATATTATATAGTATTCAATATCGTTTAGCGGTTCCAAAAGTTTTGTCAGGTAAGGGGAAAGTCTCACTCCCTTGAAATTCTTTCTTAACTTGACAGACCACCAACTGAGAGTCACTGAATATATATAGTGTCCTGACTCTCGGTTCCTTTGCTATGTTGAGTCCCGCAGTCAATGTTTCATACTCGGCTTCATTATTTTCCATCAAAAACTCTAACTTCAAAGTGTAGCATATCCTGCATTCTTCTGGTTTTACTAGGATCACTCTTGCCATGGAAGTACGCTCATTGAAGACTTCATCTATGCAAAATTTCTATTGGGCTGGTCAGACCATATTTTTTTCCCACTTCTCCTTCCTGGACGGTGGATTCGACAATGAAGTTAGCCAATATCCCTATATCGCCCTCCTAGAATGGTAGATTATATCATATTGACTCGGCTCGATATTCCAATTCAGTAATCTCCCTAAAGCCTTGGGTTGATGTAGTACTTGCCTCAACGGCTGATCAATTGGTACCTTTATTGAGTGAGCTTGAAAGTATGGTCGTAACTTCCTTGAAACAATCAGCAAACAGTATGCCAGCCTCTCTAGCTTTGGATAATTCTTCTCTACTCCGGTGAACCTCTTACTGATATAATACATGGGCCTTCGAACTCCAAATTCTATTTTACCATGGTTGCACTTAGTGCATGAGCATATACTGCCAAGTAAATAAATAGATCTTCTTCCTTCAATGGCATCGAAAAATCCAGGGGTCTATTCATGTGATCAACAAATTTTGGAAATCATCTCAACACTCCTTCATCTTGAAAAGCTTTCGTTTTTCCTCGTTAAGGGTACCGTAGAATGGTATGCATTTATCTATTTCCTTCAAAATAATTTGACTCGGTGCAGCGACATTCTCGTTCAAGCTTTGCATCTATTGAAACTAAGCCAGCACGCAGCGGGGCAAGTGGGTAAAATTCAAATTTGTTGCCATTATAGGTTCTTTAATGGGCCTATGTAGTTCAATTTATTTGGAACTTTTTTAAATTTATTTTAAATAAAATCAATATTTTATTTAATTTTATAAATAAGATTTTATTTATAATTAAGTTTGTATACAATATGTGTATCATATGCACATATGTATGTATGTTTATGTGCAACGTAATAAGGTGTACATGGTTTAACATGTTCATATATAGATGTTGGGTTTTACATCGCAACGGACATGCTGGTCCATTTTTATACATAAATATTGTCAACATGCACACACACATATATGTATGCATGTATGTATGAAGTATATCATATATTTATATAAGTTATTTGTTATAAATATTAATTATGAAATGTTCGATTTTACATAACATATACATATACATTAAATTAACATTATTTAATACACTAAATAATTCTAAATACCTGTATACATAGGAGGTGCTATCAATGTCCTTAGCCACCATTGGTTATCGAGCTCTTGGATCTGCGGTCGCCCATCATACCTTGGGGACTCCGCCGTCAAGTTACCCTTTGTCTTAAAATTTCCCTGCTACCCTATTGCAATCGCTGATTACTGATTTGGATATCTCAAAGTCCAAGACCCTTGCAATTCCTATCTCCGGTATTGCTACCTGCCAATTTCAGGGTACGTCATCCCCTCTTTTGCCTTTAATTCAGGCTGCAGCCACTGGTGATGTTGGTTAGTGGTCTCGGTTCAATAAGCTTGTCCTTGGTGCTTGTATTTCTGATATTGAAGATGTTGGTAGTGGTGATGTGGTAGTTAGGCTTCATGAAGTGCATGGAATTCCTCACAATTTCTATATGATATGGGATGTTGATTGCACTCATAATGTTTGTGGGAATGTTGGATACAATAAACACTCGCAGGTTTCTCTTATGTTTCCTGGAGTTTCAGTAGATGTTCCTGCTTTGATCAAGTTGTCATCATTGTTTAATTCTTTGCCCAAAAAACTGGTACTTTCTCTCTAGCTCGTTCAACACTGTTGAGATTGAAGGAGTCAGTGTGCCACTAGCTAGTGTGATTCAAAAGGGCGTGAATTATCAGTCAGAGCTCTTAGTTGGATTTGTCTTGGACTCATCCTTACCATATAATGAAGTACGCCATTAATGCAAACACGTCTGGAAATTGAAAGGTGGTCTCCAAGTCTAACATTTCAATACAAATGGTTTACTTTAAATTTGTTAAAAAGTTAGACAGATTTAGAGCTCCCGAGATTAGCCCAATCATCATTGAGAAGAAACCTGTTATTGTCACTCGATGGAGTCTTGGGGTGGACAAAGCTAGAGAGCATCCCTATTCTAGTTTGGGCCGCTTTTACACATATTCTGTCCATCCTACAACCATTGATTGGTTTGAACTGGCTTGCTAGTCTAATAGGTGACCTGAAGTGTTTGGACACTAGTACCGAGACCCGTAAGAGTTTGATGTATGTTAGAGCTTTGACTGAAATCTCCCCTTCTAAGCCACTATTGTCAAAGCTGAAAGTAAAATCAGCAGAAGGTCAAGATGTGGATGTTAACGTATAATACAAATGAAAACTAGAAATTGCATATCCTGTCAGTCATTTAGTCATATGGAAAATTCGTGTTCGGCTCGGTCCGTCTCCGCTTCCTGGTCTCTTCCTTCAAGATTCCTCTTCCTAAGCCAGTTTTGAAGTAGGTTGCTAAGATTAGGAATCCTTCTCCTACTTCTTTTGTCCCTATAATCTCTATTCTAATAGAGAAAGACACCTTTGTCACATCGGTTACTGTAGCTATGGTTGACTGCCCTCCATCGGAGAACGATATTTACTAGAACCCTGATGAGAGTGCTTAGATTCTTCTAGGTTTGAAAATGAGATACAATCCATCATTGAATACTTATGTAGGTGAAGATGAGAAATCTAGGAGATTTTATATCATGTGGAGGGGAAGATCAGTCTCTGACAACTGCAAGAAGTGATGGACAATATAACTGGGTATTGTTTTTGGATGCATCTTGGGACATGATTCATCTCTACCCCAAGCTCTCTAGGCCATTTGTTCCTAATCTTGCAACTTTCTTCTTCGAGTTCCTGCATTTTCATGGCCTTAGCATTGACGTTGATGTTAGTAATGAGAAGGGGGACCAGCGTTCCTTCCTTTGGATAGTAGTTTAGACCTCTGTTTGTCTAACTCTTGTGTTTTTCTTTTGCTACTGTATTAGCTGATCCTGAGCCTATTTCGATCACCTATTCTTTAATTGATTTGAGTAATATAATGGACATCACACTTAAAACGCTGGTAGCCTTGCAATGAATTTAATATATTAAATTAATTTTAAATATGTATATATAAAATATTTCAAAATCTATTAAGTGATATGTGCATGTGTGTGTGTATAATTTTTTACGTGTGTATATATAATTATAAATTAAATAAATGTTTTATATATTTATATATAACATAAATAAATAATTATATATAAAAATATATGTAATAAAGTTTTATTTAAATTTATACATATATATGTCAAAATAGCTTTCGGCCATACCAAAAATATTATTTTATTAATATTTTATACAAATATATTTTCGTATGAAAATATAGTTAAAAATAAAAAATATAATTAAAAATTTCAAAACCAATTTTGAACGATTATATTTTATATTCCAATAAATATAAACATATTGTATATTTTATGGATATTTATTATATATATATAATTTAATTTTGAAAGAAGAGATTTGTACATATACTAAATTTTCGAATTAAATATTTATGTAAATAAAATATCTATTTTTAATCTAAACACTAATTATACATATAAAAAATTAATAATATATAGTATATACATTATATGTTTACATAATATATTAATTTTATTTCTATCACTAAAAATAATTTAATACAATATTTAAATTAAAAAATGATTTTTTTTAACTCCAGCCGTGAGCATGTATGTTATATATAAAAAATTCTTTTTTTAAACATATATGTGTATACATAATCCATCCTTTGGCGACATATCTAATATATACAGATTAATGATATTCGATTGTTATCTAAATATTTATGCAACAATAATCATTATATACAATATATATAAATTATATATAAGAATATACCTCCGCGTAAAGCCTAGATAGCATACCTTGCAATGTTGAACCCGAACTCCTTAAAACGATTTATGTATCCAGAAGATGATATTTTCTTGAATGCAACTACCAACAAAGCTCGTATATTATTTGATTAAATATTTTAAGCTTGAAAATCTAAGGATGGAAGAGGGAGAAATGTTTGGCCATGGTTATAGCAGATGATGGGAAAAAGACAAATAAAAGTAAGGGTTAGAGTGCTTTAAATAAAACAGATTTTAAGAAGTAGAATAAGGATCCGGATCCTCATTTTTCTCTTACCTAACCTCCTCTCTTCAATTCAAAATCTATCCTCCTTTTAGCCACTAATGGCTAGCCCCTCATTAGGCATATCACAACCGCCTACATCAAGCTCTATATGAACTCTGTGCCGTTAGTGCACTCGGCAGATTCATAGCAGTGGAGATGCAAAAAGTCATAGCGGGGATACAGCGAGGATATAGCGGGATATAGCGGATGGCTCTAAAATAGCATATAAAAATTGTACTTAATGTTTTTACAAATATATAAATGGTAATTAAATGAAAAATTATCATTCAATTGAATTATAATTAATACATAAATGATTTTAAATAAGAACAAGTGTGAATATACTTTAATAAATGTAAAATTGTTATATAACATAATTGAATTTAGTAAAATATTAGAGTATTTTCATTTCTGAAAATATATTAAAAATTAAATCAAATAAATTAGTTTCATAATTTTTATAATGTATAATACAAATTTTCAATTCATTTTATTAAAGAAGATATAGCAGGAATAGCGGAATATAGCGGGAATAACGGGATATAGCGGAAATAACGGGGCTTAAAGTGGAAAGGCTATATTTTAGGGCTACATGGAAAAATCGTAGCGGTAGAAACCCGCTATGAGATATAGCGGGGTTATAGCGGGGTAATAGCGGGGCATTAACTACACAGTATGAACTTCAAAATCATTTTAAGCCTGGTAAATAAATCCAATTTAAATGCATATCAATATCGTATATCGATTAGTATATTTATAATTATCATGTATACACACATTTAATAATGATAAAAAATATCAAATAAAATTTTATAACTAATATTTCATAAATATTAATTAATTTAATTAATTTTTAATGGTTATAACTTGGTTAAATAGGGTGGTAACGGGATTATTCAACGTTTTGGTTGTGTGACTCTTAGGTATAAATTCGACCAGCGATTAATATCGAATAATTCGAATATCAAAGTTCGCACATCACATAGAAAGTGGTGTGACATTATGACCAAATCTAATGTTTATTTGGCATTGGTAAAGTCCAATTTTACTTTATTAAGCGTTACTTGGTACTGACAATTATTTACATTAATTCTCTTCGTCAAAACTATATCATTTTAGACTTATGGAATTTGGTAACGATTAAAATTCAAATATCATCTAGATTCAACTCTATAATCCAAACACAAAGTCCTTAGTTCAATAATAACAACTATTATGGACCGAGTTGCATTGGCTAAAGAGTGACTTTGAGTTGACATCTGTTGACCATGATACTAACCTCATTTAACTAAAGAGACGAATCCTCCCTTCAATAGTGTTCCAATACTTCAACTCGGCCCAATTATCATTGTTCAATGGACATTGTCTTATGATTTAATTATAATTAAAGTGGAGCTTCCACATTGAAGATCAATAGTATTCTCAAGTCAAGAGAACTGTGTAACTTTGTCACATTCATATTTTCTGTTTGACCTCAATTATATTAACCAATAGAAAGCTATCGAGTGATTTATTCCATAGTTATCCAATAACTATCACTATGTAACATCTTTGTGCCCCTAGGAGCCATGAGCAATACACTGCTCAATATTTAGAGAGCATTACACTCCCTAGTCTCAATGGATGTATCGATATCCAGTCTCAGTACATCTTGACTAGGAATATTTAAAATGGTATGTTTATTTTCATTTTGATATATTACTCATGGTTACAACACTTTATAACTACTATAAAAAACATAACATTTATGGATTTTCTATTAAAGATACTTAAATTAATTAATTAATATAACACATTATGTCACATATACAATAGAAAGAAAACGCCTTTAACTTTGAACAAGATTGGTTATCGAGTTATATATATAATATTACATCCTATTTATCAATTGTTTGTAGGTAGCTCTAGCATTCTTCAAACCAAATGGCATTGCTCAGTAACAATACAACCCCAAATCAGTGATGAAAATCATATGCTATGGGTCTGGAACATGCATTGCTATCTTATTATAGCTAAATATGCATCCATGAAGGATAGTCGTTTGTGTCCGACGGTACCGTCAATAAGCTAGTCGATTCTGGGTAACATGAAGTTATCCTTTGGGCATGCTTTATTCAAGTTCGAATAATCGATGCATGTCCACTACTTTCCATTTGGCTTTTTGACTAATATAGGATTTGATACCCATTCAAGGTCAAATGCATTGTAGATAATGCCATTCGCCTTCAGCTTATCCATTTCTTCCTTCAACGCAGCGAATCACTACAGACCTAGGTTGTGCCTTTTCCACTTCACATGAGGGTATCGTAGGTGCATATTCAATGTACGGCACCCAATCTCTGATGAGATTCCACACATACAGGAATGCATCTAAGAAAATACATCCAGGTTTGCCTAAAGAAACCCTGCCAACTCCTTCATAATCTTCATGTCAAGCTGAGATTCGTTCTTGAGGACCCGAGTGGGGTCATCCTCATTGATCGGTGTGTTGACCGTCAGTTCTATAGCACCGTGCTTGCATCCTATGGCTCCTTTTGTGGTCCATAGGTTTGTAGGCTTAATAGTAGGACCCAACCCATGGAGTAGGGGGTGGTTTCTATGCATCAGTAATCTTGATGTAGAAAGCCTTCTCTACATATTTTCCTTTCTCACGTCGCTTTGCCTATTTGAGCTCTGTGACATCAGGGTCAGTACTCTAGTTGCCTAGAATAGCACCTTCCCTATTTTTGGTGAGAAATTTCATCATCAAGCACTATGAAGCAAGCGTTATTCTGAAACTAGGAAGGGTCGGTGGGCCCAAGAAAGCATGGTAGATCGAAAATGCATCGACCACCACGAATATCTACACCCACATCATCTTGTAGTCTCCTTTACCTAATTCGACAAACATGTCAATCCAACCGATATGCTCCTTGAACTCTCCGGCTAATCCCTCAATGTGGGATTTAAAAGGCTTCAAATCATGCCCACTGATCTGCATTTGATCAAAAGTATTCTTGAACAAGATATTAACCTAATTCCACAATCAATTAGAACTCAGTGCACTATTGCTGGCCCAACAATGGCCACAATCACCATGGGTTCAAGCGTTGGAACTTCTACCCTATTAACACCTCTCTCTTTTTAAAATGATGTTATCATTAATCATCGTTTGTTGTTTCGTTAGAGTTCCATCTTCGATAGCGAAACAAGTCTCCTAAATAATATGCTTCAATAAACTGTCATACCTCTCTATTTTTTTCTAGTTTTTCTCAATGAGATGAGACCACACCATCCTGTGGATTTCTCACATACAACTGTAGTTTCTTTTTACTGATCATGTCTTCAGTTATATCTCTAAGATGCTAGTACTCATTAGTATTGTGCTTATGTATTTCATGGAAGCGACTATACTTCCCAGAGCTTCATTCCTCTTCATCTGCTTCCATCTGAGTCGGCTTCCTATAATTCTTAGTCCCTTGTATGGTAAGGTAGATGTTTTCAACGGAATCGTTTAATGAAGTGTAATCTTAGGGTCGAATATACCTCTGACCTTTTTGGTATCTTGTCTCTTCCACCAGTACCTTGGTTTTTTTTGGGATTATTATTCCCTACATTTACAGCGACATTTCTAGAGTTATCACTGCTTTATTTAATAGCAATATTTCTCTACACTACATCATGCGATATTCTACCACCAATTGGTCTTCTGGCAAGATCCACCTCTTCCAAGCTTACGTAAAACTCTTTGATAGAAGGTGGATGTTTTTTAAGCCATCTACTCTATTTCGTATCAAGGAGAACCCCAGGATCAACGCCATTAAGACAATCTCTTCCTTTGAATTACTAACCTTAGTTACAACAATATTGAATTATTTCAGGAAATATTTTAGATTTTCTTTGGAACTCTGATAGACTTTTGATAAGGACATCATATCCTTTGGTCAAGCTGTGTGGAGCTTGAATGCCCCATAAACTTCCTTGCCAATTGATCAAAAGATGTTACAGACCTCAGTACAAGCCAAGTGAACCACATCATGGCTATCCCTTCTAAGAATGCAGGGAAGCATAATCATCTTACTCCATCGGTTACTTGGGCACCATCCATGTGCCATTCATATTTCAAAAGATGTTGGCATGTATCTGTCATTCGATTATTAAATGACATCTTCGACATAATATATTTCTTGGGATACTTTTATTGCAATATATTATCGGTGAATAGGGTCCTATTAGCCGATGAACCTTATGCATCGTTACTCCTCTATAGGTTCTCGTTCATCGGTGTTCTAACCGTATAAGCTATATACTCCTAACTGGTTTGGGAGACAGGACAACAATTATTGGAAACAGCACCAATCGTTTGACGTTGCAAACATTCTCAATTAGTTGCATAATGTCTGAGCTCCTTTGTCTTTTGGGAGGGCCATTTGTCAAGACCCTTATTATCGTCATTCTTTCCGAGCCGATTCTACAACTTTCATCTAAAGATATGCAGTCTGAACATCATCAGCTTGCTTAATGCCCACATCAACCTCGCCATGGAACTCACCTTTAGAATCACTACGAATGACTCTTCCTAAGCGACCGGTATCGAATTGTGAAGGGTTTGTACAGAGTAATGGTTTTTCAACCGAAATTATTCCAAGTCCTGTTTTTGATGTTCTAGCACCCTTCCTTCTCATCTTCTGCTTGTCATTTCTTTAATTTCTATCCGATGAAGAAGAAAAATTTTCTTCGACGTTAGAAATGATGAATCTCTATGGCTTTCTTCCACTTCTAAGCTAGCCGAGTCATCATGGAAAAATTCCTTTCCATCTCCACTAAGGTAGCATTTTGACTCTCCAACGTCTTTCTATTCATTTCAGCCATCATCTGATCCAACTCCACCTTTGTCACTGATAGTGCACTTAGGATTTCAGCAAGAGTGGGTTGATTCGTTTCCTTTCCATGTTGATAGTGTTCATTTTCCGCTTCAGTGACGGGTCTTGAGGTGGTTGATTTCAGCTTATCCTTCCTAGGGGCTATTATTTCTAGATCCAATGATAGACTTTCCCCAAATCTAAGTAACAACGAAATTCCAACACAAATCTAGCTTACGGATTATCCAAATCCAAAGTTCTAAGTTAAATCTACAATCGAGAATCTTATCTTCTCAGTGAAAGCACCAAAATGCTCCAAAAGTGGAACAAACAACCAATCAAGCAACAAAACAAAAAATGTAAAAGTAAAGAGATCAAAAGAGAAAAGATCACATAAGAATTACAGTGATTCGACCAATAACAATAGCCTATGTCCACCATTAGCTTTGTTACTGAATATACTTTTGCTCTTACAAAGAGGATCATACAACTCGATATCAAATAACTCAAATATAAATCTGACAGAGTTTAGTGCAAGAATCAAATAACAAGTTTGAATCAAATTATTTTTTCCAATGCACCTCCTCCTTTATTTATAGATGGAATCAATCATGTAATTCTCTTGAAATTGCTCAACCATGTTCTCCACTTTGGGCCCAAATTTTTAGCAAGAGATCGTGGGGAAATACACTAAATAAAATGGATCGGTATCGACCATTAAAGATCAATACCGAGTTATGAAGCTTTGTCATCTCGTGATTTACTTTTATTTGTCATTTACCTTTTGGCTATACGATGTGAACCCATCGTACATTATAAATGGATTGATACTGAGTTGTGATCATGAAGGATCAGTACTAAGTTGTGCATCGAACTTGAATCTTGATTTTTTTAGCTTTTTGACATTTGCTTCTCCAAAAAGTGGCTATGTACGATATAGTCAACAAAGATCATTATCGATCCTTAGGGAATTCATCTAGACTTTGGCATTCCATTTGCAGCCTTACCTCTAGCTGATCTCATGAGTGCTCAATTGTTTCGATTCAATGAGATATTTCTTGGTTCAAAAGCGGGATAACAGATTCATCTTTTGATGGGATTTAAACCCACTATAGAAATATATCAGGTAAAAATTAACTCGGATTATGAGTGCACTTTTAAATTCAATTTGAAATTCATTTCCGTGAAATCAAAATTTGGTTTTTCTGACGGTACTCATAAAATCCAAGTATCTTTCCTAAAACTCAAATGAGATAAAGCCCTTAAACAAAAATTTAAAGTCAAAGGTAAACTGAGAAATTTAGGAATTAATTGGTTTAAATTCTATAATTTAAAATCTAGATGCACACAAAATTACTTGTGAGATAATACTCGGAAGATACCTAAAAGTTTTAATATCGGGAGTTCAAGGTTTATAAGTATTGACATTCCATTTTGTAAATCCAGATCCTAGTAGTGTGAATACCTACTATTGATGTGTAGTAATTTGTAAAAAAAAAGTAGACCATGAGATGTATAAGCATATAGTAGTAGGAGCTGAAGAATTTTATGGAGACATTTGGAATTCTTAGAAAAATGCTAATTTAATCAATGGCCTTTCTGGATAGCTAAAAGGAGGAAATTGTATGCAGAATAATAACGTGGGAAATTCCATTCACATCTTAGTTTTTCCTTTATTTACCCAGTAAATACAAAATATATTTTTGGACATAAATACCCATTCATAAGACAATACAATTGATGTTTGCTTGCATGTTTTGGGATCAAATTTAATAGTCCTTATACTCAATCACCAAAGATATGAAAATTTGCAAACATACATCTTTAATCTATAATCAAAATAATATTATTACCATGGTTCAACAACCCGAGTTCAATCATTTAAGTGAATATAACAAAATATTTTAATTTTGAGAAATTAAATTGAACAAAATATCAAAGTAATATAACATAATATGGAATTTATCTTTAATGATTTTGGAAAAGTACAAAAATCCTAAAAAATATAGTAGATTAGTTATCGAAGTTAATTCAAAATTTTGAGTGAAATAAAATTTATGTTATATTATATCTTTGATTTATTTAAATATTAAGTAAAAATATGGAAAGAAGAACCAAATGAATAATAGATGAAGATTTAACTATGAAGCTAAATGGTAGCATGGTAATAAATAGGGGGTTAGCAGACATTAGTGGGGTTTACCATTTTAATTGAAATTTGCAGGGGTGTAGAGAAATAACGAAGGGATTAATAGTCGTAGCCTAAACATATACATATGGAATATAAACTAATATTTTACTATAGTAATAATTGTAATTTTACACAATCAGAGGCAAAAATACAACATAAGCTACTGATATTTAAGATGAAATCTTGAGAATTCTTAAAAAAGAGAACAAAGGTCATGTTTCAATTATTATAAATATAGAATTGATGCAGAACTTTGAATATCCAATATTCTCTCTACTATTTAAAAAATAAAATGATTATATTCTGTTTCAATAGTGTCCTTGCGATGACCCGTCTTCCTATCTCCAAGAAGACGTGTCACTAATGAAGAAAGAAAGGGATAGAAGAAGAAAAGATTGAGAAAGAAGAAACACAACAACATAAGAGGACTCACAGCAGAACGAATGAAATATAATATATCATATAAAATATTACATAGTATCATATTACATCAGAGTACACAACTTATACAACAATATTAGACAGTTATAAACATCTGTCTAACCATACAACTCAAGTACACAAGAAACTGATACAATCACAACACAGCGGAACCCTACTATATCTACACGTGGAAGCCTCCTGCTCCATTACTCCTTCAGAATTCGTCAAGCTAACCTGAATCACTTGACTACTCATACATAATATGACTACCCAAGAGTTTAATAAAACAGAAAATAAACACTCGGGTCAGACAGGGGTCTGGTGTGAGTAAACGGGTTAAAACTGCTTAACTTTAGAAAATCCTTCGAAAAGAAAAGGTACTACGTAAAACTTCCCACACATAAACATGGAAAAGTTTTTACCTTACGTTAACCAAAACATTTGACAGGAAATCCAGTGATATTAAAATAGTGTCTAGGGTTTTCAAGTAAATAAGAAATAGCCGAAATTGTTACATCTATTAAATTCCAGCTACTAGCCACAAAAGTGGGTAATACAAACAAAACCGTAGGGTCTCGTAGGAAGAATGAGTTTCCATCAATGCAGGGCTACCGGGGTACAGCCCGTCACAGTACGTGGCTTAGATCAACGTACCGAGGATTACGCCCAATCCCCTGCATCATAAAGCCAGAACCGTTCCTACTGAACAGTCTCGAGTAAGACCACCCCATGGTTGGCGCGACCAACCACCCACAAAGCCGAAATAAAGGGACATCTAGACGGGAATGACCTCACCCTGAAATGGGTGCTACCCACCAAGCCTTGTTGCACCTCCCATGTTTTAGCCATTCCCGGGTTGATGAGGCTTGAGGCTGCGATTACCTTTATAGAACACATCTATCTTAGAATGCTCATCATCCACCTGACGATGTTATGAAAGCATTCAATCCACACAAGTTCGTTCCGGGTTCGAACAAAACCGAAGGCACTATCTCGTTGCACTCATTTTGGAATCATCCTCAGAGTCAATGACCATAGCCCTTGCGCTCTAAATCACCATCTCGAACCTATAAGTACTATCTCCGTCAAACTCATCACGGAATCACCCACAGAGTTATACTGACGAATAGTTCTTACACCTCGAGTCTTCACTTGCTCCACTTGGATTCACGACCTAACGTTTAATTTGGATCGATGTGGTTTCCGGATATCCAAATATGGAAACCCGATCCCGGTCTCACCGAATCCAAACGCCATTTTAATGTCCAAGTTGTTTAAGGTCTAAACATTTATCTTATATTCAGGATGATATAAACAGATAGATGAATCACATTATCACAACAGATAATTCATAACAACCATTCATCTCAGAAAGCAGCATAACATATATCAAAGATATCCAAATCATCCAATATCAACTAATAACCCAATATCACTCATCCAATATTAACCAATCATCCAATATCAATCAATTATCCAAAGCAGAATTGATTAACTCTTAATCAATTGGATTATCAAAATCCTTTTTTATTAATTTACTCCAAACAAATAAATAAATCATCTCTTAATGATCTTCTTTAATTAATCTTTCTTGATTAATCATCTTTTAATTTCATTCAAGTAATTATCTTTAATCATATACATCAATTAACCTTTAATTACTATTACAATAATTAATGATCCTTCCTTTACTTCCATTAATAAATCAATTATAATTAATTGCATTAACCTTCAATTAATTACAATTAATCAATCACATTTTAATTAATTACTTTAATAATCAACCTTGATTAATTAATTAATTACATTAACTAATCATTCATATTAATTAATAATTCCTTTAATAAATTTAATAATTAACTTGTAATTAATCATCTCATTAATCGTAAGAAGTAATTAACAATTTGTAATTAATTATCTTAATTAATTAACTTCTTAATTAATTATATTAACCCTTGATTAATTCATCCAATTAATTAATCTTTAATTACCTCATTAAGTAATCATTAATCAATTAAATTAATTAATAAAACCTTAATTAATTACTTTATTAATTAGTTACATTTTAATTAATTACACTTAGTAATTAATCTTAATTACTCTCTTAATTATTTACTTAACAAGTAATTAATTTCATCATTAAATAATCCTTAATTCATTAATTAATTACTCCATAATTAATTAACTTCAAACAATTATATTAATCAACTCCTTAATTAATAACATTATGTGATTATCCCTTAATCACTTCCATTTAATTACTCCCACGAGTAATTTCTACTAATTACTTCCATAAGTAATTACCTTCTTAATTACATTCAATTATTAACCATTAATAACTTCATTAAGTAATTATACTTAATTAATCCATAATTAAGTGATTTTTAAAAATTAAATAAACAATTAACTAATTATTTAAAACTAATTAAATAATAAATCAATTAACTTCTAATATTTCAAAATCCTTAATTAATTAAGAAAACATATTTATCTTAATTAATCTTTACTTATTAACAAATCATGATAATTAAACATTCCTATGTTCATAACAAAATAATTTAACATTATTTACCTTCATAAATAAATTATTTGAAATTAATCAAATTTAATAACTTAAAAACAAACTATTTTGTTTGGATTTCAAAATCTTAAAAATAACTCATTTGAAAATAAGGCATTTAGAAATCAAATTTAAAATTTAAAATACTTTAATTATCTAATTCAAACTCATTTATTTTAAATAAATTTGAAAACTTAGTTTTTAATCATTTCTTAATAACTTTGATTTAACATTTTAAAATGAAGACATTTCTTTTGAATTAAAATTCGAAACACTATCTTGAATTAAAATTCAAAATTTAGTTAGATAATTATTTTCAAAAACATACTTCTTAACCATTTAAATTTAAAATAAATTCAATTATCATCTTTAAAATTTTGATTTATATTTATTTCAAAAGAACAAGCTTTAACTTTGTATTTGTTTCTTTTATAAAATTTGTTTAAAATTTAATGCTTGATCTCAATTAATTCAACAACAAGTTAAACCGCACTTTAACATTTTACAATAATTAACCTGAAAACCCACAACCTAAAAACACTCGAGCAAAATACGGCACAACACGAGCCTGCCCCGAGTTACAAACCAGACACTCTGCTACTTCGAGTCATTTCCCTAATAACGCGAGCGAAACTTCGGGTGAAACCTTTCTTCTCCAAATCAAGATTTCCAATGCATAGCATATACACGCGTGCACATGTCCCCTCACCTTCGGCCACCAACGTTCGTCGCGATCGACGTCGATGGTCACTTGAACGCGTGCAAGCTCGAATTCGAACGCAGATCCAACAACACTTGATCGAATCAAAAATTCGACCTTAAGCACGAATCTACAAAAAAAACGAACTACAAACCCACATTGCCAACGACCATAGCAACCACCGGAACTCCAAAGATCACTGCGAAGCATCCCCGCAACCTTCACGCTACCATTCCCCACGTCGCGATTGCCTCCAGTCCAACATCCACGTCGCAAAGCCCACGACAGTCCAACCGATACAAAAGCAACCCAAAACCCAAGTTTGATCGAATACGATCAATTCACTCATTGGAAAAATTCATAAGTATTTTTTCCAACACCCAAATCTCAAAAACAAGCTTCGATCAAAATCCTAGCTTCAATCATCAAGTTGTTCATCGGCAAATCACCAAAGTCCCCAAATCGAACAAACCCAAATATCTCACTAATTACACAATTAAAAATTATGATACAAGCACTAAAAATCATAATTTCCCAATTGTAATTCAATTATAAAATCAAAACTAGAATTTGAATTCATAAATTTTTGCCCAAATTTGATTTTTTACCGTAATTTGAAAAATATCAGTTAATCGTTCATTTTAAAATCATATAACTATTTTTAGATGATAAATTACGTGATTACAAACAACTTCCATTTACAAATCAAAGTCCAGTTCGTGTTCAAAATCAAGTTATTGAAATTATTATAGGATTTGAAACTGTTTTATAAACACGGTAATAATTCTTAACTTTACAGGCATTCAATATGCTCAATTCAACATGCATTCAATTTAAAACAAATATTTCATATAACATCATGATATCAACACAAAATCAAGATGAAATCTAGAATCAAACTGTTTTTAAAATTCCATTTACTCACCTATTCATTTTGAAGAGCAAATCTTAACTTATTATTCCAAGCTTTGAATAACTATGATTTTGCTTTTTGTTGAAAATCCTTTTGCATGCATCAATTTGATGATTTTAAAAGTGCTGAACTTCAAGTGTCCTTGATTCTCAGTCCCATTTGAAATGCAGGTTGAAAATTGATGGTTGCAACTTTGAAGAATGCAGGTTTCATCTTCGCTTTTGATTTCCATTTGAATTTGTAGCTTTACTTTCAAACTTGTTTTTGCAGATTTAGTTTTCAGGTTTGATTTAGTTTTTAATTTCAGGTTTTAAAGTAGTTTACTGTTTTGAGAATAATTTCTGGTTGCCATTAATTTGAAAAATGAAGAAAGGAAAAACAAACTTCTTTATGTTTAAAATTTTCAAATAAAAGAAAAAGAAAGGCCACTTGTTATTAATTTTAACAAGTGTCTCAAGCATGTTTACAAAGTTTACAAGTGTTTAAAGATCTTTGCAAAATTGTTTTTAAAACCTTATAAAAATAATAATTATATTTTATATCTATGTAATATGGATATTTGTATTTATGAAATATTTTATGCACATGAAATGTTTTTATGTTAATAAACTTTGAATTTTAGATAAATATACAAGTTTAAATCTTTTAAAGAAAATATTATAAAGCTAGTCATAATACAAATAAATCTTTATACATGTAATTTAAAATCTAAAACATTTATATATATACACTTATAACCATTTTATTTTAAACATTTTAAAGGAAAACAAAACAAAACTTTGTTTAAACTATCATATTTAAAAACAAACAATTACCTTATACTTGAAAACAATTTAATTAACCTAAATTAACTGTTGAAAATATAAATTAAAACAAAGCTTTAAATTACAATTTATACATATATAAATTATCCATAGATTAAATTAAATTTCAAACAACATCAAATTATAATATATACTTACATATATACTACAATTTGAAAATTCATCTTTATTTAAAACAAAAGATCTTCATATTCACAATATATATCAAATATATATATTATAAATAGAATCAAATTTTATTAGCTTAGACAAATAATTCTTATCAATTTTAAATTGTTAAAAAGATATTGATCAAAATTACCAGACTAAATATTTACTAACCTTTAAAAAGATTAAATTTATCAATTTAAATTAAGATTATAAAAAAAAATTATCAAATCAAATTAATTATTAATACAGATTATTAAATTGATATTGCCCAAAATTCCAGGTCGTTACACTCCTTGCCCCTTAAAAGAATTTCGTCCTCGAAATTTAAAAGCAAAGGTAATTTAATAACCCAGCAAAATTTTTAATTTCAAACAGCAAAGCATACTTACCAAGCAGTTGGTAACAACCATAGCAATAAATCAAACAAACAAACCTAACTAATTATCCTGACACAAATCAGAATAAATCTCAAATACTATCTAGAGTTTCCCAAGTATAAATCATCGGGAGACTCGCTCTACAGAAGCTAAACTAACTACACCACCAAAATCCAGAGCTCCACTCATCTCTAGATCCATCAATCTGATCAGAACATCAGACTATACCCAAGTCCAGCACAACTCCCAAATCCAAATGAACTGCAGATTCCACAACCAACAATGAATCATACACATATTCCCTCAGAAATACGTGAAATACAATGAATTCCAGCTATCCAAACTGGCAATTCAATCTTATCCTATCAAAACACAAATAAGAAATCTCAAATACCTTAGAACTAACCATCCAATCTTACCCAATTACTGCTCTCCTAACCAGAGAAATCTTAACTACAATGAAGTCTCCAACTTCGAATTCCAACTCCTTATCTCATATCTTCATAACTCAATAGACAAACCTGGACTGCCAATCTTCTCCTGATCAGCTCAACCTACGCCGATACTTCCAGAAACAACTAGACCAAAGCAAACCAATTTCTGGATCCTATCCAACAGAAAAGTCTTCCAAAATCGATAGAAATCCAGAACACAAGCTCTACTTCCCAAGCAATAGCAAACCGAACTTACTTCCTTCCTCGCACGGCTGCTACCTCGCTTCCGCTGCACAACTCTGGTTCTAGAATAGATAAGAATACTGTTGATGACCACGAATACAAACTTATCCAATATATCCAGGAAACTTTGTTCATCAAATCTGAGTGATTCATCTGACTCGGTCACCAACCTTACTACAGAATCCAAACTCAAAAACTAGATCTGACCGATCCAAATCGAAAAATTCTGAGCTGCTACACCAACTCTTCTACTAGGCTAACACCAAATCAATATGGAACTCAAATCAGATGCAAACAAACTTTTGATTACTTCAGTAGCTCCTACTTCCACATGAGAACTCTCAATCTCAAACAACAGATTGCCCAAGATAAATTCCCAAACTAATCACAAGTCACTTTTGCAATCCAGCCTAATTCAGATTCCAAAGAAACTATCCTCTCTTTACTAATTAGAACGGCTTTAAGCCTTTCCAAACAAGGCTAACCTTTCAAGAAAACTTCACCATCTGCCTGGACTGCTGATAGAAGAACTGCCAAGGTTCCTGGACCATCGGAGAAACGACTACACTGCTGCTTCCAAACTGTACCTCGATGATACTGCAAAGCTAAAAGACCTTTTCGTCAGCACACCAAACACTTCAAGTTGCACTGCTACCACAGCTAACCAAAAACTTCTAATCCAAAGACTCCCCGAAAACCAAAAAGATCAACAAACCACACAACAGACCTTCGAGATGGTAGACATCCTCTCAAGAAATTCAAGCTCCAAACCAAGCATCAACATCTCGCTCTCCTTAAGGAATGACAAATGAGACCATGCCGAAGCGAAACAACTTATGGACCTTAGTCTCATATTCCAGAACAGCCAATCTCCTTGCTAAAGATTCAAATGACTTCTTCACATACGAATCTTCCCTGACAGGTAAAGACTGCTTCTCAACTACTTCTAAACCGCTTCAAGAGAAAACATCTTCTGAAATATCCTTGGTTACTGCATCTCACCTTGCAGTTATCGAGATAACATCACTTACTTCTGCACTTCCGACAGATCCAAACTTACACTTCAAAAATAAACCCCGAATCTTTTAAAAAGATTTCCTTCAGATATCGGAGAATTCCTTACTCCAAACTAAACTCACTCGAGATGGTATTAGGTCTACAGTCTCGACAAAAACTTCCAACCTCAACATATGGACCTCTTCCATTAGTGGTAGTCGTGTTACACACACACCACTACTCATCTACCTCTAAAACTTATGTTGGAAAAATCCAAACAGATAACCCAACAGATCAGGTAGATAAAGATATATATATAGATATAGTTATATATAAAAATTACAAGTACGCTTTCTCAAGAAAGACACCACTCCAGAGCCTAGGTATTCACTCAACCTAATGCTCTGATACCAACTACGACGATCCGTCTTCCTATCTCCAAGAAGACGCGTCACTAATGAAGAAAAAAGGGATAGAAGAAGAAAAGATTGAGAAACAAGAAACACAACAACATCAGAGAACTCACAGCGGAATGAATGAAATATAATATATCATATAAAATATTACATAGTATCATATTACATCGAGTACACAACTTATACAACAATATTAGACAGTTATAAACATCTGTCTAACCATACAAATCAAGTATGCAAGAAACAGATACAATCACAACACAGCGGAACCATAATATATCTACCCGTGTAAGCCTCCTGCTCCATTACTCCTCCAGAATTCGTCAAGCTAACCTGAATCACTTGACTACTCATATATAATATGAGTACCCAAGAGTTTAATAAAACAGAAAATAAACATTCGGGTCAGACAGGGGTCTGGAGTGAGTAAACGGGTTAAAATTGCTTAACTTTAGAAAATCCTTTGAAAAGAAAAGGTATCACTTAAGACTTCCCACACATAAACATGGAAAAAAATTTACCTTACGCTAACTAAAACATTTGATAGGAAATCCAGTGATATTGTAATAGTGTCTAGGGTTTTCAAGTAAATAAAAAATAGCCGAAATTATTACATCTATTAAATTCCAGCTACTGCCACAAAAAGTGGGTAATACAAACAAAACCGTAGGGTCTCATAAGAAGAATGAGTTTCCATCAATGGCAGGGCTACCGGGGTATCGCCCGTCACAGTACGTGGCCCGGATCAACATACCGAGGATTACGCCATATCCCCTGCATCACAAAGTAGGAACTGTTCCTTACTGAATAGTCTCGAGTAAGATCAACCCATGGTTGCGCGACCAACCACCCACAAAGCCGAAATAAAGGGACATCTAGACAGGAATGACCTCACCCTGAAATGGGTGCTACCCACCAAGCCTTGCTGCACCTCCCCTATTTTAGCCGTTCCCGGGTTGATGAGGCTTGAGGCTGCGATTACCTTTATAGAACACATCTATCTTAGAATGCTCATCGTCCACCTGACGATGTTATGAAAGCATTCAATCCATACAAGTTCGTTCCGGGTTCGAACGAAACCGAAGGCACTATCTCGTTGCACTCATTTTGGAATCACCCTCAGAGTCAACGACCATAGCCCTTGCACTCTAAATCACCATCTCGAACCTATAAATACTATCTCCGTCAAACTCATCACGGAATCACCCACAGAGTTATACTGACGAATAGTTCTTACACCTCGAGTCTTCACTTGCTCCACTTGGATTCACGACCTAACGTTTAATTTGGATCGATGTGGTTTTCGGATATCCAAATATGGAAACCGGATCCCGGTCTCACCGAATCCAAATGCCCTTTTAATGTCTAAGTTGTTTAAGGTTTAAACATTTATCTTATATTCAGGATGATATAAACAGATAGATGAATCACATTATCACAACAGATAATTCATAACAACCATTCATCTCAGAAAGCAGCATAACATATATCAGAGATATCCAAACCATCCAGTATCAACTAATAACCCAATATCAATCATCTAATATTAACCAATCATCTAATATCAATCAATTATCCAAAGCAGAATTGATTAACTCTTAATCAATTGGATTATCTAAATCCCTCTTTATTAATTTATTCCAAATAAATAAATAAATCATCTCTTAATGATCTTCTTTAATAAATCTTTCTTGATTAATCATCTTTTAATTGCATTCAAGTAATTATCCTTAATCATATACAGTAATTAACCTTTAATTACTATTACAATATGATCCTTCCTTTACTTCCATTAATAAATCAATTATAATTAATTACATTAACTCTCAATTAATTACAATTAATTAATCACACTTTAATTAATTACTTTAAAAATCAACCTTGATTAATTAATTAATTACATTAACTAATGATTCACATTAATTAATAATTCCTTTAATAAATTTAATAATTAACTTGTAATTAATCATCTCATTAATCATAAACAATAACTAACAATTTGTAATTACTTATCTTAATTAATTAACTTCTTAATTAATTTTATTAACCCTTGATTAATTCATCTAATTAATTAATCTTTAGTTACTTTATTAAGTACTTTATTAATTAATTACATTTTAATTAATTACACTTAGTAATTAATCTTAAATTAATCTCATTCATTAATTAACTAATCACATCAATCAATTAACTAAAATTAACTAATTAATTAACCCTTAATTACTTACATAAGTAATTATCTTCTAATTACTTCATTAATTAATCTTGATTACTCACTTAATTAATTACTTAACAAGTAATTAATTTCATCATTAAATAATCCTTAATTCATTAACTAATTAATTACTCCGTAATTAATTAACTTCAAATAATTATATTAATCCACTCCTTAATTAATAACATTATGTGATTATCCCTTAATCACTTCCATTTAATTACTCCCATGAGTAGTTTCTACTAATTACTTCCATAAGTAATTACCTTCTTAATTACATTCAATTATTAACCATTAATTACTTTATTAAGTAATTACACTTAATTAATCCATAATTAAGTGATTATTAAAAATAAAATAAAAAATTAACAAATTATTTAAAACTAATTAAATAATAAATCAATTAACTTCTAATATTTCAAAATCCTTAATTAATTAAGAAAACGCATTTATCTTAATTAACCTTTACCTATTAACAAATCATAATAATTAAACATTCCTATGTCCATAACAAAATAATTTAACATTATTTACCTTCATAAATAAATTATTTGAAATTAATCAAATTTAATAACTTAAAAACAAACTATTTTATTTGGATTTCAAAATCTTAAAAATAACCTTATTTGAAAATAAGGCATTTAGAAATCAAATTTAAAATTTAAAATACTTTAATTATCTAATTCAAACTCATTTATTTTAAATAAATTTGAAAACTTAGTTTTTAACCATTTCTTAATAACTTGAATTAATATTTTAAAATGAAGACATTTCTTTTGAATAAAAATTCAAAACACTATCTTAAATTAAAATTCAAAATTTAGTTAGATAATTATTTTCAAAAACATACTTCTTAACCATTTAAATTTAAAATAAATTCAATTATCATCTTTAAAGGTTTGATTTATATTTATTTCAAAAGAACAAGCCTTAACTTTGTATTTGTTTCTTTTATAAAACTTGTTTAAAATTTAATGCTTGATCTTAATTTATTCAACAACAAGTTAAATTGCACTTTAACATCTTACAGTAATTAACCTGAAAACCCACAACCTAAAAACACTCGAGCAAAACACGACACAACACGAGCCTGCCCTGAGTTACAAACCAGACACTCTGCTACTTCGATTCATTTCCCTGATAACGCGAGCGAAACTTCGTGTGAAACCTTTCTTCCCCAAATCAAGATTTCCAATGCACAACATATACACGCGTGCACATGTCCCCTCACCTCCGGCCACCAACGTTCTTCACGATCGACGTCGACAGTCACCTGAACGCGTGCGAGGTCGAATTCGAACCCAGATCCAACAACACTTGATCGAATCAAAAATTCGACCTTAAGCACGAATCTGCAAAAAACACGAACTACAAACCCACATCGCCAACGACCATAGAAACCACCGGAACTCCAACAATTACTCCGAAGCATCGCCACAACCTCCACACTACCATTCCCCACGTCGCGATTGCCTCCAGTCCAACATTCACGTCGCAAAGCCTACGATAGTCCAACCGAAACAAAAGCAACCCAAAACCCTAGTTTGATCGAATACGATCAATTCACTCATTGGAAAAATTCATAATTATTTTTCCCAACATCCACATCTCAAAAACAAGCTTCGATCAAAATCCTAGCTTCAATCATCAAGTTGTTCTTCGGCAAATCGCCAAAGTTCCCAAATCGAACAAGCCCAAATATCTCACAAATTGCACAATTAAAAATTATGATACAAGCACTAAAAATCATAAATTCCCCTTTGTAATTCAATTATAAAATCAAAACTAGAATTTGAATTCATAAATTTTTGCCCAAATTTGATTTTTTACTGTAATTTGAAAAATATCAATTAATCATTCATTTTAAAATCCTATAAATAATTTTAGATGATAAATTACGTGATTACAAACAACTTCCATTTACAAACCAAAGTCCAGTTCGTGTTCAAAATCAAGTTATTGAAATTATTATAGGATTTGAAATTGTCTTATAAACACAGTAACAATTCTTTACTTTACAGGCATTCAATATACTCAATTCAACATGCATTCAATTTAAAACAAATATTTCATATAACATCATGAGATCATCACAAAATCAAGATGAAATATAGAATCAAACTGTTTTTAAAATTCCATTTACTCACCTGTTCATTTTGCAGAGCAGATTTTAACTTATTATTCCAGGCTCTGAATAACTTTGATTTCGCTTTTTGTTGAAAATCCTTTTGCATGCATCAATTTGACGATTTTAAAAGTGCTGAAACTTCAGTTGTTCTTGATTCTTAATCCCATTTGAAATGCAGGTTGAAAATTGATGGTTGCGGCTTTGAAGAATGCAGGTTTCATCTTCGCTTTTGATTTCCATTTGAATTTGCAGCATTACTTTCAAACTTGTTTTTGCAGATTTAGTTTTCAAGTTTGATTTGGTTTTTAATTTCAGGTTTTAAAAGTAGTTTACTGTTTTGAGAATAATTTCTGATTGCCATTAATTTGAAAAATGAAGAAAGGAAAAAAAAACTTCTTTATGTTTAAAATTTCCAAATAAAAGTAAAAGAAAGGCCACTTGTTATTAATTTGAACAAGTGTCTCAAGCGTGTTTAAAAAGTTTGCAGGTGTTTAAAGATCTTTGCAAAATTGTTTTTAAAACCTTATAAAAATAATAATTATATTTTATATCTATATAGTATGGATATTTGTATTTATGAAATGTTTTTATGCACATGAAATATTTTTATGTTAATAAACTTTGAATTTTAGATAAATATACAAGTTTAAATCTTTTAAAGAAAATATTATAAAGCTAGTTATAATACAAATAAATCTTTATACTTGTAATTTAAAATCCAAAACATTTATATATATATATACTTATAACCATTTTATTTTAAACATTTTAAAAGAAAACAAAACAAAACTTTGTTTAAACTATCATATTTAAAAACAAACAATTATCTTATACTTGAAAACAATTTAATTAATCTAAATTAACTTTTGAAAATATAAATTAAAACAAAGCTTTAAATTACAATTTATACATATATAAATTATCCATAGATTAAATTAAATTTCAAACAACATCAAATTGTAATATATACTTACATGAATATTACAATTTGAAAATTCATCTTTATTTAAAACAAAAGATCTTCCTATTCACAATATATATCAAATATATATATTATAAATAGAATAAAATTTTATTAGCTTAGACAAATAATTCTTATAAATTTTAAGTGGTTAAAAAGATATTGATCAAAATTACCAGATTAAATATTTACCAACCTTTAAAAAGATTAAATTTATCAATTTAAATTAAGATTATAAAGAAAAATTATCAAATCAAATTAATTATTAATACAGATTATTAAATTGATATTGCCCAAAATTTCGGGTCGTTACAGTCCATTTGTTTTTCCAAAAGTTCCATTTTATTTTTGCAGTTGCATATAGTAGAAAATGCTAAGCATCACTAAACCAACCATTGCACAATCACCCTTCCTTTTATACTTATTAGGCTACGATCCCCTCTTCAAAATGTAGTTTCACCAAACACCCCTCTTTAAGTTTCAGATTTTTTTTTCATATTTTCCTTTAGAATTTTAATCACGCTATTTTACTGTTATTTTCAAGTTTTTTTTATAAGTTGCAGTTTTTAATATAATTATTTGAAATTTAAAACGCTAATATTTGTATTAAAAACTGCAAATATTGTAGTAACTGTAGATATTTTCAAAAAAAATGAGTTTTTTTAAAGTTATTCAGATTTGTGTCGTTGCAGTGTATATTTAAAATGTGAAAAAATTAAAAATAATTAGAAGGGTGTTTGGTGGAGTGCGCTTATGGAGTGGGGCACAATACATTCTAAAATTTAGGGAATGGTATTTTAAAAATCATCCCTTTTCACATGACCAATTAATTAGTTGCCTCTTTGTTGCTGCTCACAACAATCTATGAGTTCAATGCGTAGATATTTTTGGTCTTTTTTCAGAGATTTGTTTTGTTTTTGTACTATCATATTTAAGAATTAAGTGCTTGATTTTAACTATCTATTAACAACCTATAGTTCACAAATTGGACCATTTTAAAGCGAGAACCTATACATGAATAAATTGGCTACAATTATCAACATGTTATTTGTGAATATGCATATGGCTCTGAATATAATATAGCAATCAACTAAAATATCAATATAATTTTTTTATCAAGAATATTTTTATATATGACACAGTTTATGGGAACCAACACGATGTTGCATAAATTGCTATCTTATCTCAAGAACATTTCCCAAATCGATTTTGAATTGTGAACATTATTGTATAAACTAACTACAAGATCATAAACTTCACAAAGTTTCCATAATCGGCAAGAAGACATTATGAACTCTACGGAGCTCGTTTAATTTACAGAAAGAGTAGCTTATCCCTCATGAACGCTGCTTAAGCATATCAAGAACCTTGTTAAGCCATGTGCAATCAATGGTCAGAAGAGTAAAATAGTTCTTAAGAAAATTTATTAATTCGCCAACAGGAATAATAGTGGTGTTAAATATGTCTCACTATTATTAAACATGTGATGTTAAATTATTTTCACTAGAGCTACATAAAAGGATCTAAGATGTTAATAAATATAAATGAAAAACATGAAGGGAAAAATACATTCATCTCTTGGTGAGAGAACAAAACTAAAATATATCATCTATAAGTTTTTCCTTCTTCTTTCTTTTCTTTTAAACAGAAGCTTGTATACTCTATACGAGATAATTAAGCTTTAAATCACCCCTTCTACTAAATAAATGAGTGTATATAAGTTCAACCATCATCGTTTCAAATGTATGTGAAGTTATATAGGTATCACCTTGAATTTTCTTGACACATGAAAAAGAGAAATGTATATTACATCTATTAGTACTAAGTTTGGAGTGGTGTATCTTTTTTAACGAATGATCAGGAAGGTAGGGAAATAGTTTCAAGAAAGGGCTTAAGACAAGGAGACCCTCTTTCTTCTTTACTTTTCAACATTGTAATAGATGTATTTACTAGACTGATTAGAATGGCTACTGGAAGTGGGATGATGGAACCAATGGGTAATTTAGTAGTGGATGGTGGCATTTCTTCTCTACGATATGCAGATAATACTATCATTTTTAGCTATCCTTTAACTCATTTTATCATAGCTCTCAAATCAAAACTTTATGGTTTGAGAATATGTCAAGTTTAAAGATAAATTTCAACAAGAGCTTCGTCATGTTAGTGGGGGATCAGGTTATAATATAAATGAAGTCGCTTCGACTCTTAATTATAAAGTTTGAAATTTCCCTTTATCATATATGGGAATGCTCACAAGGCCAAATGCATTAAAACATGATGACCAGTTGCCTTTGATTGATAAGATAGGTTCTAGGTTAGCAAGATGGAAAAGTCATACATTATTTAGAGCTAGGAGACCGGTTTTGATGAACTCTGTTCTTACTGCTTTACCGATGTATTAGATGTCTTTGTATAAGTTCCCTAAGCCGCTGATTAGGAAAATTAACATGGGAAGGAATTAGAGAAGGGGTTCAATAAAGAATTTAATGGCATGGGGAACAATCTGTAAATCAAGGGAGTAGGGAGGTTTGGGTGTGATCGACCTGCATGACTTGAATTGTGCTCTTTTATGCAAATGGCTTTGGAGGATTACTGATAATAACAATTCACTACGGAAATTGTGGATATAGAATAAGTATTATAATGGGAATTTCAATATTGTTATCTCTAATATAAATCATCTACCTAATACTGGACTCCTATAGTAAGACTGAAAAATGTGTTTAAAATAGGTTTGAGATGGATTATTGGAAATGGTGAAAATATATTATTCTGCCACAATGTTTGGATTGCAAATATACCATTGAAAAGTCTTTTTCTTGAACTATTCAATATATCACTGTGTCAAAATACTAGAGTAAGTGAGGTTTTTCGAAGAGAAAGAAATGGTTAGAGGTGGAATCTTGTTTTTAACAGAATACTAGCGGGAGATGTGATGTTTTAATACTGCAATTTAACAAGTCTGTTGGAGCAAGTATCAATGCAAAAATGGCGGGGATAAAGTAGAATGTACAGTGAGAAAAGATGGTAATTTCGACGTTAACTCTTTATACAAATTAATGGACTTTGGAGGTATTAAAGTGAAATTCTACAAAACTTTGTGGAAGACACGTGTACCACCAAAAGTGAAGATGCATATGTGGTTAACTATTAAGAAAAGATTAAATATTAAAGTCTTACTTATTCGCAAGTGTCTAAAGACACAACCTCGGTGTTTTTTCTGCATGCATAGAGAGGAAGATACAAATCACTTATATTTTTAATGTCCCTATTCCTATCTACTGCGGATCAAGTGCATTCAGTGTTTTCACTTTAGGTCTATTCCTCATTTCTTTGATTAATATTGGTATTGGGTAGAAGATAGAAAATTGATTTCTAATAAAGTTGATAGAGCTTTAGCTGACTTGATCATTAGGAGTGTTACTTGGGTGATATGATATAAAAGAAATAATAGATGTTTTAATCATAAAGATAAAACTTTTGATGTGTTACTTAGACTTCCTATATCTAGTATATCATGTTGGATTAAAATTATATTATGGGCACATATGTTAAAGTGTATAATGCTATTAAAATTAAGGTATAAAACATTAAGCTGTATTTACAATTTAATGAGGGGCTAAATTGTAAATAAGTAATAACTAATTTTTGTCCGTTATTTAAACGGTTGTGGTCCCCAGAAAACAGTACGTTCTTTATTTTCTTCTTCCCCATCAGAAGAAAAACATCGACAGAAGGATAAACTGTTTTTCTGGAAGATTGCAAACCCATATACAATTGAATCAATGGACTCCGGTATGCTTCCGCTAATCTTCGTTTGTTTGTGGTTTTAGTCTCTCTTGAATTGATTAGGGCTAAATTGAAATTATCAACAATTGGTATCAAAGCAAACCCTAAATTAATTCATGAGGATTTGATATTAATCCTGAAACCCATTTTATACTATGCGATAGCATTGCTGGTTATGCGTTTTGCTTGGAATCATTGAAATTTTTTTTGCAGTAACTTGCGTTTTGGATCTGCACACATTTTCCAGTTTTTTATTAAGTGTATGGTATTTAGTTTTACTATTTGCACAGAGATTTCTGTGTTCTATTAATGCATAGAAAGCATACAGAGATTGTGAATATGTACATTCTTAAAGTGAATTAAATGCAACAGACGTGGGTATTTGAGTGCCAAAATATTGATGCTCATTTGGTATTCATGTGTTCCTTTTCTCATCTCAATTGCATTGAAACATTTAATTATCAGATAAAGCATAATTTATCGTGTAAAGTTCAACACAGAAAGGACAGATAGAGTGAAATGCAAAACGTCACTTCCAATTTCATTCTGTATAAAGACAATTTATGTACCAGATGCATGAATAAGCACATCACTATGAGATAAACTATTGATGTAAATGTTAAAGAGAAAACTAAAATGGATAAAAAATAATGTGAAAAGTGGTACAGAGTACATATTCAGAAGATAAGGAAATAATATGCATTTTGAGTTTGCTGTGTTCCAAAACTAAAATGGAAATAAAAATGCCTCCCCAAAGCTATTTGCTCAAATAAACTTCTACATAAAATTGTAGAATTGCGGCACTAGAAATGAACAAATTTAAAGTTTGGTTATCAACATAGTTCAAACAAGGCTGCACCTAAAATTATGTGCAGTTTCATGAAACTATGTAGATTAACTAAAAAAAAAAAGAAAAAAAAATTTGAAATTTATATTCAAATATGGTTTCTGATTTTCTTAAGGATATTTTATATTTTAAATAGTTTAATTGAAACAAAATATCGCCAAAGCGATCATTTCTGCGTATTATTCTAATTAAAATATTAAAATAATTGTGTGTATGTAGTTCATGCATTTATTAACGAGCCCAAAGGTGAATTAATATTTGGCCGAATTTCATACATACTTGTGGTGATAAATGTGTGACAATTATAAGGTATTTTATGTGAGCAATATAACAGTCCAAAGATTGCATATTGTTTGACAAAATTTATTGGCAACATTTGATTGCTACAACAAGAGTACTGCTTACAGTTAATATTACTGTCCAAAGACTTGATATTAACGATGTGTTTGGTATCTTGAAATGTGATTAACCATTATTTGAATTTATTGTTTTATATGAAGTCGTTAAAGACATGTAATTTATATAATTTTATTCGTTTTCTGTTTCAGCTGTTGCTACTGTATCTGCTAACCTTAATTCAGTACCGGTCCTTAATGGTAATAACTTTAAGGACTGGAAGGAGAACATATTAATTGTTCTTGGTTGCATGGATTTGGACCTTGCATTAAGGATGGATCGGCCTGCTTCTCTTACAGATGCTAGTACCTCCGATGAAAGGAGAATTTTTGAGAAATGGGACCGTTCAAATCGCATGAGTCTTATGATCATTAAACGAAGCATACCTGAGGCTTTTAGGGGTGCGGTATCCGAGGAGATTACCGATGCCACAGATTTCCTTGCTGAAATTGAGAAACGCTTTGCCAAAAGCGATAAGGCGGAAACAAGTACTCTTTTGAAGAAACTTATTTCCATGAGATTCAAAGGCAAGGAAAACATAAGGGAGTACATTATGGAAATGTCTCACATTGCTTCAAAATTAAAGACACTAAAGCTTGAGCTTTCGGATGACTTGCTTGTGCATTTAGTGCTTATCTCGCTTCCTCCACAATTCAGTCAGTTTAAAGTCAGTTACAACTGTCAAAAGGAGAAGTGGACTCTCAATGAGCTCATTTCATATTGTGTACAAGAGGAAGAAAGGCTGAAGCAAGATAAGACTGAGAATGCTCATTTGGCAAGCACCTCTAAAGGTAAGGGTAAGAAAAGGAAATTTAACAATGAAGCTGCTAAGGATTCAGATCAAAAGAAACAACAAAAGGAAAAGGATGGCTGTTTCTTTTGCCACAAGTCTGGACACATGAAGAAAGAATGTACCAAATATCACGCATGGCGTGCAAAGAAAGGTACATTTGTTACTTTGGTCTGTTCTGAGATTAATTTATCTTCAGTACCTAGAAACACTTGGTGGATAGATTCTGGTGCTACTACTCACATAAGTGTTTCTATGCAGGGTTGCCTGAGCTGCCGAAAGCCAAATGATGGTGAAAGACACATCTTTGTGGGCGATGGACAGTCGGTAGAAGTAGAAGCAATTGGACATTTTAGATTGTTGTTAGAAACTGGTTTTTATTTGGATTTAAAAGACACTTTTGTTGTACCGTCATTTAGACGGAATTTGGTTTCTGTTTCTGTGTTGGACAAATTTGGATATTGTTGTTCATTTGGAAACAATCAGTTTGCTTTGTCTTTGAATTCAAATGTTGTTGGAACTGGTTATTTAAATGCTTATGACAATCTTTATTTATTGGAAACAGTTGCATCTTATAATGAAACCTTGCATGTAGATTCACGTGGTACTAAACGTAAATTAAATAAGGAAAATTCAGCATCCTTGTGGCATAAGCGCTTAGGTCATATCTCAAAAGGTAGAGTTGAGCGCTTAGTGTCTAATGGCATTTTAGAATCTCTTGACTTCACAAATTTTGATGTTTGTATAGATTGCATCAAGGGAAAACAGACCAAAACTAAGAGATTAGGTGCCAATAGAGCTACAGATGTCTTAGAATTGATTCATACAGACATTTGTGGGCCATTCCCTACGGCATCTTGGAATGGTCAACAATATTTCATAACGTTCATAGATGATTACTCACGTTATGGGTACCTATATCTCATTCATGAAAAATCACAGTCACTGGATGTGTTCAAAGCTTATAAAGCTGAAGTTGAGAATCAACTAAACAAAAGAATTAAAAATGTCAGATCTGATCGTGGTGGTGAGTACTACGGTCGATATGACGGCTCAGGTGAACAACGTCCAGGACCGTTCGCTAAATTCCTAGAGGAATGCGGTATTGTCCCACAGTATACCATGCCAGGATCACCTAGCATGAATGGTGTTGCTGAAAGACGAAACCGAACTCTTAAGGATATGGTAAGGAGTATGATTTCTCATTCCACCTTACCTGAGTCTCTCTGGGGAGAAGCATTGAAGACAGCAGCTTATATTCTCAATAGAGTACCAACTAAAGCAGCTGCAAAAACACCTTATGAACTTTGGACAGGTCGAAAGCCTAGTCTAAAGCACTTTCACATTTGGGGTTGTCCAGCTGAGGCAAGGCCTTATAGGCCACATGAAAAGAAGCTGGATTCCAAAACAGTGAGCAGCTATTTTATTGGTTATTCTGAGCGTTCTAGGGGCTATAAGTTTTATGATCCCATAGCTAAGAATATTTTTGAGACGGGAAATTCAGTATTCTTTGAGGATATTGAGTTTGGGGGGAGAAATAAAGTTAAAGACATTTCTTTTGAGGAGGAATTGGATTCAAACCCAGTTCCTATTATCACTTTTGACAATGTTATACAGTTGCCTACACCAATCATTGATCAAGAAGTGATTCTGGAACCTCAACAAGACAATGTTATACAACCCCTTATTCAAAATGAAGCCATTGTTCCAGAAGAACAAACTCAACAACCTCAAGAACCAGTGCCATTAAGGAGGTCCATGAGAGAAAGGAGAAGTGCTATTTCAGATGATTATATTGTATTTCTCCAAGAACAAGAGAATGATACTGCAATGATGGAAGATGACCCAATCAACTTTCATCATGCTATGAAAAGTGCTAACTCTCAAAAGTGGATGGATGCCATGAATGAGGAGTATAAGTCCATGCAAGACAATAAAGTTTGGGAACTTGTCCCATTACCAGAAGGTGCAAAACCAATTGGTTGTAAATGGATATTTAAAACCAAGAGGGATGCAAAAGGTAATGTGGAGAGGTATAAAGCACGTCTTGTAGCAAAAGGCTATACTCAAAAAGAAGGCATTGATTTTATAGAGACTTTCTCTGCAGTTTCATCGAAAGACTCTTTTAGAACAATTATGGCGCTTGTTGCTCATTTTGATCTTGAGTTACATCAGATGGATGTTAAGACGGCGTTTCTCAATGGAGACATTGATGAGACAATTTATATGGTACAACCAGAAAACTTTGTGCCAGGAGATCCAAAGAATATGGTTTGCAAGTTAACAAAATCCATCTATGGACTTAAGCAAGCTTCTCGTCAATGGTACCACAAATTCCATCAAGTAATCATCTCGTTCGGTTTTGAGACAAATATTGTCGATGATTGTGTGTATCACAAGTTCAGTGGGAGTAAACATATATTCCGGTTCTATATGTCGATGACATTTTGCTTGCCACTAACGATATATGCTTATTGCACGAAACCAAGAAATTTCTATCTAAACATTTTGAGATGAAAGATCTTGGTGACGCCTCTTTTGTATTGGGTATTCAGATATTTCGAGATCGATCTCGGGGTATTCTTGGATTATCACAAAAGAGCTATATTGATAAAGTACTCAAAAGGTTTGGCATGCAAGATTGTAGACCAGGAAATACCCCTGTTGCTAAAGGAGATAAATTCAGTCTTAGTCAGTGCCCTAAAAGCAATCTTGAAATCCAAGAAATGCAAAAGATTCCCTATGCTTCAGCCGTTGGGAGTCTAATGTATGCACAAGTATGTACACGTCCAGATATTGCATACATTGTTGGGATGTTAGGCAGATACTTAAGCAACCCTGGTATAGACCATTGGAAAGCAGCCAAGAGGGTTATGAGGTATCTTCAGAGAACAAAAGATTACATGCTCACTTATAGAAGATCAGGTCATTTGGAGGTCGTAGGGTATTCTGATTCTGATTTTGCTGGATGCCAAGATAGCAGAAAGTCTACATCTGGCCATATTTATCTATTGGCAGGAGGAGCTATATTCTGGAAAAGTGTTAAGCAAACACTTGTTACTGCTTCCACTATGGAAGCAGAATTTGTAGCATGTTATGAGGCATCAAATCATGGAATATGGCTGCGAAACTTTGTCACTGGGCTGCGCATTTTGGAAAATGTAGAAAGACCACTGAAGTTATATTGTGATAATAAGTCAGCAGTGCTATATTCTAACAATAATAAAAGCTCAACTAAGTCGAAGCATATTGACATAAAATATTTAGTTGTGAAAGAAAGAGTGCAGAGTGGACATATATCAATAGAGCATATTGGAACAAACTTCATGATAGCGGATCCGCTCACAAAAGGTTTACCGCCCAAGGTCTTTCATGAGCACATTGCTCATATGGGTGTTGTATTGCTTGAGGATATTGTGGTTTAGTGGGAGTTTGTACTATATGTGCTGTATATTTGATTTGTATATTTGATTTAAGACATTTATGTATTTGACTTTCTGATCAGAAGTAAAAAATTCATTCACTCTGTTTTATTGTTTTGATTCTGACCTCACTTAAGCTTAAGGAGGACCAATTGAAAATAGGTTGATCTATGTCATTTGACTGTGTATATGTATGTGACCACTGATGGGTTTAGTCATGATTAATATGGCGAGACCACTGTGATCCTATATAAATGTGGTTAATGGACAAGATTGTTAAAGATTACCTTTATTTACAGCAAATTTTGAGCTCATATGGTTGTACATTTATAAGGAAACATATGTTGCCCAAGTGGGAGATTGTTGGATTAAAATTATATTATGGGCACATATGTTAAAGTGTATAATGCTATTAAAATTAAGGTATAAAACATTAAGCGATATTTACAATTTAATGAGGGGCTAAATTGTAAATAAGTAATAACTAATTTTTGTCCGTTATTTAAACGGTTGTGGTCCCCAGAAAACAGTACGTTCTTTATTTTCTTCTTCCCCATCAGAAGAAAAACATCGACAGAAGGATAAACTATTTTTCTGGAAGATTGCAAACCCATATACAATTGAATCAATGGACTCCGGTATGCTTCCGCTAATCTTCGTTTGTTTGTGGTTTTAGTCTCTCTTGAATTGATTAGGGCTAAATTGAAATTATCAACATATCATTCTGGCTAGGTGGAGCTTTTGCTTATGGGTAGGAGTGGAGTGTAATTCTTCCCGAGTTGGAGAAAAGAGTTAGAGAGAGCATGGACTCTATTAGCAAAAGCTTGGTTAGAAGGAGGAGTAGTGATGAAGGTGCCTGATATGTTGCACTTTCCCTTCATCTTGTTCTGTTCGCATTTATATGGTCTGTAGTACATATATATGTGTTGTTTGTATGTAGTAGGTTCGACTTTTGTGGTTGTTCGTATGCTGTAAAATGCTTAGGGGTATTTGTGTTTCAGTTGTAGTTTTAGGGTTATGTAATTTTTTTAGTGTTGTGTATGTATTAATCATGTGGCTGTTGTATGTATTTTAATTGTGTTTTGGTGGTTGTATTTTAGTTTATGGAAACCTTGTAATCTATGTGGTTAATGTTGTTGTTATCTCTTTTTTTTTTTTTTTTTGAAAACCAAAAAGAATCCGGCGGGTTGGTAAACTTCTAAGGAGTGTATAGTAAAACCGTCCGCTAATCCAAACCCCGTACCCCTGGGTAAATTTACGTAGAATAAGTAAACGTATGATAGGAATTGAATCTGTATCTTTTTAACAAAATCCAAATCTCCTTTGTACTACGGCACAGTCGCAGATCTAAAAAAACAAAAAATGCTATTCCCGAACTGAACGGTCCCGACCAATTTTTTTCACCCGTTAATGAAAAGGCCATTTTTTAATTGTTCTGTTCTTCCTCAAATATTCATTTCCCTTAGTTTGAGATATACAAACTGAATCGCGTCGCCTGAATGGCTGGATATACCCACGGTCGGCGTTGACCGTTCCTTCCGACCAGGGTTTCCAAGCCCTTACGAATACGAAACTCTGGCATGTCTCCTATAACACTGCCCCTAATTTGAATCAGCTCAATTTTCGTTGAATGACCATTGCCTGATTTTCCAGATTTACCAATAGTCGACCTTCAACGCTAAACACTGACCGCTAATCACAAGTGTGGTATCGGGTAAGTTTTCAAACCCTAAATTTATGCCATTTTCCTATTTATAGGATTTCGTTCCACATGGTTGTAATTGATTGTAGAATTTTACAACTTTCAAATACTTGGTAATTTTTATTCATTTCATAGCTTTACTATTGTGGATTATTCAGCAGAAGTGGTACGAGATCACTAATATTTGTTATTTATGCTTATATGGGTCCGAGTGTTGAGTTTCGGCATTTCCGCGTACCGTATGCATTCGCTTTACCGTGTCTAGCTAGAGTTAATAGTCGAAGTCTTTCATGTCGGCATCCCGATTGAACATCCCTCCGTCACCTACCATCGGGAATATCATTTAGTCTTGGCAACACAATGTAACAAAAGGAATCACCAATGTTACGTGCCACCAATCCTATATATATACCATGATTATTTTAGATATCCTACGATGTGAGACTTTGAACATGTTCAATCCACGCATCCACTCCATTTACAGTGCAAGTCACACCTAACACTGAGTTATGCTTGGACAGTGCAAACTCTTACATTTTTCTGCTTTAGATTACAAATGATTTTAATCATTCATATCATAAGTTTATTTCTTATACCCATTTGTACATTTGACAAATATAATTTTCCATGTTAAAATGCATGGTCATTGAGATTGCTACCAATTGTACCTTGAGAATGAATATAAAATTCACAATGCAAATGCTTTTGTACTATGCATAAAGAATCATTTAAATTTGATATTGTTAACTGTCACTCATTTTACAGCGTGTAACTATTTATCCTTGTCAATATTTTTAATATGTTTAAGCATTTTCGTGTTACTTAAATTATTTTTCCTTAAAGGGATTTTTTTTGTGTGGAAGTCTTTTGTTTGATAATGGCTATTATATTATTTTTCATTTATATACTTTCTTTAGTTTTCATATTATTTTCTATATGCCAATTTAGGAAATTTAGTTTTGCATTTGACTTCGTAGAAGCACATACATTCTAAGAATACGTTTATGATGCTATGATATATCAATTTATGTTGCATTGTGTTTATAGTACTAAAGAACAAATGTGATTTACTAGCATTGGGAATCATGTTAATAGTACAAGACGACTATTTTTCTTTTCCGTCGTACTTTTTGATCCTTTATAATGCAACACATCTATAAATCTTATATATATTATTAGAACTAGGTAAACAAGGTATGAATGGTGAACATACTATGTGGAAACCGGATGCGCAGTTAGTGTTGGGGCATGGTTTTAGATTGATATATCAGAGGTAGATATATATTCTTAAGCACCATTATTGTATGCATATGCGAATAATACTACCATAGATCATTGACCAATTAAGAGTATTATGCTTTTTTATACGTATGTTTGTCCTTTTTTAAATTTAAAAATAAGTTTGGTCAGGATTACTTCCTTTTTATCGTCATACTGCCACATACTCATAAAATTTAGTCGATTCTTTGTCTGTTCACTTCCAAAGTCTGGTGAAGTTACGACATATAAAAAAAAAATCCCGAAATCATGATTACCAGTTGAGATGTTCTTCTCATACCGTCATTGATTATTACATTGAATGCGAGTACAAACTGTTGGCTGACATTTCATTTTAATTAACATCTGTTCTTAAAGGTTCTATAATTAAAACCATAATCTTGATGTACAATTTTCGTTTATTGCTACAATGTCAAAAGTACGAGAGGGGAAAAGGAATGTAAAGAATAGAGTTCTAATGTCATCGCCTTTGCTTATCTCAGAAAAACGAGCAAATTTCTCATTATATTGACCACCATTGATTTCCACAATCATTTTACCCAATAGAAACTACATTATTTCCTGTCTTATAGTTAGTTCTGGCAGATTTATGTGTGTTATCTTTTCCGCAGCAGCATATCAAGAAAATTAAGCAGGTTGACCTAAAACCTGAGAAGAAAATTACTGATATAATTTCAAGCATCATAATATAATATCAGTGTCATCATTAAATATGCATACATACATGTTCTATTTGGTAAGTTGTTGTGTACAATACAAAAAGCTTGCTTACTAAATTTTTAACGTTAAATGTTAGGTATAAGAAAGTGATGTAATACTTTTTAGAAAAATAGAAAAAGATGTAATACGATTCAAATGACTTGTGCACGGAATACAGCTATATATGTAGGCAAAAAATTGTATAGTATATCAAAAAAATTATCATGTATGCTGGGACATCTATTACATGAGCAGTAATTTCTTATTCAACATTATAAACTAAATGTTTATGTGATTTGTTTGCCCCTGCCTAAGTTTTGAAACTATTAAGAGCTCTTTTAACTACAGTAAAAGAACATAATGCATGGCCGATGGTCCATGATGAAGAAAGTATATACCGACATAGGAAGCACCGCAAATAGCATTTTCTTGCCAATCTATGTGCTTAATTCTGCAATCTGTTGTTATGTGCATTTACACTATTCCACTACAAGGAAAAGACTGTTTAGCGTTGACACTTAGCCGACTCGAGCCGACTCCGGTTGATTCTAGCTGACGCTAAATAGCTCGTCGTCAAGTGAAATGGTGACGGCAATGGGGATGGATCCATCTCCTAGTTTAGCGTCGACTAGAATCGGCTAGCCGACTCCGGCCGAAGCCAAGTGTAGTCCACGTGTAAAAAACTAAATGACCCATAGGCCGTCCCTAACCGACGCTATTCTGGGTAAATTTTTCTGCATTTCCAATAGCCATTTCTACCTTCCATCCACACAATCATATATATTCTTCAAATATATTTCACCAAACAACAATATACATCACATATATGCCCAACTAAGAACCACAAAACATCACTATACATCTCCAAACGTCCATCATCACAAATATCCATAATATTTACAAAATTCAACCAAAAGTTCATCAAATATACAAGACATTCATAGTTCATCAGAAAACATATATGAAAACTTACTACACTCGCTCCAATCATCAACGGTGTCAGATCCCTGTGATGGCAACAAATTCACCCCGTGCTCTGCCAAGTAAGCAGCAATCGCCTCATCTAGTTGCTGCTTCAATCCAGTCTTCCTCCAATTGTTCAACTCGATGACTTGTGCTTGCAGGGCCGCTATTGTTTCTTCAGACTGTTGTTTATTGTAAGCGGCTTGCGTTGCGGCCTGTGTATTAATAAATTCATAGTTATAGTTTATACGTAATATTCAATAAAATTTATAAACTGGTTAATGAATTAATTAAATTAAATTAATATTACCGCTTGATTTCCATATCCATACTGTCTATTTCTGGTCGGCGGGTCGTTATGAGCGAATATCCTGTCCGTCTCCTTAACGGTCAACTAATCCCTGCCAGACTCTGCAATCACGCGAGCAATCTTCTGATCGCATCTCTCCTGCATTTAGAAATATAATTTTGAGAAGATGAATATTCATTTTAATGTATTATTAAATAAGAGAAAAAATTTATAATCTTCATACCTGAATGTTCGCTGATTTGGCGACTGACCATTCATATGTTACCGTGCCATCTTCATCTGTATGCTCAAAGGCGTGTGTTCGGGTGAAGACGTCCAAATGAGATGATGCAATACCACTTCTCTCCCTCGTTTGAAATTAGATATGATTAAAGAATATATATATACACACACATATATACATATATATAACTAAACAATGTTACAAGTAAATTACAAATAATAATTTTTATATTTACCATTTCTTCTCTATATTGCTGAAAAGACTTGGATTCACCGCGGTGTGTTGCAGGATTTCTAAGCCTATTTGCGAAGTTCGTTGATGCTACTGTCTGTATAATTTAACTATTATATAAACATTTAATGAATTTAATTATAGACATATGAAAGTAGAAAATTTACCTTCACGTCTTCACTTTCCAAATGTTGTACAAACCACGCATACAAATTTTCGCTCATTCAGTTTGGCGTTTAACCGGCCTCTTTCATCTTGGAGAGCGTACCTCTATTAGTTTTTTCTCATCTTCCTCTCCCAGTCCGTCCTGAACGTCCCGAGATCTTTGAGATCCACAATAATGGACGCCTGCACTTTGAAATTTAAATGAATTATATAAATTGTACATTAATTTTCAAAGATCAATATGCCAATCTCAAATTAATTAGAATTTTATACTTACCTGGAGGTCAGCCCATATGGCATCTCTGATATAAAGTGGGATCCTATCCCCATGCCCCCACAAGTTCCTCATCATATTACGGTAGCTGTTGTGAGACACAGCTAGAATAGGCTCGGACGGTTGTAAATCGAAACCCCTGAATACATTTTGATGTTGTCAGTTAATAAATCATAAATATACTAGTAGCATGCACTAAATAATATAATGAAGTTGCATTAAATTAAATACTTACCCTCCATCGGTCTTTGGCACTAAGTATGCTCTTTGGCGATTATCGGCCGTACTACTACTACCTCTCCAAGAGCAGGGCATCGTGAACCTTTGGACCGCCTGCTGTGTGACATAACATCTGCTAAAAACATGCATATATATATATATATATATCATTTCATATAATTAAAAAAACATATATCATTTCATAACTAGAAAACATGCCTGGTTAATAATCACATACATATTGTTCACAGCTGAATAATAAAAGAATAATATAACAAACGATACGAATTTCCATTACATTAACACAGGTTTTAGAATTGACATAATACAACAAACGATACAAATTTCCATCTTATATACATACATCATCACTAATTAATAATCAATCTTTGTCGTTTTCTGATTCTGACTCGGTCTCGCACTCTATATCTTCATTTCCCTCTAAAGTCTCAAATGCTTCTATTAGAATCTTTGATTCATCGTTCAAAGGCTCTATATCAGCATGATCATCATTTATTATTAATTCATTATTTGGATTAAGATCTGCTTGATAAGCTGATTCGTTTGGAATATTATTTCCGTCAAGTGTAAATTTTGTCTTTGTTTTTTAAAATAGCCGACCAGTCTGCTTTATCTCGTTTTAGTGATGGATACGGAGCAAAATAAACCTGTAATGCTTGTTTGGCTAACATGAAATGATCATACGTTACATCAGAAGTTTTATGTGATTATTATTGTATTTTCTAATCTAATAAAGCCTTTTGAGACTAAAGGCTTTGTTGTTGTCTTATTTTCGTTTAAATTATTTATATGAATAGAGATAGACTACAATAAGTAAGAAGTTTATTTATAAATTATTTCCTTTAAATCATTTATATTAAGATGTTTACTACATACAAAGCAATAAATATCCAAATAGTCGCTTCACCTTGGCGCCAGAAATAAACGGTAGTGCATCGAGGCGATACGCCCTTCGTATAATATCGGCATGGCCCAAATGGACCGGCTACTGAGACTTTCCAGGTATTTATACCCAAACACATGGCACACAGGCCAGTCAAACAACACTCGACGACCAAGTCGTCCTCACTCAATCCAAATACAAGGCGCACATGCCAGTCAAACAACACTCAACGGCCAAGTCGTCCTCACACAATCCAAATATAAAATATAAGGGATCGATCGAGAATAAAATTCAAATTCACACTTTCACACTTTCAAATTCCCAATTCCCAATTCCCAATTCTCACTTTCACACTTTTAAAGTCTAAATACCTACACCAATTATTCCTGATTCACACTTTCAAATTCAATAATTTCATACTAAAAATAACCTAATACACTAAATTAGCAATACCTACACCTAATTATCATCACAATAATGTAAATTTAAACCTAATTAAACAATTTAATTCGAAATCATGGTTTAGAAAATTACCAAATTCAAGAAGAAGAGGAGATTCCGGTGAGTTCTAGGCTTCTACGGTGATGACGACGGAGGGTGACGGTTGGAGAGGGTCGGAATCGGTGATGGGGAAGAAAAAAATTATTTTTTTAATAAGCAAAGGAAGTGAGGAAGAAGGTCTCGGCTGAAACCGGTATACTTGACATGGCGTCGGCTAGCAGCCCGTTTAGTGACGGCTAGGGTCGGCCCGTATATATATATTTTTTAAATTCCTTTTTTACACATATTTCATTTAAAAAAAACACTACTATAATATAAAAAAATTGGCATTTATTATTATTATTGACCCAATTATGACGGGTCATGATAGGTTAAATTGGCATTTCGATGATATATGTTCGTATAATTCAAAAAATTTCTTTGTTGAAAATCTAACTCGCACGACAATTCGGTGCTACTTTTAGTCGATCCTCATACAAATTCGATAAATGTGGTTATATGTAAAATTTTAAAGAATTAAAATAATTTTTTAAACCGTTTGGCAATCATTAATGAATTTTTAAATGTATTTGGTATAATAAAATCATATAAAATAAAAATACAGCGTAAAAACAAATTCTTTGAATCTTATGTCAATCTAAGGTATTTTAGACATGTTTGAAAAATATGATTTAAAAATAAACGAATCTGAGGTGTCGATCTTGAATTTTAAATTTATGGCCATTCGTGGACTTTCGGACAAAATACCCTTCGTTTGAAGGCCGAACGACCTTCAAACGAGACCAAATTTGAACCAGTGATGCTTCGTAGTATTTTAATCTACAAAATGACATATTTGTTTGATATTTTTATTTTCGATGATTTTTTTGCGAATCCAACCGTACGGATTCGATTAAAACACTGCGAATCATCACTGGTTTAAATTTGGTTTCGTTTGAAGGTCGTTCGGCCTTCGAACGAAAGGTTTTTTGTCCGAAAGTCCATGAATGGTCATAAATTTGAAATTCAAGATCGACACCCCAGATTCGTGTATTATTAAATCATATTCTGTAAATATGTCCAAAACACATTAGATCGACATAAGATCCAAATAATTTATTTTTACGCCGCATATTTTATTTTATATAATTTTGTTATACCAAATACATTTAAAAATTCGTAATTGATTACCCAACGGTTTAAAAAATTATTTTAATTCTTTAAAATGTTACATATAATCACCTTTATCGAATTTTTATAACGGATGGACTAAAGGTAGCATCGAATTGTCGTGCGAGTTAGATTTTTAACAACGATAACTTTTCGAATTACACGAACATATATCATCGAAAATACCAATTTAACCTATCGCGACCTGTCATTGGGTGAATATTAATAATCATACATGTCAATTTTGTTTTTTTGCCATTTTAGTAGTGTTTTTAATTTTTTCAAACAAAATAGATATATATAAGAGTTAGGTTGGGAAAATTATTAAATAGACGACGCTAGTCGACTCGGGCCGTTGCAGGTCGTCCCCAGCCGACGCAAAATTTAATAGAAATTTCACTGTCCCTAGCCGACTCCAAAATGGAGACGTAGCCGACTCCAGCCGACTCCATACTCCGACCGACTCCATAGTCCGTCCCCATTTTAAAGTATTCTAGTAGTGATTAAGATTCTTGCATTTTCATATTTTAGGGATTGAGACATAGATGTTTTCAAGCTGATGAAAACCTAACTAAAATTGTGTTGTGATTTCTAAAATGGTAGCGTGATTTATGGATTGCCAAAAATGGCTATTTTGTTCAAAGTAGAACAATTTGTGTTGGTGGATTCTTTCTGCTTACTTTTCTCTGTTTTTTTTCTTCCTAAATATGGTTTTCCGTTTTCCTTTCCTTTTAGGCATTAGTTTGGCAGCGCAATGTTTATTGCATCCAATTTGGGTATTATATGTGAGTTTTAAATATCCTTTTAAGGAACCTATATATTTTCCATATTGTTATTTTCCATAATATTATTTTGTGATTATCTCGGTGTATGTTCTTTAGGAATCGTTAAGAAAACTAGAAAAAGCGAATAATGTTTTTTAGTACTCATTTCCTTTATAATATCTGACACACCTTCACATTTTGTTGATAAGTAAGGTTGAGGTAAAATATTGTATACGGACAACCTTATATCATAATGAGTTGCAAATGATAAAATCCAATGGAAGGCAAATATATAGGATAAATTAGTCAACCAAAGTTAGAGATTAGATAAGTGCACAAACAGATAGTGAATCTGCAATTATAGCGGGAGCCAACCCATTGGTATCTATTTCGACGTGATTTGTAAGTTGTTATATAATTCTGTCTTCTTCCATTTTCTTGGCTTTTAGTTCTGTTACAATGTGCGCCTTGAGAAAAAAGGTTTTTTTGCCTTGTGCTCATGAATGAATATTTTGATATACTAAACATGTAACATATTGCTAAATTTAATTAACAGTTAAATACAAAAGGAATAGTTGCCTATTGTAATTGCTTGCATGTCCATACAACATAACTTCCAAAAAGTAATTCTCATGCACCCCTTAACAATTAATAAATGCAGATTATAAAACATTGTTCTTAAATTTTTTCACTGATATACCTGATTTCAAATCTAAATAATAATACTCGACCAACATAATTTTTTTGTAGTTTTTTCTAAATTGTTTAAAAATGTTGTAAACGCCTACAGACTAAAAGATAAAATTTAACATAATATTACAATAAGAATCATTTAATTATTTGTTGAAATTTGAAACTAACAACGCAATTAACTAAAGAATACCAACCAGGCGTCCTTAAGTTCATAGGTTTAACCTATGTAGAACTGAAATTTTGCTTCTTCAAATGATTTTAACTAAGTGGAGCAAGTATACCATGTAAACATAAGTAACCGTAACCGTAAATGAGTGTTCGTTGTATGGTGGTAGAAAGAAGGCTGTAACGCACTGTGGATATGATATATCATGTGGATACTATCTGTAAGTACTTGCTAATGTAGTTTGGTAGCTTAACGAATTAAAACATTTCCCCCACTGTTTTCATTTCGTGTTGATGTTAAAAAAATAACAACGTGGGTTTCAATTTACAAAAAATGGTATGATCTTTTTATTACATTAGTATTGCTTTGCATCATATTATCTATTGTAATAATTTATCACTGTATGGTAATATGTTTCTTCAAATCCCAAATATTTTTCTTACTTGAAATGTTGTAGTTAAAATTGGCTACATGGTTCATTTTTGAGTGGTTAAAGATGTAATGATCCCGGATTTTAACTAAGTTTAAATGGATAATTAATTTAATTTTTGAATAAAATTTGTGAAATTAATTGGGAAATTGATTGAATTTATAAAATATATTTATGTAATTCATTTGGTATGTATGCAAACTTGAAAATAAACTTTGTAAAATACAAAGTGAATACATAAGACAAAAGACAAGTAACAAGAAGAGATAAAAATATACTCAAGTATTCAAACAAATAAAAGACAAGTATGTAGACATAATGAAACAACACAATAACAATTAATAAAAGAAATATCTTCAGCCTATCAGCTACCAGAAAAGGAAGAAGCAAAAAAAAAAAAAAAGACAAATGATAATTAATGCATGAGGTCCTTAGGACACAACTTCTCATTAATGCAACCCACAATACAAGTAACATCAGCCACCATAAAAGAAAAAAAAATCTCTACCTATTGTACAACAAGATTTCAATCACCTGTAAGCTTCATTCCTTTTATATCCATCACACTCTTCATCATTTCGTCCATTCCAAGCTGAAGAAATCTGAAGAAAATATCATATTCATACTTAAACAAAGATTCAGCTCAAACTTCAGTATAATAACAATTTAAATCAACTCAAACAAGAGTATTTAAGAAGAAGATTTTCAGCTAGCAACTTCAAAGGCTGTTTCAAATACAGGAGCAAGTTCTGTTCTTCTTCCTAAAAATACTATGAGCAAACTCTTTTTTTACTAGACCTCTTTGTTTCTTTTACCTATGAGTAAACATAATTTTAAAAAGGCTTTAGTATATTTGAATCTGAGATATTCATAAATCATTTTATATTACATATGTAAATTTATATAAACATATATAGCCCTGTATATATGAATTGCTCTATGAAATCTTGTCTATTGTTCTTGCTGTTTGGATTTACAAGGTATAATAGTTATTCAAAAATTCAAACTTCTTCATTAAATCATTTATAGGCCTACAGTTTAAAGTAAAAGAAGTTGTTCAAAGCTAAAGCAAGCCTTTAAAATTTGTTTTAAACATATTAGTGAAGATATATCAACTGGGAATCTGTTTTACAGTCAATATGCATCATTATGTCAAAATTTAAATATGATAAATTGTTGATTCAATTATATAATCTGAATCTACCTTCGAAAATGAGATTTTTAAAACAAAAATGGGATTTTTTAGTTAAAGTATTTTATTAGCAATCTGTAGTTGATCAGGAAATACATTTTGATCAAATTCTGGTGGCCGAAGAATTTTCGAATGGTGAAACTTGGCATAGAGTAAGTACGTCCATCAATGATTTCAGGAAAAATGAAAACAAAATTTTTTGTTGCAAGAATTGATAGGACGAAGTGAAACTAGGGTTTAAGGACTGTGTAGAGTGGCGTTTGGGTTTCGAGCTCGTGCACGCTCGTCAATGCGTCGAGCGTAGCCAAATTTGGAGAGAATGTTCTTGAGATATGGACGAAGGCATGGCCGAAGCCGTGGCAATTCCGACGGTGGGAACGACTGAGGCGAAGCATTTTGCGGTGGTGTTCAAGCTACAGGTTTTGCGGTGGGAGGCTAAATTTTTATTCTCAGTCGAATTTAAAAATCTAGGTTTGCGAGTTGATTCTGGTGATCATCGTCAACTTGGTGGTGACCTAGACGAAGATCGGGGGTGAACAGGTGGCGCGTGCATGTGCACGGGCACGTTATCGTTGGTGTCAGGTTGATGGTGGAAAGCGATGTGAGTAAATGATCGGGAAAGGTGGGTGAATGCTTCGGTTCGCGCTCGAGTTTGTGAGTAGGTACCTGATGTTTTCGTTTAAACTTACTCAACTGGAAAACGAAAGAAAAAAAGAAGAAGAAGAACGAATGCGAGAGGGAGAGGGGGTTGACTCGTGGAAGATGGAGGAAAACTCGAAGCGTTTCTCGAGTGGAACCGGGTAAATCTCGGGTTTTGTTGTAAAATGGTTTAACTTTACAGATTTAAAGATAAAAATGTTCAACAAGTTTTAGTGTTAACAAGGTAATAAATGTTGATTACTTTAGGTTAAGAATTTGTTTTCAAATTTAAATTAACTAAGTGAATACGTTAGAATGTTTTAAAATCTTAATTAATGTTTTAATTAAGTAAATAATTTAAGTTAAATGTTAAAGTTAATTAACATTAAAGTTTTTATAATTAATAATAGTTTGATTTCAAAGTTAAAGAAGATTTTAAATGTTAATTAAGACAAATAATAATTATTATTATTAGTTGTTTAAAAAAGGGTAATTAAGATGATTAATTAAATTTAAAATTGTAATTAATTAAATGACTAGAAATTAGTCAATTTGAAATTAAAGATTTGATTAAATTCACGATTAAGTGTTTAATCTAATTGTAATTACAAATTGTTAATTAGATAATTAAAGTAAATTAATTTACAATTAGTAGTTAATTAAAGTAATTGATTAAGGAATAATTAATAAAAAAATTAATTAATCATTAACAATAGTTAATCATTGATTTCAATAAATCAATAAAAATAGTCATATGGTTAATTCTTTTAAATCATCTTCTCTTTAAATTGAGGGTGATTGTCATCAAATGTTGTGTACTGGATTGATATATCTGTTTGTGGTGATGACACTGTATGATGTGAATTGCCTTACGCTGTATCGTGATTTGTGATGTTTTCTGGATGTATATGAAAACTCCTTTGCCTGTAAAACAACATCTAAATTTCGATGCGACAGGGAGGCGGATGTCCAGTTGGTTATCCGAAACCCACATCGAATTGTAATGATGAATCTTTGTGATTGATAAATTTATTTTATCTGTGATCTGTGAATGAAGATAAGCGTTATAAATTGTACCGCTTATCGTTATTGATATATCCGTGATGATTGATGTTGTGCACTATTGTGTAAAACCCCTGGACTACACTTGTACACACACAATATGGATTGCACGTGGAAATCGGTTAAGTCACAGATATTTGAATTTTTAAACTAATTTTGAATTTTAATTTTTGAATTCAAATAATTTTCGAAACAGATTGGGTTTAAAGTGAAAGGGCTTTTGAAACAAGTGTTTTAAAAATGTAAGTTATTTTGAATAACTTAACAAAGATTTGAAATTTGAATGATTTGATTTAAATTGGAATTCAACATCCGAAAGTGAATCCTATATTGGTATTTATGTTTTAAAAAGAATTATACAAGTTTATACGGGTTTTAAACCATTTTTAAAAGTGTTGTTTTGGAAATTTGAATTAACCCCAAAGATGTTAACTTGTATAAATAAAAATCAGATTTTGCGGAATGAAAACAGTTTGTTTTCAAACAATAAAAGCTTTCATATGAGTAATGAACTTCCAATTTATATTAAAGGAATTCCAAGTTTGAATTGAAATAGTTTTCCAGTTATGAATGAATATTTGGAAATGAGTTTTGAAAGCTATAAACTAAATCTTTAATTAAAGATTCAAATGAATTTATCCAATTGAAATGGAAATTGTTTTGAAATCCGGGAATGAATCTTTGTGAAACTGGGTGAACTTTGTGAAATAGATCTTTTTGTTTAAAAGATTTGAAATGGTAATTGGTTTAAACCATTTGAAATAAAGACTGGAATCATTAAGTTGTGACTTAAATTGAAATCCCATATCCATATATATTTAAATGTTGCGCTCATTATTCGGTTTAGCTGGGAGAGGACTTTGTGTCATATAACCCATTTCGAATAATGATATGTCGTTATGGATAGTATTGAAGACCGATGGTGAAGACCGGGTATTTGCGAGAGCGATAGGATGACTTATCGATTGTCTCTGCACCGAGTAGCTACGATATAGAGATTTTCTAAGTGATGGGAAGTCCGATCGGGATTGTGAATACCCGGATTTGCAAGGGATTCTTCGGAAGTGCCTTCGGTTCTGTTCGAACTCGAAACTGACTTGTATGGTTGTATGTCTGACATTACACTTTGAGATATAAAGCAGATTTCTTTCAAATACATATCTGTTGATGGCGGAGAATTTATTCTCTTAGCTTAAAACCCTTCTCTGAAACATACGAACTCAGAGGTTATGTAGTTGAAGGTTATTAGCGATATACTCCCAATTTGGTAGTGTGACATGCTAAGTGCTGTTGTGTGTTGATCATTTGTGATCAAAGAATGACTTTCGTGTAAAGCGTAGCTTTGTGGACGAAACCTCATCGAGCCTCATAAACCGGTAATGGTCGAAACATGAACGATGCGGCAATGTTTCAGGGGTAGCTCCCCTAGGGTGTGACCATTCCTTCTGGAAAATGGTAGTATCATGGTATGAAGCCCATATACTTACTCATGTGGGCACTGTAATATATTCATTACTGTGTGATGTTGTTGGTGTAGAGGTACCTCGTATAAAGGTCCCAAATGACCGGGGGTGGCATATCTCAAGTTTCTTACTTTCCAGAAAGGGGGTAGCCGGCCTTGTTGGCAGAGAGCCGGGTAGGTTCTCGGGGCGTCCCGCCAGAGGCATTCCCATGTGGTAATAGGAAGTTCCTTAGCCTGACCATTTGTTGGAAAATCCCAAAGAAACAATATGCTCCTTGTACGGTTTTAGTTGTAGAACCTGTCATTTAAGATGGCAGCTATAGCTGGCATAATATAATGATACCTATGTTGGCTAAGATTAATATTTTACTTTCGAAAGGTTTTCTGCACTATGCACTAATAATAATATCAAAAAGAAAGATTTTCGCGTATCAAGCATTTTTGACTATCATAAGGAGAAATCTCCTCCAATTCTGCGTTTGCATGGTTTGTGAGGCGGGAGGCCTTATGGTAGTTTCATTTTTCAAAAGCATTGCGGATTTTAAAATTTAAAATCTTTTGATTGTTTAAAACACCAAATATTTTGTTTGCTCATACCGGTCCCATGACTGACCTGAAGTTTATTGATCATTTTCTAAACTTTGGGTGCCCACAATTTTCGATACGGGCAGTCTAGAGTTTGGTTTTTCAGATAGTCGGGTCTAGTAGATTATCCGGAGTTAGTTCAATCCTTGGACGACTGACTTTGCTTATCTTGATACAATCTTGATGGTGGATCGAGTTAGGAGTTTTGGAGCTTTGTCTTTGGAGCTTTTGGATCAGAGTTGTAGTATTGGATCTATGAAGACTTATCTCGTATTGTATTGTGTTCCGCTGTATTCTGTGTTGTATATTCTCTGATATTGATGATTATCATTGTATCAAATTGATGTATCAAATATTGTATTCATGTTGTATCAGTGATATCATCTTTTATTCCACTGTGTCATTTTATCATCTAATGGGTGTTGCAAACTTCCGCGATACGAATTTGATGTTGTTTGTCGGACATCGAGTTTGGGTCGTGACAAAAGAACAATACAAACATCATGTTACTTTTCTGATTATACATTGCTCTCCCTTATTCTATTGATCATTTTATATGGTATTTCCATTTCATGTGTTACATTATTTTCCTTCCAGTTATCTATGCAATAAGTGGATGCCTTTATCATACTTATGGTTGCATGGGCTTCTTTATAAACAATGTAGTTTTTCCATATTCTTACAGTTTTATAATACACGATAAAGTAAAATTTGAAACATTAACATTTATAGGAAGCGATGAGTTTTATATTTTTAATGAACATTGGCTTTCTTTAACTTCCGTATATAACATATGAAAAAAGACAAACGTAATTGATTCATATAGAGGCAGCATAAATCAAGTAGGATGATCGCAACAAATCCCAGTTTGAGGTCATTCAACTATTTTAAACTATAAGGTTGAATATTGTCTTTTTATTGTCTTTTTGGTTACAAATCTTTATTGTCCTTTTATTACTCCAGCCATGAGGTTTTCTATATTTGTCGAGGGTTGCATAACTTACACTCCACAAGGATCAAGTTCGTGTAAATGCTTGGTTTTTTCATGTACCATGTTAGTAATTTTCTAACTTCCTCTCACCTACAAATAAATATACGTTGATGTAGACAAATAAGTTTATATGAGTCCAGTATTATCATTCATGTTTTGTATCACTTGACGATTCTTTATTAAACAAGTTTTGAAATTAATACCCTTCCTTGACAAAATAGGTCGCATGCTCTTTGTAACATACGAGTACATGTATATTGTAGCGACATAATAATTAGAAACTGTTGTAAATATATATACAGTTGTAGAAAAAAAGAACCCTAACGAAGAAGAAATTTTTTTTCCCAATTTTTAATATAAATTTGCATGGGTATTAGTTCAAATTTCTGTGATTAATAAAGCTTGGTTGAATTAAATATGTTGTACAGCACCTGCATTATGAATGTTATATTAAGAGGTTTTCGATTATGTAACGCAATTTATATATTTTGGAAAAAACATCATGGAAATCCTAAAATGATTGAGAAGTTTGTTTCTTGATTTGTTTCAACTGACATTGTCTTCTACTGAAAGAAAACAGTTCCTTTGAAGTGCAGCTACAAATAGATTATTTTTATTGCAAGCAAATTCTCAAACAACAACACTGCATGCTCAAAAGCGAATATTGTGCACCAGAATATAGGTTTTGCACTGATGCTCAGTAACACTGTCATTCACGTGCACCAAACCAAATTTTTTAATCCATTATATGCGTATACATTTTTTTTTGAATATTATCTATTCACATAATGCGCAGCTTTACCTATATTATTCTATTATACAATATTATCTTCCCTTATGTTAATCTATAACCTACTGTTAACTAATGATATAATCTATACGACAAAAACCTTCTTTCCATAATCTTTCATTTCTGATTATATCTGATTTTTATGAAATTCGCTAAAATTACTACTGTGAAGTTTTTTTAAAGGAAAAAATGGCAAGTGTTCTTAGATAAAATATAGGTTAATGCTTAATATTCTTTCTGTTGTAAATTTATATGGTTTCAATATACAAGTTGCATCTGTATTTCATATTACGCATTTAAGGTTTCTGGATTGACGCAGCGGATATTTCAAAACAAACTTCAATTTATGAAATGTAGCAATCGGTGATTTGAAAATACTGCAATGTCCAAATCCGTTGATCCAAAGATGACGGATTCTAGCTATCTTCGTCTCGTTGATCGCGCACGATACCGAGAAACAAAGATCTACGATTCTTCGACGTTGATCAAGCGCACTTGATTCCGTGAATCGGCTTCACAAACGAAGATTCGAGCGCACTCGAATGACGTAGGTGGAGATAGGAGATTTCACTCGACTACCAATTAGAGAAGAAAGCACAAAGCAATCAACAAGAAATTTTATTCAATATTCATCAACTTACAACAATGACATTACATCCCTATTTATAGGGTTTATGACACAACACAAAGACTTAAAAAATAATTACAACGCAATCAGTATACGCGACTTAAGAAATGCAGTGACTCGGCTCCTTTTTCGCGTTTTGAAGATGACTCGGTAACGGTTCATTAACCCGGCTACGACTCAACAAAAGACTCGCGACTTACTGGAGTTTCATCTTCGTGATTCAAAAACAATGGATCGGCCGCGACTCAGTATATCTCGCAACGACTTATGGAATGTCTCGGCAACGACTTATACAAATGAATTTGCCGCGACTCAGGATTTAAGTCATCAACGACTTGCTTATGCCGATCGCGACCTAGGGCTTCACGAGAGAGCACGCAGTCTCGATGACTCGGTGATGACTCAGGGAATGGATCGGCTGCAAATTTGGGGAAATGGACTTGGCTTGTCTGCGATCGAAGGGTGGAATTGAGTCGTGTGTTGGTGAAATAATTGATGGGAAAAGGAGTCGTAGATCGCGACTTATAGGATTGAGGGGAAGGTGGAGTTGGGTCGTGGAGGGGATGAGTCGGCAAAGTCGTTCGCGAGTTATTGGAGGTGTCGCGATTTAATGTGGAGGCCGAGACAACTTCGATGAGTCGGTCGCGACTTAAGGTGGATGGCGAGACATCGATGAGTCGGCCGCGACTTAGGGTGAGTGCTTCATCATCCTCCCCTTGTTGGAAGGAATTCGTCCTCGAATTCGCATTTCCGTCATCTTCGTCAAGTTCCTTCCCATAATACGGAATTAAATGTTTGACATTAAAAACATCAGAAGTATGGACCTCTCTTGGCAACCTTAATCGATACGCATTATCATTGATCCTCTTCAAGATTTTTACTGGTCCAATCTTTCGTGCTTTCAACTTATTGTAAGTTCCAATTGGAAAACGATCCTTCGTCAATACCGCGTAAACCAAATCACCCTCTTTGAAGACTACACTTCTTCGTTTCTTATCCGCCATTTGTTTATACTTTTCATTTGTTTTTCCCAATCGTTCCTGAACGATTCTATGGCATTCCGTCAACCCATCAACAAAATCCGCAGCCCGCTTAACTGTCCCCTTCGGTTGTGGAACCATCGTCAAATCCAACGGCCCCTTTGGTAAACTTGAATATACAATTTGAAATGGACTGAAACCTGTACTTCGGTTATTTGCATGATTGTGAGCAAATTCAGCTTGACACAACTTCACATCCCAACTCTTTAAATTGTCTTTCACAAGACATCGTAACAAATTTCCCAACGATCTATTCACCACCTCTGTCTGTCCATCTGTTTGTGGATGCTAAGCACTACTAAAATTCAGCTTCGTTCCCACCATCTTCCACAAACTAAGCCAAAAATGACTTAAAAATCTGGTATCCCTGTCGGAAACAATAGACTCTGGCAACCCATGTAAACGATAGATTTCTTTAAAGAACAACTGAGCCACTCGAACTGCATCCGCCGTTTTCTTACAGGCTATAAAATGTGCCATCTTCGAAAACCTGTCCACCACAACAAATATAGAATCATTCCCCCTCTGAGTTCTAGGCAAACCCAAAACGAAATCCATGCTGATATCAACCCATGGCTTAGACGGTACATGTAGCGGCATATACAACCCTGCATTCGTTGCTGTTCCCTTCGAAACCTGGCAAATATAGCATCTCTCCACAAATCTTTCAACCTCTTTCCTCATCGACGGCCGAAAGTAAGATTGAGAAATCAACTGCAATGTACGATCTCTACCCACATGGCCTTCTTCATGCAACTCCTTGATAATTTTCATTCTCAAACTGCCCTCTGGAATACATAACTGATTTCCTTTAAACAAGAATCCATCAACCAACATAAATTCATCGGTACTCCCTTCCTTGACTTTTTCAACATATTTCACAAAGTAAGGATCTTCTTCAATCATCTCTGGCAATAATTCAAATCCCGTCACTTCAACCTTCAATGTTGTTAACAAATGACTCCTCCTACTCAAAGCATCAGCCACACGATTCGTCACCCCGGATTTGTGTTTAACAACAAAGGTAAACTGTTGTAAATATGCAATCCATGATGCATGTCTCGCTGAAATTTTATCCTGCCCCTGTAAATGTTTCAAAGCTTCATGATCAGTGTAAAGAACAAATTACTTCTGAAACAGGTAGTGTCTCCAATGCTTAACAGCTTGCACAACAGCGTAAAATTCAACGTCATATGTACTGTATCTTATCTTTGCCCCTGATAACTTTTCACTCAAATATGCAATAGGTCTCCCCTGCTGACTCAACACTCCCCCAATCCCAACCTTTGATGCATCAGTGTGTAGTTCAAACAACAACTGAAAATTAGGTAAAACAAGAATTGGCGCTGTCGTCAACAGTTCTTTGATTCGTTCAAAAGAAATTCCGGCTTCTTCTGTCCACGAAAACTGTTTACCCTTCATGCAATCAGTAACTGGAGCCATTACGCTACTGAAGTGTGGAATGAATCTTCGGTAGAATGATGCTAGCCCATGAAAACTTCTCACTTCCGTAATTGTCTTTGGCTGTGGCCAATTTCTGACTGCCTCAACTTTACTCTGATCAACTTGAATATCTTCTCCTGAAACAACATAACCCAAAAATAAAACACTGTGCGTCATAAACACACATTTCTTCGTAGCAGCATAAAATTGTTCCTCACGAAGAATATTCAATACTTCCGTCAAATGTTGAACATGCTCCTCCGTACTCCTGCTGTAAATCAGAATATCATCGAAATAAACCACGACGAACTTCCCAATGAATGGTCTAAAGATTTGATTCATCACCCGCATGAATGTACTAGGTGCATTTGACAAACCAAATGGCATAACCAACCATTCGTATAACCCCTCTCTCGTTTTGAAGGCTGTCTTCCATTCGTCTCCAGGTCTAATCCGAATTTGATGATATCCGCTTTTCAAATCAATCTTCGAAAAGATAGCAGCCCCACTCAACTGATCTAGCAAGTCATCCAACCTCGGCATTGGAAATCTATATCTCACAGTAATCTTATTCAATGCTCGACTGTCAGTGCACATCCTCCACGTCCCGTCCTTCTTCGGTACTAATAAAGCTGGCACAGCACATGGACTTAAACTTTCCTGCACACGTCCCTGCTCAAGTAACTCTTTCACCTGTCTTCTCAACTCTTCATGTTCCTTCGGACTCATTCGATAATGTGGTCTATGCGGTAATACTGCTCCTGGAACAAGATCGATTTGATGTTGAATATCTCTTAGTGGCGGCAACTCCTTAGGCAACTCCTCTGGGAATACATCCTCAAATTCTTTCAAAACTGGCTTCACTTCTTCTAGAATTTCAACCTCTTCGTTACACTCTCGTCCCATCAACAAGTACACTTCAGGTTCTTTTTCGAATTCCTTGACAAACTCCTTCAAAGTTAACAGAGTTTTCAATTCTTCAATTTCCTCCAGCTTGCTTTCTTTCTGTTGCTGCTTCTTGGGAACTAAAGTAATTTTAGTGCCTTCAAACATGAAACTATAGCTATTAGCACGACCATCATGTTGAACTGCTCTATCAAACTGCCGTGGTCTGCCCAACAACAGATGACATACGTCCATGTCTACAACATCGCACCAAATTTCATCCTTGTATTTCTTTCCAATTGAAAATTTAACACAAGCTCTCCTTCCGACTTTCACCTCACCTCCTTTCCTCAACCAGGCTAACTTGTACGGTTTAGGATGCTTCTCGGTTTTCAATTCCAACTTCTTTACTGCCTCTGTAGAGATAATGTTATCGCAACTCCCAGCATCAATAACGAATTTACAAACTCTTCCAAGAATAGTGCAAGTAGACTGAAATATGTTATTCCTCAACACCCTGTCTTTCTCCTCTTGCTTTGGTGTCAAACAACTCCTCCTCATCATCAGTGAATATCCTTCGTCTCCCGATAACAAGTCTTCCTCCTCAACCGGTAAGGACTTAGAACAGTCAGCCTCTTCATCCTCATCCTCAGCTTCAACTATCATAATTCTCTTCTTCGGCTTCGGACACTCGTTGCTTTTATGACCCATCTCCTGGCAATTGTAACATTTGAAACCACTGTTAACATTCGCCTTCTCACTCTCCTTCACAACTGGCTTACTGACAGGTTTAGGAACATTAGAACTTCCACTGACCCCCTTCACTTGATTGTTAGAATTAGTAAACACACCACCTCCACGCCTTCCCTGCTTTTCCCAAGCTAACGCTTTCTGATGTGCCTCTGCTACAGATCTTGGATCAAACATATTAACCATATCCTGGATCTGCATTCTCAATCCTCCAATGAATCTAGCAGTTAACTGTTCTTCAGTTTCCATAATATCGTTCCTGGTAATGAGTTGGTAAAATTCATCAGCATAATCACTAACAGACTTTGTCCCTTGCCTCAGATTCTGCAACCTCTGGTATATAAGTGATTGATAGTTGTAAGGTAAGAAAGTAGGTCTCATCAATTTCTTCATCTTATCCCACTCAACAACCTTTGACTTCCCCATCTGTTCTCGTGTAAGTTTAGTTTGCTGCCACCATGCCAATGCTCTTCCCCTCAATCTAGTAGCAACCAACTTCACTCGACGATTCTCCGGCACTTCCTTGAAATCAAAGATTTCTTCAACATTAGATAACCAGTCTAAGAACTCCTCAGCAACCATCCCGCCTTTAAATTCTGGAATCTCCATCTTCATTCCCGATTCCCATCGACGATCATCGTCTACATCTCGATTCTGACGTCGTGTTTGTTCTCTATCTCGATGCATACTCCCTCTGTCACAAACAAATTCCTCATCAAAATCTGAAGTATATCGTTGTCATTCACGTCCTCCAGCATCTCTACCACCACTCCTACTACCAACATCCCGTCTGTCATGATCATCAACATTCCTCCTACTTCGATTATCAACACACCTAGGCTCTTGACTTTCTCTCCTCTCCCGTTCTGAATGTGATGACACTCTACTACCCACACGGTTTGATTCAGGTGAAATTCTTCTTCTACTTTGATTCATTTCAAGCATCATTCTCTCTAATCGACCAATTCCTTCGTTCAACTTTTCAGTAAAGCTCTCGTGGATTCGTTGCTCCATTTCATCGGCCTCTTCTCTTCCATACAAGACATTAATATTGCGATGACGTTGAGCTCGTCTCGGTGGCATGATTGAACTTCGCAGAATCTTTAAACAATAAACTTCAACAAATCAAAACTTCAACACAAAATCAAACAAGTCACGGTTCCTTAGCTTGGCTTCAAACTTCAAACAACTTCACAAGGCTCGGCTACTTCTTAAGTATACACGGCCTTCCTTCAACAATAATAGCAAAGTGATGTTTCAACTCTTGGCTCAAACCCCTTTTCAACTTTGATCCGAAATGAAATGGATCTAAAGTTCTCCTCTTGTTGCAACTTCAATATGAACACGACGAACACAAACTTCAAACTCCAAACTTCTCGACAATTTGCAAATTCGATCTCTAAACTTCAACTTCTCGAAACCCAAATCTCCAAATGATGCAAACTCCTTGCAATCTAGCTCCGATACCAAACTGACGCAGCGGATATTTCAAAACAAACTTCAATTTATGAAATGTAGCAATCGGTGATTTGAAAATACTGCAATGCCCAAATCCGTTGATCCAAAGATGCCGGATTCTAGCTATCTTCGTCTCGTTGATCGCGCACGATACCGAGAAACAAAGATCTACGATTCTTCGATGTTGATCAAGCGCACTTGATTCCGTGAATCGGCTTCACAAACGAAGATTCGAGCGCACTCGAATGACGTAGGTGGAGATAGGAGATTTCACTCGACTACCAATTAGAGAAGAAAGCACAAAGCAATCAACAAGAAATTTTATTCAATATTCATCAACTTACAACAATGACATTACATCCCTATTTATAGGGTTTATGACACAACACAAAGACTTAAAAAAAAATTACAACGCAATCAGTATACGCGACTTAAGAAATGCAGTGACTCGGCTCCTTTTTCGCGTTTTGAAGATGACTCGGTAACGGTTCATTAACCCGGCTACGACTCAACAAAAGACTCGCAACTTACTGGAGTTTCATCTTCGTGATTCAAAAACAATGGATCGGCCGCGACTCAGTATATCTCGCAACGACTTATGGAATGTCTCGGCAACGACTTATACAAATGAATTTGCCGCGACTCAGGATTTAAGTCATCAGCGACTTGCTTATGCCGATCGCGACCTAGGGCTTCACGAGAGAGCACGCAGTCTCGATGACTCGGTGATGACTCAGGGAATGGATCGGCTGCAAATTTGGGGAAATGGACTTGGCTTGTCTGCGATCGAAGGGTGGAATTGAGTCGTGTGTTGGTGAAATAATTGATGGGAAAAGGAGTCGTAGATCGCGACTTATAGGATTGAGGGGAAGGTGGAGTTGGGTCGTGGAGGGGATGAGTCGGCAAAGTCGTTCGCGAGTTATTGGAGGTGTCGCGATTTAATGTGGAGGCCGAGACAACTTCGATGAGTCGGTCGCGACTTAAGGTGGATGGCGAGACATCGATGAGTCGACCGCGACTTAGGGTGAGTGCTCCATCATGGATCCAAAATTCAGATGTTCCTTGCAGGGCCGGCTCAGGGGGCAGGCCGAGCAGGCAGCCGCCTAGGGCAAACCCTGTCGAGGGGCAACCATACGGAAAAAATTATACTAATTATGAATAATAAATTTTTAACTTCTACGTGTTTGTGTACATTATTTAACAAATATCTATTAGCTCAAGTGGTTGTGCATTTGGCTGTTTTCCATAAGGTTAAGACTTCAATTTTTGTGGACAAAACAATTATTTTCTCCATTTTCTGTCCGTTCCGCCTAGAGCAACCCAACTGTCAGAGCCGCCACTGGTTCCTTATTGTATATACTAATCCATTCACGTATTTTGCTTATGATTTTTTAGTTCATTTTTTTGTCATTTTATATTTTTCCGTCTGTATTTTACATTCTTGTTGGGCTATTTTTTGTTAGCATGTCGTATAGATAAATTTTGGGATGAGGTTGGCGATTACCCAATGATATTATGGAATTGATTCAATGAGAAGCAATTACGAAGGTTGGTGGGAAATGAATTTTGCACGATGTGGTATCATCTTAAGGTATGTGTTGTCTATTTCTTTATTTCCCTTCACCTTAGCATCCATCCTTACTTCTGTAACTACAATCCTGTAGCCCACAATTCCAACTACTGCCACCAACAAAATCACCACAATAATTTAGAGATATATCTATTTGTTGCTTAACTTTTTATGATTATGCTAAATTTTTTCATTATTACATTACTTTTGAATATTTCTGATGTTAGATTCATCACCAACAACCATTCTCAAACTTTAAACCTGCATCTGATGTTGACCTTTCTTTTAACTCCAATTAGAAATTTATCTAATGTTGAAGTTTCTTTAAACTCCAATTAGAAATTTATCCAATGCTGACATAGAGGTTTTTATACTAAAATTTCAAGTTCAACTTTTGTATATGGTATGCACACACACTATAGCATTGTTTAAAAGAGTTTGTGCATGCTATAAATGAAATAATTTTTTTTTAACTGAAGGATAAGGATTTCAGAAGTCATTTTACTTTTATTTTTCGTTCGCATTAATTTATGTTAATTTCAATCCACTTTGATGATTTAAGCTCATTGACAAGTGTCAGTCTAGAGGTTACTAAGCTAGACTATTTTGTTCTTTATATTTGCAAACGAACTTTGTTGGACCTCAGGTTTTGATTCATGCCAAGACGACATAAGAATGATAAAATATTCGACAAATCTATGACTACAAATTACGAAGGCGGCTGGACTCGAAGATCGTATATCAAGTATGAATTTTGTTTTAGAGTCTAAGTTAGTGTTCATATATGTTAAAATCTATCCTCAAGTAGTTCACACTCACTCACATATCGATGACGATTATTTAAAATTGAATTTAAATTGTTTTTCAAACTGGTTTTATAAAAATTCAAAGATCAGTCGACCGAATGCACATAGGCAGTCGACTGACCCTGTGCATATATATGTGCACGTATATGTTTTAAAATTCAGTCGACTGAAGTTCTTCAATCAATCAACTAACCTGATAATAACTGTCATATTTTTGAAAAAACAATTCTCTTCACGAAGAGATTTATTCTTTGCAGAGAGTTACATCCATTACTGTTCGATAGAACCTTTCATTAGAGATTGTAACTCTTTGTCTACTATAAATAAACATGATTTTCAAGATCAATGTATTTCAATTAACTCTCTGTCAATCACGGAACTACTTTGATAACTGTGTACGCGGTGGATGATCCAAAATGAAGTGGTTGGATTTGGTGAACGTTTACTAGAATGAAGTAAGAGAATGGTGGAGGATAGCCTTGACACTCGTGTCATAATTAAAATGACTAAAACATGAGCTTATGTCTGACCAATGAGGTTAGCTACCTCTAGCGACATTGATCACTCGTATTACTATCATGATTTTGAACTCAATAAGTGCACCCTTTTGTTTGGGTTGATGTCGCGGTCGGCCACAGATGGGCTACGACCAGCCAGAAAGGGTAAACTGGTAGAATCTTACCTTGAGCATTGTCTCACATGTCTTGTCATATTTATCATTATACGAGTGCATTACGACTTTGGTTTAGTAGTATACCTATAGGGGACTCACTGGCTACCGACTTTACTGGTTGTGTTACATGATCTACATAGACTACATGCTATAAAAATGTGTTAGGTGGATTAATGTAAAGTCTTAACGCTATTTTGATATTTATTTTACTGATAGACATTATCTATTATAGCGTACACTATTATATATAAATAGTTTGACGGATCCTTAGGAGATGGAAAAACTAGTAACATCTCCTAAGATATTATGCATTGATTTATTGATTTACATGAGGATGTTAGTTTTGACTCAAGTATTGTATTTTCCATTATGCTCGGGTCAGCTTGAGTATTTTCAGTTTGGAGAGCTTGTTGTGGAGACGAAGGCATTGCTGGAGACTCTGTTCTATTTGTTTAGTTTGTTTAGCTATGTCAGTTTACAATTATTTCATTTCTAGTTGTTTAGTGTGAGAATAAATGTAAAGTTATTTATAGATTCAAGACTTATTTATGTATTTATCTAATTTCGCTGCGAGATTCCGAGTTGTATTTATTTTTGTGTCCATGATTCTATGATTGATTTTATTATTACCCTAAATAACTATCTATCATTTAATATTTTTAATTATCGAAAGAATACGGGTTGTTACACTAACCTTCATAAAACCATACAATTCTTCATTATTTTGTTTACTCTTTCACTCTCTTTATATCTCCATCACCAAAAACCCGAAAACCCTACATCAATTTTAATTTCTTCTTCTTGAAACCCTAGACCAAAATGCCATCCAAAAGAGCATGACTCTCTTCCTCCCCTGCTGGACCCTTTGAATCACAAATTAGAGGATGACTTCACAACGAAAAGGAAGTACAAAGATTCAATAAGATAAATTCAAGAATCTTTGAAGGTTCTTTTGTCAATATCCCGATTTTACCTCATATGCAATCTAAGACTTTGCTAGAAGAAGTGGTTTGGAATCCTTACTCAATTACAATGCCAACAACTTGAAGATATATCATCCCCTTATCAAGCTTTTCTATGTAAACCTCAACTTAGATCACCATAATATTCAAAACCCTGACGAATGTATATGGACTCTCATATGCGGAGTGAATATATTCTTGCCCATTGCTCGACTAGAAAGGATTCTCAAATGCCCTTTCGAAGGAGAAGATTTAACTGAGATTAAAGTTAACATGGACAACCGAGATAGAACTGAACATCTCTTTCTCTCTGATGACTTAACAGAACTCAAGGCAATAGAGCTTCGACCAAAGGCTAGAGTCATGCATCGAGCTCTTAGTCACTCCATCAATCCTCATACCGGTAGCTACGAGATGGTTTATAGGCGTGATTTTCAATCACTACATGCTATTTGGGAACAACATTCAGTTAATTGGAAAAGGTAATTCTCGAAGAATTTTGGACTTTTAACCAAAGCCGTATGAAAACCATACACTAAGATGCTTATATAATGAGAATTATTAGTCATTTCTAAATTAATCTCCCCGATTCGGAATATTTTGCGGCTGGTTCCCTTAACACCAATACCCTAAGCCTCATGAGACTTCCGAAGCGATACCAAAGCCACACTATTATAACCTTTTAACATTTGCTAGAAAACCAAGCGGCAGGATAACCCCAATCTTCTATACAACAAGCTCCACAAACCTAAGCCAGATCCTCTTCCCAACCACAACCTCCAAGAGAATTCCATGAAATTGAAGAGATTGGACCGGATGCTCAACCACGAAAAGCTTTAACAATTGTCTTTATAAATCAAAACATTTTAGACAGACGACTATCTCGTGTTGAGACAACCGTTACCAAAGTAAACTCAAAACTAAATCACATCAAAGGTTTAAAAAAAATAATATTTGGGAAGTAAAATATTGTGGACCATCCTTCTCCACGTCCGTCCATGTGTCTACGGATCTAGGAAAGCGTCCACAACCTCATTTCACTTGGTCAACTTCCGAAGAAGGACTAGAAGGAGAAGAAGTGGGTGGTAAAGGAAGAAACTCTAGTTGGAATGATGAAGAAACCGATGGAGATGATGAAGAAGGAGAGGAAAGTTCCGATGGAAATGGTGACGAGTAAGTGGTTTACTAATTTTTATTTTTAAGTATTCTGGAACAATGGTATGTTTTTATGCTTTAAAACTATGTACTTTTCTCTATGTTGTACTTTAATATTTCATATTATTGCTACATGTTGTGTATGTCATTATTCGTATATGCTATTATGATAATACATGTTGTGTATACTATGAATGATGGTATATTGCTTACACACACACACACACATATCTCCTTTTTGTCGATGATAAAAGGGGAGAAGAAGTGTTGTACTAACAAAATTGGCAGGTTTAACAAAATTTTGTCTCGGATTTAGGGGGAGTTATATAAGGATTTTTATCGAGATTTTGTTCATATTTCAATATATCATAAAGAGTTGTCATCAATCGAAAGGGGGGAGAATGTTGGATCTCAGGTTTTGGTTCATGCCAAGACGATCAAGACGACATAAGTATGATAAAATATTCGACAAATCTACGACTACAAATTACGAAGGCGACTAGACTCGAAGATCGTATATAAAATCTGAATTTTGTTTTAAAGTCTAAGTTAGTGTACATATATGTTAAAATCTATTCTCAACTAGTTCACACACACTCACATATCGACGATGATTATTTAAAATTGAATTTTTTTTTCGAAAATTGGTCTTATAAAAATTCAAAGATCAGTTGAATGAATACACATAGGCATATATGTGCACGTATATGTTTTAAAATTCAGTCGACTGAAGTTCTTCAACCAGTCAACTAACCTGATCATAACTGTCATATTTCTGAAAAGACCGCTCTGTTCATGAAGAGATTTCTTCTTCGTAGAGAGTTACATCCATTACTGTTCGAAGAACCTTTCACCAGAGGTCATAACTCTTTGTCTACTATAAATAAACATGATTTTCCAGATTAATATGCTTCAATTAACTTTTCTGAATTTATAAGAACTTAATGTCTGATTTTTCGCTCTCTTGAATGTTCAACTATCTATTGCTTAAAGATTGTAAAATCACGATTATAATTCTATATTTCTTAAGCAATCTAAATCTTCCTAATCTTCATATACACACAATTAAGCATATTATACTTGAAAAGAACATTATAGGAATGGTGTACTTCATTTGACAAATCCATGTTGTTAAAAGACATAAAAAGTCAAGACAATCAATTTACTTGTATTCAAAGTCCTGTTCGATTACTCAGGAGGAAGAAGTCCTATTCAGTCGTCTAGGTAGTAGAAGTCCTGTTCGGTTGCTCAGGCGGTATAAAGTTATTCCTTCGGGTTAAGAGAGGGCTGCTCGTTTGAATTTCAGAAGGAATCTGGGACTGGACGTAGAACGGAAAGTTCAAACCAGTATAAAAATCTCTGGTGTCATTTTACTTTACTATTACTTTTATTTTATAGTTACTTTCCACACTAGTTAATAAGTTTAGTATATATTCCATAGTACACGATCATATAACATAGCCACTTCCAAACCTATTCGAACATATGTTAATTTCCCAATACTAAGATTTTATCACTACGAATTGTTGTATATGTATATATTTGTATATGTATGAATGTGCCAGTGTATATATATGTTTGTATATGTATGTGTGTATCTATATATATATATATATATATATATATATATATTCCTGACTTTGATTTTTTCCTTGATCAATTTGTTGCTTTCGACAAATATTCATACTAGACTAAAATTTAATTCATAGCCAAATGAAGGCAAAACAATGTATCCTAATGCTTATCATATTATAAGAATCGCCCCTATTTCTTGCTAGAACCATGTTTACATTAATTTCATTTACTTATTAATTTTTGTGTAATTTATTCATTTCCATTTAAGTTTTGTCAAATTACAGATTGTCTGTAAATATTTGCAAAAAATGGCAGTTATATTTTGTATTTTTTGATACAGAAGAAGGTAAGCAAAATACATTTTTATGGTGTAAAATTGGCTGACAACTATTTAAGTGAAAACAAAAATTAGATGGAAAATATAATTTTTTTGGTAATTAGGTATAAAAGCCTAGTATTATTACAGTACAAGAAACAATACAATATGTTGTAAAAATTGATACCTTTTCCTTTTTTTTTGATAGGTAGGTTTCACATGGAAAACATGATTGGGTCATGAATATATTTATTTCGGTAACAGTAATACATTTTTTATGGTATCTTAGCTTATATTGTTACGTCAGTTATAATGTACAAATTTGAATAGTGGATTACTTCAAGTATGAGACAACAACTTAACTTGTGTTATCATCACACCTATGTCAAATAGGAGTAGGGATCAAAAGCCCTTTTACTATGATAATTATTTGCACCAATTCCTTCTCGAGAGCGTTCGCATCGTACACATTCTCAGACAAAAAAGAATCGAAAGACCACAATTAAATAAGTATTCTATATTCTATAGTTAACCTACTCCATGTGAAAATCCATAAACGAGTGTCAAGTATGAATAACTAGATTAAAAAATACAGAAGATCAGATTAAACCAAATCTGCATTTTAAAAAGAATTTATATGGTAAATACTAAATTAAATAGAAAAAAATTCACCTTTACTACATTTTTCCCATCGTTTTCATATAAACTAGAAGGAAAATTTAATAATATAAAAGATGATATTTCACATATTTTTTAACGTAGATCCAAATATGATTTCTAATAAATAATTGTCACGTAATTCATAATAATGAAGTGTTGGTCAATAACCATCTTTCACGTATTTTCACTTTCTATTTTCATTTTTAAATAGTTTTCCTCCTTTAAGTGTTAAAAGATATGTTATTCATTTTATCATTTATTTTAGAGATTAATCCGGTGCACTTTTTTTTTAGATTTTTGTAATACTTTACCATACTTTATAATGAAAACAAATATTTCTTTAAATATTTGAAAATAATAAACTATTTTTTCTAATCATATAACAAATCTTTTCTTTAGATAATATTTGCACAACATTTGGTTTTTTCTCTTACCCAGAAGTTTTTGAAAAAATATGTTACAATGGAACATTAAGATTATATACATACATATGTGTGTATTTATATATTTATGCATGTGTATGCATATGTGTGTATTTGTACTTTATCATTATTTTATTCTAGATAGAATATTTGAAATCATTTTTGACAACATATTTTTATATAAAATTTATCAAACTAAAAACAACTAAACTATAAGTAAATCTTTGATTATTTTAACTAAATATATGTTTTGTTTGAAGATATTTTTTATACACGCTCGACGCATGTGTCAAAGAACTCACAACGTAATATAGTATATTAACATTCTTTTCAATCTCATTCTAAACAATTTCTAGTCAAATTAGTAAACAATTACATACCATGAGCTAATTTTAACAAGATGAAAATAATCGTTTAGTCAAATAGTTTTAATAGCATTGTAAATTACGTCAAAACACTCTTTGAAAATATTTTAAACTTTATCGAATGTGCTCCCTATGTTACCGAGGACATCTATGTGTATATCAGATATAGAAGGAGAAAATCAAGTGTTAGAATGATATTTAATGTGTAGAACCACCACATATATTAATACTAAACTTCTCAAAAAAAATTTGTACACCGAACTCCCGTTATAGTGTTAAAAATTGAATTTAAGCTTCTAAATTTCAAATTGTAACATTTTATATTTCACATGGAGTGCGAACCCTTTGTACTATTTATTATTGTCTTTCACACGCATGTCATTTTCATGATTTGTTTTGCATTTTATCCGAGGATTGCCTTCCATTTGTACTAATGTATAGTAGCCGAAACAAAAAAAATAAGAAAAAAAAATTAAAAATTAAAATAAAATAGTGTGTTGCAGCTTAATGCATATATAGTGAAATAAATGTAGAAACAATTGGGGGATGCACAACTAAATATTTATCCATTTGAATCTTTTTATATTTTGGAGTTTTAAATTAAAGTTTTTGAATCTCAGGTTTTGATTCATACCAAGACGATCTAGACGACGGAAGAATGATAGAATATTCGATAAATCTACGACTACAAATATACAACACAAGAAGGCAACTAGACTCAAAGATCGTAAATCAAGTATGAATATTTTGTTTTTAGAGTCTAAGTTAGTTCATATGTTAAAATCTATCCTCAAGTAGTTCACACTTCCTCACTTATAAATAATGTTTATTTAAATTAAATTTAAATTATTTTTCATACTATCTCTTATAAATATACAAAGGTCGGTCGACTGACTGCATATAAACAGTCGACTGAACTTGTGCATAATTTTTTTTAGACGGCATAGCTCAGTCGACTAAATGCACTCAGTCAGACGACTGAATATGTGCACATATGTCCGCACGTATATGGTTTCAAATTAAGTCAACTGAATATCATATACCCGTCGACTGACCTGGTTCCAACTGCTATATTTATGAACAGAAACTTCTGTTCATGAATGGTTATCTTCTCTATAGAGGGTTGCATCCATTGCTATTTCGATAAAACCTTTCACCAGATACTGTAACTCTCTGACTACTATAAATAAGCATGAATTTCAAGATCAATTTACTTAACTTTTCTTACTTGATTTTACTTAATTTTCTATTCTCTACTCTCTTGAATTTCAGAATCTCTTATTGCTTTAAGTTTGTACAATCACGCTTTCAATTCTCTATTTCCAAAGTAATGTATATCTTCCTTATCTTTATATACACACAATTACACACATTGTACTTGAGGAAAAGATTATAGAAAGGGTGTACTTCATTTGACAAATCTATGTTGTAACAAGAGCACGCAAAGTCAAGAAAATATTTCATTTGTATCAAAGTCCTGTTCGGTTGCTCAGGCGGGAAAATCCTGTTCGGTTGCTCAGGTGGTCAAAGTCCTGTTCGGTTGCTCAGGCGCAAAAATCCGGTTCGGTTGCTCAGGTGGTCAAAGTCCTATTCGGTTGCTTAGATGGTGTAAACCTATTCCTTCAGGTTAAGTGAGGGTTGCTAGTTTAAATGCAGAAGAAGTCTGGGACTGGACGTAGAATGGGAGTTCGAACCATTACAAGAATTTCTAGTGTCATTACTGTAACAATTCGGATTTTTGGTCGTTGATTTTGAGTATTTAATTTACTTTAATTATTTATATTTTGAAACATGAATATAATTTTAATATGGAATTTAAAGATCAAATAGGTGGAATAAAACTTAAGTTTCAAATATGGTGATTTGTTGAATAAACTAATAATTGGAAATCGTTTAAATAATTGAATTGGACATAAATATGAATCGAAAATGATTTCTATTGTTGATATAAATCCTACTAGAATTATAATTGAGTAAGTAAGTTTTTAAAACCGAAAAAAATCAAGCGATTTCGCAAACTTTTGAAATCGTCAATTTAATCGACGCGTTAAAATAGCGATCCGGGGTACAGTTTGCAAATTCGATTAAACCAGTTCCATTAAATCCGTAAAAGTGTATTTTTATCGGATTTCAAATTTCGTAGCGTTTGGAGTTATTGGTCGTACGGGATAGAAACGCGCCGGAATTAATATCAAAATTTTAATATAATAATTGGGTCCAAAAAGTTATCTTCTCCATACGGTCGAATTAGGACTCGAAACCTTTTCCATTGCGTTCGGAATAGAGGTATAACATTAGAAACGCCCAACGACATGCCTTGATGAGGGTTCGAGATTTTGATTTGCATAAATTGAGACAGTTGGAGGATTTAAGTAATATATTATGTGTGTGTGTGTGTGTGTGTGTGTGTGTATAATTGACTTGACCAATACATTTCCATCAAAACCTTTTCCCCTTCACCTCAAAACTACTGCAGATTTCCATCTACACGTAAGGCATCTTTTACCTTTTTTAAATCCAGTTCCCTCTTCTTCGTTCAAGCAGCCGATTGTCTCAGAGAAAAAAATCGAAAAGCGTCTGTTAAAATCGCGATCTCTCTCTTATGTTCGGTTCAAACGAAATCGACTTCCTTCTCTCTCATTCAAAATCGTGTTATTCCCTTTCTCGTCTTTAAGAACAAAATTGGTTTGCAAATAAAAAAATATTGCGAACGACTTCGCAAAATCCAGGCATGCACGAGGCACTAGAGGAAGGGGATGTGCACAAGGATGGGGTGCGGCAGTTGCTTAAGGATGGTCATGGAGCTCGATTGGCTAAGGCTGGAAATTGGAGAAGATTTTGGGCGAAGTCGTAGCTACCGGGCGACGTGAGCGATCTGTGGTTCGTGCGAGATGATGGCGACGATGGTCTTCGTTCAAGCAGCTGGCGGACAATTGGATGCGAAGTCGAGATTAGGAGGGGCAGCGCTCGTGCACGCAAATATGCGCAAGTAGAGGCGGTCGCTGTGCAGTCGCGACTGCATTTGGGTGGAGTTGAACTTCGCGTTAGATGAACGGAGAGGGAGGACAAGGCAGAGAGCATGGGTTCGATCATGCATGATGTTGCATGGACCAGGAGAGGAAAGGAGCAATGTTGTCTTGGATCAGTAAGGTAATTTAGGTTATTGAATTTTCAGAGGAAAAAAATGTAAATTTGGTTAGTTTAATTATTATTTAAAATTAGTTAATTAAATTTATTAAATGGTAGTTAATTATTTGGTTTTTTTTTCAAATGTTAATAAACTCGTATGGTGTTTATGCGAGGTCTACAATCGTGAAGAAAACAAGTCGGGTTTGGATTGGATTACAAAATAAAAATCAAGGTGAGAATTTATTACTCTTTTGGATTGCCACGTTTAAATTTGAATGTTAAAATTTAAATTATTGATGCTTGATTGGATTGATAAAAATATAGTTATCCATTGGATGATTATATATATACATATAGTAGTATATATATTAGTAATTAGAGTTATATTCCCATATATTATAGCGGATGAGACCCTATATGCCCTGCATAATAGCTGATGACCTTATATATCGCGATATCTCCCTCAAAGCGGGATAGGTATTGTATATTGTCTAACATCTATGGATGCAGGGAAACAGGTTGGAGGGATCCAATAGGATTCCTCAAATATATTTAGTGTTTTTTGTATATATAAAAATATATAATGTGAATGAATAATCTGCTAGATTATTGTGTATTGTAAATATTTAAATGTTATAATAGCATGGAAATTAACTTGGGTATATTAAATACCATAAATATATTATTTCTGAAATATTAAGGAATTAAAAAGAGTTTTTTAATATAAAACTAGGTATATCGAAATTTGGATTAACTAAAAGAAATTAATTTGAATAAGAAATATTTGGTTTATGATCGTACTAAATATTGCGGAAAAATATTTTAAATAGAGATTTTAAAATAAATTATATAAAGAAATCTTTTCTAAAGGTTGGATTTTAAAATGATATTCGAGAAAAATGGAAAGAAGTTGAAATCGATATTAAAAATAGATTAGCAAAAATTAATGGATTTTATAAGGAATTGAATTTATAAAATGGAATTTCATAAATAAGATTATTTTTAGTGTAACCCACAGGAGTTTGAAATTTGTAAACGATGTTATAAATAAAGGAATTGATATCAGATGATAAATTGAAAATATAAATTACAGGAAGAATTTTTACTTAAATATGGAAATAGGGTGAGAGAAAAATAGTGGATACTATTTTTGAAGTGGAAATGGTTAAGGAAATCGGGATGGAAGTGATGTGATGGAAATCGAGAGGAGTTATAAATTGAAATTTTGGTTATTGAGATTTAAAGATATATTTTTATTAATAAGTTAATTTCTATTTTTAAAAAGGGAAAATTTCATCTGTTAAACTATGTAAATTTAAAGTTAGCCAGTACTGAAGTATTTTAGAAGTAATTTTTTTTTCCAAATACTTAATATTTATTTTAAATAAATCCTAAATTTTAAACCTGCTATGGAAGTGATGTTATAAAAAAATGTTTCAATATTTTAAATAATTATTTGAACATGTCTTAAAAATATTATTATTATTATTATTATTATTATTATTCTTTTAAATACTTAATTTTATTTATTTATATACATACATAGTGTTTTGTAATGGTTTAAAATTTATTTATAAATCTTTTCGAGAGTTTGGAAAGGGTTATTTAGTAGATGGACTTATAAGAAAATTCTCAAAACGAAATTTGAAAAAAGTAAGGAAATTTACGAAGAAGTTAAATAAATGTGAACTTCGAAAAATTAAACAGAACTTATAAAAGAAGAAGAAAGGGGAAGTTTAGAGTATAAGTAAGTATATTTGACTTTGGAAATATTGAAGAGAATTAATTAAAAAAAACTTATAAAATTCGTTTTAAACGAGTTAAGAAAATTACAAATAAATTATAAATGATTTTAAGAAAAGGAAATAGGAAATAAATGGAATACTTCCTAGGTGTTGATTATTAAACGAAGTGGGAAAAACATTCGAAGTATTTGAAAGGGGTGGAAATATTCTGTTGAAAATATAAGGATTTCAAAAACTGTTTTCAAATATTAAAGTACTGGAAGTAATATCTTATAAAGATATTTTGAAAATTTATTTTTGGAAAACTTGAAATAAGGCCTGATATCTGCTTTTGGATGTTAGTTAAATAACCGACTATCAATTCTGTACAGTTTCGTTAATCGTTTCGAAGAGATCGAGATTGGATTAAATTATCCGAAATACCACTTCGATCCGGTTTGAACATGAGAATGAATACCGTGAAGATGATGAAGGCGTTGATTCGGTTTGTCTAGACCTAGGACAGCTTGTATGGACGAATGCTATCAGAACATCGTCATTAGAGGACGATGAGCATTCTAAGTAGAATTTTGTTCTTGAAAGGTAACACTTAGCCTCAAGCCTCATCAACCGAGAATGACTAAAATAGCAGAGATGTAGCAATGCTAAGTGGGTTACACCCAATTAGGGTATGTTACCACCTTTTTAGATGTCCTTAGAAACCTATATATTATGGATACGGTTGTGCTTAAAATAAGGAGTGCTCGATAGTAAGGGTGGGAACACCCGGCGTGATAACATATTCGATCTATCCAGGTGATCCTGGCGATGGTCCTCGGCACATTATTCTAGAGGCGTACTGTGATGGGCGGTACCCCAATGACCCAGTCATTGGATGGAATCCATTCTCCAATAAGCGCCGTATGGTTTTGATTGTGCCTAACTATGCTGGAACGTGAGATGTAAGCATTTCAGCTATTTTCTAATTACTTTCTATAGAAACTATTATAATATCAGATGGATTTGATAAAAATGTTTTGGTCATCATAAGGTAAAAAACCGTCGTGTTTATGTGTGATGTGGTCCTACGAGATACCTTTGTTTTTCAAAGGATTTGATAAAAGTTAATAATTCAATTTGAGTGTATTTTTTCACGTCGGTTTTCCAGACTGACTTGGGTGTTATTTCATTACAATGCTCGGGTCAGACCGACACTACGCCATAGATGGCCTATTGCAACGAAAATACAAGATGTTGCTAGTTACAATGTAACGATAGCTATGCTGATTTTTGTCTATTACAACATTAGCTTCAAGATCTTAGCATAGATATAAACACTATATTGCAGTAGCTATAAACTTATAAAAATATTATAAAAAATGAGTGCGGGCTGAAAAAAAGCGGGCTGAAATAAATTTTAACGCGGGAAGCAAAAACAAAGCGGCAAAAGTTAATAAAATATTGAAGGGTTTCATTCAAACATTTAACTCTCGTCCATGATGAATCTACCTCCTCCTTCCATTTCTTTATGTTTATTACTAATATTTATATTCTTTGTTCATCCATCTTCCGGTCTAGTTCGTCTTCGCGGAAAATCTTTCGACTTCACTCTCGTCAATGCTCCAGCTCATTTTGGTAAACCCTAACCCTCAATTTTTAGGGCTCTTTGTAGTCTGCCCCGCCAGAACTAGCTAGTTCTGGTATATTACCCTAGAAATCAAGCCATACTTCCGCATTTTGGCTTAGGAGTTTTTATTGAAACTGATTTATTATGGGGATGAGAATCCAAATATTTGCCTCTTTTTTCAGCTATTGATTGTTTATTGAAGTTTTGTGAACATTCTGTGTAGCTGTCCCTGTTGAGGGGTCTGGAATTTGTGGGACGCCGCATTTAGCTAAGCCGATTGATGCTTGTGTTCCACTTAGCAAAAATAATGGAAGTGTCAGTGATGGAGATAGTTCGAGATTTGTGTTGATAGAAAGAGGAGTTTGTGACTTTGAGACGAAGGTTAGGAATGCTCAGATTGCGGGGTTTACAACTGCCATTATTTATGATGACCAAGAAAAGAATACTCTTTACTCTAGTGAGTTTTTTTTAACTTGGAGTGCTGATTTACATTTGCTTAGTATTATAGTGTAAGCTTGTGATTGTATGTCCTGGTGCTGAGGTATCAACTATGCACAAATTATCCTTGCTGTAACGTGGGTCTAATTTTTGTAAACCTTGAATGTTAGAGGATAGTCTTAGGGACATATATCAAGGGTTCTACCTTCCTCTTTTCATATGAATCTGTATGCAAGTTTACACAAGAAGTTGAAAGATTTTGCCCAAAATAAAAATATTTTGTTTGACTAGATAATTTATTGCACTATAATTGCTAAAATGTTGGAAGCTTCAATTTTGTCTTTTTAAGTTGAAACATTTGGAGTAACTGATGGTGTAGCTATATGAGAAACGAGAATGAGAGGGTGCAGCACCCCTCAGATTTGTAGATCTTTTACCGCTGATGCAAAAGTACGTAAGTTTGCTATATATTGTTACATTCTCTACAGCATGCTTCCTCTGTTAAAAAATAGAAGGAAAAAACATGTACTTCCTCCTTTGAAGTTGGATCCTGAATATGGTGCTAGGAGTCCGAAGTCCATTAATTATAGTTTAGACGAAAATTGTATGTGTCTTATTGCTTTGGAGTTGATCACTTCAGAAATTATCCGTTTTAGGCCAAAAATAGAAGTGTGGCATAAAAGCAATCTTCTATACTAAAGTATAAAGATCATCCAATGAAGGAAACATTCCTATAGCAGCTTATCTTCTACTCTGAAATTATTTTTATGAAGTTACAATGATGGTTTGAATTAGTACACCATTGCTTGAATCAATATAATATCACTTTTCACATGCCTTAGTATTGGTAGTTTGTCCATATGTTTTAATGACAACCCATGAATATGCACTATATAGAAGTTACTCCCACTAAATATACCGATTACCTATGGAAAAATTATCAACTGTTTTTGCTTAGGGTATATATTGACCATCAACGACGTTTGTACTGATACGTAGAAGGCTAGTTATGACATAACACTTATATTTGTTTTTATCCCTTCATTTGCATGGCTGCAATTTTTTTTTGGTGACTTGTGATATAGACAATGGCAAAGAAGACATGGAATTGAAAGAAGCATCTCATAGAGAGAGATGCAATATTCTACCAGAAAGAAGACTACTATTTGAAAGTTTTATCTCCTAGATTTCTTTCATCTAAAGCTTACGTTCTGATATACATACATTTTTGCTAAATTGGTAAATATATGTATATCTTGTATTATTTCCTTTCTTAAAGACTTTTGTATATGTTCTTGCCTATAGCTTATTTGAAGTAAAAACATAACTACAAAATCAAACTGAACGTTGTTTACAGAATCTAGTAAAGTGATTGTTATGGTAGTTGATAGTTTATCTGTTTTCCACTAAAACTTCGCACCTCTTCATAATATGTGATGCAGGTATGGAATATTGCAGGGTCCAATCTTTATTTACTGCTACCATAATTTTGTTTATGATATTCAGCGATTTTACATTTTTCTTGCATTAATATATCACTATACGTGAATCGATCGAACACTTCAGATTGAAAAAAGTTTTTAAGTATGAATTTGTTACAAGCTTAACTTTTGATGAATATGCACAAGGTTCTCTGGAATTGCTTCTTGATATTTGATTGATTTTCGCACTCTTATGCCAAGTAATATTAGTACAGAACTACAAACATGGACTTAATTGTTTGTTAACTGAACATGTTTTACTTCGCTACTATCAGCACCCGAGTAAGTAGTGCTTATTAAGTACCAGCAGCCACGGCCTTTTTCTTCTTGTTTTTCTTTTATTTTTTACACTGCAATTAATCACAGTCGGTGAACAAACACGGTAGAGCTTGCACAGTGTCTGGTCATCCACTGACGATGACTGGTGACCCCAAGCACAAAAATGAGTATGGCATTGTGCTACATTTTATTTCATGTACACAAATCCTTCCTCAAATGCATTAATGGTTAAAAATAAGATAGAAAAAAATTTGAAAATTGAATTTAAAGCACATATTTTACTGGTTCACTAACTAGAAGTTTAACAGTAACTTATCTGGTCGGCTGATATGTATTTCATATTCGCAAAGTTTCCCTTTAAATTTTACTTTAGATTACGTGTCATAACTATAAAATTTTTAGAAATAATCAGAAGAAACTGGCATTTGATGATTGTAATTATAAACCATATTTTGGATTAGCATTAACATTGTCACTAAGAAAAAAAGGAAAATATTAAGATTAATAATATTTCATTCTGTTTCTCTGTTCACAAATATAGACAGTTTATCAACCAAACGAACAAGCATCAAGTTCTAGCACAGGTAAAGGAATTCTTTCACAAACACAACACGATGGCAGTGTCAATGAATATTCACCTCCATGGAGATTAACAATCGATGAGATTCCTCAAATTGTAAATGACTTCCGGCTTGCTACTGGAAATGCAATCAAAGCTGGTGCTTAATGTTGCATTTTTTCCCTTATTTTTTTATAGTATTTTTTGCTATCTATATTCATATAAAGCAATATGCAAGCCACTTGATTATATCAATCCATCACTCAGTTCATATCGAAGTAATTTTTTATATAGTATTTTTAGTCCATTTATCAAAACAAACCTCAAAAATGATTCAAACAGGTTTTGATAGAGTGGAAATCCATGAAGCACACGAATTCCTCCTCAAGCAGTTAATGAAAGACAGTGCAGATGATAGAGGGGCAGCTTAGCCAACCGCTATCGCTTTGCACTCGAAGTCTTTTAATGGCACCTTTGTAGCTGCTGGAGGATATGATAGAGAAGAAGGTAACAAAGTAGTGGCTGAAGGTTATACTGATTTGGTTGCATATGGAAGACTGTTTTTGGCTAATCCTGATTTACTGAAGAGGTTTGAGTTGAAGCTCCGTAGAACAAGCATAATAAGTTCACATATTACATTCAAGATCCGGTTGTTAGTTATACAGATTATCCATTTCTTGATTCAACCGCTTGGGCTTTGCATATGTCATAAGGTGTGCATGCATGCTTGAGCATTCTATATATGCCATATTCCTATCTATTGTAATTATTTGGCTTGAACAAGTATAATAAGCCCAGAAGAAATCAGTACTGTGATCTTGACCAAAATGATGGAGACAGCTGAAAAGTTCCTTGGTAAAAAGATCAAGGATGCAGTTATCACCGTTCCAGGTACATTTTATTCACTAGAAACTTACACTCCTTAACATAGACGAATAGAAAACAGTTTTTATAATCTACAAAACTGATGTTATTTGCAGCAAAGGTGAACCAAAAAGTTCGGGAGAACTTGACATGGGTGCTTAAGAAATTAGGCGAAGCAAACCCTGACATGCAAATTGATGTTGAGGATCTTTGTGCGACCGTCTGCAGTAATGGCACTGGAGGCACTGGAGGCACTAGAGGCACTGATGGCACTGGAAGCTCGCAAAAATAAGAATGTACTGTTAATAAGTAGAATTTAGTATGTACTAGCTGTAACTATGAATACACTGGCTATGTTTTTAATTATGTTTGTTATTTTGTACTTGACTAAGTAAAACTTGTGTTGTTGGTTATTCTGAAATGAAAAGTTCTTTGTTGCAGTGTAATGTTGCCATAGATATGATATCATGTTGGAGTATGTGATGTTAAATGTGGTAATAAACTGGCAAAGTGTTGCCATTGGATGGTAAAAGTGTTACCATAAATTAATGAATATGGGCCCCACAACGGGGTTCCGTAAAGGTGGGCCACTGAATTAGTGGGCCCCACAATGTGGTCCCACATGTTGGGGCCCAGATTGTAGGGCCCACTTTTAGTAAATTTGGTACCTGTGGCAATAATAGAACCGATGTTGCCCTAGGGCCGCAAAGATGTTGCCTTTGACTCTAGGGCAACGCGGCAAAATGCATCACTGAGAAAGTGTTGCCTTTGCCCTTTTTAGCATATAACAACATTTTTTGGCACTTTCTGCATCACTTCTTGGTGTTGCAGTATGCAATCTATGGCATAGTGCGAGTATTACAGATTCAGAAGAGGAAGCTATGGAATTCAGGAGGCGAGCTCGATGACAGAGACGTACTTCCGTACTTGAATAATATTTTCTGCTGTATAAGGACAAGTTATTATAACTGTCCAAATTGATGTATCGATTGTTGTACTCTGATGATTGAAAATATTTAATAGTTGCATATTCTTTTGGGAAAAAAATCTGTTATTATATATTTTATTTTATCCCGCTGCGATTTGACATTCTATGTTGTTCTGTTTCTTTTCTTCTATCTTTTTTCTCCTTCACCCCTAATGAAATGGGATTTTCGGCACATGATTGATCGGCATTCTATAATATACAGTGGACGTATTGATGTCGATTTTCGAAGGTCGAAAATCACTGATCGTTACAGTTGGTATCATAGCTGAAGGTTAAGCGAGAACCTTGATTGTGGTGGTGGATTACTCATTAGAGATAGGGTCGGTAGTACCCTAGAATGAGTTTGAGTGTATAAATAGATATGAGCGCATATTTGTTAGTGGATATAAAATGTTTTATATTGTTTTAGTTGATTTATTGAGTGGCTTATGAACCCTGGCCAACACCATTCGTACAACTGTATCGATAAGGGTTTCTAAACACTTAAATAGAGTAATTCGAGACAGTGTTGTTTTGGAATAGGTTAAATGAAATAATTTTACCAAAATTATATTTTGATATAAAAGAAATAATTTTATTTTTTGAAATTATTATACATAGTTGGAGTGTTTGGATGATAATATTGTAGTCAATTTAGATTATAAAATTGGAAATGGTTTATATAACCAAATGAAAATTGGTGTAAGTATAAATTATGCAAGTGGATTATAATTTAAATTGGATTTAAACCAGAATCTGGAAATTTAAATCCCGGTAAGTTTGAAAGAAATATTTTTTCAAGGTGGTGTGGAAAATAACAGTAGGAGTATTATTTTTGGGAATATTTTTGAAAGAAAGTTGTTTCAAAATGAATTTTGGAAGAGATATAATACTGAACTTACTTCAGTCGCTGGAAAATAATTTTGGTGATGACCGCAACATCCCTAGTATTCATTTTCGAGTTTATAGGTGACAAATTGCTACCGTAGTAATTTGATATGGAAATATTTATGAAAAACAAATGTTGTTTAGAGATTCCGAGGGAATTATTTTGGATAAAAAAATCAAGTTTATTTTTGAAAGTTGAAGCAAATGGTTTGTTAAAATAGAATTATATATATATATATATAATAATTTGAAACAAGAACCGGGTGTTTGAATTCTAAAATTTCTAATTAAAAGAGAGAAATAGGCTTTATAGTAAAACTTGGAAAATGGAAATTTCGATATGAAATTAAAATTTAACTTGTGTAAGTTAAATAAATTGGATTTGTAAAAGAAATTTGTAGGAATTAGAATTAAAATTAAGCAAAAGTTAAAGAAAATAAGTTAAATAAAGTGATTGTAATAAATGAAATGAAATTCATAGAATGTAATAAGGTTAGCTAAATATCAAAGCATATGACTATGTGTAAGTAAATGGAATAAATAAATATAAGTAAGGAGCGTGGAAAAATTTGAAATTGGAACTAAATTCTTATTTGATTAAATGGAATGAACTAAAATAAAATTGTTGGGATGAAATTAATTTAAGTATGAATAAATTCGAATATAGTTCGAAAATATGGGTTAAAGGGAACTAAAATTTAAGTTAAATTGAATCGAATTGGAATTAAAAATGAAATCGAATGGAATCATAAATAGAACTTGAATGGTAAAGCGATATTATAACCATAAGGATATGAATTCTGAAGGAAATAAAAATTTAAGTGAAAAATTGGATTGTGAATACATAAATTTAAATAGCTTATAAAATTTGAAATTTATGGAATAAAAGTATAGTTAAGCTATGTAACGACCCAGTATTTTCAACCCTTCGCATCCGCACATGTCGGACTTGAATTGTTCAAAATACTGCGTTGTAAAATAAATTTGGCAAAACTCAGAATATGTAGTAAATAAATCACAGAATCACATACATATATCAGAACTCACAGCGGAAATAAAATATACAGTGGTTCATGAAGCCACTATAAAACTTTAACCAAATAGAATTTACATAGTTTAGAATCTGCAATACAGCTGTAGACATAAATAGAAACAGAGTCTTCCAATTTGATTGATTGCAAATAAGATAAAGACTGAAAGGCTTCCGGCAGTATGAATGATCTACGGGATGACATAACTCCGGAGAGAAACTGAAACTGCAACTCAGGCTGACCCGAGCGTAAAAATAAAACATAACACTCGAGTCAGGACATACATACTTATATAATGTAAGCTAATTCAAGTGTACTGTAATATAGAGCAAGTAACTTAAAGGATGCTTGGGACCGCCCATCCTCTAAGGATCCGTCAAACTATTTACTATGTAGTATATTGCGCTATTATACTAGTGTCTATTTATAAAATAAACTTACTTTTAAGTAGCGTTAAGGCTTTACATTTTCCACCTTAACACATAATAGTCCCAGTAGTCCATCCAATATCATAGCTCCTCCTGATCGGGAAGCAACTAGAGGATACCACACGGGCTACGGGAGAAATCTAAACTCGTACAAGGCGCGGTATGGTAGGTGACACGGCACAACTAGGCAATGCCAGGGTAGATATACCAATTACGCATCCGGGCCGATGGTAACGCGAAGCCGCAGCAACCGCCCACCTCGAAACAACTCCCCAAATCAAAATAGAAGTGGCCACTGAATCAATCCAAAGTCATAGTATAATATCGAAGAGGAGTGTCCGATCAGAGGAATGACCTCATTAACCCGTCGATCGCTCCTGTTTTAGCCACCTTATGCCAACTCACGGGAGTCGGGTCCACGTATTTACCTTACAGGAAACGTCGCCACCAACCTACTTCATTCTGGAATCTCCACCGCGTACACGGTTAGTCAAAGTGGTTTTCGGTATCGACAGAGAGTATGTCCATATCCGATCCCGGTCTCTTTGCCAACCCATCGTTATTATAACACCATGGTCTTTTAAAACAGTTTATACTTTAAAACCAAAATAAACATTTCTATTTCAAACTATAAACACGATATCATTCAAAACCCAAAACAATATGATACCGTTATATTCAAGTATAATTCTTTTCCAAAAACCATACTGCTTAAAATTTATAATATCTGGAAACCAAATATTTAAATTATATCTTCAAAACATAATATTTTGGAAATTTTACTTTAAAACCATAACTCCCAAACACAATGGTTTGGACATTCAACGGTATATAGAATAAATGGTTTAACTTTATGGTTACTTTGTAAAGAAGATAATTTACATAGCTTTACAAATATATTTCTTTATTTTAGACCATAATTTAAATATCACTTCATGTTCCCAAGACCATTTCAATTCCTATATATATATCCAATTGGAGTATTAATATTCAAAACTAAGGTTGGATATTTTTTCTTTCAACAAATTAGTGTTTATTATTTCGTCTTGAATATTCCCATAAATTCCATAGATAAAACTCCAAAATTATGCCATTAAATAATTTCAAAATTTACTTAACACTAGAATGTTCATCTTAAATTTATTAAGAAAAATCCAGTTATAAATCTCATATCTTAAAGGTCTCCAAAACTTAAACATAAATATAATTTATCAAATTCCTTAAATTTCAAAACAATCAAATTCCAGATTCTATAGCACTTAGGAAATGCTACCTAAAGTTACGGGTAAAACTAGTCCAATTTCAAAAGACAGCATTTAAATGCTTTAGTAGATTGTTTAACTTAATAAATATTTCCAAATATAACTTATATATATATTTCTTAACTGAAATCTTATCCTTTCAAAAATCCAGAATTTCCAAAATAAGTTATATTCCAAAATTTTATTCAAATATTTATTTATTTATTTATTAACATTTATAACTCATTCAAAATCAATATAAAATCCTTTAAAGATATTAAATCAAATATTTAACTTCCAAAATAATTTTAAATATTTCAGAAAATATTATAAGGACCACGGGCCTGTATATAGTTTTCTAGCCTAGGTCAAGTGATACGGATTTATATCATTTCAATCCGTAATTTACAAACCCCGGGTTCTATCATTTCAAACCCGCAATCCCAAGTTAACAGTTAAACAGTTAACATAATAATAGCACAGTAATCATCATTTAGGCCTATCATTTCAGCCCACAACAATCTAAATTTAACAGGGAACTTGCAGTGGTGATTTAAGCAGTAAATAAACAATAATATAATATAACTGCAGAAATAATACAACAGATAATAACTGATGAGGTGTCAATTTAAATGGGATTCATCATTCTACGTTATACTACAGACAGATAATATTTAAATAAAATTTTTACACATACACTTGCGATAATTCACAAAATATATGTACATATGTCTGGTGAGAAATACTCACCTTAAACGCTGCAGTGGATCTAAATCAAACACGGTATCTACTTCGGAAAAAAAACGGAAAGCACGATCAAACTTCGGCGGATGCAAAGCCTTGACTTAAATCTATAAGATCCAAATACCAAGTATGCGAATTTAAAAATTACGGTCAAAGCAAAATTTCAGAACAACTGGAACGAATAGAATAAAAGAAATTTAGTTCAACTTGCTCGACTACTACAACCCGCTAACCGTCTCAACATATCCTAGGCCCATACTTCAACCGTACGCATGCATAAAATAAATTGAATAAATTGCAAAATAAATTGCAAATTTAATACAATTGATTGAATAAAAAGATGTTATGCACCCAAACAAAACAAATACATGTTTAGACATTATTAAATTATTTCTCACATTTTTAATCATATTTATCATGATCAATTATTTTCATTCTCATATATATTTATTTAAATAAAATGACAATATTGGCAACAAACACAATACTGTTCAAATTATTCGATTTAATCAAATGTAGCCACTAACTACATTCGAATTCATTAAATAATACTTTATTTCACATACATGTTCATCATGTTTAGGCAAATTATTTCTTCTTTTACTTTTATTATTAAACATTAAAAGGTGATTATTGGTATACATCACCAATATCCTTTTATTAACCATAATAAATACAATCCATTGATATTTATCCACCCAAATTCTCAAATAAGTAGTTAAATTTATTTTTAACCATCTTAAATTTATTTCAACCATTAAAAATTGAAATAAATGTCATTTTATTATATTCACCCAAGATTTATTCATACAATATTGTTTATTTGAATTAAACAACATTTCATATCATTTTCTCCTTATCAATTTATCTTCTCCATTATTAAATTGTAATTCTTTTTTTTTTCTATGCCTTCCTCTTCAAACTGCACTTATCCAAATCCACAATACCACTAACTACATCATAACTACACTAATTCCATAGTCTAGCTTCCTACAATCAATTTATATCATTTCTTCCAGCCTACTACTAACAAAGTTCTATATGTATTTATAAATGGCACGGCATGATGGGGAAGTAGCCGAGCAAGGAAATCAGAGAACACAAGAAGGAGGAAGGAAAATTGGAAGAAGCAAAGAAATAAACAATGCAAATTATTTACCTGATAGAAGCTTGTACCAGAGAGGGACAAACAAGGAGATATGAAAACTTATGTGAATGAGGCAAAGTATTTATAGATAAACTTGCGAAATAAAAAGGGGAGATAAATAGGCAGGTTTGAAAACGTAAGAAATAAATGCAAGCGTTGATTTTTGAGTGCATGCGTTTAGGCAAGAGATTTATTTCCAGTTCTTCTTGTTTGAACGCTACACGAAAATTGTGATAAATGCATGCGTTGATTTCTCTTTCCAGTTTTATGTTTGAACGATATCACTCTTTTGGATTTTTTTTTTTTAGATAGCTTGCGTGATTTATACCAGTTATAATCTAAATTTAAAGCATGCGTTACTGCAAATTTGAACAGATTTGATTGAGGAAGCAAAACTTGAGCTCTTGCGTGATTTATGGTAAGCAATGAAAAAGCTTTTAACTGAAAAGGCAAAAGTAATAAATGCTTACATAAATATTTACTTGATCAATGGTTCGAAAAATTTATTTATTGCAAAACAAACGCAGTGGAAACAGAGAGATATAATGGGTATGCGAAAATTTGCAAAGATAGGCAAGATTAAATTTTGAATGCATTTAATTTAGGTGAGAGGAAAAATGGCAATTGGAAGAGTTGATATTTTTGTGGATAAGGCTGCGTGAATAAATGAATACAGTGACATGCTCAAGAAACAAATGGTAAGAGGCAAATGTCAAAATGTTAAAAGAATAAAATTTTGTGTCACGCGCAAAGGAAGGCAAATTTGATTTCCATATTCTTCTAATCAATTAATTCCCCTTTAATTGCCTTTAATTGATTTCAATTGATTACCTTATCCCTTTTAATTACCCTCCTTAATTGATTTCAATTAATTACCATATTACCAATTAATTATCCTCCTTTAATTACATACTCAAATTTGGTTACTAACTTAATTAGTTAATTAACCCTTTTTGTTAATTATCAATCCTGCGACGTCTCACATTAATCCGTCCGCTTTGTAGGCACTGGTAGCCGGACTGGTTACACGGGCAGATTTCTCCTACAAAATGGGGATTAACCTCGTGTCCTCATGCCATTAACCAAAAGAATTAACTTATTTATCTTTCATCAATTTTATTAATTTGCATTAATTATTCAATAAATTAATTCTGGTCAACTACTGAAATTTTACAATTAATTTCTCTATTAATTGTCATAAATTTCTTTTTGAAATATCTATTAATTGTCATTAACTCCATTTTAAAATATCCGTATGTGCCTTTATTCAAGTTTTGAATTGCTAACTAGGAATAAGGTAGATTTATCAAATAAATTGATTGTAAGTTTCATTGTTTTAAATTGCTTAACAATGTTCACTGCTAACATAATTAATATGTCAAAATTGAGAATATTCCACCAACATGATTTGCATGTCATAACCTACCAAATTAACATAATTAATTAACTACTTTAATATGTTACAAATTTTCTCCTTTTCATTATTTTTAGGGAATGGGTATAACAACAGATATTATGATAATATCCAAAACATTTAGTTACCACACACTTCATTATACATTATAAAAATTTCCTCTTTTTTTTTTTCTTCTTCTTAAATTTAGTTACAAAAATCATATTAAATTAACGAGTTTAATTCTCTAAATTAAATATTTAAACAATATTGGTAAACACAATTTATATAAATTATATTTCTAAAAACAAAAAAAATAAAAGAAATAAATAGCTAAAAACTAGGGCTGTTACACTCTCCCCCACTTAAGAACTTTTCGTCCTCGAAAAGGAACAAAAGAAAAGAAACAAAGGAAGATAAGCTAGATAAACAAGAACTTTAAACGAATAGTTCCGGATTTGAAGCACGAAGAAGATCTTCTAGAATCGGTTTTACTCTTTTCAGTTCGACCGTCGGTCTATGGGTGGTAAGCGGTGCTCAGGCCCCGATGAGTAACAAAGATTTTTAAAGATTATAGAAAAGATTTCTAAATAGACTGGTATAAGCAATAGCCTCCTTATTCTGTAGCAGATAGGGAAACCAAGGACACTTAAAGATAGTTTGAAAACAAATAAGATAATAAATTTGCAATCATAATGCTTTGAAATCATTAAATTTATAAATATTATCATTTGGAAATCATGCTACTAAAATAATAATACCTTTAAAATAATCTTCATTTATACCTTTTAAATTCAATGCCAAACAATATTCATTTCAAGGTTGAAATATTCCTAAGTTCATTTATAAAAAAAAAATTTCCAAAACATTTTATTTTTAGAAACAGCAGCACTCATAATATGCTATAGTAGATATAATAGTATTCCTAATCAGTTTATTATGTACTTAACTCTGAATTTTAACAAATAACCTAACACTTTATTAAAAATACTTATCTTATAAATAAGATATTCCTTCAATAAGTTACCCTTGAATTTCCATTTGAAAACCAATTCTCAATTATCAAAATTTAGTGATATTAGAATACGTCTTAACTATTTATTTAGACATCAATTAAACTATGATTTGAAGATATATAATCCTTACTCCAAAAATATCCCTTTCAAATATATTTTCCTTATTCAAAGATACCTTGTTTATTACACAAACATATTCATTTCAGGAAATAACCTTTTATTAAAATCTCTTGGTTAGATTTACGGCTCCATATTAAATTAATTTGATTATTAAGACATTTGAATAAAATTCCTTAAATTCCTTTTCCTTATTTATCCCCATTAATCTTTTATAACTAAAATTTAAGTGTATAATATTTATTATAACCACTCAAATTTTATTCATAAAATCCTTTTATATTGTATATTATCCAATTACATGTTAACTTTTGAAAATCAAGGTAAGTTATATTAAATGAAATTGGGTGTTATACAAATAAAACTTTCAATTTAATTATCTCCAATTGGAACCTTTTATTCAAATTTTTGTTATTATATTTATTTTCCTTCCTCAAGATAAACTTTAAGAATTAAATTCCTGATTCCCTTCAAACCATTTAGAGATAACTAAATATATATACCTAATATGTCAAATCAAATTTAAATTATATATCTATATATATTAAGTCATACTTTAGAAATTCAAATCAATTAAAATCTCAAGGAAACACTGTAGCCAGACTACAGAATGGTCTTTTCACTTCGAAACTCGAAAATGAATGTCGATGATGCTGCAGTCATCACCGAAATTATTTTCCAGCGACAAAGAGAAAAGCACTAATTTTAAAATTTCTTTGGAAACAAATTTCTATACAAAAATACTTATTACATCCTTTTAAAATTTAAACACAAGGTTTGAAATCATCAGAAATTTAATTCTCAAGTTTTAGTTTTAAATTCATTTCTGTTTCCAAATTAATTTATAACCATTGTTTTATATTCACTTATTTATTAGACAAACACATGGCTTACAACACCATAAATAAAATCAAAACTATTATCTCTTGACAACTAGTTAAATTAATTATAAAATTTTGAAAATTATACTCATATATATAATATTAGATTTTAATTTCAAATATAGGAATAAACTTCTCAAACCAGGATAGAGACTCAAATTTGATGAACTCAAATCAAATAGAATTCAAGATAAATTGAAATCAGAAGATCAGAATAAGGAAACTGGGTAAGTCTATATAAGTCGCGGACAACCTTGACCTAGTCATCCGTGACTTAAAGAGCCATATCGATGTGGTTGGGGTAAATCTACATTTGATCCGAAGAGATAGAATTTGGAATAACCAAAGATACTAGCATATAAACCGAGGATAAATATAAATCTCCGGTGAATCAATGCTGATGGTAAAGGAGTTTCACCCCTTTATTAGAATAATGGCGAGACCGCCAATTTACAATAAAGATCATCCGAAGTGGAGTTATGAGATACTCCAGAATCTAAAGCAGATGAAAAAGTGAGGGATACGAATGAGCTTTGGAACCGTAGGGAATGTTCCAAAATTCGAAAAGAGAGTGGTTCAATCTCGAATGAACGTGATTCTGTAAATCAAATTTACCATACATTCTAAGTTTTGCCTAGAACCAAAGCTCTGATACCAAATGTAACGACCCAGTATTTTCAACCCTTCGCATCCGCACATGTCGGACTTGAATTGTTCAAAATACTGCGTTGTAAAATAAATTTGGCAAAACTCAGAATATGTAGTAAATAAATCACAGAATCACATACATATATCAGAACTCACAGCGGAAATAAAATATACAGTGGTTCATGAAGCCACTATAAAACTTTAACCAAATAGAATTTACATAGTTTAGAATCTGCAATACAGCTGTAGACATAAATAGAAACAGAGTCTTCCAATTTGATTGATTGCAAATAAGATAAAGACTGAAAGGCTTCCGGCAGTATGAATGATCTACGGGATGACATAACTCCGGAGAGAAACTGAAACTGCAACTCAGGCTGACCCGAGCGTAAAAATAAAACATAACACTCGAGTCAGGACATACATACTTATATAATGTAAGCTAATTCAAGTGTACTGTAATATAGAGCAAGTAACTTAAAGGATGCTTGGGACCGCCCATCCTCTAAGGATCCGTCAAACTATTTACTATGTAGTATATTGCGCTATTATACTAGTGTCTATTTATAAAATAAACTTACTTTTAAGTAGCGTTAAGGCTTTACATTTTCCACCTTAACACGTAATAGTCCCAGTAGTCCATCCAATATCATAGCTCCTCCTGATCGGGAAGCAACTAGAGGATACCACACGGGCTACGGGAGAAATCTAAACTCGTACAAGGCGCGGTATGGTAGGTGACACGGCACAACTAGGCAATGCCAGGGTAGATATACCAATTACGCATCCGGGCCGATGGTAACGCGAAGCCGCAGCAACCGCCCACCTCGAAACAACTCCCCAAATCAAAATAGAAGTGGCCACTGAATCAATCCAAAGTCATAGTATAATATCGAAGAGGAGTGTCCGATCAGAGGAATGACCTCATTAACCCGTCGATCGCTCCTGTTTTAGCCACCTTATGCCAACTCACGGGAGTCGGGTCCACGTATTTACCTTACAGGAAACGTCGCCACCAACCTACTTCATTCTGGAATCTCCACCGCGTACACGGTTAGTCAAAGTGGTTTTCGGTATCGACAGAGAGTATGTCCATATCCGATCCCGGTCTCTTTGCCAACCCATCGTTATTATAACACCGTGGTCTTTTAAAACAGTTTATACTTTAAAACCAAAATAAACATTTCTATTTCAAACTATAAACACGATATCATTCAAAACCCAAAACAATATGATACCGTTATATTCAAGTATAATTCTTTTCCAAAAACCATACTGCTTAAAATTTATAATATCTGGAAACCAAATATTTAAATTATATCTTCAAAACATAATATTTTGGAAATTTTACTTTAAAACCATAACTCCCAAACACAATGGTTTGGACATTCAACGGTATATAGAATAAATGGTTTAACTTTATGGTTACTTTGTAAAGAAGATAATTTACATAGCTTTACAAATATATTTCTTTATTTTAAACCATAATTTAAATATCACTTCATGTTCCCAAGACCATTTCAATTCCTATATATATATCCAATTGGAGTATTAATATTCAAAACTAAGGTTGGATATTTTTTCTTTCAACAAATTAGTGTTTATTATTTCGTCTTGAATATTCCCATAAATTCCATAGATAAAACTCCAAAATTATGCCATTAAATAATTTCAAAATTTACTTAACACTAGAATGTTCATCTTAAATTTATTAAGAAAAATCCAGTTATAAATCTCATATCTTAAAGGTCTCCAAAACTTAAACATAAATATAATTTATCAAATTCCTTAAATTTCAAAACAATCAAATTCCAGATTCTATAGCACTTAGGAAATGCTACCTAAAGTTACGGGTAAAACTAGTCCAATTTCAAAAGACAGCATTTAAATGCTTTAGTAGATTGTTTAACTTAATAAATATTTCCAAATATAACTTATATATATATTTCTTAACTGAAATCTTATCCTTTCAAAAATCCAGAATTTCCAAAATAAGTTATATTCCAAAATTTTATTCAAATATTTATTTATTTATTTATTAACATTTATAACTCATTCAAAATCAATATAAAATCCTTTAAAGATATTAAATCAAATATTTAACTTCCAAAATAATTTTAAATATTTCAGAAAATATTATAAGGACCACGGGCCTGTATATAGTTTTCTAGCCTAGGTCAAGTGATACGGATTTATATCATTTCAATCCGTAATTTACAAACCCCGGGTTCTATCATTTCAAACCCGCAATCCCAAGTTAACAGTTAAACAGTTAACATAATAATAGCACAGTAATCATCATTTAGGCCTATCATTTCAGCCCACAACAATCTAAATTTAACAGGGAACTTGCAGTGGTGATTTAAGCAGTAAATAAACAATAATATAATATAACTGCAGAAATAATACAACAGATAATAACTGATGAGGTGTCAATTTAAATGGGATTCATCATTCTACGTTATACTACAGACAGATAATATTTAAATAAAATTTTTACACATACACTTGCGATAATTCACAAAATATATGTACATATGTCTGGTGAGAAATACTCACCTTAAACGCTGCAGTGGATCTAAATCAAACACGGTATCTACTTCGGAAAAAAAACGGAAAGCACGATCAAACTTCGGCGGATGCAAAGCCTTGACTTAAATCTATAAGATCCAAATACCAAGTATGCGAATTTAAAAATTACGGTCAAAGCAAAATTTCAGAACAACTGGAACGAATAGAATAAAAGAAATTTAGTTCAACTTGCTCGACTACTACAACCCGCTAACCGTCTCAACATATCCTAGGCCCATACTTCAACCGTACGCATGCATAAAATAAATTGAATAAATTGCAAAATAAATTGCAAATTTAATACAATTGATTGAATAAAAAGATGTTATGCACCCAAACAAAACAAATACATGTTTAGACATTATTAAATTATTTCTCACATTTTTAATCATATTTATCATGATCAATTATTTTCATTCTCATATATATTTATTTAAATAAAATGACAATATTGGCAACAAACACAATACTGTTCAAATTATTCGATTTAATCAAATGTAGCCACTAACTACATTCGAATTCATTAAATAATACTTTATTTCACATACATGTTCATCATGTTTAGGCAAATTATTTCTTCTTTTACTTTTATTATTAAACATTAAAAGGTGATTATTGGTATACATCACCAATATCCTTTTATTAACCATAATAAATACAATCCATTGATATTTATCCACCCAAATTCTCAAATAAGTAGTTAAATTTATTTTTAACCATCTTAAATTTATTTCAACCATTAAAAATTGAAATAAATGTCATTTTATTATATTCACCCAAGATTTATTCATACAATATTGTTTATTTGAATTAAACAACATTTCATATCATTTTCTCCTTATCAATTTATCTTCTCCATTATTAAATTGTAATTCTTTTTTTTTTTCTATGCCTTCCTCTTCAAACTGCACTTATCCAAATCCACAATACCACTAACTACATCATAACTACACTAATTCCATAGTCTAGCTTCCTACAATCAATTTATATCATTTCTTCCAGCCTACTACTAACAAAGTTCTATATGTATTTATAAATGGCACGGCATGATGGGGAAGTAGCCGAGCAAGGAAATCAGAGAACACAAGAAGGAGGAAGGAAAATTGGAAGAAGCAAAGAAATAAACAATGCAAATTATTTACCTGATAGAAGCTTGTACCAGAGAGGGACAAACAAGGAGATATGAAAACTTATGTGAATGAGGCAAAGTATTTATAGATAAACTTGCGAAATAAAAAGGGGAGATAAATAGGCAGGTTTGAAAACGTAAGAAATAAATGCAAGCGTTGATTTTTGAGTGCATGCGTTTAGGCAAGAGATTTATTTCCAGTTCTTCTTGTTTGAACGCTACACGAAAATTGTGATAAATGCATGCGTTGATTTCTCTTTCCAGTTTTATGTTTGAACGATATCACTCTTTTGGATTTTTTTTTTTTTAGATAGCTTGCGTGATTTATACCAGTTATAATCTAAATTTAAAGCATGCGTTACTGCAAATTTGAACAGATTTGATTGAGGAAGCAAAACTTGAGCTCTTGCGTGATTTATGGTAAGCAATGAAAAAGCTTTTAACTGAAAAGGCAAAAGTAATAAATGCTTACATAAATATTTACTTGATCAATGGTTCGAAAAATTTATTTATTGCAAAACAAACGCAGTGGAAACAGAGAGATATAATGGGTATGCGAAAATTTGCAAAGATAGGCAAGATTAAATTTTGAATGCATTTAATTTAGGTGAGAGGAAAAATGGCAATTGGAAGAGTTGATATTTTTGTGGATAAGGCTGCGTGAATAAATGAATACAGTGACATGCTCAAGAAACAAATGGTAAGAGGCAAATGTCAAAATGTTAAAAGAATAAAATTTTGTGTCACGCGCAAAGGAAGGCAAATTTGATTTCCATATTCTTCTAATCAATTAATTCCCCTTTAATTGCCTTTAATTGATTTCAATTGATTACCTTATCCCTTTTAATTACCCTCCTTAATTGATTTCAATTAATTACCATATTACCAATTAATTATCCTCCTTTAATTACATACTCAAATTTGGTTACTAACTTAATTAGTTAATTAACCCTTTTTGTTAATTATCAATCCTGCGACGTCTCACATTAATCCGTCCGCTTTGTAGGCACTGGTAGCCGGACTGGTTACACGGGCAGATTTCTCCTACAAAATGGGGATTAACCTCGTGTCCTCATGCCATTAACCAAAAGAATTAACTTATTTATCTTTCATCAATTTTATTAATTTGCATTAATTATTCAATAAATTAATTCTGGTCAACTACTGAAATTTTACAATTAATTTCTCTATTAATTGTCATAAATTTCTTTTTGAAATATCTATTAATTGTCATTAACTCCATTTTAAAATATCCGTATGTGCCTTTATTCAAGTTTTGAATTGCTAACTAGGAATAAGGTAGATTTATCAAATAAATTGATTGTAAGTTTCATTGTTTTAAATTGCTTAACAATGTTCACTGCTAACATAATTAATATGTCAAAATTGAGAATATTCCACCAACATGATTTGCATGTCATAACCTACCAAATTAACATAATTAATTAACTACTTTAATATGTTACAAATTTTCTCCTTTTCATTATTTTTAGGGAATGGGTATAACAACAGATATTATGATAATATCCAAAACATTTAGTTACCACACACTTCATTATACATTATAAAAATTTCCTCTTCTTTTTTTTTTCTTCTTCTTAAATTTAGTTACAAAAATCATATTAAATTAACGAGTTTAATTCTCTAAATTAAATATTTAAACAATATTGGTAAACACAATTTATATAAATTATATTTCTAAAAACAAAAAAAATAAAAGAAATAAATAGCTAAAAACTAGGGCTGTTACAAGCTATGAGTAATGTAAATCTTGAGTTAAAAGTAAAATGTGAATGTACTTGGGGAAAAAATTAATGAAATGAGAAAAACAAGTTGAAAGATTTTTAAATTGGAAAAAATAGAATAGAACAACCAAAATAAAAATGGTGTGGCATTTTAAGGTAAAGAGATAAATTCAAAACTTGAATTATAAAATAAATTTGAACTCAAGTAAATTAAAAAGGGAGGTGAACTAATTAGATAATAAGTGAATTGAATATAGAAATGGAATTAAACTCGATTAAATAATATGGATTGTGGGCTAAAACTAGAGTTTAATATGGGACTTGAGTAATAAATAAAATTCGACTTATATATATAAGCTAATTAAATATATGTTGAATGTAATTAAATAAAATGGAATTTGATTGAAATAAAATGGCTTGAGTTATAAATAAATTCAATGTGAACGTAAACAAATTTAATATAGCATTGAAGGTTATTTTAAAAGAATTCAAAAATGATATTAGTCATAAATAAATTTGTAGCGGAACAGAATTGAATAAAAATTGATTTAGAATCAATTTAAAATTGCAATAAACTGAAATGGTTATTTTATTAAATAAATATCGCTGAATTTGCATAAATTTTTTTATCATTTAACGGAAACGAAAGCAAATAAAATTCTATAAATTAATAAGAAGTAAATAAATTGATTTTTAAGTCAATTTGAAATGGATATTGGCTTGTTTGAAATAGCAATTGAGTGCAAACAAAATTTGGTTGTAAATCATTTCTGAAGGAATGGAATGATGGATAAGTCAATGGAAATGAATAATCGAATGTTGGATATTTGTGGCTAAATAAATTTATGCTATGGCATAGGATGATAATGAAAAAAAATTGTGTTAGTTATTAAAGTAATGAAATGCTATTGAATTTGCATGTTTTGGAACTTATATATCTAAATTGAGTAACTACAGGTAACCGGAGGCCGTCGCGCTAGATCATGGTTGCATATTTGCATATGAAGTAACTTGCGTGCTTAATAATACTTAAAAATGCTAAAATAAGGTACGTTTTCGAATTAAATACCGCAAATATATAAATATTGATATATATTTTTGTTTTCCGACCGGGTGGGTTGATGTATACATTTTTTATCTCTGTTGTCATATTGCAAAAGGCTCTCTGTACAAGGGGGACACTGCCAAAATTTTTTGAAAATTTAGGGTGTTAGAAAAATTTTGAAAAATTTTGTTAACTAAAAAGTTGTTTTTGAATTGAAATTGAAACAGAGGGTTTTGAATTAGTATTGGAAACTAATCGTTATAGTTGAAGCTAAAATATTAGAAAAGTGAAATAGCAAGTTAATTAAGTGAGTTTTAAAATGGGTAATGGGTTTGGAGTATTTTCCCTGACTTACAATTTCGGGGCGAAATTCTTTTAAGGGGGAGGAATGTAACGATCCGGATTTTTGGTCGTTGATTTTGAGCATTTAATTTATTTTAATTGTTGAGAATTTGAAATGTGAATAGAATATTAATATGGATTTTAATGATCAAATATGGGAAATAAAACTTAAGTTTCAAATATAGCGATTTATTGAATAAATTAATTACTTAAGTTATAATTGGAAATCTAAATAATTGAATTGGAGTAAAATATGAATCGAAAATGATTTCTAATGTTGATATAAATCCTACTAGAATTATAATTAAGTTAGTAAGTTTTTAAAATTGAAAAAAAATTCAAGCGATTTCGAATTTTTTTGAAACTGTCAATTTAATCGACGCATTAAAATAGCGATCTGAGGCACAGTATCCGAATTCGACGAAACCAGTTCCATTGAATCCATAATAGTGTATTTTTATCGGATTTTAAATTTTATAGCGTATGGAGTTATCGTTTGGTCGTACGGGATAGAAACGCGCTGGAATTAATATCGAAAATTTAATATAATAATCGGGTCTAAAAAGCTATTTTCACCATATGATCGAATTAGGACTCGAAACCTTTTTCATTACGTTTGAAATAGGGGTATAAAATTATAAATGCTTAGTGGCACACCTCGATAAGGGTTTGAGATTTTGAGTTGCGTAAATCGAGACAATTTGAGGATTTAATTATAGATATATATATATATATATATATATATATATATATAATTGGCATGACCAATATATTTCCATCAAAACTTTTTCCCCTTTACCTCAAAACTATTGTAGATTGCCATCAAAATGCAAGGCATTTTTTCCCTTTTTAAATCAAGTCCCTCTTCTTCGTTCAAATAGCCGATTGTCTCAAAGAAGAAAAAAATTGAATAGTGTCTGTTAAAATCACGATCTCTCTCTTATGTTCCATTCAAACAAAATCGACTTCCTTCTACCTCATTCAAAATCGTGTTCTTCCCCTCTCGTCTTTAAGAACAAAATCGGTTTGCAAATAAAAGAAAAAAATAATATGTCGCGAATGAATTCACGAACTCCAAGCGTCCACGAGGCACTGGAGGAAGGGAATGTGGACAAGGATGGGGTGTGGTAGTTGCTCAAGGATGGTCATGGAGCTTGGTTGGCTAATGCTGGCAATTGGAGAAGGTTTTGGGCGAAGTCGCAGCTACCGGCTGATGCGAGCGATCTGTGGTTCGCGCGAGATAATGGCGACGATGGTCTTCATTCGAGGAGCTGGCGGAGCAATTGGATGCGAAGTTGAGATTGGGACAGGCAGTGCTCGTGCACGCACATATGCTTGAGCAGAGGCGATTGCAATGCAGTCGCGACTACGTTTTGGTGGAGTCGAGCTTTGCATTAGATGAACGGAGAGGGACGACGAGGCGGAGAGCATGTGTTCGATCGTGAATGATGTTGCATGGACCAGGAGAGGGAAGGAGCAATGTTGTCTTGGATCAGCAAGGTAATTTAGGTAATTGAATTTTCAAAGGAAAAAAATGTAAATTAGGTTAATTTAATTATTATTTAAAATTAGATAGTTAAATTTATTAAATGGTGATTAATTGTTTGGTTTTTTTTCAAATGTTAACAAACTATATAGTGTATATACGAGGTCTAAAATCGCGTAGAAAACAAGTTGGGTTTGGATTGGATTGCAAATTAAAAATTAAGGTGAGAATTTTTCACTATTTTGGTTTGCCACATTTAAATTTAAATGTTAAAATTCAAATTATTGATGCTTGATTGGATTGATAAAATATAGTTATCTGTTGGACTATTATATATATATATATAGTAGTATATAGTAATTGGAGTGATATTCCCACATATTATAGCGGATGGGACCATATGCACCCCGCATAATAGCGAATGACCCTATATACCGCGATATCACTCTCGAAGTGGGATTGGTATTTTATATTGTCTAACATCAGCGGATCCAGGAAAACGGGTTGGAGGGATCCAATAGGATACCTCAAATATATTTAGTGTTTTCTATATATATAAAAATATATGATGTGAATGAATAATCTGCTGGATTATTGTATGTTGTAAAATTTAAATGTTATAATAGCATGGAAATTAACTTGGGTATATTAAATACCATAAATATATTATTTTTGAAATTTTAAGGAATTAAAAAGAGATTTTTAATATAAAAATAGGTATATTGAAATTTGGATTATTTAAAAGAGATTGATTTGAATAAGCAATAATTAGATTTTGATCATACTAAATAATGCGGAAAAATACTTTAAATAGAGATTTTAAAATAAATTAAATAAAGGATTTTTTTTAAAGGTTGGATTTTAAAATGATATTCGAAAAATATGGAAAGAAGTTTAAATCGATATTAAAAATAGATTGGCAAAAATAAATGGATTTTATAAGGAATTGAATTTATAAAATAGAATTTTATAAATGAGATTAATTTTAGTGAAACTCAAAGGAGTTTAAAATTTATAAATTGTTATAAATAAAGGGATTGATATCAGATGATAAATTGAAAATATAAATTACAAGAAGAATTTATATATGAATATGGAAATAGGGTGAGAGAAAAATAGTGGATACTATTTTTGAAGTGGAAATGGTTAAGGAGACTGGGATAGAAGTGACGTGATGGAAATCGAGAGGAGTAATAAATTAAAATTTTGGTTATTGAGATTTAAAGATATATTTTTATTAATAAGTTAAGTTTTATTTTAAAAAAGGAAAATTTCATCTATTAAACTATGTAAATTTAAAGTAAGTCAGGATTGAAGTATTTTACAAGTAATTTTTTTTCCAAATACATAATATTTATTTTAAATAAATCCTACATTTTAATCCTCCTTTGAAAGTGATGTTATAATAAATGTTTAACGACGAAAATTCTATCGAATTAGAAAACTGTCGAAAAATTTAGAAATAAAAATAACCACAAGCGCATGGTGTACGAATGTAGCACGTTGAGAATACGGGTCGATCTATAGGGAATTGATGATTTTAAAATTCTATTCAATCAAATTAAATCAAAGTTGATGGAAAGTTTAGCTAGATAATTAACTATCTAACTAAAAGAAAAAAAGAAGCAAATATAAGAGTTAAGTGACAATTTAGAGAGTAAATCCACTCTCTAGATCATGTAGTTCAACACATATGAAATCGCGATCTCTCTTTTATGGTTATTAGTGCTTTAATTGATGTGCTTATCATAAGTATGACATATTTGTGCTATTGATTAGCCAACATAAGCCATCAAACTATAACACATCCCTTAAAGCACTTACTAACTCTCATGAAACTTGACAAAGAAAATGAAAATGAAATCTATTTTATGTATGGTCTATTAACGTAGAAATATAGACCATCAAATTTGAATTTCAAATCACTTTCTTATGCCATAATTATATTTTGATGAAGAGGCATTTGTGGTAGTGATTGTTTAAGCATAGCCTATTTGATGTCAACAATATAGGCTATCAAATTCAAAGCAAAAACAATAATTAAACCATTTCTATCATCATCATTAAGCACAAAAAGAGAGCATGAATCAACAAATAGTTGAAGTTACATAATTAGAGCGCTTCATTACCCCCTAAATTGAAGGGGTTTAGCCTCTCATATTTGTCATTAAAACAACAAATGTAGCTTGCAACATGAGAGAAAAAGAAAAGGAAAAAGAAAGCAATATAAAGAAAAACTATTCTACTTGTACGAAAAATAAATCTACACTACAACATGAAAGTCAATAAGCATGAAAAATAAAAGAACATGCATTGAAGTTGCATAAAAAAATTACATAAAGATAAATGGCTAAGTAGCCATGAAAAGAAAGAGAAGCTTTTCTTTTATTTTGAGCCCAAACTAATAAAGAGGAAGAGAGGAAGGTTACATGAAACATAAGGGGTTATTTATACATGCATGAAACCTTAATCCATAATTTGGGGAGTGACCAAACTACCCTTGAGAAAGTGTGGATGCCAATTAATCATTAGCTTCTACTAATCATTATTTGAGTGTACATGAAGCCATTAATTCCATAAGCATGTGAATTAGCCTTTAATTTGTAAACTAACGTGGTGATAGATGGGGTCCTCCATGATCTTCACTTTGAATTATTTCCATCTTCATTCCTTTATATTCATGTTGTGCATGCATGTGTCTTCATGAAAACACTCCTATTTGAGATCAAATTCTTACAAAAATATATATAAATTTCCAATTAATTTTTCTTAAATAAATATATGCACACAAATGACCGTTTTGCCCCTATATGAAGATGGATATGTGACAATTGAGAATTTACATATGGATTTTGGTTAAAACAAGTTAAAATACCCAATATGATCATTTATTTAATTTAAAAAGAATAAATATGGTGGTAAAAATATGCACATTTACGTGTACATCAAATACCCCCACACTTATCTTTTTATTCGTCCTCGAATAAAGGGAAATTAAGATAAATCCGTTTTCGTAGGAAGCACGATTGCATTGAGCGTATGCAACAAGCCGTTAAACCTCTGGGTGTCTCCAGTAGGACGAGTGCTGTCTCGTGAGGGTTTTCAACTGATACTACCCACAAAATCCAAATGCAGGATGAAAATATTTACAAAATTCAAGATTTATTTATGTAGGATCGATTTCACCCTAAAGGGGGGGGTGAATAGGGTGATGGTATTAATTATAAAAATTAATTGCGAAAGCTTATAAAATGATTTCAACACAGAACACAGAATAATAACAGCACAGAAAAAATAGCAGAATAATAAAATGCAGAAATAGAACGACACAGAATTTACCCAGCTTCGGCAAAACCCTGCCTACGTGCTGCCCCCAAGGTTTCTACTGGAAATTAGATAGTCAGACGCTTACACACGTAAACTCGTGATACGCGCTATCGACTAAACCTAACTCTACGCTCAAAACAATGCCACAACTCACCCACTGAGTTGCGAATTCTCAAACTACGCCACGTAGTTTGTCCCCTAGTCACACGACTAGAAAATACAACTTTTTAAAAAGAGTTTAAATATAGAAAACAAATTTAAAACAAATTTAAAAATAAAGCCCAAATTAAAACTTAATCCTTTTTTATTCTTTAACAAGGTCGGCCCTCTTTTTATTTCATTCCAGCCCGATCCTTTCATTATCTTGAGAAAAATGGCGGCCTTTCAATCTTCGTTCCTCTCTGAAAATTAGGGCTTTTCGAAGCAACTCGTTTTATCAATAGAGAACTCGTGACTGGTTCGTTGATTACTTGTGTTATGCTCGTCTGCTTCGAACTTGATCGAGTGCAATTGATTACTGGTATGATTTTACTTTTTACTTTTTCTGAATTGATTCGCTTTTCACTCGATCGATTATTTTGCCGATGATGATAAAGTTTATATATGGATTGAGTCCCTGAATATTCGTTCGCACAACTATATTTGAATTTGTCAATTTTTGTTTGATCGGCCGTTCGATTTCACTTTGATGCTGATGATTTCTATGACTTCTTCTATTTGAATATTTCCCTTACTTCACTGTCACGGTTTAAGCTTGAAACTGTTCGATCCTTCCTTGATCGTTACGGCAGCTACTTTCCTATTTTATTTGGATTTGATTTTTGACCTTTTCTTATGCGTATATTTTGTGATACTTGATTCACACGGCATTGATTTCGAACTCGTGATTTCGTGTTTACCATGGCTTTGAATTCTCTGATTCTTTGACTTTACTCTCTGATTTCATTTTGACTTCGGCGTTGACTAACTTGATTTTTTTACTTGATCAACCTTGATGTTGATTTGTGAATTCAACTACGTCTTCACTGATCGTGTTTACTTCAGCCATTTGATTTCTTAAAATAAACTTCTGGACATTAATCGAACTGTACGCTTGCTCGATTTTACTTGCTGTTCACGGCCATTATATCTTTACTGCCATGTGACACTAGCCGTTCATGTTGCATACGATTTTTATTGCATCACCGTTGACTGTTGACACTCGATATATTTGTTTGCACTGCTTATTGGCTTCTACACCGTGCCTTGTTCTTTGTTGTAACTGGACCTGTTGCATACATGTTGCTTTTAACACCTCATTTGATCTACTTGCATTGTTATTGTATTTGAGTGCATCTTTGCACTGTGTATTTGATGTTAGCCTGCATTTTTGAAACTCTGTTGGTCTTCACGCATGTATATTCTCAAGCTCTGTAGCATTGCTTGTATCACAGTCTGGTTGCCTCTATTTGTGTATTTTGATTGCCATATCATGTGCACTGATATCTGTAGCTTGTCGAGTCTTGTTCAAGTCACTGGTTTGGTATCATTGTAGACCACATAATTATTCATTCATGTTGCATTATATCTGGACTTGCTCGAGTTCATTTATTCATTGAGATGTTCATTGTGAGGCCTGGTTTACTGGTGGTCTTGCCTTGTATCACATCAAACTGCATGTAACCTGAACTTGGTTTCAATTTTAGTTGCAGGCTTGTGTCACTTGTGTACTTATTGCATATTCACTTGGTTAGAGCATTGCTGAGTCTTTGCCTTGTACATTTCATTTCGAGTCTGCACTGTATTTTCTTTACTGTTGTACCTGGTTTGGTATTGTCTCGAACTTGATACTTTTTGAAGTCTGCATCTGTTAGTGGTTCTCTGTCTTGTTCATTGATACTTTCATTTATGTCTTCATATATGCTTGTTGGTCTGGTTCATCTTGTAGTTCCATTTTTACTGCTGTATCATCACTTGTGTCTTGTTCATCCAGTTCATTGATCCTTGTAGCTTGCTTTATTGTCTCTGATCTGATGGCGTTTGATCCAGATTACTTTTGCTCTTTGGTCTGCATTGTGTATATACCTGATGCCTTGATTTTCATTTGGCTTCACTTGAAATTGCTCTGATCAGGTTGTATACATGTGAGTTGTTTTGTGCACATTGTGATCTTGAGATGTTTGCATGTCAATTGTGTCTTTGATGCATTCCATATTTCTGGTGCACTTGATTCAGTGGTTTGCTTCATTATAGACCTTGTTTGTGCATTTCCCCACACATCTTGTAGTTTGCTTTGGTGCACTGTTTTGGTTTTTCTGTTTGCATGCTTGAAGTCGTAGCATGTACAACTGCCCTGTGTTGAATCCAGCTAATAGCTCGGGTTTGACCTTGTGCGCGTGTTGTGATTTTATTTATATTGCCCCTGAGTTGAACCCGTCCTTTTATTTTGGGTTTGACCTTGTGCTCATCTGCCCCTGTAACATTATCAAGTGTATATCGGTGTGCACGGCCTTGTGGCATGTACAGTGACACACTGTGCATGTCACATTGTTCGTGTATGATGAATTCAAATGTAAATGATGACGAACAACCAAAATAACCGAGGAAAATAATATTTTCAAAATCCATATTTTATTTTATATTGCAAAAATATTTCTTTTTCAATTTTACTGCGTTAGTGAATATTTTTGCAGATTGCTCAGATGCTGGATTCTAACTGGAATGAAGTTGAAGATAAACTACGAGTGTGAGTGATATGTAGTGAGGAATTTATGTAAATTGAATTGTGATGTAATCAGAAATTGTATTGTAATTGAAATTGTATAGTGAATAGTGAGAGCTTGAATTTGTACTATTCAAAATTGTAGTAAATATTGTTTGAATAAAATTTCTGTTTGAATTCAAATTCTGCGTTATTTAATTTTATTCAGCAAATATTTATTTAATCTGTGAAAAATGAAATAGTACATTACCAAATGTATTTACACGAATATATATATGTTTATTATCATCAACCAAAAATCATATAATCGCATATTCAACAATCTCCCCTTTTTGATGATAACAAACATATATTTAAGATTTTGAATATGTTAAATGTATTTGATCATAGATATATCCTAGTTGCTCCCCCTATTTAAATGCTTCCTTTCTGCAGAAAACTCCCCCTACATATATGCATACAAATAAAAATATGCAAGTGAGCCTAGATGCAAATAGAAAATTATTTGACCTTTGCTTGATTTTATTTGATAAAATCTTAACTTTTCTCTCCCCCTTTTGTTATCAGCAAAAGAGTAATAGTGCTAGAGAAAGTAGAGATAAAGTGATCGATATTAATCCAACAATAAAACTCAATTGAATATAAATATTAAATTTCAATAAAAAATTAAACAAAAATCATAACTACCCTTGTTAGGCGCATGTTCCACTTTTAGAAATAATGGAAATGGTGTCATCATATAAAACCATACAGTTGTATCTGTTTGTGGTACATTTATATCAGGAATTTGAATATCTACTAATCATGCATAACCATTAGGACTTTTAAATGAGATTAGTAGTATTCTAATTTAATTTTAAAAAAATTCAAGTATCTTCTAATCACGCATAACCATGAGGACTTTTAAATGAGATTAGAATCAACATGTTTACTTAATAAATCAATTTTGATATGCGTTCCATACATGCATAACCATGAGGACTTTTAAATGAGCATGGAAGCACATAACAAATTCCAAGTAATTCACCCATGCATAACCGTGAGGACTTTTAAATGAGAGTGAATACTTTGGATTTTATTTTGTTTTATAAAATGAAAAACGAATGATTCCTGTTTAAAGTACCACATATCGACAAACTATATTGAATTTTTGATGAGCGATGGTTGATAGAAATATGATAGACATAGAAATGGTCATGGAATCTTTACCCAACAAAAAGTTTTATAACTCTTGTTTGAATCTCTAAAGAAATTTTTCTAAATATACTATCTTGAGTAATGTATGATAAATATCAACACTCGTCATTTTTTCAATCACTATTTATCTTTTCGATAATTATTAGAAAGTTTGGCTAGTCAAAATTGTCATTTAAAATCAAATTCAAAAATAATTATGAAATCAATTTTACAAAATGACTAATCTAAAAATGATTTTCTTGAGGGGGTTCTATGAGAAAAATTTCTGCTATTTGAAAATTATTTGAAATGAAAAATATGCAGATTTTTCCTAAAAAAACGATGCAGTTACTAAATGTCTCAACAAAAATCACGTTCAACTAGTAATTTTTCTATCAACTAGATTACCAGTGTAATCTGCATCTGAATTTCTCTTTCACTCAAGATTATCATTAATTGAATTTGATAGACCACACCATGAAGTATGCAACAAAATATCTCAAAATCAAATTTAACAGCTTTTCAAATGACATTCTCTTGAATTTGAAATGAAGCCATGTAAATAATCAAATCCGTGAATATAGAGTTAGCCATATTATAGCCAAATGTATCACCATCCAACAAAAGACACTATTATTAATCCAAACTATGATATATGAAGTAATTCAAATGCTATAGAGATTTTTATAGCGTTTTTGGCATAAGAATATAATTGGCCAACAATTTTAAACAAGTCAGAATCAAAATCATCATCTCAATATTGGCTGATTTAATTCAGAATTTGGTACAGGTTATCACATTTAATATACCGTTCAAATACATATACATTACCTGTTTTACCTTTACGATATTTTTCGTTGTTGTCCATTGTGATTCTGTCACCTTTATAATAGGCTAAGGAACTTTACTTTGTCACTCGGTGTGCCCTTGGAACAGCCAGAATCCAAGTGGAACTATTGTTGTTCCTTAGCCTGCCCCCACACCTACACGATGAAAGATTTTTGTAACCTATTTGGTTTTATAGGCCAATGGTTGTTAGTGGCAGAATATTTAGAAAAATAATTTTGTGGAGACCCAAAACTATTTATAATTGTTTCCTTTGGCACCCAAATTTGTTTAACTTTGAGAGATTTTATATTTGTGCCTTTTGGAACCCAAATTGGTATAGTTTTCACATGTTTTGGTCTATAGCAACAATTATTGTGATTGTGTCCATATTTTCTACAAATTGTGCACATAGAATTTTATTGATTAATATCGCTTTCAACATTTTCAGATTGATTATATCCAAGTCTATGTCTAACCGTATTAACAGTTTGCTTCCCCAATAGCATATTCAACGATTTTTCACTTTTTGAAAATTTGTCTAAAGTCGTTGACAATTGTTGGACTTGTGTTTTGAGAGATTCATTTTCGTTTAACAATTGTGTGCACTTTTTGATAGAATTTTCTCTCCTGGTATTTTCGTTCTCTTTCATAATCAGAATTTCATTTTCAATTTATTATATATTAATTTCTGATTTTTTAATTTCTTCTTCGAATGTTGGACACTTATCACATTTAGGGATCCTACTTTGATAGGTTTTAACCAATTGGTCAAGTTGTTTATTTAAATCTATCAAAGTATCTTTTTGTGATTCGAGTTTGACATACTTCTCCCTAAGTCGTTCAAAACAGCCATTCACTTCGTGGAAATATATTAGTAATTCCGAATGAGAAAGTTTTGATACCTCACTTGGCTCGTCATCATCACTGTCGGTTATTTCACCATGAAGACACATGTCTGCTTTTTCATTCTCACTGTTAGCACTTTGATTATCTTCATCACTTGTACTCCACGTGGCTGCAAAACTTCTCCTTTTTGATTTCTTTTCAAAGTCGCGTCGATTTTGAGGACAATTGGGCTTGATGTGTCCGGGGTGGTTGCACTTATGACAGATGATCTTTGGTTCTTCTGGATTGTCTAATATTTTATTTATTCTGCTTTTCAATCTTTGATTTAGAGCTAGATTTCCGTATTGGTAATTCCACCTTTTGACTTTCTTTATTATCAGCTCCAATTCTGCTGCTCCGTCATCATCATCATCGCTATCACTTTCTGTTGTTCCTTTAAGAGCTATTGATTTCTTTCGAGTATCATCTCCTTCACGTTCTTCCTTGAATTTCATTTCTAGCTCATAAGCGGTGAGATTTCTGATGAGTTCTTCGACTTTCATTTGTTTCAAATATTTTGATTCGTGAATGGCAGTCACTTTGGCTTCAAAACTTCGTGGAAGGACTCTGAGGATTTTTCAAACTATCTCCAACTCTGTATATGATTTTCCAAGAGATTTTGATTTGTATACGATATTGGAAAGTCGTCCATGCATCTCTTTGACATTTTCTTCTTTTTCCATTGTGAAATTCTCGTATTCGCTGCTTAGCATGGCAAGGTGAGATTCTTTGACTTGAGATGTTCCTTCGTGAGTCACTTCTAGTGTGTTCCATATTTCCTGCGCAGTTAGACAATGTGAGACACGATTAAATTCAAATTGATCCAATGAACAGATAATAGAATTCATAGCTCTAGCGTTAGCATTTTGTAATTTATTTTCTAGTTCTGTCCATTGATCCATCGGTTTATCTATTTCCTGATTATCTACAATTATAGTTGGTGCTCTATAACCTATCTCAGCAATGTTCCAAGCATCAATGGTTTCAGAAAAATTTTCTTTCTATTTTTCCAATAAGCATATTCACCATTGAACATTGGTGGTCTAACTATGGACTGACCTTCAACAAAAGCATTATTAAAAGCCATTTTAAAAATTCAACTTTTTAAAACAAAAATTGGTTTTTATAAAATCAAATTTTTTAAAAAACGGCTTTTGTTCCTAGCTCTGATACCACTGGTAGGATCGATTTCACCCTAAAAGAGGGGTGAATAGGGTGATGGTATTAATTATAAAAATTAATCGCGGAAGCTTATAAAATGATTTCAACATAGAACACAGAATAATAGCAGCACAGAAAAAAAGCAGAATAATAAAATGCAGAAATAGAATGACACGGAATTTACCCAGCTTCGGCAAAACCCTGCCTACGTGCTGCCCCCAAGATTTCTACTAGAAATTAGATAGTCAGACGCTTACACACGTAAACTCGCGATACCCGCTATTGACTAAACCTAACTCTATGCTCAAAACCCTACCACAACTCAGCCACTGAGTTGCGAATTCTCAAAGTACGTCACGTAGTTTGTCCCCTAGTCACACGACTAGAAAATACAACTTTTTAAAAAGAGTTTAAATATAGAAAACAAATTTAAAAATAAAGCCCTAATTAAAACTTAATCCTTTTTTATTCTTTAACAAGGACGACCCCCTTTTACTTCATTCCAGCCCGATCCTTTTATTATCTTGAGAAAAATGGCGGCCTTTCAATCTTCGTTTCTTTTTGAAAATTAGGGCTTTTCGAATCAACTCGTTTTATCAATAGGGAACTCATGACTGGTTCGTTGATTACTTGTGTTATGCTCGTCTGCTTCGAACTTGATCGAGTGCAATTGATTACTGGTATGATTTTACTTTTTACTTTTTATGAATTGATTCGCTTTTCACTCGATCGATTATTTTGCCGATGATGATAAAGTTTATATATGGATTGAGTCCCTGAATATTCGTTCGCACAACTATATTTGAATTTGTCAATTTTTGTTTGATCGGCCGTTCAGTTTCACTTTGATGCTGATGATTTCTCTGACTTCTTCTATTTGAATACTTCCCTTACTTCACTGTCACGGTTTAAGATTGAAACCGTTCGATCCTTCCATGATCGTTACGGCAGCTACTTTCCTATTTTATTTGGATTTTATTTTTGACTTTTTCATATGCGTATATTTTGTGATACTTGATTCGCACGGCATTGATTTCGAACTCGTGATTTCGTGTTTACCACGGCTTTGAATTCTCTGATTCTTTGACTTTACTCTCTGATTTCATTTTGACTTCGGCATTGACTAACTTGATTTTTTTACTTGATCAACCTTGATGTTGATTTGTGAATTCAACTCCATCTTCACTGATCGTGTTTACTTCAGCCATTTGATTTCTTAAACTAAACTTCTGGATATTAATCGAACTGTACGCTTGCTCGATTTTACTTGCTGTTTACGGCCATTATATCTTTACTGCCATGTGACACTAGCCGTTCATGTTGCATACGATTTTTATTGCATCACCGCTGACTGTTGACACTCGATATATTTGTTCGCACTGCTTATTGGCTTCTACACCGTGCCTTGTTCTTTGTTGTAACTGGACCTGTTGCATACATGTTGCTTTTAACACCTCATTTGATCTACTTGCATTGTTATTGTATTTGAGTGCATCTTTGCACTGTGTATTTGATGTTAGCCTGCATTTTTGAAACTCTGTTGGTCTTCACGCATGTATATTCTCAAGCTCTGTAGCATTGCTTGCATCACAGTCTGGTTGCCTCTATTTGTGTATTTTGATTGCCATATCATGTGCACTGATATCTGTAGCTTGTCGAGTCTTGTTCAAGTCACTGGTTTGGTATCGTTGCAGACCACATAATCATTCGTTCATGTTGCATTATATCTGGACTTGCTCGAGTTCATATATTCATTGAGATGTTCATTGTGAGGCTTGGTTTACTGGTGGTCTTGCCTTGTATCACATCAAACTGCATGTAACCTGAACTTGGTTTCAATTTTAGTTGCAGGCTTGTGTCACTTGTGTACTTATTGCATATTCACTTGGTTGGAGCATTGCTGAGTCTTTGCCTTGTACGTTTCATTTCGAGTCTGCACTTTATTTTCTTTACTGCTGTACCTTGTTTGGTATTGTCTCGAACTTGATACTTTTTGAAGTCTGCATCTGTTAGTGGTTCTCTGTCTTGTTTAATGATACTTTCATTTATGTCTTCATGTGTGCTTGTTGGTCTGGTTCATCTTGTAGTTCCATTTTTACTGCTGTAGCATCACTTTTGTCTTGTTCATCCAATTCATTGATCCTTGTAGCTTGCTTTATTGTCTTTGATCTGATGGCATTTGATCCAGATTACTTTTGCTCTTTGGTCTGCATTGTGTATATACATGATGCCTTGATTTTCATTCGGCTTCACTTGAAATTGCTCTGATCAGGTTGTATACATGTGAGTTGTTTTGTGCACATTGTGATCTTGAGATGTTTGCATGTCAATTGTGTCTTTGATGCATTCCATATTTCTGGTGCACTTGATTCAGTGGTTTGCTTCATTATAGACCTTGTTTGTGCATTTCCCACACATCTTGTAGTTTTCTTTGGTGCACTGCTTTGGTTTTTCTGTTTGCATGCTTGAAGTCGTAGCCTGTACAACTGCCCTGTGTTGAATCCAGCTAATAGCTTGGGTTTGACCTTGTGCGTGTGTTGTGATTTTATTTATATTGCACTTGAGTTGAACCCTTCCTTTTATTTTGGGTTTGACCTTGTGCACACCTGTCCCTGTAACATTATCAAGTGTATATCGGTGTGTACAGCCTTGTGGCATGTACAATGATACACTGTGCATGTCACATTGTTCGTGTATGATGAATTCAAATGTAAATGATGACGAACAACCAAAATAACCGAGGAAAATAATATTTTCAAAATCCATATTTTATTTTGTATTGCAAAAATATTTCTTTTTCAATTTTACCGCGTTAGTGAATATTTTTGCAGATTGCTCAGATGCTGGATTCTAACTGGAATAAAGTTGAAGATAAACTACGAGTGTGAGTGATATTTAGTGAGGAATTTATGTAAATTGAATTGTGATGTAATCAGAAATTGTATTGTAATTGAAATTGTATAGTGAACAGTGAGAGCTTGATTTTGTACTATTCAAAATTGTAATAAATATTGTTTGAATAAAATTTCTGTTTGAATTCAAATTCTGTGTTATTTAATTTTATTCAGCAAATATTTATTTAATCTATGAAAAATGAAATAGTACATTACCAAATACATTTGCACGAATATATATATATATATATATATATATATATATATGTTTATTATCATCAAACAAAAATCATATAATCGCATATTCAACAATTTACAAAGAGATGAATGCAAGTTTTTGAAAATATTTACAAATGAAGGATTTATTTTTAAATCGACATGAATAAGTTAAATATAGGTTTTGGCTATTATCTTGAAAATTTATGTCATTTTCTCGTCAAAATTTCCAACAAAAATCAAGTTATCATAGCAAATAGACTACAGTTTAACTCGTTGTTTTGGTTAATAACAAAGTGCAACTATGAAATGGATCCTTAGTTGATTATCAAAGTTTATCAAAGTGGTAATTTCATTTCTTTTCAATAACAAATCAAATCAACTAAGTAAAAATAGTGTTAGGAGTTCAATTGCTTGCCCTCTCAATATTTGCAAGAAAAATTACACACCTAGCTCAGGTAAACTGAGGCCAGATATACCACCCATGCACTGCCTTTCGGGCTTATGTGAGGGGAGTACAAAGCATGGCGAGTGCACACACTTTCGTGCATACACCTATTGACCGTAGGTGGTTTTTATCAAGTCTGGTTTTTTACATGTGTTCCATACATGCATAACCATGAGGACTTTTAAATGAGTATGAAAGCACATAATCAAAGATTCCAAGTAATTCACCCATGCATAACCATGAGGACTTTTAAATGAGAGTGAATACTTGGATGTTATTATTTTTTATTTTTATATTTTTTTAAAAGAGAGAGAGAGTTTTGTAAAATTATCTTAGCACCATTTAACTTAGAAGGCAAAAAATGTTATATCCTTTACTTTAAATTAACCACTTTTTTAAACAAAGCTTTTCAATTAGGATGTACTTCATAATTAACATGTATGAATCTTCCTATATACTATTTAAACCATTATTATTTGTAATCAAACTTCATTTTTATTTTTGTTAAGACAAATAAATTTTCTTAAATTTCAATTTAATAAACCAAAACCATATATTTATCTTAGTGTTTCTTTTAAAAATAAATCAGAAGAAAATTTGTTTTTGTGATTTTTTTTGAAATTTTAAAGCAAAAATAAACCATAAAAAATAAAAAAATTGAAGATGTCCCCCCACACTTGATTTTGACCGTGTCCCCACAGCCAACCCAAGTGGAAGGAGAAAATAAAAATAAAAATCCAATATTTACATGAAAGATATAATTTACAAGAGATGAGAAAGTATACGGTCAAAAAGTAAATGAAATGGTCTTCTAAAGACCGATTCATTCGTCTCGTCAAATGTGTGAGACAAACCTTAAGCACGAAAAACCAAACTGTAAAAGATTTCGAAGTTGAATGTTGATTTAGAAAAACGAATGCCGTTTTATTGAAAATTGAATGAGTTGTTTTGTTTTCGATGATTTTTAGGGTTGATAAAACAATTGATTGAAATTCAAGTTTATTTTCACCAAATTGAAGTTCAAACTTATCATTGAAAACTTCTTCAAAATTATCGATTTCAAAATCAAAATGATGATTGAAATTTTCCCCTTTAGAATTCAACAACTCGTTTTCAAAAAGTCCATAAAACTCATGTTCGTTAAATTCGACTTCCTTTGTTGGATTATCAACAACTTCATCATGTAAATCGAGTTTAAAATTCAAAGCTGTCATATTCAAATTTTCAGAAAAAGGAAGATCGAAGTTTAAATCAAATTTCGCGCCCTCAAAAGAATTGAAATTCAACTTAATTATCGTAATTTCAACAACTGGATTAAGATCGTCATTATCAATTTCAAAAGTTGTTATTTGGAAATCATCGATTTGGGTAAAAGATGGATTATCGTTTGACTCGTCACACATTGAAATTTGATTTTGTTTATCACAAAATTTTTCCAATGTTTTAATCAACAAATTCGTGTGATCATCGTAAATTTCATTCATTTGCTCAAGAAAATCAAATTTGTAATTATTAACTTGAAAATTTTCGATTTGGACTTGTTGAGAACAAGAATTGTCAATTTCGATAAACGGTAGATTATTATTTGATTCTTCGTGGGTTGAGATTTGATTATGATTTTCACGAAAAGTTTTGTATTTTTGAAGTAATAAATCCGCGTAATCTTTTCCATTTGGTCAACTGATGTGCACGTAAGTGTGCATATTTTTACCACCATATTTATTCTATTTAAATTAAATAAATGATCATATTGGGTATTTTAACTTGTTTTAACCAAAATTCATATTAATTCCAAATTTTCATATATTCATCTTCATATAGGGGCAAAACGGTCATTTAAGTGCATATATTTGTTTGAGAAAAAAATTAATTGAAAATTTGTATATATTTTTGTAGGATTTTGATCTCAAATAGAAGTGGTTTCATGAAGATATGCATGCACAAAATTAATACAAAGGAATGAAGATGGAAATAATTCAAAGTGAAGAACATGGAGGACCCCACCTACCCACCTACCTTAATGTACAAATTAAAGGCTAATGCACATGCTTTTGGACTTAATGGTTTCATGTACACTTAATGGGGGATTAAGACATGTTAATGGTTACTTGGCCTCCACACTTCCTAAGGGGCATTTTGGGTATTCTCCAAAAATATGAATTAGGGTTTCATACATGTATAAATACCCATATGTTTCATGTAACATGATCTCTTCTTTAGTCTCTCTTAGGCCTCCTTCTCTTTAGTTTAGTTTAGATCAAAAATAAAATGAAAGCTCCTCTTTCTCTTTTCATGGCTACTTAGCCATTTTTATTTTATGTAATCTTTTTTATTTTATGCAATTTAATACATGCTCTTTCCTTTTCATGTTCATTTACTTTCATGTTGTAGTGTAGATCTCTTTTATTTTATGCAAGTAGAATAATTTTTCCTTTCATTTTGCTCTCTTTTTCTCTTCTTGTTTAATGTTGTTTTCTACATTTGTTCATATAATAACAAATATGATAGCTTAATCCCTTCAATTTAGGGGTAATGAAGCTCTCAAGTATGTAGATCCAACATTTTGTTGTTTATGCTCTCTTTTTGTGCTTAATGAGAATGATTGAAGTGGTTTAATGATGTTGTTTAGCTTTGAATTTGATAGTCTATGTTGTTTATAACAAATAGGCTATGCTTAAACAAACATAACACAAATTGCCTCTTCATCTAAATATGATTATGGCAAAGAAGTGAATGTTGAAATTGAAATTTGATAGCCTATATTTCTAAACAATAGTTAATAGGCTATGCTTAAAATAGATTTTGCTTTCAACTTTGTTGTCATATTTCATGAGAGTTAAATGTGTATTAGTGGTTGTGTTATAGTTTGATGGTTTATATTGAGCTAATTAATAGCACAAATATACCATACTTATGATAAGCACATCAACTAATTCACTAATGACAAGAAAAGAGAGATCATAACTTCATTTTGTTGATTTATATGATCTAGAGAGTGGATTTATCTCTAAATTGTTCTCTTAACTCTCATATTTTTATCATTTTCTTTTGCTAGTTTTTGTTAGTTTCTTACATTTCTAGCTATTCACTCTCGACTTCGGTATAATTTGATTGAATAGAATTTTAAAATCATCAATTCCCTGTGGATCGACCCGTATTCGCCGCGTGCTACATTCGTACACCGTGCGCTTGCGGTTATTTTTATCTCTAAATTCGTTCGACGATTTTCTAAACCGATAGAATTTCCGTCGACGACCAAGTTTTTTTTGGGTTAACTTAGGATAAATCATTTGTAATTAACCCTTGCATTCACTTAGTTGCATTAGTTCATGCATATTAAAAAAAAACAAAAAAAATTCAAAATCCAAAACTAAAAAAAAATTGTTAATATTTCTTAACTTAGTTTTTTTTCTTTTCTTTTGAAAATTTTCAAATCAAAAATCCAAAAAAAAAATTAAAATCAAAAATCCAAAAAAATCTTTTCAAAAAAAAAAAAAAATTGAAATCCAAAAACAAAACAAAAATCAATTTTCGATTTTGAAAATTAGATTCTACTTGTAAATATTTTTGTTTATAAAAAAAAAAACCAAAAAAAAAAAAAATCTTGAAAATGTCCGAGTTTCCTTTTTCTTACTCACTTGATTTTAGTTGTGAAAATCAATATAATCCATATGAGTTCACTCCAAATTCGTATGGATATTTTAACAACAACTATTGTGTAAATAATTCAAATTTCGAACAACAAAATTTTCAAAACGATGACCAACGTTCGACTCTTGAAAATAGCATTGAAATGATTTCATCTTTACTCGAACTTTCTACACGACAAAATCAAGAGATAAATGATTTATGTAATTCTGATTTGTGTAATAACTCGAGTCGAGGATTTCAAAATTTGAATTCAATTCAAAATTCAAACGATTACGATTATAACCCATGCCAATTTAATTTCGAGCTCCAAAATGAATTCCAAACACAATATGAAAATGGGAACAACTTTTCAAACGAATTTGGCAATGGGAATAATCTTAACCATGTTACGAGTGAAAAATTTTGTTCTCAACAAATCCAAATCGAAAATTCTCAATTTAATAACTATAGATTGGATTTTGTTGAACAAATGAATGAAATTTACGATGATCACACGGATTTGTTGTTTGAAACTTATATGAAACAACGTGAACAACAAAATCAAATCTCAACGTGTGATGAGTCAAGTGATAATCCATCTTTTACCCAAATCGACGATTTTCAAACAACAACTTTTAAAACTGAAAATAACAATCTTAATAAAGTTGTTGAAAACACGGTAATTGAGTTGGATTTCAATTCTTTTGAGGGTGAGAAACTCGATTTAAATTTCGATCTTCCTTTTTTTGAAAATTTGAATACAACAACTTTGGATTTTGAAATGGATATATGCGATGAAGTTGTTGATAATTCAACAAAGGAAGACGAATTTAATGAACATGAATTCTTTGGACTTTTCGAAAATGAGTTGTTAAATTATGAAGGGGAAGATTTACATCACCATTTTGATTTTGAAATCAATAATTTTGAAGAATTTTTCAATGACAAATTTGAATTTCAATTTGGTGAAAATAAACTTGAATTTCAATCACTTGTTTTATCTGCCCCAAAAATCATCGAAAACAAAACAACTCATTCAATTTTCAATAAAACGACATTCGTTTTTCCAAATCAACATTCAACTTCAAAATCTTTTATGGTTTGGTTTTTCGAGCTTAAGCTGTGTCTCGTATACTCGACGAGACAAATGAATCGGTTTTTGGAAGACCGTTTCATTTACTTTTTGACAATATACTTTCTGATCTCGTGTAAATACCGTTCGTTTTCATGTAAATAATAATAAGCATCCCTTTCACTTGGGTTGACTGTGGGGACACAGTCAAAATCAAGTGTGGGGGGAGACTCATCTTCTTCTTGATTTTTCAGGATTAATTTTTCATTCTTTTCCAAAAACTAAAAAAAAAAATTCCAAAAACAAAAGAAGAATTTTTTTTTAGCGTTTTTTATTTATTTTTAAAGAAACACTATAGGATAAATATATGGTTTTGGTTTATTTAATTGAAATTTCTGAAAATTTATTTGTCTTAACAAAAGTAAAAATAAAGTTTGATTACAGATAACAATGGTTTAACTAGCATATAGGAAGATTCATATGTGGTAATTATGAAATAAATCCTAATTGAAAATCTTTGTTTTAAAAAGTGGTTGATTTAAAGTAAAGGATATAACATTTTTTTTGTCTTCTAAGTTAAATGGTGCTAAAATGATTTTGCAAAACTCTCTCTCTCTTAAAAAAATAATTATAAAAAAATAATAACATCCAAGTATTCACTCTCATTTAAAAGTCCTCACGGTTATGCATGGGTGAGTTACTTGGAATTTTTGATTATGTGCTTTCATACTCATTTAAAATTCCTCACGGTTATGCATGTATAGAACACATGTAAATAAAAAACAAACTTAATAAAAACCACCTACGGTCGATAGGTGTATGCACGAAAGTGTGTGCACTCGCCATGCTCTGTACTCCCCTCGCATAAGCCCGAAAGGCAGTGCATGGGTGGTATATCTGGCCTCAGTTTACCTGAGCTAGGTGTGTAATTTTTCTTGCAAAAAACGAGAGAGCAAGCAATTGAAATCATAGCACTATTTTTACTTAGTTGATTTGATTTGTTATTGAAAAGAAATGAAAATACCACTTTGATAAACTTTGATAATCAACTAAGGATCCATTTCATAGTTACAATGTGTTATTAACCAAAACAACGAGTTAAACTATTGTCTATTTGTTATGATGACTTGATTTTTGTTGGAAATTTTGACGAATAAATGACATAAATCTTCAAGATAATAACCAAAACCTATATTTAACTTATTCGTGTCAATTTAAAAATAATCCCTTCATTTGTAAATATTTTCAAAATTTTGCATTCATCCCTTTGTAAACATATCTTGCATTTTGTACATATTTTCATCCTGCATTTGGATTTTGTGGGTAGTATCCGCTGAAAACCCTCACGAGACAACACTCGTCCTACTGGGGACACCCAGAGGTTTAACGGCTTATTGCATATGCTCAATGCAATCGTGCTCCCTACGAAAACGAATTTATCTTAGTTTTTCTTTATTCGAGGACGAATAAAAAGATAAGTGTGGGGGTATTTGATGTGCACGTAAGTGTGCATATTTTTACCACCATATTTATTCTATTTAAATTAAATAAATGATCATATTGGGTATTTTAACTTGTTTTAACCAAAATTCATATTAATTCCAAATTTTCATATATTCATCTTCATATAGGGGCAAAACGGTCATTTAAGTGCATATATTTGTTTGAGAAAAAAATTAATTGAAAATTTGTATATATTTTTGTAGGATTTTGATCTCAAATAGAAGTGGTTTCATGAAGATATGCATGCACAAAATTAATACAAAGGAATGAAGATGGAAATAATTCAAAGTGAAGAACATGGAGGACCCCACCTACCCACCTACCTTAATGTACAAATTAAAGGCTAATGCACATGCTTTTGGACTTAATGGTTTCATGTACACTTAATGGGGGATTAAGACATGTTAATGGTTACTTGGCCTCCACACTTCCTAAGGGGCATTTTGGGTATTCTCCAAAAATATGAATTAGGGTTTCATACATGTATAAATACCCATATGTTTCATGTAACATGATCTCTTCTTTAGTCTCTCTTAGGCCTCCTTCTCTTTAGTTTAGTTTAGATCAAAAATAAAATGAAAGCTCCTCTTTCTCTTTTCATGGCTACTTAGCCATTTTTATTTTATGTAATCTTTTTTATTTTATGCAATTTAATACATGCTCTTTCCTTTTCATGTTCATTTACTTTCATGTTGTAGTGTAGATCTCTTTTATTTTATGCAAGTAGAATAATTTTTCCTTTCATTTTGCTCTCTTTTTCTCTTCTTGTTTAATGTTGTTTTCTACATTTGTTCATATAATAACAAATATGATAGCTTAATCCCTTCAATTTAGGGGTAATGAAGCTCTCAAGTATGTAGATCCAACATTTTGTTGTTTATGCTCTCTTTTTGTGCTTAATGAGAATGATTGAAGTGGTTTAATGATGTTGTTTAGCTTTGAATTTGATAGTCTATGTTGTTTATAACAAATAGGCTATGCTTAAACAAACATAACACAAATTGCCTCTTCATCTAAATATGATTATGGCAAAGAAGTGAATGTTGAAATTGAAATTTGATAGCCTATATTTCTAAACAATAGTTAATAGGCTATGCTTAAAATAGATTTTGCTTTCAACTTTGTTGTCATATTTCATGAGAGTTAAATGTGTATTAGTGGTTGTGTTATAGTTTGATGGTTTATATTGAGCTAATTAATAGCACAAATATACCATACTTATGATAAGCACATCAACTAATTCACTAATGACAAGAAAAGAGAGATCATAACTTCATTTTGTTGATTTATATGATCTAGAGAGTGGATTTATCTCTAAATTGTTCTCTTAACTCTCATATTTTTATCATTTTCTTTTGCTAGTTTTTGTTAGTTTCTTACATTTCTAGCTATTCACTCTCGACTTCGGTATAATTTGATTGAATAGAATTTTAAAATCATCAATTCCCTGTGGATCGACCCGTATTCGCCGCGTGCTACATTCGTACACCGTGCGCTTGCGGTTATTTTTATCTCTAAATTCGTTCGACGATTTTCTAAACCGATAGAATTTCCGTCGACGACCATCAACAAAATCAAATTCATGATTATTAATTTGAAAATTTTCATTCTGAATTTTTTGACAACCAAAGTTTCTAATCATATCGTTATTGAAACTATTCCCATCGCCAAAATTATTTGAAAATTGGTTCATAATTTCATCTTGATTTCGAAATTCATTTTGAAGCTCGAAATTGAATTGGCATGGGTTACACTCGAAATCATTTGATTTTTGAAGTGAATTCAAATTTTGATTATTTTGAAAACATTGATTCGAGTTATAGCACAAATAAGAATTACACAAATCAATTATTATTTGATTTTATTGTGTAGAGATTTCAAGTAGAGATGAAATGTTATTTTCGAGATTCGAGGATTGGTCATCGTTTTGAAAACATTGTTTCTCAAAATTCGAATTGTTTAAAGAATAGTTGTCGTTAAAGTATCCATACGAATTCGAAGTGAAATTATATAGATTATATTGATTTTCACAACTATTGTAAAATTCAAGTGAGTAGGGAAAATGAAACTCAGACATTTTCAAGAATTTTTTTTGTTTTTTTATAAAGAAAAAAATATTTACAAATAAAATTTATTTTTCAAAAGGAAATTGATTTTTGTTTTGTATTTTGGTTTTTCAATTTTTTTTGTTTTTGAAAAGATTTTACATTTTTTTTGGATTTTTGAAATTTCAAAGAAAAAAGATTTAAAAATTTCAAAGGAAAAGGGACATTTACAATTTTTTTGTTTGTTTTGGATTTTGAATTTTTCGTTTTTGTTTTAAATATGCATGGACTAATGCAACCAAATGGATGCAAGAGTTTAATTACAAATGGTTTATCCTTAGTTAACTCAAAATTGTATACCCACATATTGTCTTAGATAAACAAGATAGTTCTCAGCCAGGTAACAGATATGATTTATCGGTGCATCACGAATCACCGTAGCAATGCAGCCGAAAGTTTAAGTACCTTCAGAGAAACAATTCAGTATAATATTTACGAATCACCGTAATATTTATAGCCGATTATTGCTCTGCCGTAGCTTAGACACCAAAAAATTAAATTGATCAAAGAAGACAATTTGTTAATATACAATTAAGCGTTATCACTGTCTAACCGTTATTATTAATCAAAATTGAAGATGAAATGCAAAGCAGAAATTAAACGTGTATTAACAATGCAACTAGAATGATTTTTTTTTGATTTTTTTTAAATGCAAGCAAACAACAATGCAATGCAAATAAAAACAATAAATATATACAATGCAAGGAAAATAAAGAAAAATTTATAAACAAGCAAGCATTTATTTTTTTGGGCAAGATCGGCAAATTAAGCAATTTATTTAGCAGGCACTTCTGCTCCTTCTACAATGCTGCTTTGGCAACCTGAAATTAAATAAGATTTATACAGTTTTTTTATACAAAAAAAACAAACCAAATCAAACCAAAACAAAACAATTTTTTTTAAGGATAAACTCCTTTTTTCTTTTGTTTTTTTTAGACAAGAACCATACAAACACAGAAAAACAAAATATATTCCACAACCTAAACAGCTAAAGCAAGCAATTTGTACAAATTAACTGACCAAACAGGCCCAATAACAAGCTCAATCGCTAAATAACACATTCTTAATTTCTTAAAACAAAAATTAGCAAATCCTCTTACACTAGAAATCACAATTCACAAATCAAATGACGAAACGACAATTCACCTTAATCACAACAAATCGAAATTCCAGAAACAATTACTGCAAAATCAAAATAGCCAATTCAAATTGCGAGGTAGAGTTGTAGCCGTAATGGTGAGGTGTTCGGTTTTGGCCAGGTATTCGATTTTTTGAGAAGGATTCGCGATGATTTCAGGTGGCTGTGGATGCATGGTAGCGGTGATTAAAATACGATGAGGTGGATATGTGGAATAACAGTAGTGGAGGTTGAATCGGGTGGCAAGGCGGTTTCAGCTTGGATGCGGGTTTGTGGATGGAGGCACGATGGCAGTTTGCAGTTGAAAGTAGTGGATTGTGGAGGGTAATAGGCAGTAATGGTATTTGATATGCAGTAATGGTAGAAGTGGTTTAAGGCAATAGGCTGGTGGTTAATTACAGGGTGAAGACGACAGTAAGATGGTTGGTGCAATGTTGACAGAAATGTGGTTTCGGTCGTTTGGAATTCCAGCTAGCGATGGAGTGGTGAGGTGATTTGATTGTGTATGATGGTGGTGGCGGATGAAGTTTGACAGTGATAATGTAGGGGGTTGCAAGTGGTCTCAGTTCAGCGATGAGTTTGGGTGGAGATGTCAGGTTGAAATGAATTGGGTTGTAGAACTACAGGAAGTAGAACTGTGGGCAATAGGCAGTTGTGGGGTGGTTCGAATGGCCGAGGAGGCTTGATGTCAGGAAGTGATGTAGTATGTTGTGCAGTTTGTGTTGATGAGTTGATGGAAATTGGAAGTGATGTTGGAGTTTTGTATGGTGGTGATGAATGGAGGGTATTGGTGAGGTGAGACAGCTAAAATCGTAATGGTGGTTTGGAAGCAGTAATATTCGTTGGTGGTAGAAATGAGGGAATGCAGAGGATATTGCAATTGCTCGAAGCACGGCAATGATTGGCAAGTATGGCTGGAAGTAAGTGGTTGTGGGATAAGGAAATGTTTGTGAGTGAATTTGTTGAAGGATGTCAGGCAATGGTAGAATTGTAGTTGACAGTAGGCAGGAAATGATGTTGCAGGTATGCACTGTGCACGGAAATGAAACAGAGAGGATTGTAAAAGTGTTTTGAAAATTGTAACAGAAATTGAATATGAAACAGAAATGCAATAATTTTTTTTGAATTGTGATTGTTTTTTCCTTTTTTCTATAAAAAAATGCAAATGCAACGCTAATGAACTAAAAAAACAACAATCACACAATCAACAAACACGCGACACAAACGATATTTTTTTTATGCAAACTAACACACAAAACAGAAACACACAAAAATCAAACAAATATAATCCGAAGAATAGAAAATTAAAATCAAAACTACTCCCCGGCAATGGCGCCAAAAACTTGTCCGTCGACGAACAAGTTTTTGGAAAGAAAAAGAAAAAGAAAGCAAGATAAAGAAAAACTATTCTACTTGCATGAAAAATAAATCTACACTACAACATGAAAGTCAATAAGCATGAGAAGAAAAAGAACATGTATTGAATTTGCATAAAAAAATTGCATAAAAGAGAAATGGATAAGTAGCCATGAAAAGAAAGAAGAGAGCTCGGTTTTATTTTGAGCCTAAAATCAACTAAAGAGAGACTAATTAAGAGAGGAAGACTACATGAAACATAAGGGGTTATTTATACATGCATGAAACCCTAATCCATAATTTGGGGAGTGACCAAACTACCCTTGAGAAAGTATGAAGTCCAAGTAATCATTAGCTTCTACTAATCATTGTTTAAGTGTACATGAAGCCATTAATTCCATAAGCATGTGCACTAGCCTTTAATTTGTACATTAAGGTGGTGGGTAGGTGGGGTCCTCCATGATCTTCACTTTGAATTATTTCCATCTTCATTCCTTTATATTCATGTTGTGCATGCATGTATCTTCATGAAACCACTTCTATTTAAGACCAAATTCCTACAAAAATATATATAAATTTCCCATTAATTTTTCTCAAATAAATATATGCACACAAATGACCGTTTTGCCCCTATATGAAGATGGATATGTGACAATTTGAAATTAATATGGATTTTGGTTAAAACAAGTTAAAATACCCAATATGATCATTTATTTAATTTAAAAATAATAAATATGGTGGTAAAAATATGCACATTTACGTGCATATCAATAAAGTGTTTCAATATTTTAAATAATTATTTGAACATGTCTTAAAAATATGTTATTATTATTATTATTTTAAATACTTATGTATATATAAAATTTTGTAATGGTTTAAAATTTATTTATAAATCTTCTCGGGAGTTTGCAAAGGGTTATTTAGTAGATGGACTTATAAGAAAATTCTCAAAACGAAATTTGGGAAAAAGTAAGGAAATTTTCGAAGAAGTTAAATGAAAGTGAACTTCGAAAAATGAAATAGAATTCATAAAAGAAGTAGAAAGAGGAAATTGGAGTATAAGTAAGTATATTTTACTTTGGAAATATTCAAGGGAATTAATTAAAGAATTTCATAAATTAAAAAGTTCGTTTTAAACGAGTTTAGAAATTTACAAATAAATTGTAAATGATTTTGAGAAAAGGAAATAGGAAATAAATGGAATACTTCCTAGGTGTTGAATATTAAATGAAGTGGAAAAATATTCTAAGTATTGGAAATGGGTGGAAATACTCCGTTGAAAAATATAAGGATTTGAAAAACTGTTTTCAAATATTGAAGTACTGGAAGTAATATCTTATAGAGATATTTTGAAAATAATTTTTTTTGAAAACTTGAAATAGGGCCTGATGTCTGCTTTTGGATGTTTATTGGTAGTTAAATAACCGATTATCATTTTTGGCCAATTTCGTTAATCGTTTCGAAGAGGCCGGGATCAAACTTAATTATCCAAAAAACCACTTCGATCCGCTTTGAACGTTACGAATGAATACCGTGAGGATGATGAAGACGATGATTCGGTTTGTCCAGACCCAAGACAACTTGTATGGATGAGTGCTATCAGAACATCGTCATTGAAGGACGATGAGCATTCTAAGTAGAATTTTGTTCTTGAAAGGTAACGCTTAGCCTCAAGCCTCATCAACCGGGAATGACTAGAACATGGGAGATGCAACAAGGCTAAGTGGGTCGCACCCAATTAGGGTATGTTATCACCTTTCTAGATGTCCTCGAAAACCTATATATTATGGATATGGTTGTGCATGAAAGAATGAGTGCTCGATGGTAAGGGTGGGAACACCCGGCGTGATAACATATTCGATATATCTAGGTTAGCGGTACGCTGGTCTTGTGTAGCAAGGGATCCCAACGATGGTCCTCGGTACATTGTTCAAGAGGTGTACTATGATGAGTGGTGCCCCAGTGGCCCATCATTCGATGGAATCCATTCTCCAATAGGCGTCGTACGGTTTTAATTATGCCCAACTATGTTGGAACATGGGATGCAAGCATTTCAACTATTTTTTATTTACTTTCTATAGACATTATTATAGTATCGGACGATTTGATAAATGTTTTGGTCATCATAAGGTAAAAACCCGTCGTGTTTATGTGTGACGTGATCTTACGAGATACCTTTGTTTTTCAAAGGACTTGATAAAAGTTAATAATTCAATTTGAGTGTGTTTCCTCACACTGGTTTTCCAGAATGACTCGGATGTTATTTTATTATAATACTCGGGTAAGATCGAGTATTACAGATTTAGGATAGAAAGCTATGAAACTCTGGAGGCGAGCTGGATGACAGAGATGTTCTTCCGTACTTGATTAATATTTTCCATTGTATGAGGACAATTTATTATAACTGTCCAGATTGATGCATCGATCGTTGTACTCTGATAATTAAAAATATTTAACAGTTACAGATTCTTTTGAAAAAAATCTGTTATCATATATTATATTTTGTCCCGCTTCGATTGTGAGATTCTGTGTTGTTGTTTTTTCTTCTATCTTTTTTCTTCTTTACCCCTAATGAACTGGTATTTCCGGCACTCGATTGCTCGATATTCCATAAAGTGGACGTATTGATGTCGATTTTCGAAGGTTGAAAATCCTCGTTCGTTACATTTACTTTACTATTTACTATTATTATTTTATTCGGCATTGGTAGATAACTTAGTTACTATTCCATATTACTCGATCCTATTACACTGTCACTTTCAGTTAGTATCGGAGCAAGTCATCTTATAACCGTAACATAGTTATTTGACATTTTAATATGGAAAACAACACTAGTGACAAGCATCATTGTATCAGTGGTTAAGTGATTGGACTTTGGTGCATACGGTCAAAAGTTCGAAACTTGCATAGCGTGATTCGAACATATATTGACATGTGAGTTTATGATATGTTGCTCCAGTGACATGTTGTATCTAAGTACCATTTCAAAAAAGAAAAGAAAACAACACTAGCACTAGAACAAGTTTCCTTGAAGGTTAATCTATTGCACGACCACCACTATTTAACGGATTGAACTATAATTATTGGTCCATTAGAATGAGATTTTTATGCAGGCTAATAGTTATGAAACATGGAATATTACTTAAGTAGAATATACCATACCTAATACAGAATATTCACAATGGTCTAACACACAAAAACTGGATGCTACTGCAAATGCTAAAGCCATGAATATGTTATATTGTGCATTAGACAAAAATAAATTTAATAGAGTAAGCATGTGCACTACAACTTATGAAATTTGGCGTACACTTAAAATTACACAGGAAGGCTAACAACATAAAGCAGAGTAGGATTTCTATGCTCAAAAATCAATTCCAAAATTTCAAAATGAAGCAAGATGAAACAATAAATGAAATGTACCCTAGATTCCAAGATATATATCATTCTCTCTTAGCATTAGGAGCAAAATATACAGACTTTGATATTATTTCAAAAATCCTCAACTCTTTAACAGAAGGGTGGGAACAAAAGGTCTTAGCGATCAAAGAAGCTAATGACATTTCAACCATTAAACCGGAGGAGTTGATAGGAAATCTAATGTCTTATGAAGTTAATCTCCAGGCAAAACAAGTACAAGTGCAAGATAAGAAGAACATAACATTTCAAGCAGAAAAGGATGAATCAGATTCGAATAAAGAGAATATGGCATTTGCTAAAAATTTCAAAAAGTTTTGAAATTCAAAAAGAACAACAAATTCAGAAATAATACGAATAGCTTCAACATCGGCAACAAGAACAAGCCATCGTCTTCTGCTCTAGAATGTTATGAATGCCATAAGAAAGGGCATACCAAGAAAGACTGTCCTGATCGGAAAAGAGATAAATTTAAGAGTAAGAAAGATAGATTCAAGAAGAAAGCTTTTTCTATTACAAGAGATGATTCAGAATCATCTTCATCATAAGACAATGACACAAACAGCAATTCTGAACAAGCCAATGTCTGTTTTATGGGCATAAATGAGGAGGTAAGTGATCTAACTTTTGATGATTTAATGGAAATAAACTTTGAATTACTTGAAAAACTAAGAAAAATCAAAAGAAAATATAAAAAAAACTTTAGAAAAATTAAATAGGACTGAAATTGAGGTAGATATGTAAAGAGATGAGAAAGAAATTTTAGAAGAAGAACTTGAAACTTCTTAAGAATCTTGTTCTAATACGACATCTCAACTCTCAATGTTAAGTCAAGAAATAAAAACTCATAAGGAAAAGAATGATGCTCTTTTAGTTGAAAATCATGATCTTAAAGCTAATATGAAAATATTGAAATTAGGTATTTCTAGTCTGAAAACAAAATTAGATGATATTACTAAAAATGTCTCCAATTTGAACAAAGGAAGAGAATCTTTCTAAAATTATAGAAAACTCTCAAACAATTTCAAATAAAAGGGGACTAGGATATAAGTAAGTTTCAAAATGTATTCCAAAGAAAAAGAATTCTTTATATAACAATTTCAAAAGGAATAATGATTCTGTTGTAAAATCAATTTCGAGAATGCCAAAAGTATTCTAAATCAATTAAGATTTGGGTTCCTAAAACAAATAATTCTTTGATTAGGAAAAAATATATAAAATCTTTTATAGAAACTGTTCACAAAAATAAAGACTTTATTTTCAAAAGGAATTCTGAACCCCCTAGAGTTTGGTTTCCAAAGACCTAACTTTTAGGACCCTAACAAAAGGTGGGTACCAATGTTCATTCTATAGTTTTGCAGGTACCACATAAAAAGAGATAAAAATGGAAATTGGACAGTGGTTTATCTTTAATATTGTTGTAAGCTATCTTATGTTGTGACATTATGAATATTGCTTACATATTTATATATATATACACATATCTCCTTTTTGTCGATGACAAAGGGGGAGTATGTTGAATATGCAAGTATATGATGTTTGATGATAATAAACATATATATATTCATTTAAATGTATTTTTTATTGTACTATTTTATTTTTCACGTTATTAAATAAATATTTCAATAACATAGAATTTAAATTCAAACATATATTTTATTCAAATAAATATTTATTACAATTTTGAATAGTAAAAAATTGAGCTCTCACTATATATACACAATTTCAATTATAATACAATTTTGGTTACATCACAATTTTCAATTTACATTTGCACCTCACTACATATCACTCATTCACTTGTATTTATCTTCAACTCTATTCCAAATTGAATCCAGCATCTGAGTTATCTGCAAAATAAACACAAACACAGTAAAATTGAAAAAGAAATATCTTTTGCTATGTAAAATAAAATTTGTTTTTGAAAATATTATTTGCCTCGGTTGTTTGGGTTGTTCAACATCATTTCATTTTGGATTCATCTTACAAGAACAACTTGTGACATGCACACTGTATCACTGTACATGTCATAAGGCCGTGCACACGGATATACACTTGATAAAATTACAAGGACAGGTGAGCACAAGGTCAAACCCAACCAAAAGCTAGGTTCAACTCAAGTGAAACAAAAACAAAGTCACGATACGAGCACAAGGTCAAACCCGAGGCAAAGCTAGGGTCTACTAGGTGCAATACAAAAACATCACAAAATTGTCGAGTACTAGAATCCAAAAACCAACATAAAACAAGCCTCGACCAAAAATTTAGCGAGTACACATGAAAAAGACTAAACCATTCAAACTCAAATATCAACCAGCATTCAACTACAGTACATCAATAAACACTTCAACATGTGCAAAGGATGATGCCAGGAAGTGGACAGTACAAAATCTACTTTCAACATGAACAAAGCTCAAAGGTTCATCTGAATCCAAACTAAAATCAAGTGCACATATGAAGTGGAGCAAATAAACCAGTTAAATGATACACAGACAGTTTCAAAAGACTACAAGCTCCAAACCAGATTCAAGTGAAAACAAAATGTAAAGTGACATGCATAGGTGAAGATATCAAGTGCACCAGTACAACAAAACATATGATATGTGAAAACATGAAGGCTACAACTTCAAGCAAACTACATGCATGCAACAGAGTGGATTGCAGAACTTCCCAAAGGAGCACTTGATGCATAACACGAATGCAAAGCTACCACCAAACCAGACTTAAGAGTTCATACATTACAAATACATAGTGGAGCATGAAAGCAGTTTCAAGATTAAATCAAGGTATCACCAACACTGACCACATATAAAACATGGAATGCAACCGAGGTGAACACACACACACACACATACATACATACATACATACGTACATACATTTATGTATGTATGTATACAAGTAGAGATGAACATTAACTCATCAGTTTAGAAGCAACAACAAAGTGGTAAACCAGAGAATACAACCAAACCAGATACAAGAAAGATAGGCCAGAAAATCAAGGAGCAACAAAATGAACTAGTACAAAAAGTCGTGGACAACATATAATGGAGGCAAACAGCATGAATGGTCAAACCAGTGTGAACATATCATAACCCATGAAGGCCATCAGATTAGAGACAAGTACACAAGTCATGTACATGATCAGAGAAATGAACTTAATGAAGTAGTGGACAAACTGGGCAGAGAAGTTTCAAAAAAAAAACATGAAGATATACAACAGTTAAGACTACAACAAAATGATGAAGTCCCAAACTAACATAAGTTCAACATGCTCAAAGATACAAATGTTCAAATGTTAAACATGAAGCATCAACAAAAGTTCAGATAGTCATGTACATATTCAAGTTGTATAAACCATTTCATAAAAGGACTTCATGTAGAACCAGACTCAAGGAAATGTGCACACAGTTTCGAACACACAGGCATATGTATATGCAAATACATGGTGCAACAAACATACATATATACATATGCATACACACATGTATACATACATACATACACACACACACACACATACATACATATATACACACTTACTATGCACGTGAATCAAATGCACAAATCCAGACAATGTGGCTTACAATGGAAGCAGTTCAATATGAAAGCAAAGCTGTGGTCACACATTTTCAATCAAAGGAAAAAAAATTAACAAGTCGAAGTTTTTTTTTCAATAAGTCAAAATATTTTCTCACATTCGAAATACAGCCAGCAAAAAAATTGGTTACAGTTTTAACAATGTCAAGGCCGAAATCAATCAGAGTCTATCAAGTCATTTTTTTCTCAACGAGTCAAAATATTATCCCTGATTCGAATGCTGTCAGAAGGTAACTAGAAGGTGACACAAAATAGAACAAGTCGAAGCTAAAAATATTGTCACAAATTCAAAGTGGTTGAAGTCAATTTGCAGTTACAAAAATTAGGGTAGCCTAGTTTCAAACAAAGTCAATTTCAAGCCAAAATCAAAGCCGTGATGATCAAGAAAAAAAATCGAACAAGCCAAAATCAAAGCAGCGATGACCAAGAAAAAAATTGAATCGAACAAGTCAAGATCAAAGGCGTGATAATCAAGCAAAAGTATATACGAAATTGAACCAGTCGGGATGAATCACATGTAATCGATCAAAATCAAACGGCCGTGCTAAAATTATCAGATGAATTCAAACAATATATTCGATGGAAAATTTAGGGTTTTCAACCCTATAAAAACCATTATCATCATCGGCATATAGTATCGAGTCCAAACATATCAAACGAGAATAAAAAAAGGAAATCGCATACTAGTTCATTCAAATCAAACTTGACAAATTGAAGCAACCGTTCACAAATCAAAGAGACGATCGATTGAAAAAGAAATCATGAGAATATCAATTAAATCCATCAGCAATTAATCGACTACTTGAATTCCAGAAGCCCTAAAGTTTTGAAAGAGGAACGTATGAAGAATCATACATTTTTCACAAAGGAGGATACGGTCGAAAAAATAAAACAAAAGGGGGACAAATTTTTTTATTAGTTAAATCTTTGGGGTCGGCATCTTCTAATTCATATTAGGCTTTTAATTATAAATCAGGGTTTTTTGTGTTTAGTTATTTTTATTTTGTATTTCTCTTTTAAACTTTTGTATAGTCTAGCCGTGTGACTAGGGGACGAACTACGGTGGTGTAGTTTGAGAATTCGCAACTCAATGGCTGAGTTGTGGCAGGATTTTGAGCGTAGAGTTAGGTTAGTTGATAGCGGGTGTCACGAGTTTATGTGTATAAGTGTCTGACTACTTAATTTATAGTAGAAACCTTGAGGGGACCACGTAGGCAGGGTTTTGACGAAGCTGGGTAAATTTATGTTGTTTTATTTATGCTTTTAATATTCTGCTATTATCAATGCGGTAATTATTTTATATATTTCCGCATTAAATTTTTATAATTATTAGTATCGCTCTATTCGCCCCCCTTTAGGGTGAAATCGATCCTGCAAGTGGTATCAGAGCTAGGAACAAAAGCCAATTTTTTCTTTAAAAAATTTGATTTCCAAAAACAAATTTTGTGTTAAAATTTTTAAATGGCTTATTTTAATAATGCTTTTGCTAAAGGTTAGTCCATACTTAGACCACCAATGTTCAATGGTGAATACGCTTACTAGAAAAATAGAATGAAATTTTTTCTGAAAACCATTGATGCTTGGAATATAGTTGAGACATGATATAGGACAACAACTATAGTGGTAGATAATCAAGAAATTGATAAACCAATGGATCAATGGACATGTCTTGAAAATAAACTACAGAATGCTAATGCTAAAGCTATGAATTATATTATTTGTTCAGTGGATCAAATTAAATTTAATCGTGTCTCACATTGCCTAACTGTGCAGGAAATCTGTCACGCATTGAAGTGACTCACGAAGGGACATCTCAAGTCAAGTAATCTTGTCTTGCCATGCTTAGTAGCGAACAAGAGAACTTCACAATGGCCAATGATGAAAATGTCAAAGAGATGTACGAACGACTTTTTAATATTGTATACAAATCAAAAGCTCTTGGAAAATCATAAACAGAATTGGAAATAGTCCAAAAAATCCTCAGAGTCCTTCCATGAAGTTTTGAAGTGAAAGTTATGGCCATTCATGAATCAAAAGATCTGAAACAAATCAAAGTTGAAGAACTCATCACCACTTATGAGCTAGAAATGAAATTCAAGGAAGAACGCGAAGGAGGTGTTACATGAAAGAAATCAATAGCTCTTAAAGGAACAACGAAAAGTTATGATGATGATGATGGAGCAGCTGAGCTAGTGCTACTAATAAAGATATTCAAAAAGTGGAACCGCAAATAAGGAAATCCAGCTCTAAATCAACAATTGAAAAGAAGAATAGTCAAAGCACTAGACAACTTAGAAGAACAGGAGATTATTTGTCACAAGTACAACACACCCGGTCATATCAAGCCCAGTTATCCTCAGAATCGACTCAGCCATGAAAAGAAACAGAAAAGAAGAAGCTTTGCAGCTACTTGGGATGAAACTGATGAAAATGATAAAATCACTGGCAGTGAGAGCGAAAAAGCAGATTTGTGCCTTCGAGGTGATATAACTGACAATGATGATGACGAGCCAAGCGAGGTATCAAAACTTACTCATTCTGAATTACTTATATATTTTCACGAAGTAAATGGCTGTTTTGAAAGACTTAAGGAGAAATACACTAAAATTGAATCACAAAAAGATACTTTGACAGATTTAAATAAACAGCTTGATCATTTGATTAAACACTATCAAACCAAAAGCCCTAAGTGTGATAAGTGTCCATCATTTTTAGAAGAGATTAAAAAATCAAAAATGAAAATTGAATTGCTTGAAAATGAAAATATGATTTTGAAAGAAAGTGAAAATACTAGAAGAGAAAATTCTATTAAAAAGTGCACTCAATTATTGAATGAAAATGAATCTCTCAAAACATAAGTCCAACAATTGTCTACAACTTTAGAAAAAAATTTCAAAGGAGAAAGATCGTTATATATGCTATTAGGAAAACAAACTGTTAATACAGATAGACAAAGACTTGGATATAATCAAGTCAAATATGAGTGCACAATTTGTAAAAAAATTGGACACAATCAAAATAATTGTTGGTACAGATCCAAAAACGTAAAAACCATACAATTTGGGTTCCGAAAGGCACGGATATAAAATCTCTTAAAGTTAAAAAAATCCGGGTGCCAAAAGGAAAAAAATATAAATAGTCTTGGGTCTACACAAACATATTCTTTTGCCACTAACAACATGGACCTATAAAAATAAATATGTCACAAAAATCTTTTCTCGTGTAGGTGTCGTGGCAAACTAAGGAACAACAACAGTGTTACCTAGATTCTGGCTGTTCCAAGCACACGATAGATGACAAATCAAAGTTTCTAAGCCTAGTACAAAGGTTGCAGAGTCACAATGGGAAACAATGAAAAATTACCGTAATGGTAAATTAGGTACCGGTATATTTTGAACGATTTATTAAATGTGAAAATCTGCACCATAATCTGATTTTATTCGGCCAGTTATGTGATAAAGAAAGAAATGAATGTTGATTTTGATTCTGACTTATTCAAAATTATTGGTCAGTTATATTTTTTATATCGAGAACAATAAGTACCTCAAGAGTCTTTGAACTATGTCACATAAAATTGTTTGGAATAATGACGGTATTTTATTAAATGATGATGATATATGTGGATATATTTATTCTTGATCTATCATTATGGTTCACTGTTTGTTTACACGATTTTAATTCAAATTCAAAAGAATTTCATTTAAAAGCTGTAAAAAGGACTTTAAGGAATTTGTTGCAACTTCATGATCTAGTCTATGACATCTAATGATAAATCTTTAGTCAAAGGGAAATTCAGATGCAGATTACACTGGTAATGTAGTTGATAGAAAAATTACTAGTGGAATGTGTTTTATAGAGACATTTATTAGATGCATCACATGTTCAAAGAAACTATCTGCATATTTTTCATTTCAACTGATTTTCAATTAACAAACATTTTTATTTTATAAAACCCCGTCAAGAAAATAGTTTTTATTGAACTTTTAGATTAGTCATTTTAGATTTGATTTTATAATTATTTTTGGATTCGATCTTAAATGACTACATTAACTAATCTGACTCCCTACTGATTATTGAAAAGATAAATAGTGATTAAAAAGTGATGAGTCTTTATATTAATCATATATTATGACCTGCGAAAGTATATTTAGTAAATTTCCTTAAAAATTTAATCAAGAATTATAATAACTTTTGATGGGTAAAAATTCCATGACCATCTCTATTTCTTTTTCTAACGACCATCACTCATCAAAATCCAATATAATATGTCAATATTGGTATTTTAAACAAGAAATATTTTGTTTTTAATTTATTTTTAGCAATGAAAACATCCAAAATATTCACTCTCATTTAAAAGTCCTCTCGGTTATGCATGGGTGAATTACTTGGAATTTTTGATTTTTTGCTTTCATGCTCATTTAAAAGTCCTCACGGTTATATGTGGTTAGAAGATGCTTGAATTTGTTAAAATGACAGATCCAACTAGTACCTAATTCTAGTACAGAAATGGTAAGATTTGGTACTAGAAACTAGGTATGTAAATAATTAAATGCAAACATAGTAAAGCACACAAGGAATTACGTGGTTCGGATGTTAAGGAATCCTACATCCATAAGGAAAATCTTTCTTTCTATATAATTTTTGGTACAGGTTTTCATGGCAAAGAGTATAATAAACCCTTTAAAGTACCAAAAAGTTGAAAAGGTAAAGGTCTTTTTCGTGCTACAAGGCATTTTTTATTTATAGTATGATGGCATATGTGGATCGCCATAATATTTCTCTTGCCATTGTGTTTCAGTCCTTGGATCCTACCAGGTGTTATCTATCCACGTTGCTATTTGACATACCCAAATTCCTTACGTGTTTTTGCAACAAGTTTGATGTGAAATCGGGAACTCTTGAAATCGTGCAGGAATTTTTGAAATCAAACTTGGAGACCTCAAATAGAATTTTCCTTGCATACGGGTCCTTCGGAGGATAATAAGAGTTAATCATTGTGTGACGCCCCATCTCTATACTCACACTAGCCAATGACACTTCAGGGTAATGCCGTCGACTAGCGCGAAGAATAAAGCTGTTAAGGAGCGACCATCTATGTAATTGCTTTGTGCGAGTACCGATATGTCAGATAGTATTATATGCATTTTGTTTCAAGAGGAAATCCGACATATTAAATACGAACACAAGGCTACTACACAGTGGCTATGTGATCTTCGGAAACAAATATAAAATAATATAACATAAAACAGTCACAGATATTAATATCACTAAGACAGAGACAAATGTGGATATATCACATAAAAGTGTACATCAAAGTAGTGGTCATATAAGATCCACTACATCACAAAAGAATAGGTACAAGTGCAAGACAAAAGAATACGTATACATCAAGGAGTCTATCTCGAATGTATAATAAAAAAACTACTAAGCTAAAGTAGTTAGCCCAAAGGTCAGATAAAGGACCATGATAAGAAGTCAAGCAGAACCAGTTGAAATACCTCGGTCTGACCCGTGCATTATTTAAGAAGAAAATAATAAACGGATCAGTCTAGCTATAAATATCATATAAAATGAGATATGATAATAGATATGACAAAAACGTATGATAACAATAATGTCATACTGTGACAAATATACATCAGATAACAACAAAAATCATACACTCAAATATTCTCAAACACTAAAAAGAATATCATATTCTTTAAATTATTCACCAAAACACAAATATTGATAGAGCTTATCAATACATATCATCAAAAGTGGTGAAACACAAATTCTAGAAATATACAACTAGTAATCTAGAAATCACAAAAAGAGGAAGGCCTATCACAAACAGGAGCATGAAATCTCACCAACACGTGTATCACAAATGGGTCGCTATCCCACAAAATGAGCCGGAACTCCTCCAAACAGGGTATAGTCCCCCCTTGTGGACTATGAGCCAAAACTCCTCCTATGAGCCGAAGCTCCTCCAAACAGGGTATAGTCCCCCCTTGTGGACTAGGAGCTGAAGCTCCTCCTATAATCCGAAGCTCCTCCAAATAGGGTATAGTTCCCCTTGCGGACTATGAGCCAAAGCTCCTCCTATGAGCCGAAGCTCCACAAACAGGGTTTAATCCTCCACACAACAAAGAGACATCGCACATCGCTAGTCTAAATCACAAAATGATCATCATTGATCGATAAGTGTAAATTACACTAAGCTAGTAAATAAATGAGTTTAGCTTCATGTCCCATAACCACTGGCTTACCTTAAATATTTACGAATGGATTCTAGATTTCCATTCGAAAATTGTCACAAGAGTTCAATCTAACAAGTCTAAGAATTAACCAACGAAGTAAACGCAAGCATTTCATACCACTTGTTTTGTTAAGTCGTTTAATTGGATTTCTCGAACGAATGAGGTAAATGTTTGCATATACCAATAGATTGGAAAAAGTGTTTAAAAACAAGTTTTGTATTAAAAGTAATGTTGAAATCATTTTTTGTGAAAGATTTTGGATATTTACTATTAGTATGGAAACCTTTGTATTCTAAAGTGACAAATCACAGAAAACGATTGTAAAAATAACCGATCATCAAAAATTCACATTTGACGATGCGAACTAAAACCCCAAAAATCGATATCAAATCCGATCAAATGGATATCCCCAAAAATCCAGAAAAGAAGTCATCAAAGTCGATAATAAATGACAATAATCAATCGGATCAACAAAAATCAATAAAAATTGAAAATCCACTCAAAAACAGCCAAAATAGGAAAAATTGACAGTTCTATACGTCTGGTAGGTGTTTCCAGACGTCTGGCCCTAGGTTCTAGAAAAACATATGCTTTTTCTCCTTTCTCTTTTTAATGCCAGAACAATTTTAGACGTTTGGATTTTTCAACCAGACGTCTGGATTTGGTTCCAAACGTCTGGATTTTTTTTCCAGACGTTTGGATTTTTGTTTCAAACATCTGGATTTTAGCTCTGTACTTTTTTATTTATTTCCAGAACTATTTCAGACGTCTAGATTTGGTTCCAGACGTTTGGATTTTTGTTCTAGACGTCTGAATTTTTGCCCAGAAAAGGCAAATCCAAATCGATATGCGACCGAACGAGCGATGGATGCTAGGGATTTATGCCAATCGACAACCCAGCACTATAGGCTCTTCAATACAACACCAAATACATGTCTAAACATCCAAGGTAGGATCTTTATAGATTTTGACTTCAAAACACCAAAATTGGAAAATTCACCAAATCAATTCAAATCAAAAGCAATTGAACATGGAATAGATGTTAGAAATTCATACCTAACAACAATGAAATGTATAGACATAGATGTGAGTTCAGAACTCACCTTTAAACCCAAATATATAAATGAGAAGCTCTAAAACAAGTAAAGATTGATTTCTCTTCAACAACAGCTCTAGGATCTTCAATCTCTTATCAAATGAAATGTAGGAACTTCTGAAAATTGAAGAGAGATTGAGATGAAGAAGATGAAGAGGATTCTTACCTAGGCTTCTCTTTGATTCGTAACGTGAATTTGAATTCCTATAAGAAACTAGGGCTTAGGAATTTTAATTTCCTCTTTCCACCATTCTTTCTAGGGCTTGAGAGTGTTAGGAAATGTTATGAATGAATGAAGAGGAGTGGAGTGGGAGTTATAAGGTAGAGGAGTTGGGTTCCCTTGTTGGGTTAGTGGGCCGAAATCCAAACCCAAAGCCCCAAATAAAAATACCAAAATTCTAGTCAACTCCAAACATATCGATTTTTATACTCAAAAAGTTCGCAAACGCCGTTTTGGACTCAATGGAAGTGGTCTCGAGTCCTAATTCGAAAGTTTACAAAAAGTAGCATTTCGGACTTTAATCCGACTAACGATGCTATATTTAAATAAAATATTTAAATATAAAATCGTAAAATATGCAGGTTGTTACACATTGGTTTTGGGTTGCTGCTATTGCATGGGTTACTGATAAAGGTGATCTCATATTTTCGCTATTTCCTCTAAGTGTGGATGTACGGTTGAGCATTGCTTAGTGGCCATGTGTGTAAACCTTTGGGATGCTTTTGATCCCATGCGATTCCACTTAGGTAGCCCTCGGTATACGTAGTGCAGATCCGTCTTGAGGGCGTTAACGAAGTATGAGTTCTAGGAGTGTTGGCAGTGAAGTTCAATCATTTATTTATTATGGTTTACATGGCGCAGCACTTCTATCATTTATTTCTAGTGACTATATCGGATCTTGGTTTTAATACCTTAATGTAATATTAAAACCAGGAGATGGACGCAGATCGATTATCTTTGCGGCTCGTATGATGAGCGGTTGGATTCCCAATTAATATACTGGCACGACCCAGCGGTATTTTTTTCTGTTGCAACTTTCTACCTTTTGGTCGGATCGAGTATAGTGACCGCAGACCAACTTTTTGTGCAGTACTAGTTGGATCACTTCAATCTTTTCGCTTTTCGTTTTAACTTTTATTCTGAGGGCAGCTCTTTCGGCTCTATGCCTTATTTAATTCCTCTATAATTTAGCTTGAGAAATACAGGTGTAACAACATATAAACATATGCAAAATATAAGCAAGACAGAAGTTAAATAAAAGAAGTGAAAAGGTAGGCAAGTGATAGTTTAAAATAAAGGGGAGTAGAGATAGAAAATGTAATAGTAAGAAAAAAGGAAATTAATGGGAAAACGACATTTAGATCTTTTAAAGAGGAAGCGGTAAATGATATTAAATTAAATAAGATATAGACACATAATGAAATATAGAAATGTTATTAACTGTAAATATGGGAGGTGAAATAATTAATCGAGTGTATATGAATGCATGCGCGCGCGCACACACACACACACACATATATATACATATGTGTGTGCGCACGCATGCATAGCCTCATGTGTACTCGCTTTAGCCCGAAGCTGATACTAGACCTAAATACACTAGTCTAGGGTATACCGGTCCAAATAACCGATCCGGGGTAGCCAATCAAAGTGCCCATAAGTACACTCACAATAAACCTGCTTTCAATACAACATAAAACTCTCTGAGTATCAACGATCCCTTTGTGCGCATCTCCGAGCCCTTTCCCGGCTTCACTTAATTTCCATTATTCTCAAGAGACCATTCCCACATTCCTTCATTCCACGATAGAATCAAAAAACATTCTATCCAGGAACCATTCCCAAGTTCCTTCATTACACGATAGAATCGAACCCCGTTCTATCCATGGGTGACCCTTCCTAGAACCTACCTTTATGGAAATCATCACAACAGCCTACACCATCGATCCATCATCATCATAACACAACTTCCATTACCATCGAGTCATCATCATCAAAGTCTTGAAGCCATCACATCGCAGCATCACATCATCGCTTCACCATCGAAATTGATCGTTGTAGAGAAATAACATCAGGATGCATAGTCGGTCGTATGAACAAACCACGATATTGAGCTCCTCGAAGCCTCCTCATCGTCCATGCCAAAGATCCGTCAAATCAGCCATCATCAATAGTGATGGGCACCGACCACTCTATAGTGGTCAATACTGACCACTTTGGTCCTATATTTAGCCAAAAATGTATAAGCACAAACCAAACGAAAATGTCCGCTATCCATCCTGAAGTCCAAAGCCATCCAACTCCATCGTCTTCCATATTCTAATGGGTTGGCACGCATCCAAATACTCTTCTACAACTTATCCCATGCGTTTAGGTTTCTGATCAATATATACAAAATCCCAATGCACGAAATATTCCCTAACGCTGGATTGCCGATTAATCATCGTTTACATACATCTAATATAGTATACATACAACATGTATAATGCATCTATATCAACCAAGCTGGGATTACATCAAAAAGGGCCTAAAACTAGCAATTTCCTAAAATAGCACATCAATGGAGAAAATATGATATTCGATTTAAAACCATTTTAAATTACTTTTAATTATGTTTACAAAAACTAGATGTGTGTTTAAATTTATTAAAATCATGTTTTTAAAGTTAAAAATCATTTCAAAACACCGTTTTTCTACTATACTAACAATCATAGTATAGTGAGAGACAATATCACTCATCTCAACAAAAGATGACCAATCCAATGTCAAATCTATACAGCTCTCCATCATGAGCACAACGTAAGAAACCGTGCCCAAAACGGATCTCGTATGCAAAAGATATGAATTAAATAAGACTCAAGATTAAATAAACTATTAATTAACTTAATTAAAAATTAATTACCTTAATTACTTTGATAATTCTTCTTCCCCAAATCTTGTACATGCATGCGAACCCATTCACACCGTGCATTTAGCCCCAATTTCTCCTCGTTCACACCACGAAACACGAGCGAACGATCTCAGTGCGCTCCACTACACACGTGCTTGCAACGAACACCATTAATCCAAGCTTGTCCACTCCCGCCATTTAGGACCTAACATCGACCCCAGATGTCGCAATTCCACTATGATGACCAGAGTCCAAGTGGATGACATGAGAAGGTGTGCCTTGTGAAGAGAAACTCGACAGTGTCATCCACATCGCCTAACTCCTCCTCCTCTGCTGCCCAAACCCTATTTCGTCGTGCACTATATCAAACTCGGCTAGGTGTTGCTGCACCTTAAGAAACATACATGGATGCAAAGCTTCTCCAACATGAGTTTAAGGACCTGCTTCTATGATTTATCATTGAACGAAACTCTCGATTTAATTTATTGAAGGGTTTAGGAAGAGGAGGCGGCCATTTTGTTTCTACAAGCAATAGAGTGGTATTTTAGTAAGAGAGATAGATTAGGTAGTATATATTTATATAAATATAATATATTATTTATTTTCTTTCTCAAATAAACCGTTGTACATTTCGAGCTCGTACGACCACACCAAATCGCAACAAAACTCGTCGGCATGCAACGCCTCATTTTTCGGTCATAATGGTATAAATTTTGTTGCTATCTAAGACAATGCTTCGAGAGTCGTGCATTTCAAGATCGTTTTGGCATTTTGATCGTCCGATCTTCAAATATAATGATATTTATACTCATTTTAATTCGCAATATCAATTCGGATTGAGCGGAAGTGGTCTCGAGTCCTAATTCGATCATTTGAATCATATTTTTGGATCTGCAATTAATTAATATTTAAATTAATTACTTAAATATTCTATCATTAAAATTATGGAACAGTACAACTATAGCTCTCAGGTGGCCTTATAGTGCGACAGCCCACCCGCTTGGCAATTGCATCGCCAGAACTTCCTTCTACTTCACCACGTACCGTTTCAATTTCAGTTCTATTTGAATCAAACACTCTCTAATATCATGCACATCACCGCTATCACTAGTGGAAACATGTGGACCTCCATATGATGTAAAATAAACCGTCTTACCAAAAACAACAATATCTACTCTACATTGAAAAGTGAGAATAACCTCCATCTCCTTTGATTTGTCACTAATCAAATCTGCAACATCAAATAAGTTCTCCTTCTCCTTAAATAAAGAAGTTCTCCTTCCCCTTAAACAAAGAAGACTCATCAAATGTAACATGATGCGAGTTAATCACCTTATTTATTTTTGAGTTTGAAATTAAATATCCTTTCACCCCTTCCGTGTAGCCTAACATAACTTGCTTGAAATCCCTTGGCTCAAGTTTATCATTTCCAGAATTATACACATAAACCGGATTACCAAATACACAAAGATAAAATCAACTATATACTATTCCATTTCAACACTTCTTCTGGAATTTCTCCATTAAAAGATGAGCATGGAATTTGATTCACAATATGAACTAGAGTTGACAAAGCTTCGATCCAAAATCCTTTTGCAAAACGCGATGTCAATCTCAAGCACCGAGCCATTTTTTGACAGAGCACGATTCATCCTCTCCATAACCCCATTTAATCATGGATCACCTGTTATAGTAAAATACCTTCTAACTCCATATTGTTGCAATAATCTAAGAAATTTCTAGAAACACACTCCCCAACATTGCCAGATCTCAATACCTTCAAAGACTTCCCACTCTCATTCTCAATAAGAGCTTTCTACACTTTTAACTTCTCAAATGCCTCTAATTAGGCTTTCATTACATACACCCAAACCTTTCAAGAAAAATCATTAATAAAATGTACATAATGCCTAGTTTCATCCAAAGAAGCTATAGGTGTCAGTTCAACATACATGCATGTGAACATACCCAAGAAAACTTCCAGAATTATGCTTTCCTTCATCGAATGAAACCATCAATTGCTTTCCCATGACATTCTTTGCAAAACTCCAACTTGTTGAAGCTCTTCCTTACAGTCATCTTCCTCTTCCAACGAATATCTAAGTCTTTCTTCGAAATATGACGTAATCTCAAACACCAAAATCTAGTCACATCCAAATCATGAGAACTATCAACACCAAAAAGAATTTCACCTTCAATGGTTATTCCTTTCTATGGACCTTATCACCTTTCAATCAATACAAATGCTCCCCTAGAAACCCTCAAACCATTATTCTCTATGGTTATTTTGCAACCAAGAGAATCCAATTGTCTTAAATAAATAAGTGACTTCCACAGTCCTGAAACATTGCACACATTAGTCAGCATGCGAACTACGCCATCAAACATTCGAATCCACATGGAGCCAACACCCATAAATTTAAAGTAGCACCATCTCACATAAAAATTGCATTTCCCTCTTTGTCAAGATAAAACAATTCATTTTAGGTAGACAAGACACCCCTGAATCGAGCATCCAATCATATGACCCAAAACCTCTGATGCTACAACGGTTAGTACCTTCTCCTCTATCTCACTACCAACACGCTCCAAAGCCATTGATGAAGTCGCCGCCTCCTTCTTCTTCTCCATACATTCATTTTTCCATTGACCCTGAATCTTACATCTGAAGCACTTTGAGTTACTACCTCTCGATTTTCCTCTTCCACGACTGTCAGGCTTTCTAGATTTGATCTTCTCTTATACCCTTATATTTCTCATATCTTCCTCTCTATACAAATAAGCCATGACTACTGCTAGTCCTATCACCATCACCATTCAACTCCTTCATTGATCATGCAACTCTTCACTAAGAAGGCCCGCCTGACATTGCCTAGAGTCAATGAATCCCAACTATAAATCAAACTATTAGAGAACCTCGTATACCTCTCCAGCAACGAACATAATATGATCATAGCCATCTTCTCTTCCAGTATTATAAAGTCTATTGCTTGCATCTTCATTGGGAACCCATCAAATGTGTTCAAATGTGCTTTTAATTAGTGAAGTTCCATCCTTCATCTTATAAGTTAAAAATGTTCATGATTGATTTCTTTATATATGGTTGCTTCAACTTGTCCCAAATACCCCTAAGCGTGGTCTCACCGCTAATCTCAGATATTACATTATCCCCCATGTATAGCAAATTGAAGTGTGGTGAATGTTCATTCTTCCATCTCTTCCTTCTCAATCTTCAGCATATCCACCAACGCCAAATAAGTATCGAACACAACAATATGTACCCGATTCCGCCTAAGAATCCCTTCATCTTCCATTGTCATTTTTCAAAATTATTGTCCCCGTTGAATTTCTCCATCGTCAATTGTGATTCATAAGCCACATACGATCCACATACATACGATGCTGCATTACTGCTACTATCATTACGCTTCGTGGAATTAGTAGAGTCACTCTCTAATTCCGACATTTCAATAAACACCTTATGCGCACCTTGACCCTCTTATATCAAATGTTAGGGAAATTATAGGTCTAATCAATGGATAATTAAATATATCTCCAAACTTAAAATAACACCAAAGTTAGCGGAAGCTCCAAACGGATTGGCAAAGTGATGCAAAACAATCAATCGGACAATTTCTTTATCAAAACAAACAACAATCACAATAATAGAGAGAACAAAATAAAAACTAGCAATAAATAACGGACACGTAGATTTATAGTGGTTACACCAACATCGTGTTAGTGTACATCTATTTTGGGAAAAACTTTTATTAATACGGATGAAAGTGAGATTGATTACAAAAATTTTCTTCTAGAAACTTATTTTTTTTGGTGGTAAGAGATGAAGAAATAGTAACAGTAGATAAACTAGAGAATTCATTAAACCCTACCTCCAGACTCCATAATTCTGATCCAAACTTCTCTTTTATAGTACAAGAAAAATACAACAAAATTGACAAAAATGCACTAAATTTCAAGCTTTCGAATTCTCTGGAAAGTCTCCGCTTCAACTGATCAGTAGATTGACCACAAACGAACTGTCGACTGATCACCCATAACAATACGTAACATCGGCTAAATGGCGACTGATTGGAAGCAATCAGTTGGTCAACTCCTCAATCAATCGACTGGGTGTGTTCCGACAAGTTGACTATTTTCAGCTAGCAACTCTAAAAAAACTACAGTTTTCGCTATACGCAATCGAACTATTGATAGAATTCGATCGATCCGTTGATTTGTTGTACCGAAACTTTCTTTTTCTTTCGAACGCGATAACTCTTTCATACGAACCTCAAATCACGAACTGTTCGACTACGATATAACTCAATGCAGTCATTTGTCTAATCCGATAATGATGAAAGCAAATAATGCATTAAGAAAAGCATCATCGAGTGCTTTGAAGCCAAACCCACAAACAAATAGCACCAAGAGTTGTATCATTCAAATAACAAAAATGGTACTTTCCCATTTGTCTTCTTTTTGAAAAAAAAAATCGTGGGAAAGAGATGAAACAAGTCAAGGGAAGCACAAAGTTGTGAGAGAATTGGTTTGATCACTTCCATCAATGTTTGGAAGAAAAAGAGTTACTCTAGTAATCAAATGGAGTTTACATATTATATGGAGCACCTAAATCACTAACCGCTCACGGCTTTCTTTGTTTCCTACGCTGTAAACAATTACAGCTTTCTCTGCCTGATCTCTGTCGTTTTTGATAACAGGAAATTAATGTCAAGGACAAAATTTAACAGCTTTTTAGCCTCAAGGACAGACCTTCAACATTTTATCCTGAAGGACAACTTTCTGTAGGTATCAGTTTTTAGTTATCGATAGCAGTTTTTAGGTATCAGTTTGTAGTTATCGGTAGCAGTTTTTAGGTATCAGTTTTTAGCTCGGTAGCAGTTTTGTTGTGCTTATGAATAATTTTGGAAAATATTTGTCCTTATGAATAACTTTTAGAAGAATGTTTGTCCTTATGGTAAAAATATTAAGGTCGTGTCCTTGAGGCAAAAATTATAGGAATTTTTGTCCTTTAACTTAATTTCCCCTTTTGATAATCCAATACATTTATTGACGTGTAAAGCCAAATAAACAGCCATAACAACCTCCGGATTTCAAATTATTTTTACCCTGTCATAGAAGACAATATTATTGACCAACACAAGTTTATAAAGTTTAGCATCATAAGATCACTCAAAAGAAGCATATTAGCTTAGACACACATTGGTCCCAGCTCACAATTATGTTCAATAACCAAGTACCATTATTCACCATCACAATTTGTATTTATATTATGATTTTAACCAAGTTCAAACTCTATAACTTTGACTTTCAACTTTGCTTTTAGTTTAAATTGTGTAAATGTATGCAAACTGCTTGACTCAGGCACCTATAATCTCATTTTCTTCATCATTTCCATCCTCGTTTTCGTCTTCTTTCATAAACTTTTCGTAAGCTACTTTCATGGCCATCTGCATCACCTTCATCCTCTTCCTCCGCTCAGTTCTCTTGTTTATCAATGGTGGTATGCTTTCGTTTTCCTCATCATCTTCATCTTCATCTTCATGCACCACATTTTCAGGTCTTTGCTGCAAATCTTTTTTATATATTTCCTTTCTCTTGGTAAGCCTGGTACGTGGACCTTCGCATATTTTTGTAGTATTAGCAAAAGGCAAGAGCAATACTGTTTTTCCCTGATCGCAATTAACTGTCCTGTCCTGAACTGATGCAGCATTTGAAACAACTGTTTTCTCCAAATTCACTTCCTTAGCATTACGATCTTGCGTACCATTTGAAGCCACCACTTTGTCTGAATTCGCTTTCTTAGCTTTGTAAGCTTGCAATTCTGTAACAGTGAAAGTCCCATCACACTTGCTCTTATGGCTGCATATTCAAAATACTTGTAAGCATAATGCGCACAGAATTTTCTAAGAGTAACAGAAACTATCATCAACAGGTGATATGGTTGTGGTTGTAAAACTAGGACCATGATTTTATGCTTTAGTAATTCATAATGAAAAAACTGAAATGAAGAAATCTTGCCTATGCCACATGCATTTTGGATTGTTACAGGACACAGCAGGACCAACTTTACTAACACAGTTTTTATCCGATGGTGCTCTCAATTTTCTGGTCCTGAGCCCACAAGTATCACACTAGACAAAATAACAATGATTAAAAAAAATCACTTATAAGGTTATTTTTCCCCCAAAACACTATGAAAAGAATCCACAAGCCATATAAATAGTTGAGAATAATACCATCCACTGAACATAACTATATGTCTTGCTAAACATACAGTTAGATAAGGAGCTAAGTTTATGGTCGAGCGGTACATTATAGCCACTGCATGGTCTCTGAAAAATAGTAAAAACCCAGTTGATTGATTATACAAGAATTGATGATTATACTTATCTACTTAGTATGAATATTTTACATAGTACAGACTAGTAGGTGCAAACCTGATGATCATCGATTATAGATGAATTGATTGCGTTTCTCATGTTTTGGAAGTTCAAGCTGTGATCACTTCATGAAAAGGATAAAGCATATAACCTTTTGATATGTTAAGGTCTGTATGTAGCATGTGTTTAAAATTTTAACATATATTTTAACATTTATGTTACCTGGAGTTCTTATTCTCATACTTAATCCACAAAAATGCATGAATCATCTGATGCAAAAGCGAATTCTTCAAGTCCTTGATAGAGCACGATTGTAGTAAAGGTTTAGAAAGAAATATTTCACATTCTCCTGGTGAAACATAATTACATATCCCCGTAAACCTACATAGTATTTAGAAGCTTGAATATAGAAGCTTGAATATTATTATGCATGCATACAAACAAACAATCAAGAGTAATGCAATGGACATATATAAGAGAGGAGTAAATAATAATATATGGGAGTAAATGAATGATAATAGGCTTGATGATTATTTTCTCTGGTCTTTGTATATACAATCAATAAAAACAAGGGATTGCATATTCTAAATATAACGGAATATAATAATTTAAAAAAAGAAACAAATAACATAATGAATCGTAAGAAAGTGATCAAATTTAAAATATGACATTTCCTAACAAATATCCACATTATTTCGAAGCTATCAAATCGTTTTCATGTGTCTTAATATTCTTCCGCCATCGCACTAGGAGTTCACGACCTTGAGGTAAAAAACCAAATTGGAAGCAACTAGAGGTTTGGTAAGCCCTTCAGCTAGACCCTAGAGTATAAAATGTGGACATATAAAAGCCTTGCCTCCACACGATTACGAGCAAAGTGGTAGTCCCAATATTAACACAGTATAAGACCTGAGTATAGGGGATAGTTAAGCTAAAATCAAAAATAAGATAATAAAGCCAAATTATCTCCCCAGTAATACTAGTGTCAGTGTACATATTATGCTCCAGCGCTTTATCCAAAAAAAATAAAAAAATAAAATAAAAATAAATGAAAATACCCTGTGATGGAGCTATGATCATCAAGGAAACTTGTTTAATCTACATTCGAATATGCTCGAAGATGGGATAATGAAGCGTGATGAATGAGCAAGTCAGGATGGATGAAATGTTTCAAATACAAACTAAATTTAATGGAATCCAAAAATTAACACATATTAGCCACACTTGGAAATGTAGTTGTGTCCTCAAAGATCGGTAAAAATTATATCTAATGGAAAACATTCTTTATAATCATGAAGGTGAAGATGAAGTCGGTGACCCATAGTTTGTCGACAAGAATGACATGACAGATCCATACTGGAACTCAATGCATGAAATAATTTAAATGCGAAAATATTTGTACAACGGTACGAAAAGCTGGATAACCTAGTCACTTATGCCAAAGAATAGTTGCAGCTATATGTTTTAGATGTGCAAATGATATTTTTCAAGTATAGCCACTGGTCACTAGTATAAGCAATTCTTGGTCATGTGCAAAAGAAGACAAACCTTTCCGTATATCCTTGATAAAAAAAAAGTTAGGAAGAATTCCATGAAAACATTGTCATCTTAATAAATTGACTAACATGTAAAGATTCTTTTTCTATTAAGCGAGCATGAGGCAAATTATTATCACAAAAAATTTAAAGATATGATCTGCTGAATGAAGGTGAACGGACGCAATTAAGGACAGAGGGTTAACTTGAACAGTGAATTGTAATGACACTACCATACTCAGGACCAAGAACAGAGAGATGATAGTGAATAGGCTTACTTCTAAAGAGAGGGTGACCTACATGCACAAGATTGTCAACTAATTTTTTTTATTTTTTTCAAGATATGTGGTCATAGATTGAGTGGTTGTGGATGGAAGCGAGATCTCTCATTTATATTGGAGAACACAAACTTGATATTGAAAAGAAAATAATGTCCTAAAACAAAACGAAAGACAAGATCCAATCCAAAACAAGTTTAGAAAGGGAAGAGATTAAAGCGGAAAAAAATTGTTTAATATTGTTTACCCTATTGAGCTAAAAGTGGATTAGAGCATGGAATTTGTCCACGCCAAAGAAGATAGTTTTCTCATATCTATTTAATTGTAATAACTGTTGTAAATTATTAAGTTAATCGTACTTGAGATACAGAGATGCCTGATGGCTTCTCTTTGGCATGGTAACATCACAGCAACGACAATGACTTGTAAATTAACATTTATTGGTATGGTGGTTAAATTTACCTTGAAGATTGTCGTAAATGGCTCTACTACCATAAAAGAGGGCATCAAGATAATAAAATATAAAAGATAAAGGAATGACAACAGCCTTACTTGATGGTGTTCTCTGTTGCAATTATTTATACACAGATACAATTGATGTAACTATTATCAAGAGATTACATATATACCTTAAAATTTATGTTAATTAATATAATAAATCAAAAAATGGATTGTAATGGAAATAGTCAAATTCAACAAATGAAATATTTCTTTGTATCTCTTTGCTATGTTGGACTTGGGCGTAGAGTGTATATTTCATGTCTTAATAGAAGGACAGCATTTGTCCCCCATGTCTTCATGCTTAGTTGAACAAAAATTGCTCAATTCAGTTTCTTAAATCTTAGTTGAGGTACTCTAGTGTAGCCATTGATGGTGGTAATTCTGGTGGCACAGCAACCGTAAACAAATGGGTGTTCAAAGTTGCAGCAAGTCGTCTCCCAGGATGCAAGTCGTCTCCCAGGATGCAATGGAGCCAAAAATTAATTTTCTCAAATTGACTATAGTGGCATCAATGAAATCAATTCAAACTATCATACGATTGACAGTAGGGACAAAAGTTTCAAGTATGTGACCTTCCTCTTCAATCCAAGAAAAAACATTTGAGTATCCAAAGGGTTCAAAAATCTTATCTTGTGGAGCTTATATTTAAACAAAGATAATGTCCAATTTGGGACTGCTCTTTTCCCATTCTTCCTCTACCCTTTCTTTCTTCCCCTTTAAAGTAAAAACTACACATGCAAAATTTATTAAAATGTTCGCTAACAGCCATATGCTGGCCTCTATCCATTAGACTTTACCTTTAATGTTATTATTTTCTTCAGATCATGAGTGAATTTTATCAGATAATTAAAGAGCTGGAAATAGAAAAATAATGTTATTTGGTGTAAGAAATAAGATTGCACAATAAAAAAGATCCCTGATCTTCATTTCATTCTTCTTCCTTTCTTCTAAAAAAATATAATAAATAAATTAAATCAAATATAAAAAAGGAGGACTCGACAATGATCCTTCCGTGGGTAAAGTTTCATTCCTCTTCCATCCAATATCCATGCATCGTTTTCAAATACTAGATATATATACTATTTATCCATACACTTCATATATTATAGTTTCAAAGCAATATGAATATAATCCATAATGGTGAATACATCACTGATACAGACCAAGCCAGAATTCTTTGTTGGGGAGGGCAAAACCAAATAAACAAACATATTTCACTTGTCTTCTATTATCCGATTAACATTATTATTTTTGAAAATCAAACCTACATACAGATGCAATTTCATAACATTAAAAAAGTTAGATAGTGAAATCATACTTAGAGACTATGCAAGATAGTCTTGCATTGCCATTCAAGTACGTGCAACTATAGTTAAATTTTGAGCTGCTTGTTTTGCAAGATTAGTCATGTATGTGTGAATATAATGATTATTTACATAAATCAGAAAATAATTGTTACTTAATAATTGGATAAAAATTCTTTATATTTGAGCTACTTGTTTGGCTTTGTCATTGTTAAATATAATGATTACACCCTAGTACTTACATTTGTGCCCGTCGTTTGCTGTGTAACGAAGCGCTATCTGTTAAAAACGGCCTTAGTCCGAGTGAAGCCCAAATAAAAAGCAAGCGCTCACCACATATAAAATAAGTTTTGCATTAAATAACAGCAAAATGTCCAAGTTCAGCTAGCTTTGATATATTGTCACTATTTATTGTTCTACTATGAATTATGTATAAACTTTTAGTTTATTCGTTAATAAATTTGAAAAATAAGTCAAACGCTGTTATATTTACAAATATAACAAAATCAAGCATAATAAATTTTATGCCATGACTATAATTGAATACTTATATACCAAATAATCAAGAAAATTACAACATTAAAAGTACAATAATAGTGGACAATTCGGTTTTTTATTTATAACAGACTACTTTAAATATGTTATATTACAAAAAAATTTGGAAATAAAATTTAAAAAATAACTAGAAATAAGAAAGCAGATAAAGAAACCAAATCAAATTTTGAGTTATGAAAAATAATATTTATTGATTGATAATTTATATAATTTAAAATAAGATATATAAAGTGGAATTAAATTATGAAATGCTGATAGAAGATGAATATTTTTAATAAATAAACAAAGTAATTGAGTTGTTTATTGTAATTCTATTTATTTTAGTCGAAGTAAAAAAAATATCATACCAAAACTGTTTATTTTGTTAACGTCCCAAAGGGAAAAAAAAATCATACTAAATCTGGTTATTTTGTTAACATCCCAAAGAAAATATAGCATTGAGGAGGCGTCTCACACAAGAGGTGGAATAAAGTGCCAAAAATGAAAATAGCACCTAATTGCCGCCCCTTGACAGCACAGATTTGAGCTACTTATTTTGGTTTGTCATATTGAAATATAATGATATACACCCTCATAAGTTTCAGAGCTACTTGTTTTGCTTTATCATCTTGAACTATAATGAATACAGGAGCAAATCACCTGAACCCAAGCTTCGATTCCCCGTGTGCCCAACCAATCAGGATGCTTGAAATTTTACAATTAAATCCAACAGAACTTTTAGTTTGGGGTTTACTGTAAAACACAAGTTTATGTGTGTTGAATTGATTGGGTGGGCATACCGGACCACCAAATTCTGGTCCAGATGATTTGCTCCCAATGAATATACCGAAGTAAATAATAAACGTTCCTTTAAGTTGTCCTCATGACACAATTGTTCTAAAGTAGTAGTTATTAGACAATTGTCCGCACAACATTCTACGCAATATAGTCACCGATCACGGAAGTATCTGTCCTGGTTACTTTACTAACTGCCACTTATAGATAAGAAATTCACACTATAATGTAAACGGATGTCACTTTCTGAATAGGAAATAAAAATTATTAATGAGTGTGCTTCTAAATACAACATTGTTACATCTCTCCGACTTCGACAAAACAAAAGCAAACAAACACCAATATAAAAAAGTTTGCATTTATTTATACTTTATATTCTTCACCTTCATTTGATTACTTAACCTTTTCCAATGAACTCTAAAACTTGGTAAAAACTAGTTTCACTTCATGGATCGGAGATGCAACGACCCAGAATTTTAGTGATTTGAAATTGGAATATTTAATTTAGTTTAAATATTGAGAAGTTAAATTTTGTAGATTTAATAACTCGAATATCAAATATAGCGATTTATTGAATAAATTTAATAGTTAAAGTTTAATAATTTGAAATTGGTTAAATAATGAAATCTTGAGTTTTAAGTTGGATAAAAATGATTTAAAGACTTATTAAATTTCTATTTACTAAAAATGAAGACAATAAACTTTTAAATTGGATTTAAAAGTGATTTAACTGATTTTAAAAATAACTCGTTTAAATTAACATATAAAAATAGTCTTTCAGGGCATAGTCTCGGATTTCGACTAAACCAGTGTCATTGGGTCCGTAATAATGAATTATATTACGCCGTCAAATTTCGTAACGATCAGACATAACGTTTGATCGTACGGGATAGAAATGCGTTGGAATTAATATCGAAAATTTAATATTATAATTGGGTTCAAAAAGCTATCTTCTACATACGATCGAATTAGGTCTCGGAATTTGTTCCATTGTGTTCGAAATAGGGGTATAACATTGGAAACGCCAAGCGGTACGCCTCGATAGGGGTTCGGAACGCCAAGCCGCACTTTGAAATTGAAAATTTAATTCTTTCGAATGAATACTGCAAAAAAAACTCAGATTTTTAATTTCGCAAGGGTTCACTTCATTTCCTAATGCATTGATAAAGCTCGATAGGGGTTCAACCTCGATACATTTTCTAGACGTGTACCGTGATAGGTGGTACCCCACTGCCTAGTCACTATATGTAATCCATTCTCCAATAAGCGTCGTACGGTTTTGATTGTATCCAACTATGTTGAAATGTGAGATGTAAGATTTCAGCTATTTTAATAAGTATTTCTATTTAGATACTATTATAATATCACAGAATTTTTTTATATAAAAGAGTTTGGTTATCGTAAGGTAAAAATCCGTCGTTTTTACGTGTGGCATGGTCTTACGAGATACCTTTATTTTCAAAAGGATTCTTGAAAATAATTAAATTGAAATTTAGTGTGTTTCCTCACGCTGGTTTTCCAGACTGACTCGGTATTATTTTATTATAATGCTCGGGTCAGACCGAGTATATTACAGATTGTTTTGGATGCTTGGAGCTTCAGGAGACGAGTTGAAGGCCTAGAGACATTCACGTAGATGGTTATTTTTCACTGTATTCATTGTTGTGTTTATCAGCAATTGTGAGGACAGACTGTTATAACTGTCCATGCTGAAATATGTTAGTATACTCTGATTGATATTTGTATATATACATATTACAGTTTTGCTTTTGTGTAAAAACTTGTGATATATTATAAATTATTCGTTCCGCTGCGAGATTTTATGTTGGTTAGTTTTTTTCTTATCTTCTTTCTTTTTCTTTTTCCCTAACAATCGGTTTTTCCGACATTCGATTTCTCGGCATGTGATATAGTGAACGTATTAGTATCGATTTTCGATTCGAGGGTCAAAAATCCCGATCGTTACAGGAGATTGGTTGGAGTAAATTATGTGAACAAATATTTCACATTTTAATGAAAATAAATACTGCATAATACGAAATTAGTATAAGAAACTGGAAATGAACATGCATCACATTATCGAGTAACATCTTTTAATGAACTCTGTTATGAAAGCATTTACGGTTAATTTGTTCCAACTAACATTATAACAATCGTAACAAAACAAGAAATTCAAGTAAATATAGCGAAAAACATGCACCATTGAAATTTTACGTAGTTAGGGTGAACGACAATAGCAAATCTATCTAAACATATTAGACATAAATTTAGGGGGGATTTAATTTAAAGGACAAAAATTTGTATATTTTTAGCCTTAAGGACACGACCTCAATTAACCACAAAGACAAACATTCTCCTAAAAATTAATCATAAGTACAAGTATTCTTCCAAAATTATTCATAAGTATAAACATTCTTTCAAAACTGCCACTGAACTAAAAACTGATACCTAAAAACTGATACTGATAACTACAAACTCAAATCTAAAAACTGCTATCAATAACTAAAAACTGATACTTAAAGAAAGTTCTCTTTCAGACTGAAATACTAAAGGTCTGTCCTTGAGGCTAAAATGTTGAGAAATTTTGTCATTGACAATAATTTTTCGTAAATATAGTACATTAATGTTTTAAGCATGACAAATATTTATGAAACAAGTGATGTGACCACTAATTGCTTTCTATTTATGAAACCTTGAATTGTCGTACTATGTAATAAGTCGTATACATTGAACGTTCGGTGTTTCTTAACCATTAGTTGGTTCAGTGGTTCAATTTATCCATTTTTGTAGGAGCTTATCCATTATATTTGTGAAAATAAGTCGTAGCTTTGACGATAGTCATTTTTAGGAGGAAAATTGATATTTTTTGTGATAATTGACAAGAAGGAAACTCAGGAGACATAAGAAAAGGAAATCGTTACAAAATACCCTAAGTGTATATATTAACCAAGGAAATTAAAATATTAATCATGATTTGGAATCACTAAATTTTGCCAAAACTTTGCAAGAATTAGGGCATCACCAATGCTATATGTTGTTTGTATTTTGTGTCACGTCATTCGTATATTTTTTAAAGCTTGACAAGGCAAAATAATATAAAGTAAAATTGAAGTTCGACAAGGCAATATAAAGTTAGAGATGTTTTGAACAATGTACTTGTACTTAGGAACCATTAAAACGTTTATATTACCAAAATATCCAGTGGGGGCACAAAACATTCAAACATGACAATATTTAAAATTCGTATGCTTAAAGCCTTAAACATTCCTTTACTCCATTTGGAATGTTGATGTGAGCAGTATTATAACAATTTCAAGCAGGGACGGAGAGCTATGGTGTAGTTGGGGAAGTCAACTGACCACCCAAATAATTGTATTTTTGTACGGAGCGATCACTCCAACATTCTTATCTGTCTCCGCTGCTGTTTACAAGCAAAAAATTTCGTATATAGTTTCATCTTTCCAACTTAACTATCTGAAATTGATCCGCAGATCTAGCCACTGCGTTTTCTTCCAACTTAATCATCAGAAATTTCCTATTCAGAGCAATAACTACACTGGTATTTTTTTCTTCTTCTTTCAGAAATATGATTGTTTGACTCAAAAACATTCAAATTTTGTCAAAAATGCCTCTTGCTTCCCGAAATACCAGTCACAAACCAACAAACGGCATTATAAAAGTTGATTTTCTACAACAACAAAAATACAGTACAGTACAGAAAAACATAGGAGTGAAGAAGAATGCTCACTGATGCATGCTTTTATTTGAGCTCCATTTTACAGTACAAAATTCCAAAGCGCCATCGAAGTAGAGAGAATTGAAATGAGTGAAAAGGTGGAAGCTTTCTGCTTCCAACTCCTCCATCGGAATTTGATCAGCATTCCTCTTCATGTTCAATAACAAATTTTTGCCCTAATTACTGATTTGTGATACTGATCAAGAGTCGGAGAAGACAGTGGAGAAAATTAGAATGAAGTTCAACTTTTCGGATTTCCAAATTAGTCGTGTCGAGTAAGATATTTAGGAAACAAATAAGCGAATGCTCTGTAAATATTTTGAAACAAAGTAGAATGATTTCGGTATGCTTCGTCCAAAAATCCAGAAATTTCGCTTATATATGGGGAGAAAGTATCATGTCTTCTTGTGCAGCACCTTTAGAGCATGGTTGGGGCTATTTGAATCAGAGTTGTCCTTCAAATTTGTTAAAAATTTAATTGGATCAAAATTGCTCACGACCTCCTAAAGCGTTGGATTTGACTACTGTAAATGGCTGATTTGCGTGCTTATTTGCTTTCTTTAGCACGAATTGCTGCTTAGTCCCATGGTGCAAGATTAGCTATCAACCGCTTTGTCCCTAAAATAAAACAGGCTCTAAAATTTGATTGGTTTGCTGTTTGCATGACAGAAAATCGTTCTGAATTTAGCACTTTCTAATTTATTTGCTTGGAAGAATTTTGCTAAAAAAATAACATAGAGAGAAGAAGAAGAAAGAAAATTGTTTGTTGCCTTCTATTTTTTCTACATATCAATAACATCGCTTAAGATGGTTTGGACATCTCCAATAGAGGACTTCCAAGGTATTTGTGCGCGTTGGAATTATAGACCGCGTCGAATGTTCAAAAAGAAGTAAAGGTTGAGCAAGGTTGACATGGGAGTAAGTAGTAAAAAAAGACTTGAATGATTGGAATATATCCGAAGAGCTGGTGTTGGATAGGAGCACGAGGAAGTTAGCGATTCACGTAGCAGAACCATGACCTAAATTTTTTTCTACTTAGGGTTGGTTTAGGAATAGTATTATAAGTTTTAGATTATAAGACCAGTGAATAAGAGCCTAAAACATAGTGTTTGGTCTTCGACCAATATACTATTACTACCATTATTACTATTAGTATTTATTATTATTACCATAATTTTTTTAAATTTCTTTATATATATTTATTTTTATTTTTATTTTTCTTTTACTTAGTTGTTACTACTACTATTATTTAGTTTACTTATTTGACTTTATTATATTATTGTTACTGTTATTATTATGACTTTTAAATTGACTTTGTCATTTAGTTTTGAGTTCCATCTCTAACCGACCCCAACTTGTTTAGGAATAATGGTTTAGTTGTTGTTGTATCTATAACACCCCGCTCCAACACTCTTGGCCAGACTCGTGAGTGCTACCTTCATAATGTGGTGCTATATATTAGCGTCATAAGTTTGCAAGCAGAAATGCCAGAACATTAAATCATCTAGGGTAAATGATTTCAAGCGGAAGAAATATTATACATTCATACTTGCAATACAAGTTAATTTACATAAGGTCTTGTCTTCGACTTCCTATATGTACATCAAGGTTTACAATACTAAGCAAAAGCTAAGAAAAATTCTTCACTTTCGATTTTTCATGAAAAGTCCCAAAATCCGTCTTTAATTTCCGAACCTGAAATTTTTATATGTAGCATTATGAGCAACACTGATCCAGTGAGGAATCTATTTAATCTAAATCTCAGGTCTTGTCATAAAATTCTCCAAGATGTCCAAACCATATTTTGAAGCAGGAAATTATTGTGAAAGACAAAAAATTTCAGCATTTTAGCCTCAAAGACAGAACTTCAGTATTTTAGCCTGAAGGACAACTTTCTTTAGGTATCAGTTTTTAGTTATTTATAGCGTTTTTTAAGTATCAGTTTGTAGTTATCGGTAGCAGTTTTTAGGTATCAGTTTTTAGTTCGGTAGCAGTTTTGAAAGAATGTTTGTCCTTATAATACTTTTGGAAGAATGTTTGTCCTTGTGGTTAAAATATTGAGGTCGTGTCATTGAGACTAAAAATATACAAATTTTTGTCCTTTAAATTAATTTCCCCATTTTGAAGTATATTAACGTATTAAACATATATTACTTAATTAAAATAGGTAAATTTTCTCCAAACATATTTTCCAAAACTCATTCGATATATATAAATATCTTTTGTAAACTAGGAACATAACAAATCTGAAATCCATATTAAAATAAATTTGGCTGCACATGGATCTAATGCGAACATAGAGTAGGGAATTAGATCTTAGAAACTTTTATCACATCGCGACTAGCATGTACTCTACTCCTAACACACAATATAGAAATAAATTATTATCCTAGATCTTTTATCTTTTACTACATTCGTCTAAAAGCTATCACAAATGATATATATATATATATATATATATATATATATATACACACACACACACACACACAAAATTATTCTTCAAGATACTTTATAATCATCAACCAATATAGATTATTCTTTCTTTCAGACAACCGAAGCATCAATCATATTCACTTAGTCGAGGTCAAAAATATTACAAACAAAATGTATGTATATAATACTAAAAGGGATAACATAGTGCAATATATAAATTAAACACATTATAAGTTACACACTACTTTATGTAATGACTTGAAATTTTCAAAATTAGATAGTTTTCCTCACCTTAGCAATTATAGTTTCAACCTATGGTTTAGCTTCTAGGCATTTCATAAGATCTTCATTATTTTGTTTAGCCTTCAGATTTATGGAAATATGAAAACCAAATGGAATTAGCATTCTATTTATAGACTTTATTCAAGTATACTTTTTTCTTTATAAATCAGGACAATTTCCATCTTTATTCCATGCAAATATTAGGGCAATGACACTTGCCTCTTGGTTGTCACCTTAATAAGCGTGGTGATCTTATAAGCTTGCACATCATTAGCCAATATGTCACTCCCTTATTTTAAATGTCATGCTTAATGCCTCCTCATGCTTTAATAAACAAGGTGTTATTACAAACTTATACCTAATTAGCCGTTATGTCCTTACCTCCTTTAAATGTCATACTTAATGTAAGATCATGCTTCAAGGTGATATTACAAGGCTACACATAATCGGTCTATGTGTCACTACCTCCTTTAAATGTCATACTTAATACAATGTCATGCTTCAAGGTGATATTAAAAGGTTACATCTAATTAGTTTATCAGATCGTGAGAATCTTTTGGACTTTGAAACAGAGTTGTAACTTAGTATTTCATCTTTCAAATTATTATAACATCGTTTCATTTTGGATTAATGAACACAAAAGAAAGTAAGTTGATCTGATTCTTACATTCTATCCCCTTAAAAGAAAATTTGTCCTTGAAATATGTACTTCAAATAACTCTGGACAATCTTTAAGCATTTCTGATTGAAGTTCCCATGGTGTCTTTTTTTTTTTATGATTATTCAAGTGAACTTTTACAAAGGGGATTTCTTTAATTTTTAATTTTTTGACTTTCCTACTAAAATTCGGATGGGTTGTTCAATGTATGAGGTACCCTTTTTAACTTTGATGTTACTCAAATCAACCACATGCGATGGATCCGGAATATCCTTTCTTAGCATTGATATATGGTAAACATTATGAATATATGATAATTTTTCTGCTAATGCAAGTCGATAACTTTACATATCCTTTTAATGATTTGAAATTGTCCTATAAAACTGAGTGATATTTTTGCCTTCTTCTTTCTAAATCGCATTACAGCCTTTATTGGGGAAATCTTTAAAAGAACATCTTCCCCAGCTTCATATCCTGAATCTTTTTATTGGAACTACATAACTCTTTTTTCTTCATTGAGCAACTTTTATCCGTTCTTGTATGATTGTAATTTTCTTTGTTGTTTCTATCACTAGGTCGACTAGTTTATTATCTCCTACATTTGCCCAACAAATTAGTGAACGACATGGTCAGAGCTTCAAATGAGGCCATACCAGTACTTGTGGGGTAATTATTATTCTATGCAAATTCAATCAGTTGTATATGTGTTTCCCAAATACTTTCAAATTCCATCACACATGATCTTAGCATATATTCTATTACCTAATTTACCCTTTCTATTTATCTATCTATATGAGGATGAAAGGAGGTACTCATATAGAGCTTTGTAGCTAGAGCCTTTAGAAAACTTTTCCAAAATCTAGAGGTAAATCATGAGTCTCTATCTGAAACAATTGTGACTGGAACACCATGCAGTCTGATAATTTTTTTTAAGTAGATTTAGCTTAGTCTGTCAATTGAGTATCCCATACTATAGGGTGGAAAATGAGCTGACTTTATTAAGTGATCTACCACTACCGATATTGCATCATGTTCTTGGTTCAACCTTGGGTTCCAACAATAAAATCCATTGAAATTTGTTCCCATTTCCATTTCACTATAGGAAGCAGATGCAACAAACTAGATGGTCGTTGTTGTTCAACCTTCATTTGTTGGCAAGTGAGGCATCTTTAAACAAATCTGGCAACTTCCTTCTTTATTCCATTCCACCAAATTTGACGCTTTAAATCCATATACGTCTTCGTGCTTCCAGGATGTTTAGTGAGCCATGAATGATGAGCCTCATTGAAAATCTCATTCTTTAATTCTACTTGATTTGGTATGCAATGTCAATTTCAATATCTATATCCTTCGTCATTTCCTACCTTCCAATCTACTGGGTCCTTGTCTTTTATTTTCATAAACCAATCCTTTAACTTTTCATTTTGTCCATGGGCTTGTATAATTCTATGAACTAAAGTAGGCCGAATGCCAAACTACATATAAAAGCCTTCATCTCACTATTGATTAATCATCTAAGGTCGGGCATTCATTTCCACTAAAGTTTCCAAAGCTCTCCATTCTGTGATTATCAGGCTGTGCAGTTAAAGCGCTTAGCTGTTGTATATCGGTGGAGTTCCAAAAAGTTAAAACAGAAATATAGCGGAAAATATCAAATTTGTAAAAGGCTTCGGTAGATATAAAACCAAATGTTTAAAGTTATTTTATTCTCGTTCTCACATCATTTGTGTAGGAAAAAGAAAAGTTATTTAGTCTTATAAAAAACTAAATAATATCATGATTTATGTAGTTCAGATTTGATGTCTATAATAGATTTCCAACTTATATTGATACTTATGCCTTAAAATTAGGCATTTACCATTAATATGTTGATTTGGTTTAAAAGAGAACTAGTCATACCAACCCTATTGAAATAATATAGTGGTGGAAGAGCGCTACTCACTATAGCAGTGATTTTACTGGGCATTAGCAAGGCTTCAACTACACAGTCATCGGGTTAGCAATAATTCCATGACTTTCAACTTAACGCATCTGCTACCACGTTGGCTTTTCCAAGATGACCAAGTATTATAGAATTCAGGAAAGGATGCTGTGGAGCTCAGGAGACGAGCTGGATGGCGATACGTACTTCCGTACTTGCTATTATTACTCTGCTGTGTATTCAGTCCCGAGGACAGATTCATATGATTGTACAGTTGTATGTTATTGTTGATGTACTCTGATGATGTATGTATAAACAGATATAGTTTTGTTTTGTGTAAAGGTCATTGAATAGTTATTATATTTTATTCCGCTACGATGGTAAGATTCTGTTGTTGTTTTCTGTTTTCTCTTCTTCTACCTCTTCTTCTTTAATTCAAATGGTTCGTATTTCTGTTCAACTTGAGTTGATTTATGTAGAATAGTGTTGACTCAAGGGGTACGGATTTGCGGATCGTTACAGTAATATAATGTGAAGTCATAGTCCTTCAAAAACTCAATCCATCTTCATTGTCTCATATTAAGTTCCTTCTGAGAGAATAAATACTTTAAACTCTAATTGTTAGAATAAATATCAAATTGTTCGCCGTAAAGATAGTGTCTCCATATCTCTAATGCAAACACTATTGCTACCAATTCTAAGTCATGAGTTAGATAATTTACTTTATGTGTCTTTAATTGTCGAAAGGCATATGTAATAACTTTATCTTCTTGCATCAATATGCATCCTAATTCCTGACCACATGCATTATAATATATTTTGTATTGTTCTTCACTCCTTGGTGATGTTAGAACGAGTGCCTCGGCTAACTTTCTTTTTAATGTCTAAAATGCTACCTCATTTTTCTTATTCCACACAAATTTTATGTCCTTTTATGTCAAATTAGTTAGTGGAGCTGCTAACTTTGAATTTTTTTAAATAAATCTTCTATAATACCAACTAGTCTAAGAAAACTTTGAATTTCCGAAGGTGTTCATGAAGGACACCATTTCAAAATTGCTTCAACTTTTGATGGGTCTACTCTTATCTCATCTTTTGAAATAACATTCCAAGAAATTTTACTTCATTTTAAACAAAACTCACACGTACTTTACTTAACATATAATTGGTGTTCCTTTAATGTTTGTAGTGTTATGGCAAATTTTTCTCATGCTCTTCTCTTGATTTGGAGTAAATTAAGATATTATTAACAAATACTATGAAAAATTGATGAAGGTATGGATAGAACCTTTGATTAATAAGGTCTATGAAAACTATTGGTACTTTAGTTAGTCCAAAATGCATGACCGAAAACTCATAATGTCCATACCATGTTTGGAAAGCTGTCTTTGAAATATCTTCTTCCTTTCTCCTTAATTGGTGATAACTAGACCTTAGATCTATCTTTGAGAATATGGTAGCTCCTTGGAGTTAATGAAACAGATCAACAATCTGATCGAGGTAATGGATAGTTATTATGAATTGTAACATTATTAAGAGCTAGATAATTAATACATAATCGTATGGACCCATCATGCTTCTTTACAAATAATACTGGAGGTCCCTAAGACAATTTAATTGGTTTAATAAATCTTTGATCCTCTAACTCTTGAATTTTCTTCTTTAGTTCTTGATTTTCTAGTGGAGCCATACGATAAGCTGTTTTTGCAATTGAGTTTGTACTAGGGACCGGTTCGATACTAAAATTGATTTTTTGTTTTGGTGGTAATCTTGGTATATCTCTAAATACTTCTTCAAATTCACTGTCTACTTTGATTTGATCAGGTTATTTGCCTACACCTTTTAATGTCTATATGTGCTAGGTATACAGATATGGATGCATTTCCAAATTTATTATACTAATATATGAATGTCTCATATTACGAAATGGAAAAGGTTACAATCATGTCATGACAATCTAGTTTGGCATAATGTTTGTAAAGCCAATCCATTCCAAGATTGAGATAAAAAATGAAACATTGGGAAAATGAACAAATCCAAAGGCATTTCCTTATCTTTGATGTAAAGTGGACAATTTTTACACATGCTTTTAAGTTCAATTTTTCCTTCTACTAAGTTATTTATTATTAGGGGATCTGTTAATTATTGAATAGGTAATCCAAAGTTAGTAGCGAATTCTACAAATATTAAGGAATGTGCGGAACTCGGATCAAATAAAAATTTAGCTTGAAAATCAAAAATAAATAAGGTAGCTTCCACACGTGGTTGTTTAGAGACTATTGCATATATCACAGCTAGTTTTCCTAGTATTTCTTTATTTACCTTTTTTGGCTTTTTACGGTCCTTGCTCATGTATCCAGCTTCATTATATTGTAGTATACAATCCTTCTTCTTTCTTTTGGACAGTAAGGAGTAGTATGACCCTACTCATTGCAATTATAACATGACTTTATTTTACATAGACCATCTCCTTGTTGCGCCCCTCCTTGATTTTCTTCCTCATTGTACCGTGGCTTCTTCTCGTTGAGTTTCTTTTGATTATTGGATTTCCCTTGATTGTTGGGATTTCTCTTATTTGAAAGATTCCTTTCTTGTTGAATGTAATCCTCTTTGAGGTTAAGAGATTCAAATATGATTACCTCATATGTCTTGTGACGATAGCTAATTACATGTCTCATTATTGGTGAAACCAGTCCTTTTTTAATCTTCTAACCCTCTTTTTAAGCATATTAAATAAATGACTTGCAGATCGAGACAAATGCCTTAAATTGATTTTGATATTGGGCCACTATCATGAAACACTCCACCCTTAGTATACCCAAAAGGGCACACTAAAAGATGTGATGCATTGTAGGTATAACTAAAACTTTACAAAGACTAAGATTCACAAGACAAATAAATAAAATAGTGGAAACACTAACTCATTAAAAATCAAAAAAATTCATAAATAAGTCATAACCAAAATATGTCTCAAAATACCAAATACCTATGTCTCGTAAAGAATATCATCTCAATCATAATATTAGAGTACATAAATAAAACCATCCCTCTCAAAGTGTACCACTACATCAAGTCCAAACAAAATAAAAACTGAAAGGGAGAAGAATACATGAAGAAAAACTCCGTGGTTGAATCTCCAAGAAAATTCGAAATCTACTATCCCTGCCTCTGCTGGCCTATAGGGAGGAAAGGGGAAAATAGAAGAGTGGGTCAGAGTAAAAGTCTAGTAAGTGGAAGTAATTACTAGTATTTTTAAGCAAGATAAAGATAATAGACTTATCAACAATTATAGTATAAAAGAAAATAAAGGAAAAGATAAAGCTGGAATAAAATACTGTTTAACTATTTGCTTTGCTTAGATAGTTTTGATTATTTCAATTGTTTGCACTTATCTTAGATAACTGCTTTGATTAGGCTGAAATCATAATCATACTTTAATTAGGCTGAAGTCCTAATTCTACCCTTTGATCGTCTTCTATCTATGTTGTACCGCTATGAGCTAGTCTCATCTTGAGGGTCCCATAGCAAAAAAGAACATCTGTTTAGCGCTTTGGAACGCAATAGCGAATTATTTACCTTACTCAATGCTGCATGCACGGTCGTCATGGTATACACTAACTGTCGCCCCCACTTATGACATTTTACAAACCCTAGTCAACATAAGCATACCCAGCCTCACCTAATCTGTTGTGAGACCATCAGTCCTAGCCTGAAAAGGTCCTACCCAGCCTTACCTAAATGTGTTTAAGACCATCAGTACTAGTACGAAAGGGGATGCTATTGGTACAGGTCCTAACAAACAAATCTAGTTGCATCCTTTGTCCAAATCCCCCGATTTGAGCTTCTATCTATTGACCACTTATTTACCCTGGGTCCCAGCCTCACCTAACTATTGTGAGAATATTAGTCCTAGTCTGAAAGGGTCCTGTCCAGCCTCACCTAATCTATTGTGAGACCATCAGTCATAGTCTGAAAGGGAGTGCTATTGGTACGGACCCTGTTTCTATGTTTTCTTATTAACATGGTGTAAGTTTTAAAATTAGCCTCTTATGCTATCTCTGTTATATTTTCTTATTAACTTAATCTAAATCTTAAAATAAGTCTCTTTCTATTCTGTCTACTTAATTATGACCGACGTTATAATTTCTCTTTTATTTTGTCATTTTAGTTACAACTACTAGTTATAAACATGCTTGCAAATGTCTCAAATTTGCCTATTTCAGTCTATCTTCTTTTTATTACAGTTCTTCTTATTTACATCAAATTTCTATAAATTTAGTGTTCTTATATTTTAATGCATATTAGCAAATTATCCTCTTTCTATTGTTTTATTCGTGTAAAAAGAAATAAAAAGATACTAAAATTTACAGGCTGAATTCTAATGTAAAACAGATGTAAATAAAATAAAAATAACTATAAATAACTATAAATAAATCAATAAAATAGATTGAAAAGAACGTTAAAAATTAACTGTATACAACTTATATAAAAGCGGTCTCAAAATTGCATAAAAACTACAACTATTGAGAACCCTATTATTTTAAATTACATAAAAATCTATAATAATTACTTAAACACTCATTTATGGTCCTTAGCTCTTTTCTTTGACTTTTCCGAATCCACTTCTAGGGTATAAAATATTTTAATTAAAAAGATCTTCTCCTTGGAGAAATATCCCTTTTAAAGTCCATCCTCAGACAATGAAACAAGAGGGAGAAAATCTAAATGAGAAAAATAGCTATGCCTAGGGTCTTATTTATAGTGTCACTTATGGATCTCAGACCGCTGAATTTGAGGATTAAATCTGGTGCAACCACGTCATAGGCTCGATGAGAACCGTCGGATGAAAGCACGGACACATTCACATCCATATAAGAAGGTAGGTCGACCATTATAGGCTATGGGTCAACCCATAGGTCGACCCAGCTATGGGGAAGGTCGACCTGACCAATATTATTTTTTTCCTTTTGTTTTCTCGTTTCTTATTTATTCCGTAACTTCTTCGTTCTTGCTCTTAATTTGACAATCTATATATGGAAATTGACCGGAAATTTACCACGAATACAATGGTGCAACTCCCATGGCTCAATTATGATAATTTCACAAAGTTATTTTATTATTTAGTTAATTAATTAATTAATTATTATAGCTTAAATTTAGGGTTATTACATTCCCCCTCCTTAAATGATTTCGTCCATGAAATATCCAAGGATAGAAGAATGAAATAAATGTTTTCATCAGAATTCTACAACCAACTACTCAACCATCATCCATTACATCCATTGTCCTTAAGTTTTTCTAATGTAATTTATGATATATATGCAAAAGTGTAGTGTCACTGTCCTTAACTAATACAAAAGATTAGGCGGTCTACTGATTCAATCGACCTCTTTTTTATGCAATCATGTCTGTGCTGTATCCAAGTGAATGCAAATTTCCTAATGATAACTGATAGTTCTATATATATGCTACAATCATCATCCAAATGCAACAATCATATGATAATCCTCCATTTATAACAACCATGGAAATAAAATAAAATATGCAAATGCACACACATCCATATGCATATGCTCTACTATCCTAGTTAGGCCGATCTCTGAGAGATAATAGTGCCTGCTGTAAGTATATGCGTCCATTAGCATCCACTAGCAAAGACTTGCAACCACTAGCGTCCATCATACATAACATGTTCTAATAACATGTTTACATTAAATCCTACTATCCATAGGTTAAATTCTAAGATCTACCCTCACAAAGGATAATAAAGGAAAGAACCTATTCAAAACTAAAGATGGAAATAGGAAATTCAAAATTTACTATCAAAGAGATGTGGATAAGAGGTACATATTCTCTCCTAATCAAATCAATCTTCTCCAACGTCTCTTTAACCATGTCGGGACCAAGTAGCAATCCCTCTGTAGACTCTAACCAACACGAAGGCGGCTTACACGGTCTTCCATAAAGAGCTTCGAAAGGTGTCGTCCTAATGCTAGCTTGAAAACTATTATTATACGCGAATTCCACTAAAGGAAGATGTTCCTTCAAAGTTCCTCCAAAATCAAGAATACACATCCTCAACCTCATGTGTCTTACTATCTTATTAGTATCATCTTTCTATTTTTCTATAGTCTACACACATGAAGCAACAGTCTTAGGTTCTCACTAGTATCCTATACACTTTGCGGAAACTTCTATTATTACTTCTAAAAGTAATCACTGCTATCTCCTACATAGCCTTACACTTTTTCCGTCACGCCTAGGAACTTGTCTACTCCACATTAAAAGGTTTGGTTTAGTTTTTATTATTTCATTTCAAAAATTAAAGCTTCTAAATTTTGAAAACATCAAATCCTAAATTTTTTTTGCCTTTAAAAGTGTTATTTTCAAGTTTCTATTAAATTCAAAGGTACTTGGTTACTTAACATTTTATCTTTTTAGACTTGCATCCTTACATCTTTTTAAATTTACATTATTCCCCAAATCTAGAGGGGAAAGCTTACAAACTCTAAGTTCAAAACTGTTGATACTCGAAGATTTTGATCAATGACAATGTGCTTTAACAAACAAGGAAGAAATATATGCAAATGCTAAAGGAAGATCGATGAAGACCAAACGAACTTAAAGTATGTTTTTATATATGTCTTAGTCTAGATTTATTGTTAAAATCTATCCTCAAGAAGCTTGCACGAACACTAGAAAAACATTTTATAAACTTCATTTTCAATTAAGTTTTCACTGTGCATATTTTATAAGTTCAGTCGACTGAACAGGGACAGCCAGTCGACTGAAACTGGAACAAATTTATACACATGCACAGTTTCAGTCGACTGAATTTCCTGCACAGTCGACTGAATCTGTTCCCGAAAATTTTACTTCATATTTTCAGTTGACTGAACTCCCTGCTCAGTCGACTGAATTTGAACCTGCGAATTTTCTCTAAAAAGACACCTTCTTCCTCCCAAGAGTTGCAACCATTCATCAATGGAAATGGAAGCATCTCTTGTTTGCAACCTTTGACAACATATGCACCTCTTCTACAAGTATATATATATGATTCTAACATCATTTAATTCACCGAATTCTCTTGCTTTAATCTAACTATTCTCTTGTTCATATTCTCTAGATATTCTCAAAGCAATCACCAATCTATTGCTTCAATCACTGTTTTTGTTTATAACATTCTTTTGATTCATAGCAATTCACATTTCCTAAATCTTCACAAACACATTGCATACTCTCGAGGATAAGATTATAGGAATATTGTACTACATCAGACTCATTAGAGTTGACAAGAACACAACAAGTCGAATATTGTATTTTGTATTTGAGTTGAAGTCCTCTTAGGTAGTTAAGGAAAGAAATCTCGTTCGGTTGTTCGGGTAAGTTGTAAACCTATTTCTCCGGGTGAAATGAGGGTGTTAGTTAGTGAAATTCCTAAGTGAAGCTTAGAGACTGGACGTAGGACGAGAGGTCCGAACCAGTATAAAATCCTGGTGTCTCCTTGCATTTACCTACTTTATCTACCTAGACTATTCCGTTATTCCATATTACACGATCCTACCACATAGCCTCTTTCAATTGGTATCAGAGCAAGGCCGTCCTATAACCATAACACCGTTATTAGACATATTGATAATATGAAAAATAACGCAAGTACAAGCACAACATCTGCCTATAGTTCTACATTTGCGGAAGGACAATCTACCCAAAGACCTCCTCTATTCAATGGACTAAACTATAACTATTGGGCTACAAGGATGAGGATTTATATGCAAGCAACAAGTTTCGAAGCCTGAAATGCTACTCAAGCAGAGTTCGTTGTACCCACAACCGATTATCCTACATGGACACAAATTCAAAAGAATGAAGCTAGTGCAAATGCCAAAGCTATGAATATGCTATTTTGCGCCCTGGATAGAAATGAATTCAACCGTGTTAGCATATGTACTACTGCATATCAGATATGGAAAACACTTAAAGTCATACATGAAGGCACAAACAAAGTTAAACAAACAAAGATATCCATGCTGAAGAATCAATTCCATCAATGACATGTACTCAAGATTTCAAGACATTCATCATGCTCTAATCGGACTAGGAGAAAGATACACGGACTTTGACATTGTGTCTAAAGTTCTAAATTCACTCACTGATGAATGGGGGAGAAAAGTACTAGCAATCGAGGAAGCAAATGATCTATCTACAATGAAACCAGAAGAATTGATTGGAAATCTTATGTCGTATGAAGTAAATATGCAAGCTAAGAAAGATCAAGCTCAAGAAAGAAAGAATGTTGCTTTTCATGCGGAAAAGGAAGAATCAGAGTCTGAAGATGAGGATCTAGCATTTATAGCCAAAAATTTCAAGAAATTCTTAAAATATAGAAAAGGAAACAAAAAAGGATTCAAAAAGAATTTCTTGAACAAACCTTCATCCTCAAATATAGAATGCTTCAATTGTCACAAGAAAGGACACATGCAAAAAGATTGTCAAGAACAAATGAAGGAAAATCAGAAAAACTTCAACAACAAAAACAAGAAGGATAAATTCAAAAAGAAGGCATTTTCTGTAACATGGGACGATTCAGATTCATCTTCATCCGAAAATGATAGTGATAGCGACAATGAACAGGCAAATGTATGCTTCATGGCTCAAGAACCTGAGGTAAATAATTTAACTTTCGACGATTTAGTTGAAGTAAACACTGAACTTTTAAGCACAATAAAAACTCTTAAAAACAAACTCAAAGAAACTCGTGAAAATCAAAACAAAGCGGAATTTGAAAGGAATATGTTAAAAGATGAAAAGAAAATCTTAGAAGAAGAACTTGAAAAAGTTCAAGAATCTCATTCAAACTCGGAAACTCAATTATCACTTTTAAGTCAAGAAATTGAAACTCAAAAAACAAAGAATGATATAATTGTTTCTGAAAATCATGAGTTAAAAACTAAGACTAGACAAGTTGAGTTAGAAAATAATAGTCTTCATGCTAGATTAGATAACATCACTAAAAATGTTTCTAACTTTAACAAAGGAAGAGAAAATTTATCTAAGATTGTAGAAAACTCTCAATCCTCTTCAAGTAAACATGGATTAGGATATAAAAATGAGTCAAAAATTCCTAAAAAGAAAAATACAAATTTTAAAAGGAATATGGATTCAAAACAACAAATATTGCTAAAGAAACCTATTAAAACAAAAGTAGAAAACAAGGTAGTTAAAATTTGGGTACCAAAGACTAACAATGTATTAATAAGAAATAAATATATTAAAACATTTATGGATAATGTTCATCATAATGAAAACTATATTTATAAAAAGGATACTAAACCAAATTGGGTTTGGTTTCCTAAACTCTAACTTTTTAGGACCCTATTAAAAGGTGGGTACCAATAATTTCATATTTATTTTCAGGCCCCACTCAAAAAGAAGAAATGGATATTAGACAGTGGTTGTTCAAAACACATGACCGGAGACAAAGATATGCTTACAAACATCACATACTTTGATGGTGGCTCGGTTACCTTCGGAGACAATTCAAAAGGGTATATCATTGGCAAAGGAGATGTGAACAATTACGGTACATCAAATTTACCTTTTATAACAAATGTTTCATTAGTTGAAAATTTAAAACATAATCTACTTAGCATAAGTCAATTGTGTGACAAAGGTTTTAAAATAACTTTCTCGAATAATAAATGTAGTATTTTTGATCAAAACCAAAATCTTATTTTTGAAGGAAATAGAGATAGAAATATTTATGTTTTAAATATGAATATTAATCATAATTCAAGTATGTGTTTACTTGCCAAAGATAATGATCCTTGGTTATGGCACAACAGATTTTGTCATATAGCAAAAGGATTACCCAAAATAAACTTTAAAATAAATAATTTTTGTGATGATTGTCAAAAAGGAAAATTAACGAAATCATCTTTCAAATCTAAGAAAAATATTTCGACTTTACAACCATTAGAATTACTACATATGGATTTATTCGGACCAACACAAGTTCAATCCATTAATCATAATCGATACGTATTTGTAATAGTTGATGATTTTTAAGATATACATGGACTATTTTTATGAAAAATAAAAGTGGAGCTAGTTGTGGCCAAGGAGGAAGAGCGCATAGACCATCAACAGGAGGACCCATCATACGTGAACCAACAGGAAGAGAAGGTTCATATGACTGGGATAGAGATGAGTAATTTTTTGTTTTGATGTGTATTTTTAACTTTCTAGTGGCTTGTATGAATAGCCATTTTATGCTTGTTTGTCGCAACATTTTTATTTTTTAAGTCATGATTATGCAAATATTCTCTATGCTTTAGTGATTGTTTTTTGATAAATTATTACTGCTGTTAGTTCTTCCTTTTTGTCGATGACAAAGGGGGAGAAAATCTATGGTACTAACTTTGTTTTGTAGGAAAGATAGTGCATACATTCAGGGGGAGAAAATAAGTAAAAATATCTATAGAATAAATTAGTATTGTCATCAATCAAAAAGGGGGAGAATGTTGATACTCGAAGATTTTGATCAATGACAATGTGCTTTAACAAACAAGGAAGAAATATATGCAAATGCAAAAGGAAGATCGATGAAGACCAAACAAACTTAAAGTATGTTTTTATATATGTCTTAGTCTAGATTTATTGTTAAAATCTATCCTCAAGAAGCTTGCACGAACACTAGAGAAACATTTTATAAACTTCATTTTCAATTAAGTTTTCACTGTGCATATTTTATAAGTTCAGTCGACTGAACAGGGACAGCCAGTCGACTGAAACTGGAACAAATTTATACACATGCACAGTTTCAGTCGACTGAATTTCCTGCACAATCGATTGAATCTGTTCCCGAAAATTTTACTTCATATTTTCAGTTGACTGAATTTCCTTCTCAGTCGACTGAATTTGAACATGCGAATTTTCTCTGAAAAGACACCTTCTTCCTCCCAAGAGTTGCAACCATTCATCAATGGAAATGGAAGCATCTCTTGTTTGCAATTTTTGACAACATATGCACCTCTTCTACAAGTATATATACATGATTCTAACATCATTTAATTCACCAAATTCTCTTGCTTTAATCTAAATATTCTCTTGTTCATATTCTCTAGATATTCTCAAAGCAATCACCAATCTATTGCTTGAATCACTGTTATTGTTTATAACATTCTTTTGGTTCATAGCAATTCACATTTCCTAAATCTTCACAAACACATTGCATACTCTCGAGGATAAGATTATAGGAATATTGTACTACATTAGACTCATTAGTGTTGACAAGAACACAACAAGTCGAATATTGTATTTTAGTATTTGAGTTGAAGTCCTCTTCGGTAGTTGAGGCAAGAAATCCCGTTCGGTTGTTCGGGTAAGTTGTAAACCTATTCCTCCGGGTGAAGTGAGGGTATTAGTTAGTGAAATTTCTAAATGAAGTTTAGGGACTGGACGTAGGACGAGAGGTCCGAACCAGTATAAAATCTTGGTGTCTCCTTGCATTTACCTACTTTATCTACCTAGACTATTCCGTTATTCCATATTACACGATCCAACCACATAGCCTCTTTCAAAAATTTATTCCTTTTTTTCTTTTAAAGACCTTTACAGCTTTCTATAAAAAATTTTAATTTTAAATTTAACTGTTACTAAACTTTTCGTTCCAAAAACTTATTTACTTTTTCATCAAACCATTTTTCTTTAAGATATCTTTAAAATGTCCTTACATGTTTTCAAAACATCTTCTTTTCATAGGTTTTCTATTTTTCAAAAACTGAAGTAGATAAGAACAATTATTTTATTAAAAACCCCTTAACTTTCCAATTACCTAACCATGGAGGAGATTCTAACTACAAATCGCGACTTTCTACAAAAGGCTCTCTATAATATCTCTCCTAATTAACACTATCTCTAATTATTACACCTAATGATTTTATACCTTAATATATTGGAACTACTTTCTTTTATAAGAAACTATTAGTGCTAAAACCCTTTATGAATCTTTAAAGGGGACTTCATGTTTATGTGAAATTACAAGGAACTTACTTTATATTTTTCGAAATAAGTTATACAAAATATGGTGCTTTCCATACCTGGTACATCTCTTTTACATATTCCTTATAACTTGCAAAAACATCTTTATTTATGATATGGTTTCATGGAAAATTATACCATTATTCATTTCATTCCAATAAAATAAAGTATGTTTAATATATATTCCCTTAGGGTAGACATTTCTATGAAATTTATTAATTTCCTAGTATTTAACTTACACTCTTTTTTTTTTCTTTCGGAAAAACTCATTTTCAAAACTATTTTAATATATCCATAACTGGAAAACATCTCCTTATATTTATTTAAATAATAAGTGTACTTACAAACCCATTTTATTTCTATACTTAAAAATTGTTTTCAAAACACAATTTTATTTGGGTCAAAACAGATGTTGCGTAAAACACCGTTACTATAACCTAAAAATACTAGTGTATGGATTCAATTAAAATAAATACCAATAAATCTTATATACTATGTCAAACATTTCCTTTGGGAGTCACCTACTATAACAATAGTGTTATAGTCTATACCTCCTATATTTTTCATGAAAACATCTATTACAACAATAAATGCTATAACCTACATTTTCGATACTTAGTACACTTTAGGTTTTTATAATAAAAATCTTTATTTACCTACAAAGAAACTAGCGAGCTATATATGCTTTATAATTCTTCAAAAAGACTCACTTTTTACATCATATAAAAACCAATTTAAATCTCATACCACTTTTTTTCAGAAGCCCAATATTTACTTCCTCCAAAACATTAATTTTTTTTTTTCAATTTTTCATTTCTAACAATTTCATTTTATTAGGCTAGACATAAAGTGGATTCTCCTCTTACTATCCTAGGAGTAAGCTTCCTAAAATTTTGTAATCTTATTTCCTTACTAAAGTCTTTTGTTCATATTCCTCTTATATGCTTATATTTATTTCAAGGCACTACCATTAAATCCACTTATCTGGAACAATTATAATTTTTGCAATCATTTACATATGGGCTTTCTTCTCTTTCAACTAAATCTAATATACATCTCCAATCTTTGCCTATGACTCATTGGATTTCCCCAATCCGAACGTAAATGTACAAAACCGCTTCTCAAACTCTTTCCATGTGTTGACTTCTTTATGCCTTAATAAATGCACTTCCTTACGCCAAAAAGTGACACTCCAAGAATCATGCCTTCAACTGATGATCGCAAAGCCTATGAAGAACCTCCCCTAGATGAATAGCATGCTTTTGGAAAATACTAAAATGTCATCCATGAACACTACTATGAACTTATTTAGGACATCTCGAAAAACACGGCTCGTCAAATCTACAAAAATACCCTGGGGCATTGGTTAGCCCAAACGCCATAACCAACTACTCAAATAATCCGCCGGGTGTCCTAAATGCTGTCTTATCAATGCTATCATCAGCGACCCTAAGCTGATGAAATCCAGTGGCTAAATCAAGCTGAGAAAACACCGAAGAGCCAACCAAATGATCGAAAAGATCATCTATCATAGGAAGTGGGTAACGGTTCTCCTTCGTGAGCTTATTCAATTCTCTATAGTCTATGCAAAGTCGAAGGAAACCATCTACCATTGTAGCAATTAAAGATGATTGGTGCACCCCACTCAGATATGCTCCTTCTGATGAGCCATTCTATAATAGCTCATCGATCTGCTTACTTAACTCCTTCCCCTCCCTAGGATCCATGTGTCTCATAGACAATGCCACTTGCTTAGCATTGTCGTTAAGATAGATCCTAACGTCAATCTCTCTCTTAGGGGGTAGTCCCCTAACCTCGTCAAAAATATTTGGGAAATCTTTAACGATTGGAACGAAATATAGCTCTCCTAGTAATGAATCAAGGGAATGAAAGAAGCTCAACATAACTAACCCCTATGGGTCGCAAGAAACCTTGAGAGTCCTACTGCTGCATGTTTCTAGTCTAACGACTCTCCTCTTGCAGTCCAATATCGCTCCATAAGTGGATACCGAATCCATCCCCAAAATCATCCTATACCCCTAAAATCCTAATACATAGGCGTCACAATCAAACTCTACTCCTAGTATGAAAATTTCAAACCCCTATAAATCATGGATAAACGTGTCGATCCTCCTATAGGGTTTGAAACAACTATGAGGTCTACTACTAAAGATACATCAAAGTGCAAACAATCAACTAAGGAACTAGAAATGAAAGAGTGGATGTTCCAGAATCAAGAAGAGTCCGAATAGGAAAAATCTGAATTAGAGATCAAACCTTCCATGGTGACTTTCCTACCTTTATTTAGTCCATTACTAGAAGGTGTTGCATCCAAATCCTGTACTTGCGCTGTAGGCGTGCCTGCACTCTGCCCTGTCTTGTGAGGACAAGCTCTACTAAGGTGACCAGGCTGCCCATAGTTGAAACACCTTCCCTTCATCATTTTATTCTTACAGTTTTTTGTGTAATGACCAACCAATCCACAACTATTACACTTTCCACTTTTCTTGATCCGTTTCAAAGGTACTCCTTTTCTCTTTTTCTTATCCTTCTTGTTCTTCCACCACAGCTTCTTAGAGCCTTTTGACTTAGGAACCTCTTTAAGCTCTCTCTTAAGCTGCAAAGATGCAGGCTGAACTTTCTATTGGTCCTCCTATCCTAACAGTCTAAAAATTCGCTCCGTATCCTCCAACCTAGCTCATGCCTCCTCGAAATCCTCTTGTGCCAGAAAACTTCTTGCCTCTTAGACTAGCCAAATCATTACATGGCTTAGAAAATAGGTGGATTAATGGGATCTCCACCTACTGGTGCTGTATTGGGCGCTTGCCCTTGCAGTTCTGGTACCATAGCTCTATGGAACTAGTCAGTCATACTATGCAAAGAAAAGGAAATATAAGATCGAAAGAATCGAAAGAAGGTTGAACTGGACCTTGAGGAGATTTTTACCAAAAACTTCCTTTTATACTTGAAAAACTAGTTCTATAATAAGAGTTTCTTTCTGAAAAATACTTTTAGTTTGAAGATATGCTACTTTTAGATATAGGTTACTTTTGAAAAAATACTTTTAAAACAAGTTTTTAGGAATCCTATTACCTTAGGCTTTGATACCAAGTGAAACACCTCACTCCCCTTTGTATATCCAAAAGGGCACACTAAAAGATGTGCATTGTAGGTATAACAAAAACTTTACAGAGACTAAGATTCACAAGACAATTAAATAAAATAGCGGAAACAGTAACTCATTAAAAATTAAAAACTTCATAAATAAGTCATAACCAAAATATGTCTCAAAATACCAAATACACATGTCTCATGAAAAATACCATCTCAGTCATAATATAAGAGTAGATAAATAAGACCATCCCTCTCAAGAGTACTAGTACATCAAGTCCAAATGAAATAAAAATTGAAAGGGAGAAGAATACATGAAGAAAAACTCTGCAGCTGATTCTTTAAGAAAATCCGAAATCTACTTTCCCTGCCTAAGCTGGCTTATGGTGAGACGACCCGACTTTCCACTCCTGGAAAATCGCATCATCTTTTAAGAAAGAAAGGGATAGAAAAGAGAATAGAAAGAAGAGAAGAAAGAAACAACATCAGAATCTAACAGCGGAACGAATAAATTATATTAATAACATAAATATTACATAGTTTACAATAATATCAGAGTTACACAGACATACAACACATACTAGACAGTTATAAACACCTGTCTAGTTATACAACTCAATATAACAACTCAAAAAACACACAGTGGAATACTAGATATATATCTACACGCGGAAGCCTCCTGCTCCATTTGCTCCTCCACAATTCGTCAAACCTAACCTGAATCTTAACCTAAATCCCCTTGACTACTCATAAAAATTTGAGTACCCAAGTGTAACGACCCAGAAATTTTAGTAATTAAAATTTGAATATTTAATTAATTTTAAATATTAATAAGTGAAATTTATAAGTTGAATAAATTTTATTTCGAATAATTGGATTTAATTGAATAATTAAATCGATAATTTAATATGTTAAATTATGGAAATAATTGAAAATTGGGTTAAATATGATTGAAAATGATTTGGGAAATTTTATTTTATCATATTGAAGTTAGAATGATATTTTAGAACTTTTAAAATCGAATTAAAAGTTAATTTGTGAAGATTGAATATTTTAATATTTAAATCGACTAGTGAAAATAGTCAATTTTTGAACAGTCTCAGAATTAGACGAAACCAGTTTCATCGGATCCATTATGTGATATTATTGTAAGGTTTCAAATTTCGTGTCAATTGGATTTACCGTTTGTCCGGTACAAATTAAAACGCCTAGAAAATCGTTTAAATCGGTTTAATTTAAATTGAACGTTTATAGCCATAACTCGCACAGATGTCCGAATTAGCTTTCGAAACCTGTTCCATTGTGTCCGGAACGCGGGGTAAACCTTAGAAACGCCAACCATCACGCTTCGTTTGGAGTTCGGAAATTCCGGGTGAATAGTAAATTGGGAAATTTTCTATAAACCCCCCCCCTCTCTTCATTTTTGCAAAATTATCAAACCCTTAGGGTTAAAATCTGCAGCCGCCACCTTCATTAAATTCAATGGCCAGAATTTTGTTTCCTTTTCTCCTCAATTACTCTCAATCCATCAACAATTAGGGAAAGTGTTCAACATGAAACTTGTAGAGCATGAAGAGAGCTTTCAATCCATACGGTGACGATCGTGTTTGGAGCGACGTGGAGGGAGGTACAGGGGGTCGACGCCTACAGGCTGCACACGCAATTCATGGTGCTGGAGATGGCCAAGTGTACCATGGCTCTGGCCGAGCAAGGTGTTGGTGGCGGCCTTCGACGTGGGGTTGCTTGATCGACGTGAAGATGAGCGTGGAAGTAGCATAATTAAACCCTATTTCTTTTTGATGGGTTCTTTTGCGCGTGTAGTTTACTGGGTAGAAACGTGAGATGGAAGATGAACAAGGAGCGGTCAAGATCTGCAGGCAGTAAGATGGAGGGCTGTGATTTGTTGTAGGTTAGAAATTAAAAGAGAATGTTGTAAATTTAGTTATAAATTCGTGTAAACTTCTAAAAATCATAACTTTTTCATACGAGGTCGAAAACGCGCGAAACCGGTTGCATTGAAATCGTATGGACGAGCACTACACTATGGAATTGGATTGGAGTCGTTTGGAGTTAGTGAGAATTTCGGGTAAAATTAAACGTCCGTTTAATTTTATTCGAAATAAATCGCTAAAACGAAATTGAAATCAAGGTGAGAACTTCTCACTCAATCGAATCAGTTTCGATTTTAATTTTAAATAGTTAGATTTAAAATATTTGAATGCATGTTTGAATGATGATTGTTATCTATTGATTGTTAAAATAGACATTATGGGCCGTTAGTAAGCGGATGTTATTTATTAAAAACATATACCGTGAATATTTCATAAACAGTGAAATTGGTATTATATATGATAGCAATATATATATATTGGCATATGTATATATTGCAGTTATTGATTTCCCGCATTTGTATAGCGGATGAGACCCTATTGCGCCGTCTATTAAGCGGATAATATTTTAAATCCCATATACCGCGATAATTCCGTACTGGAGCGGAATTGGTATTGTGCTAATGTTTGTGGATGCAGGAAAACAGGTTGGAGGGATCCAACTGGATTCCTCAACAGTATTTATTTGATTATGAATATTTTGATATTCGTTGATTATCATATCGATATATGATATCGTTGTTGTCGTGATTGACTATTTGGTGTGTAGCATCATCGGACCAAATTTTGGAATTTTAAAAATGATTTTTAAAGTGATTTTTGAAAATATACTATATTTTTGGAATTGATCCATTCTAAATAAATAACGTTATAATTTTTAATGTTATAAAAATTATGGTTTTTGAGAAATATAGTTAAAGGTTGATTTTTGAAAATATGAGGCCAATGATTTTATAAAATAGTTTAATCGGGATTTTTGAATTTATTATAAAAGTTTAAATATAGGATTTATAAATTTGATTATTTTATAAATCAAAATGATGAAATTATAAAGGAGTTAAGACGTTTTAAAGAATAATATAAATTGATTTAGATAAAGGATTTATAAATTGATATTTATAAATTAAAACGTTGGAATTACAAAACGAGTTTCTATAAGTGTTAGAATGAATTGTGAATGAATTTCATAAATAAATGAAATTCATAGAATTATAAACGTTGAAGTTATAAATGGAATTTTATAAGCAGTAGGTTTATAAATTTTGTAAAGTTATTAAAAGATTAGATTTGGGTAAACAAATGAATCTTATAAGTTATAAGATTTATAACTTGGGAGGTTTAAAAAAAACGATTTTGTAAAATAATCGTTTTATAAGCATTTAACTTATAATATGGACTTTCGGTATATAATTGAGTTATAAATCGAATAGGTTAATAAAGGAGATTTATAAAGGAAGTAGTTATAAAACAAATAGAATTGGAATTTATAACCGTTGTTTTATAAATCCGCAAACAACTTATTTTGATAAGTAAAATTGTTGTAACCTATTTATGGAGTTACATTCACGTTTTATACAGTGAATAATCCTTAAAATGAATAGAAGTGATGAAATTGGTTAACAAGCATATTCACGTTTTTGAATAGTGAATAATATGTTAAAGAAATTGTTTTGAATGTGATGTTTTAAATAGAATTTAAACGATCTAACGATGTTTTAAATGTGTTAAGATTCGAAATCATAGATTTCAACACTTATTGTTGAAATAGACGTTTTCGAGAAATAAAAGGAAATGGTGGACTATAACACTGTTGTTATAGTAAATGATTTTCGAAAGGAAATGTTTTGTAAAGTATTGGGATTTATATATCTATTTTAATTTCGAATCCCTATACTAGTGATTTTGGGTTGTCGTAACGATGTTTTACGCAACATTCGTATTAGCCCAAATAAATCTGGTTAAGAGAATGATTTCCTTAAAGAATGAAATATATACTTAATCTCGATTTAAGTATATTGAATATTTTTCAAGTGTTGAAAATAAATGGATTGAGGATTACTTAATAAGTAAGTATGGAAATGTTTTCCAATATAAAGTGAATATTTTGAGAATTTATCTTTTTGAAGATAAATTGAAATGAATAATTGAAATCGTATATGCATGGATATTTTGGAATGAAAATTCACTATGGAATTTATAAAAGAATGGGGAAATTTGTTTAAAAATAAATATTGATTTATTTTTGAAGTGTGAAAATTATATATCTTGTAAAGATATTTTTGGGAAATAAATAATTTGGAAAATTATTTGGAATCTGGTGATGTGTGCATATCCATTGATAGTTCAATAACCGACTATCAATATTTACCTTTGAAAGGTATTTGTTGTGATTTTTTGAATTTGAATGCTACACTTATTTTTAAATTATTGCGCTCGTTATTCGGATTACCCATTCCGAATAGTGATACGACGTAATGGATAGCATTGAAGGTCGGTGTTGAAGACCCGGTATTTGCGAGAGCGATAGGATGACCTGTCGATTGACTCTGCACCGAGTTGCTCCGGTATAGACTTCTCCATATGTGATGGGAAATCCGATCAGGATTGTGGATATCCGGATTTCAAGGACTTCTTTGTAAGTGCCTTCGGTTCTGTTCGTTCCCGGAACAGACTTGTATGGATTGTATGTCTGACATTACAAATTGAGATATAAAGCAGATTTCTTTCAAATATATTTCTGTTGGTGGCGGAGAATTTATTCTTTTAGCTTAACACCCTTCTCTGAGACGTACGAGCTCAGAGGTTATGTAGTTGAAGGTTATCAGCGATATATTCCCAATTTGGTAATGTGACATGCTGAGTGTTGCTGTGAAATGATCATTGTGTTGATCATTTGTGATAGGATCATTTGTCTGATCGTTTATCTTTGTGATCATCTCTATGATCATTTGTTGACCCAAAGCATGGCTTTTGTATAAAGTATGTTTTTGTGGACGAGACTTCGTCGAGCCTCACACCCCGGAATGGTCAAAACAGGAAAGATGCGGCAAGGTTATGAGGGGTAGCTCCCTTTAGGGTATCTGCAATTCCTTCTGGAAAAGGGTGGTATCATGGTATGGAGCCCAGATACTTACTCATGTTGAAAACACTTTATGATTGTGTGAATTGATTACGAGCGCTCGGTAAAAGGTCCCAAAGGACCGGGGGATGACATACTCGGTCAGTTGTTACTCAGTTAGGGGTAACCCGGCCTTGTGTTGGTAGAGATCCGGTTTGGTTCTCGGGGACGTCCATCCAGAGGCGTTCTCATGTGGCAATGGGAAGTTCCTTGGCCTGATCATTCGTTGGAAATCCAATTCCCAATACGAAACCTTGTACGGTATTAGTTGTAGAACCTGCCATTTACTTATGGTGGTCACCACTGTTTAGATGGTAGCTATAGTAGGCATAGTTCGAAATGTCTATGCTGGCTAAGATTTATATCTTTATTTTCGAAATGAATTTTTCTCTACACTATGCACTAATAATAATATCAAATGTTCTTTTTAATACGTATCAAGCATCTTTGACTATCATAAGGAGAAATCTCCTCCGATTCTGCGTTTGCATTGTGTGTGTGTGCGGGAGGCCTTATGGTAGTCTCATTTTTAAAAGCATTGCGAATTGACTTTAAAAATATTCCTCTATTTTGATTTTTAAAGAAAATAAACTGTTTTGAGTTCTCACACCAGTCACATGACTGACTCGGAGTTTATTGTTTTCCTTCCTAAACTCTGGGTGCCCACCAATTTCCACACGGGCAGTCAAGAGTTAAGGTTTATTCAGGATATTCTGGAGTTGCTGGAGGCAAGCTGGATGCATGGCGTATTATTAGTATATAGTATTTCTTTTCCGCTGTTTGTTGTTGTTTGTTGTTGTACACTCTGATGTAATGAAATGAAATGTATAAAATGTAATAACTGATATAGTTCTTTGTTTAAAAATTATTCATTTATTATTATATGTTGTTCCGCTGCGATTGTGAGATTCTGTTGTTTTCTGTTCCGTTCTATTTTCTTTCCGTTCTATTTTCTTTTCTCTCTATTTTCTATCTTTTTCCCTCTCCTTCTGTCTTTTTCTTTTTCTTAAACATTGAGAATTCGTATCTCTGTTCATCTTGAATTAATCTATGGAGATTAGTGTATATTTAAGGAGTACGGATTTACGGGTCCTCACAGGTGGTATCAGAGCATATGGTTAAGCGACAACCATGGTTCTGTTGGGTATTACTCATTAGAGATAGAGTCAGTAGTACTCTAGAATGAGTTTGAGTGTAATAATAGCTATGAGAGCGTATTTGTTAGTGAATATATAAAATTGTTTTATATTGTGATGATTGGTTTGTTGAGTGGTATATAGATTCTGGTTAATACGAGTAATTAACGTTGTTGATAGGGATCTCTAAACACTTGAATAGAACAATTCGACACAGTATTGTTTTAAATTTGGGTAAATGAAATAATTTTACCTTGATTATATTTTATATATAAAGGAATAATTTTTCAGAATTATTAAAGTGTATATAAATTGATTGTTTGGTTGTTTGAATAATCTAAATAAAAGAATAATTGTATAAGTAAAATGAATTATAAGAATTGAATTATAGTTAAAGTGATTTACAATTGTGAAATAAACTTATATATATATATAATAAGTGAAACTATATGAATATATTTATGAATATGAGTTATAAATAAAAATGAATTTAAAGTTAAATGGAATATAACTTAAGTGATGTTGAATGAAGTTGATATTGATATCAAAGTAAATTAATAAAGGTTAATGATAAATGTGAACTTAAGTTATGTAAATGAAATTCAACTTTAGAAATTGAATTGAATGAATGGATTGAATGTTTGTCAATTAAATGTAAATTAATTGATATGGAATAATGAATGTAACTGTAAATTCATTAAAATCTAATGTTATTGGAAGTTGAATAATTGAATGAAAATCAGTTTAATTAAACCAATTGAAAGTGATGGTGTTAAACCAAATTGAATGAATATAAGCAAAGGAATTTGGTTGTAATTGATATACATTGGTTGTTATATGGTTGTTAGTTGATTGATTTTATAAAATTCATTAAGAGTTAATGAAACTGGAAGTTAAAGTAATGGAAAATTCAATTGGAAGTTAAGTGAATCTTGAATAGAATTGAATTTGATTTGGAAGTGAACCAACTTGGATATGAATTAGCGAATATAAACTAATTGAAAATGAATGTTAGTAAAAAAAAATCCAATGTAAATGAATCAAATGTGATTAAAATTGAAAACCAATTCATTAATATTAATGAGAATATGAATGAATATACATTGGTTATGAATTTGTTGGATGATAGTTGGTTGATGTTTGCATTTGTTGTTTTGTTTCATTTGCTATGTTAGCATGTATAGTTATTATGTTGCTATATGACGTATATTGATACTATTGTCTATATACATGGTTCTCATGTTGTTTGTTGAGTGTTTAGTAGGTGCGGATCGCGTTTGCTTCGCATTTGGAGCTCGCTTTCGCGCTATATTAGCCGTATGTGCTCGCTAATAAAACATAAGGTACATATCTCGGATTACATACCGTACTTTTATACTTTTTTCCCTTCGGGATGCCTCATTACTTGATGAGATGTATATTTGTGATATATATACTGTCATTTTTTTTTCGGATCGAGCCGCGCAAAGGAGACTATGGCGAATTTTTCCGGAAATTTAAGGCGTTAGAAAATTTTTGAGAAAATTGGAAAATTTTGAAAACTTTAACTTTGATTTGGAATTGAAAGTTAAACAATAGTAGTTGTTTTTGAAAAGATAACTAAGTATGATTTGAAAACTTAGTAAAGTTATTGTAAGAAGTTTAACTATGGATTTTGGGAAAGTTAATAAATTCTATAACTTTTCTTACTTAGTAATTTCGAGGACGAAATTCTTTTAAGTGGGGAAGATTGTAACGACCCAGAAATTTTAGTAATTAAAATTTGAATATTTGATTAATTTTAAATATTAATAAGTGAAATTTATAAGTTGAATAAATTTTATTTCGAATAATTGGATTTAATTGAATAATTAAATCGATAATTTAATATGTTAAATTATGGAAATAATTGAAAATTGGGTTAAATATGATTGAAAATGATTTGGGAAATTTTATTTTATCATATTGAAGTTAGAATGATATTTTAGAACTTTTAAAATCGAATTAAAAGTTAATTTGTGAAGATTGAATATTTTAATATTTAAATCGACTAGTGAAAATAGTCAATTTTTGAACAGTCTCAGAATTAGACGAAACCAATTTCATCGGATCCGTAATGTGATATTATTGTAAGGTTTCAAATTTCGTGTCAATTGGATTTACCGTTTGTCCGGTACAAATTAAAACGCCTAGAAAATCGTTTAAATCGGTTTAATTTAAATTGAACGTTTATAGCCATAACTCGCACAGATGTCCGAATTAGCTTTCGAAACCTGTTCCATTGTGTCCGGAACGCAGGGTAAACCTTAGAAACGCCAACCGACACGCTTCGTTTGGAGTTCGGAAATTCCGGGTGAATAGTAAATTGGGAAATTTTCTATAAAACCCCCCCTCTCTTCATTTTTGCAAAATTATCAAACCCTTAGGGTTAAAATCTGCAGCCGCCACCTTCATTAAATTCAATGGCCAGAATTTTGTTTCCTTTTCTCCTCAATTACTCTCAATCCATCAACAATTAGGGAAAGTGTTCAACATGAAACTTGTAGAGCATGAAGAGAGCTTTCAATCCATACGGTGAGGATCGTGTTTGGAGCGACGTGGAGGGAGGTACAGGGGGCCGACGCCTGTAGGCTGCGCACGCAATTCATGGTGCTGGAGATGGCCGAGTGTGCCATGGCTCTGGCCGAGCAAGGTGTTGGTGGTGGCCTTCGACGTGGGGTTGCTTGATCGACGTGAAGATGAGCGTGGAAGTAGCATAATTAAACCCTATTTCTTTGTGATGGGTTCTTTTGCGCATGTAGTTTACTGGGTAGAAACGTGAGATGGAAGATGAACAAGGAGCGGTCAAGATCTGCAGGCAGTAAGATGGAGGGCTGTGATTTGTTGAAGGTTAGAAATTAAAAGAGAATGTTGTAAATTTAGTTATAAATTCGTGTAAACTTCTAAAAATCATAACTTTTTCATACGAGGTCGAAAACGCGCGAAACTAGTTGCGTTGGAATCGTATGGACGAGCACTACGCTATGGAATTGGATTGGAGTCGTTTGGAGTTAGTGAGAATTTCGGGTAAAATTAAACGTCCGTTTAATTTTATTCGAAATAAATCGCTAAAACGAAATTGAAATCAAGGTGAGAACTTCTCACTCAATCGAATCAGTTTCGATTTTAATTTTAAATAGTTAGATTTAAAATATTTGAATGCATGTTTGAATGATGATTGTTATCTATTGATTGTTAAAATAGACATTATGGGCCGTTAGTAAGCGGATGTTATTTATTAAAAACATATACCGTGAATATTTCATAAACAGTGAAATTGGTATTATATATGATAGCAATATATATATATTGGCATATGTATATATTGCAGTTATTGATTTCCCGCATTTGTATAGCGGATGAGACCCTATTGCGCCGTCTATTAAGCGGATAATATTTTAAATCCCATATACCGCGATAATTCCGTACTGGAGCGGAATTGGTATTGTGCTAATGTTTGTGGATGCAGGAAAACAGGTTGGAGGGATCCAACTGGATTCCTCAACAGTATTTATTTGATTATGAATATTTTGATATTCGTTGATTATCATATCGATATATGATATCGTTGTTGTCGTGATTGACTATTTGGTGTGTAGCATCATCGGACCAAATTTTGGAATTTTAAAAATGATTTTTAAAGTGATTTTTGAAAATATACTATATTTTTGGAATTGATCCATTCTAAATAAATAACGTTATAATTTTTAATGTTATAAAAATTATGGTTTTTGAGAAATATAGTTAAAGGTTGATTTTTGAAAATATGAGGCCAATGATTTTATAAAATAGTTTAATCGGGATTTTTGAATTTATTATAAAAGTTTAAATATAGGATTTATAAATTTGATTATTTTATAAATCAAAATGATGAAATTATAAAGGAGTTAAGACGTTTTAAAGAATAATATAAATTGATTTAGATAAAGGATTTATAAATTGATATTTATAAATTAAAACGTTGGAATTATAAAACGAGTTTTTATAAGTGTTAGAATGAATTGTGAATGAATTTCATAAATAAATGAAATTCATAGAATTATAAACGTTGAAGTTATAAATGGAATTTTATAAGCAGTAGGTTTATAAAATTTGTAAAGTTATTAAAAGATTAGATTTGGGTAAACAAATGAATCTTATAAGTTATAAGATTTATAACTTGGGAGGTTTAAAAAAAACGATTTTGTAAAATAATCGTTTTATAAGCATTTAACTTATAATATGGACTTTCGGTATATAATTGAGTTATAAATCGAATAGGTTAATAAAGGAGATTTATAAAGGAAGTAGTTATAAAACAAATAGAATTGGAATTTATAACCGTTGTTTTATAAATCCGCAAACAACTTATTTTGATAAGTAAAATTGTTGTAACCTATTTATGGAGTTACATTCACGTTTTATACAGTGAATAATCCTTTGAAATAAAATGAATAGAAGTGATGAAATTGGTTAACAAGCATATTCACGTTTTTGAATAGTGAATAATATGTTAAAGAAATTGTTTTGAATGTGATGTTTTAAATAGAATTTAAACGATCTAACGATGTTTTAAATGTGTTAAGATTCGAAATCATAGATTTCAACACTTATTGTTGAAATAGACGTTTTCGAGAAATAAAAGGAAATGGTGGACTATAACACTGTTGTTATAGTAAATGATTTCCGAAAGGAAATGTTTTGTATAGTATTGGGATTTATATATCTATTTTAATTTCGAATCCCTATACTAGTGATTTTGGGTTGTCGTAACGATGTTTTACGCAACATTCGTTTTAGCCCAAATAAATCTGGTTAAGAGAATGATTTCCTTAAAGAATGAAATATATACTTAATCTCGATTTAAGTATATTGAATATTTTTCAAGTGTTGAAAATAAATGGATTGAGGATTACTTAATAAGTAAGTATGGAAATGTTTTCCAATATAAAGTGAATATTTTGAGAATTTATCTTTTTGAAGATAAATTGAAATGAATAATTGAAATCGTATATGCATGGATATTTTGGAATGAAAATTCACTATGGAATTTATAAAAGAATGGGGAAATTTGTTTAAAAATAAATATTGATTTATTTTTGAAGTGTGAAAATTATATATCTTGTAAAGATATTATTGGGAAATAAATAATTTGGAAAATTATTTGGAATCTGGTGATGTGTGCATATCCATTGATAGTTCAATAACCGACTATCAATATTTACCTTTGAAAGGTATTTGTTGTGATTTTTTGAATTTGAATGCTACACTTATTTTTAAATTATTGCGCTCGTTATTCGGATTACCCATTTCGAATAGTAATACGACGTAATGGATAGCATTGAAGATCGGTGTTGAAGACCCGGTATTTGCGAGAGCGATAGGATGACCTGTCGATTGACTCTGCACCGAGTTGCTCCGGTATAGAGTTCTCCATATGTGATGGAAAATCCGATCAGGATTGTGGATATCCGGATTGCAAGGACTTCTTTGTAAGTGCCTTCGGTTCTGTTCGATCCCGGAACAGACTTGTATGGATTGTATGTCTGACATTACAAATTGAGATATAAAGCAGATTTCTTTCAAATATATTTCTGTTGGTGTCGGAGAATTTATTCTTTTAGCTTAACACCCTTCTCTGAGACGTACGAGCTAAGAGGTTATGTAGTTGAAGGTTATCAGCGATATATTCCCAATTTGGTAATGTGACATGCTGAGTGTTGCTGTGAAATGATCATTGTGTTGATCATTTGTGATAGGATCATTTGTCTGATCGTTTATCTTTGTGATCATCTCTATGATCATTTGTTGACCCAAAGCATGGCTTTTGTATAAAGTATGTTTTTGTGAACGAGACTTCGTCGAGCCTCACACCCTGGAATGGTCAAAACAGGAAAGATGCGGCAAGGTTATGAGGGGTAGCTCCCTTTAGGGTATGTGCATTTCCTTCTGGAAAAGGGTGGTATCATGGTATGGAGCCCAGATACTTACTCATGTTGAAAACACTTTATGATTGTGTGAATTGATTACGAGCGCTCGGTGAAAGGTCCCAAAGGACCGGGGGATGGCATACTCGGTCAGTTGTTACTCAGTTAGGGGTAACCCGGTCTTGTGTTGGTAGAGATCCGGTTTGGTTCTCGGGGACGTCCATCCAGAGGCGTTCTCATGTGGCAATGGGAAGTTCCTTGGCCTGATCATTCGTTGGAAATCCAATTCCCAATACGAAACCTTGTACGGTATTAGTTGTAGAACCTGCCATTTACTTATGGTGGTCACCACTGTTTAGATGGTAGCTATAGTAGGCATAGTTCGAAATGTCTATGCTGGCTAAGATTTATATCTTTATTTTCGAAATGAATTTTTCTCTACACTATGCACTAATAATAATATCAAATGTTCTTTTTAATACGTATCAAGCATCTTTGACTATCATAAGGAGAAATCTCCTCCGATTCTGCGTTTGCATTGTGTGTGTGTGCGGGAGGCCTTATGGTAGTCTCATTTTTAAAAGCATTGCGAATTGACTTTAAAAATATTCCTCTATTTTGATTTTTAAAGAAAATAATCTGTTTTGAGTTCTCACACCAGTCACATGACTGACTCGGAGTTTATTGTTTTCCTTCCTAAACTCTGGGTGCCCACCAATTTCCACATGGGCAGTCAAGAGTTAAGGTTTATTCAGGATATTCTGGAGTTACTGGAGGCAAGCTGGATGCATGGCGTATTATTAGTATATAGTATTTCTTTTCCGCTGTTTGTTGTTGTTTGTTGTTGTACACTCTGATGTAATGAAATGAAATGTATAAAATGTAATAACTGATATAGTTCTTTGTTTAAAGATTATTCATTTATTATTATATGTTGTTCCGCTGCGATTGTGAGATTCTGTTGTTGTTCTGTTCCGTTCTATTTTCTTTCCGTTCTATTTTCTTTTCTCTCTATTTTCTATCTTTTTCCCTCTCCTTCTGTCTTTTTCTTTTTCTTAAACATTGAGAATTCGTATCTCTGTTCATCTTGAATTAATCTACGGAGATTAGTGTATATTCAAGGAGTACGGATTTACGGGCAAACAAAAATAAACTCCGGGTCAGACATGGGTCTGGTGTGAGTAACGTGTTAAAGTTGCTTAACTTTTAAAAACCTTTTGAAAAGAAAGGTATCACGTAAGACTTCCCACACATAAACATGGAAATTTTTTACCTTACGCTAACCAAAACATTTGATAGGAAATCCGATGATATTATAATAGTGTCTAGGGTTTTCAAATAAATAAGAAATAGCCGAAATTGTTACATGATTAAATTCCAACTACTGGCCACAAAAGTGGGTAATACAATCAAAACCGTTGGCACTTATTGGATTTTGGGTTCCATACAATGGCAGGGCTACTGGGGTACCGCCCGTCACAGTACGTGGCCTAGATCAACGTACCGAGGATCACTCCCGACCCCCTGCAACACAAAGCCGGACCCATTCCTTACTGAATAGTTCCGAACAAGACAACCCCATTGTTGTAGCTAGCAACCACCCATACAGCCGAATATAAAGAGACTTCTAGATAGAGGTAAATCTTGCTCTCCAGTAGGTGCGACCCACGAAGCCTTGCTGCACCTCCCCTGTTTTAGGCATTCTCGATTGATGAGGCTTGAGGCTACGATTACCTTTATAGGACACATCACTTAGAATGCTCATCGTCCACCTGATGATGTTCTGAAAGCATTCAATCCATACAAGTTCGTTCCGGGTTCGAACGAAACCGAAGGCATTATCTCGTTACACTCATTTTGGAATCACCCTCAGAGTTAACGACAATAACCCTTGCACTCTGAATCACCATCTCGAATCTATAAGAACTAATTCTGTCAACTCATTACGGAATCACCCACAGAGTTATACTGACGTATAGCCCTTACACCTCGAGTCTTCACAAAGCTCCATTTTGAATTCACGACCTAACGTTATTTGGAATCGATGTGGTTTTCGGATATCCAAATATGGAAACCCAATCCCGGTCTCATCGAAAACCAAAGCGTGTCTTTTAAGGTCCAAGTTGTTTAAAGGTTTTTTTTAAAACAATTTAATACAGTATCTATATACACACAGATAGATAATTCACAATCACAATTGATAATCAACTTTACCAAATAACAGGTATCCACATTATCAATATCAAATAGATATACCATATATCACCATCACAATAGATAATCTAAGTTATCATCACAATACAATCAAGCATCCATATCACACAATATCATTTATCTCATTACTGAAATCACAAAGCATTCAAGACAATCAATGACATCCATTCATACATAAGCAATGATTTACTCATACCATAATATAATTAATTTAAAATGAATTAAATTAATTATCTCCAATCTCTAATTAATTTAAAATGAATTAAATTAATTACTTCATCTATAATTAATCTAAAATAAATTAAATTAATTAATTCATCAAATTATAACTTGCTTACTCAACCATTTAATTGATTACAATAAATTAATCATTCATTATTAATTACCTTAATTAATCACTCTTGATTAATTATCCTTAATTACATTCATGTAATTACCCTTAATTAATTTCACAAATTAATTATTCTCAACTAAACAGTAATTAACCTTTAATTACCCAATTAATTAATTAATCATAATTAATTACATTTATCCTTAATTAATTCCATTAATTGTTTTTTGCAAAGCAAGCCGGTTTTATAGTGGGCCGTCCACTTTTATTACGAACGTAATAAGGTTGAAGTACAGGAGATAGGTAAAAGTACCTACACTACTATAGAAAAACATCAAATACAGCACAGGTAAGTGACAGACATGCCACAGTAGCTATGAAAATAACACAAGCACTAGGACTCCTCCGAAGAGGAAGAATCACCATCAACCGAAGTAGCCAAAGGATGATCACCATAAAATCCAGCAAAGGACCTGAAACGGATAGCAAGACTCGGGTCGTAACCCACCACATCAGAAGAATAAATGAAAGAACGATCCCAAGTAAGGTCATCTAGCAAGGCAGAATTCCTACTCGCATCCACACCATCCAAATCAAGGACTAAGGAATCATCAGACGGTTTGTAATAAAGGCAACGAAGATCCTTCTGATCGTCGGAAACAAATCTGAAGTACGTGTCATCCACGGGGTTAAATCTCACATCAGAGACGAGATCAACCCAACATCTCTCCGACTCTTCCCAAACAATCCGGGCAGAATCGGGGGACAGAGAAGGAACTGGGGCATCAGAAGAAATCTCAGCAACTGATGGGGGGGCAGGCCTAGCACAAGTATCAGACGGACCCATAACAGGAGGCAGGGAAAAATCCGATGGGGAAGCAGGCCTAGCACAAGTGACAGACGGACCCATATCAGGAGGAGGCATGGGAGGGATCTGAGTAGCAGTCGGGGGAACCTTAGGCATCCATTTCCGAAGCGGGGGGCGAGGCAGAGGAATTTTAGGAGCAGCCGATGAAGATTTGGGTTGTTGGCAGGAGATTTCCAGGTGACCAAAAGAGTGACAGGAGGAACAAATCTCAGGTACCCAACCATAGCGAACGCGTACCTCCGCAACATGCCCAACAACAAGCTGAACAGGAATAGAATCAGGGAGAGGCTTGAAGGGGGATATCTCAATAAGAGCCTTAGCATACATCAATTTTTCACGGGCCACCGTATTAGCATCAAAACACTTCAATTTCCCAACATTGCAAGCTAGCCAATTCAACCCAAGCAGAGGCTGAAGCGCCGAAGGAATCTGTGAAAAGTACACCCAAACTGGAATGGAAAGCACTTGCTCACGAGCACGCGCCACAGTAGGAGACCAAGGAGTGATAATAAAGGGTCTACCATCAAAAAAAGAAGGCTCAACACTAAGAACGAGACAACGATCCTGAGTAGAGGATAACTTGAGATAGTACATAGAGTCAATCAATTTAACATTCAATGTTCCACTCAGCTTCCATGCTTTCCGCAAAACCGAGGACGGATCACGAAGTCTGTGTTTTGGTTCAAGGAAGAAACCAACAAGATAATCAGACCAAAATTCAACTCCAGCTTGGATAACATTTGGAGGAGGAATCATCACTCCGTTCTCCTCCACGATTTCAAATTCAATAGGAGTGTAGTCTCCTGCATTTCGTGGCAATGAACTAAACAACGAAGTCCAAGGTTTGGAGCTAGCAGGCACAGCTGAAGGATGCCCAGGACCTACCACAACAAAAGGTAGAATCGGAGCAGCAGCTGTCACGAGCTCGCCCAGACAATTATCAGTAATACTTGGTCCATATCCCTCTGAAGCATTAACACAAACAGTTGACGTGCAACAATCAGTCACCACAGTCCTTACCAATCCAACATTATCACCCGACAGTCCACTATTGACACACTCATTGACCATCGAGCCCATACCGCAATTGGGAATAACATGGTCACATTCATTCGAAACAGGCCTCAATAAGAAGCTGGGCATACCTGTAAGAGGCGAAGATGTGTTCGCAATTGGAAGAGCGCAGGTAGCGTCCACAGGGACTTCATGCGAACTAGGCCGCGCAATAGGTTCTAGGTGTGTCTGTTTGGATGCACGAAGAGGAGGGAAATCATTGGACGAGAGGATGTTTGGGAGAGCGATAGTATCGGAAGTCATTATTGTGTAACAACGGCCAGACCGTGTGGAAGAGGGGGAGGGGGGAAGCTGGGAAGATGGAAGATAAGGAGAAGAAGTAAGGGACATGAAGTGGGGAGATGGAACGGGAGGCGCAGAAAGTTTCACGGCAGGGAATCAACGCTAAAAAGAAATCGCCTGGTCGCCATGAAATCGCCTTGTAAAAAATACCTATTATTGATTAATTAATCATAATTAATCAACTTTAATTACATCACTAATTAAATAATTAATGATCCTTAATTATTCCTTAAATTAATTACTCTAAGTAATTAACTAATTTAATTACTATATTAAACCAAATTAATTATCCTTAAAATTAATTTCTTAATTAACCCCTTGATTAATTACTAAATTATTAATCCAAATTACTCAATCTTAAACATCTCCTTAATTACAATCTGTAATTATTAAACAATTACTTAACTATGTAATTTCCAAACCATTAATTACATAAAGTAATTATTTATAAAACCCAAGTGTTTATAATTAATTAAACTTAATTAATTATAAATAAACAATCATATTAAATTAAATTAATTACATTAAGTAATTAATTTCTTAATTATTTTATTAAGTAATTATACTCAAACCATTTACAATTGATTATTATTAAATTAATTAATCTAATTAATTATAAAAATTAACCATATTAATTAATCATTAAATAATCCTGGTTAATGACCTTCATTAACCATCCTCAAATTATTTTATAAAGTAATTAACTTAAATCAATTACAATTTAAATTATCTTTAATCATTCATTAATTAAAATTAATTATTAAATTAATTAACCTTAATTTAAAACTTAATTACATAACTAATATTCATTTATCATTAATTAATAACTTAATTAAAGATCTTAATTTTAAATTGATTAATCATTAATCAATTATTAATTCCAAATTTAATTAATTAATTAAATTAATTAACAAATCTTAATTACCTTGTTAATTAATTCTAAAACATAAATCTTAATTTAATTTCCAAGATAAACATAACTTAATTATGTTAGAATAATTTAATTGAAACAAAGAGCTTTTTGAACCACTTTTAAATTTCCATTCTAAATACAAGTTTAAAATAGAACAAATTTAAAAACTCATCAAAATTTAAATAATTTTAAACCTATTTAAATTTCAGGACAAAACAAAAGTTTGTTAAAGAAATCATAAAATTTTGAAGTTAAATTCATTTCAAAGATTTTTATAACTTAAATTTACATTTAATTTAAAACTTCAATTTTTAAACCTTCTTTAAAATCTAAAACTGAAACTCAAATTAAACTTTGAATTTCCAGATTTAAATTAACCTTAAATCCATTCATATATTTTAAAATCTCATTACTAAGAAGTTTAAACAATTTATCAACATGATATAGTTAATTAAGATAAATTTTAAACTTAAATTTCTGTTTTTAAAAACTGGCATTTGAATTTCAAATCAGAAATTCAAACTTGAATTGAATTTAAACCTAAACTTTGCTTTAAATCCTAAAACTACAGATTTTAAAAGTTTAAACCCAGAATTTTAAAAAGAAAAACAGGTTTTCTGTAACCTGTAAACTTACAGGTTCAAGCCGAGAGAACCTAACCCTACTTTGAGTTAAATGCATCACCACTTCGAGTTGTTTTACAACTTGCTTCGAGCAACACAAAGGCCTCCCCTGAAACACCCCCAAACCAATAGTTCATCAGAGTTTTCATCGCCGTGCATATGCACGGCGATCACCACTCTGCCGATCATCACTGATAATCCAACAACTACCAGAAACCCAACAACACCCCAACATCATCACCAGGTCGATCAAAATCAAAGCATTCAAAATCCACCCCCAAATTCAAAACCTGGAATTTTTTTTTTCAGGTTTCTGCACAATCCTTTCAACGGCCATAGTTCGCCATTCTGATCATCTGGCAACCCAACCCTCCGGCCTCGAGTTCCAACACCCTTCAGCTACACAATCACCAAGTATCACACCACTCGATCCACTCTTCCTCTCCCACTGTCCCAATCTTTAACCCCTATCTAAAACTATGGTTCAATTCTAGATATCAAAACTGAAATCAATCTAATAAATTTAATCCTCATCTCTGAGTTTTCTAAGGATCTATGATCCTTACTTAATAACTCAGAAAAATTTCTAAGTTTTCTCCAACTACAGATTGCAAGCATTTGCTCCAATTCAAATTTTTGATCAAGAATAAACTGCAAATGAAACAATATTCTAAATGTCCTAATACTTGATTAAAAATCAAGTTCCAGTAAATATTTTTAGTTTATACAACTGGATTTCAATATTAATGTGACGGGATTTAATCAAGTTTAACATATAGTGGTATTACCTATTTTTACAGAGATATCACTCTGTAATTTAACTCACCTAAAATTTAAACCTGAACTTAGGAAATTTAAACAACAATACTTTATAAATTTGCATTCTAATCTATGCTAAGCAAAACCCTTTTTATTTATTTATTTATTCTAACATCCATATACTACTTCAAATTAGATCAATTACAGGGAATTCTTTTAAATATGATGGTGAATCTGGGAACAACACAGCAAAACAAAATCAACATGCACATTCAATCATAATTACATCAGACCTTTATGAGCACACAAACATATTTTATCACAAGCATTTAAATCAAGCAACCTAAATATAGTTTAAGATTTAATTGTTACTCACCTTTATTTGAATGCAGACCCCTGTTGTTCTTTTGAAATTTACAGAGAATAAGATATGCAGTTTTGACTCTTCTGTTGAAATCTGAACTTGAATTTTGATGAAATGCTCATGCTTCTTACTCTAATTACTTGCATGTAGATGTAGATGTAGTTGCTAAATCTTCACATGCATGCAGATGCTTCCACTACTCCCAGGTTTAAACAGAATGCAGAGAAAAGAAAATAGTGCAAGCTCTTCTTGAATTTTGCAGATTTGAACATAGTTTTGGATATGCAGACGTTGGATTTGAATATGCAGGTTTATGAAAGATTTAGTTTTGATGAGGAGTTACAGGGATTTGTAGATCTGATCTTTGATGAGGGGTGGAGTATGCAGGTTTTTACTTTGATTGTAAATGCAGATTTGTGGATTGTTAATATGAAAATGATTCAGATTTTAAAGGTTTGAAGATTTTCTTTTGATTAAGGAAGAATGAAAATGTAATATGAAATGAAGATGCAAACTAACTTAAACAAATGAATTTTCAGATTTAATGAAAGAAAAGAAAAAGAAAACTAAAATTAACACTTGTCAAATGGTTATGCTAATTTTTAAACACATGTTACATTAATGTTAAAGAATGAACACTTGTTTAAAAGAATGCTTATGAATGCAACACATGTTATCTTTTAAAGGTAATTAGTATTAATTACAATTTAATGTGTATGTTAGCCTAAGTTAATATGTTAGTTTATATTTAAAATATGTGTAAATTATAAATGAAAACAAACCATGTTTACAAAACTTACACAAATAAAAATTAAAACAATTAAGATTTAAACTTTTGAATTTAAATTCAAACTAAATTCAAAATCAAATAATTTCAAATCTAGTTACAAACATAAATTCAATTTGAAATAAAAATTACTAATTTTATTCAAACTCTATTTAAAAGGCATTTTACAAGAAATTATATTTTTATAAAATAAAATATCCCTTTTATTAAACCATAAAACCATTTTGTTTGATTTATTCCAAATTTAAAACTCTATCAAATTTGATTTAAAACATTTAATATTTTTCTATCAAATTTTAAAATCATATATTTATTTATGAAATAGATTTTAAAATTCAATACTAATTTAAAACAAAATTTTCCAAATTAAAATGTATATATTAGAATTTTAAAACATGAGTCATTTATCAAATTTAAACCAAAACCATTTATTCAATAACTTTGAAAACTTAAATATTAAATAAAACAAATTTCCCAAATTACTACAAATATTAAAACTAGAAAATATGCTTTATTTATTAGAATTAAAACAAATGCTAATCTATTTAAAATATAAACCAATTATTTATATTGTAAATAGAAATCAATTTATATCATTTAAAAGATAAAATGACCAATTTAAATATTTATCAAAGAAGATTATTAAATTTATTTGAATTATTATCAACAAAATATCAATATCAAATTAATTTTAACTACAGATTATTAAATTGATATTGTTAAAAATTCTGGGATGTTACAATCCTTCCCCCTTAAAAGAATTGTGTCCTCGAAATTTAAAACAAAGGTAATTTAATAATCTTATTAAGTTTTTAATTTAAAAACACAAGCATATATCAAACATATGCTAACAACCAAAAACAACCAATTCAACCAATCAAACAAATCTAATTATCCAGAAAAAATTCTGGATAGAATTTCTTCGAGTTTCCCTAGGTATATATATACCGGGATACTCGCCCTAGAGAATCCAAACAATCTATACTATGAAGCTACAAAGCTCCTATAAAACTATATCTATAACACTAGACAAGATATCAGACTACAAACGAGTCTGACTCAACAACCAAAACTCCAGAACTGCTGGTTCCACAACCAGAGATAGATCATACACGTACCCCCTCAGAGATACGTGAAACTCATTGAATCCCAGTTATCCAAACTGGCAATTCAATCCTATAGATCAATCACTTAATCTCCAAGATACAGAAAAGATCCAAAACACTTCATAACTAACTTCTCAGACTTACCCAAACTTATAGCTCCTTATGATCGAAGAAAACTTATCCAAAATTAAATCTCCGACTTCAGAGTCCAAATCCCTCCGACTCTTATCCACAAAATCTCTTCAGACGATCCTGGGCTGTCTACAACCTTACCGATCAGCTCAACCTACGTTGATGCTTCTAGAAACAAACTAGACCAATCAACACAACAAAATGATCTCCTCAAGATCAACCAAAACCAAGAACTCAAACTATACTCCTCAACATCATAAGACAACAACTCGCTTCTCCTATACGGAAAAAGAAAAAGCATATGCACTTCCAAACTGCTTCCGCTGCTCAACTCTGATCCAAAGTAGAAGAAAATGCTGAAGAAGAACATGAGCACAACTCAACAACACACCCTAGAGATATGATTCAGCAAATCCATAAGAAAAACTCAGAAGTTCCTCCAAAACTTCGAGCTGCTACACCCACTCAATTCTTGGAACCATTCTTCTATAAAGCTGAACTACCGGTTCCACTCTTGGAATTCCAGTTGATAAGAAAGCTCAAACTCCAGATGCGAACCAAACTTTGACTTCCTGAAGACATCCAGAAAAACTCAGATAATTCAAGAGAACACTCAAACAATCGCAAGTCACTTTTGCGATCCACCTAAACCAAATCCAAGTAAAACTGTTCTTCCTTAACCAAACAGAATAGCTTAAACTTCACTAGTCAACCCATCGAAAAAACGGGTCCACTCAAGTGCTTCTGAACTCCACTTCATAAAAACTACTAAGCCAGAAGATCTCTTGCCAACACCGAGAACATTCCAAACTGCACTGCTTCCACAGATGCCAAAGAATTCCAAAACAAAGCTCTCCGAGAAACTCGGACCTCAAAGCAAACAGAAACTCAAGCTGACCACAGCCACAACACTGAAGCAGACTCACATCTTTAACTTGTTCCAAAGAAAACATCTTCGGGAACATCCATAGTCACTGCATCTCATCACGCAGCTACTACTCCTGAGGTATCAAAATACCATCACTTGCTTCTGCCAACCAACAGATCCAAACACTACTCATCAACTTCAGAAATGAACTCCGAACCTCCACAGGTTTCCTTCAGAGATCAATGAAGTTCTTAATCACTACAGAACTCACTCGAGACGATATTAGGTCTACAGTCTCGACATAACACCTCCAACCTCAAAACATTCAAACTCCAACTAATGGTAGTCGTGTTACACACAACACTACCCCATCTACCTTTATAACTTATATTGGAAAACCAGAACAGGTAACCCAATAGATAGGTAGAAATATATATATATATATATATTTATATATATATATATATATTTAAAATTACAAATACGCTCTCTCAAGAAAGACACTACTACAGAGCCTAGGTATTCACTCAACCTGGCTCTGATACCAACTGAGATGACCCGACTTTCCACTCCCGGAAAATCGCATCATCTTTTAAGAAAGAAAGGGATAGAAAAGAGAATAGAAAGAAGAGAAGAAAGAAACAACATCAGAATCTAACAGCGGAACGAATAAATTATATTAATAACATAAATATTACATAGTTTACAACAATATCAGAGTTACACAGACATATAACACATACTAGACAGTTATAAACACCTGTCTAGTTATACAGCTCAATATAACAACTCAGAGAACACACAGCGGAATACTAGATATATATCTACACGCAGAAGCCTCCTGCTCCATTTGCTCCTCCACAATTCGTCAAAGCTAACATGAATCCTAACCTGAATCCCCTTGACTACTCATAAAAATTTGAGTACCCAAGAGCTTATGGAAAACAAAAATAAACTCCGGGTCAGACATAGGTCTGGTGTGAGTAACAGGTTAAAGTTGCTTAACTTTTAAAAACCTTTTGAAAAGAAAGGTATCACGTAAGACTTCCCACACATAAACATGGAAAAGTTTTTACCTTACGCTAATCAAAACAATTGATAGGAAATCCGATGATATTATAATAGTGTCTAGGGTTTTCAAATAAATAAGAAATAGCCGAAATTGTTACATGATTAAATTCCAGCTACTAGCCACAAAAGTGGGTAATACAATCAAAACCGTTGGCACTTATTGGATTTTGGATTCCATACAATGGCAGGGCTACTGGGGTACCGCCCGTCACAGTACGTGGCCCAGATCAACGTACCGAGGATCACTCCCGACCCCCTACAACACAAAGCCGGACCCATTCCTTACTGAATAGTTCCGAACAAGACAACTCCGTAGTTGTAGCTAGCAACCACCCACACAGCCGAATATAAAGGGACTTCTAGACAGAGGTAAATCTTGCTCTCCAGTGGGTGCAACCCACGAAGCCTTGCTGCATGTCCCCTGTTTTAGCCATTCCCGGTTGATGAGGCTTGAGGCTACGATTACCTTTATAGGACACATCACTTAGAATGCTCATCGTCCACCTGACGATGTTCTGAAAGCATTCAATCTATACAAGTTCGTTCCGGGTTCGAACGAAACCGAAGGCATTATCTCGTTACACTCATTTTGGAATCACCCTCAGAGTTAACGACAATAACCCTTGCACTCTGAATCACCATCTCGAATCTATAAGAACTAATTCCGTCAACTCATTACGGAATTACCCACAGAGTTATACTGACGTATAGCCCTTACACCTCGAGTCTTCACAAAGCTCCATTTTGAATTCACGACCTAACGTTATTTGGAATCGATGTGGTTTTCGGATATCCAAATATGGGAACCCGATCCCGGTCTCATCGAAAACCAAAGCGTGTATTTTAAGGTCCAAGTTTTTAAAGTTTTTTTTAAAACAATTTAATACAGTATCTATATACACACAGATAGATAATTCACAATCACAATTGATAATCAACTTTACCAAATAACAGGTATCCACATTATCAATATCAAATAGATATACCATATATCACCATCACAATAGATAATCTAAGTTATCATCACAATACAATCAAGCATCCATATCACACAATATCATTTATCTCATTACTGAAATCACAAAGCATCCAAGACAATTAATGACATTCATTCATAAATAAACAATGATTTACTCATACCATAATATAATTAATTTAAAATGAATTAAATTAATTATCTCCAATCTCTAATTAATTTAAAATGAATTAAATTAACTACTTCATCTATAATTAATCTAAAATAAATTAAATTAATTACTTCATCAAATTATAACTTGCTTACTCAACCATTTAATTGATTACAATAAATTAATCATTCATTATTAATTACCTTAATTAATCACTCTTGACTAATTATCCTTAATTACGTTCATGTAATTACCCTTAATTAATTTCATAAATTAATTATTCTCAACTAAACAGTAATTAACCTTTAATTACTCAATTAATTAATTAATCATAATTAATTACATTTATCCTTAATTAATTATTAATTAATTACCTTTAATTACCTATTATTGATTAATTAATCATAATTAATCAACTTTAATTACATCACTAATTAAATAATTAATGATCCTTAATTATTCCTTAAATTAATTACTCTAAGTAATTAACTAATTTAATTACTATATTAAACCAAATTAATTATCCTTAAAATTAATTTCTTAATTAACCCCTTGATTAATTACTAAATTATTAATCCAAATTACTCAATCTTAAACATCTCCTTAATTACAATCTGTAATTATTAAACAATTACTTAACTAAGTAATTTCCAAATCATTAATTACATAAAGTAATTATTTATAAAACCCAAGTGTTTATAATTAATTAAACTTAATTAATTAAAAATAAACAATCATATTAAATTAAATTAATTACATTTAGTAATTAATTTCTTAATTACTTTATTAAGTAATTATACTCAAACCATTTACAATTGATTATTATTAAATTAATTAATCTAATTAATTATAAAAATTAACCATATTAATTAATCATTAAATAATCCTGGTTAATGACCTTCATTAACCATCCTTAAATTATTTTATAAAGTAATTAACTTAAATCAATTACAATTTAAATTATCTTTAATCATTCACTAATTAAAATTAATTATTAAATTAATTAACCTTAATTTAAAACTTAATTACATAACTAATATTCATTTATCATTAATTAATAACTTAATTAATGATCTTAATTTTAAATTGATTAATCATTAATCAATTATTAATTCCAAATTTAATTAATTAAATTAATTAAAAAATCTTAATTACCTTGTTAATTGATTCTAAAACATAAATCTTAATTTAAATTCCAAGATAAACATAACTTAATTATGTTAGAACAATTTAATTGAAACAAAGAGCTTTTTGAACCACTTTTAAATTTCCATTCTAAATACAAGTTTAAAATAGAACAAATTTAAAAACTCATCAAAATTTAAATAATTTTAAACCTATTTAAATTTCAGGACAAAACAAAAGTTTGTTAAAGAAATCATAAAATTTTGAAGTTAAATTCATTTCAAAGATTTTTATAACTTAAATTTACATTTAATTTAAAACTTTAATTTTTAAACCTTCTTTAAAATCTAATACTGAAACTCAAATTAAACTTTGAATTTCCAGATTTAAATTAACCTTAAATCCATTCATATATTTTAAAATCTCATTACTAAGAAGTTTAAACTATTTATCAACATGATATAGTTAATTAAGATAAATTTTAAACTTATATTTCTGTTTTTAAAAACTGGCATTTGAATTTCAAATTAGAAATTCAAACTTGAATTGAATTTAAACCTAAACTTTGCTTTAAATCCTAAAACTACAGATTTTAAAAGTTTAAACCCAGAATTTTAAAAAGAAAAACAGGTTTTCTGTAACCTGTAAACTTACAGGTTCAACCCGAGAGAACCTAACCCTACTTCGAGTTAAATGCATCACCACTTCGAGTTGTTTTACAACTTGCTTCGAGCAACACAAAGGCCCCCCCTGAAACACCCTCAAACCAATAGTTCATCAGAGTTTTCATCGCCGTGCATATGCACGGCGATCACCACTCTGCCGATCATCACTGATGATCCAACAACTACCAGAAACCCTACAACACCCCAACATCATCACCAGGTCGATCAAAATCAAAGCATTCAAAATTCACCCCCAAATTCAAAACCTGGAATTTTTTTTTTCAGGTTTCTACACAGTCCTGTCAACGGCCATAGTTCGCCATTCTGATCATCTGGCAACCAACCCCTCCGGCCTCGAGTTCCAACACCCTTCAGCTACACAATCACCAAGTATCACACCACTCGATCCACTCTTCCTCTCCCACTGTCCCAATCTTTAACCCCTATCTAAAACTAGGGTTCAATTCTAGATATCAAAACTGAAATCAATCTAATCAATTTAATCCTCATCTCTGATTTTTCTAAGGATCTATGATCCTTACTTAATAACTCAGAAAAATTTCTAAGTTTTCTCCAACTATAGATTGCAAGCATTTGCTCCAATTCAAATTTTTGATCAAGAATAAACTACAAATGAAACAATATTCTAAAAGTCGTAATACTTGATTAAAAATCAAGTTCCAGTAAATGTTTTTAGTTTATACAACTGGATTTCAATATTAATGTGACTGGATTTAATCAAGTTCAACATATAATGGTATTACCTATTTTTACAGAGATATCACTCTGTAATTTACGCACCTAAAATTTAAACCTGAACTTAGGAAATTTAAACAATAATACTTTATAAATTTGCATTCTAATCTATGCTAAGAAAAACCCCTTTTATTTATTTATTTATTCTAACATCCAGATACTACTTCAAATTAGATCAATTACAGGGAATTCTTTTAAATATGATGGTGAATCTGGGAACAACACAGCAAAACAAAATCAACATGCACATTCAATCATAATTACATCAGACCTTTATAAGCACACAAACATATTTTATCACAAGCATTTAGATCAAGCAACCTAAATATAGTTTAAGGTTTAATTGTTACTCACCTTTATTTGAATGCAGACCCCTATTGTTCTTTTGAAATTTGCAGAGAATAAGATATGCAGGTTTGGCTCTTCTGTTGAAATCTGAATTTGAGTTTTGATGAAATGCTCATGCTTCTTACTCGAATTACTTGCATGTAGATGTAGATGTAGTTGCTAAATCTTCACATGCATGCAGATGCTTCCACTACTCCCAGGTTTAAACAGAATGCAGAGAAAAGAAAATAGTGCAAGCTCTTCTTGAATTTTGCAGATTTGAGCATAGTTTTGGATATGCAGATGTTGGATTTGAATATGTAGGTTTATGAAAGATTTAGTTTTGATGAGGAGTTACAGGGATTTGCATATTTGATCTTTGATGAGGGGTGGAGTATGCAGGTTTTTACTTTGATTGTAAATGCAGATTTGTGGATTGTTAATATGAAAATGATTCAGATTTTAAAGATTTTAAAGGTTTGAAGATTTTCTTTTGATTAAGGAAGAATGAAAATGTAATATGAAATGAAGATGCAAACTAACTTAAACAAATGGATTTTCAGATTTAATGAAAGAAAAGAAAAATAAAACTAAAATTAACACTTGTCAAATGGTTATGCTAATTTTTAAACACATGTTACATTAATGTTAAAGAATGAACACTTGTTTAAAAGAATGATTATGAATGCAACACATGTTATCTTTTAAAGGTAATTAGTATTAATTACAATTTAATGTGTATGTTAGCCTAAGTTAATATGTTAGTTCATATTTAAAATATGTGTATGAATTATAAATGAAAACAAACCATGTTTACAAAACTTACACAAATAAAAATTAAAACAATTAAGATTTAAACTTTTGAATTTAAATTGAAACTAAATTCAAAATCAAATAATTTCAAATCTAGTTACAAATATAAATTCAATTTGAAATAAAAATTACTAATTTTATTCAAACTCTATTTAAAAGGCATTTTACAAGAAATTATATTTTTATAAAATAAAATATCCCTTTTATTAAACCATAAAACCATTTTGTTTGATTTATTCCAAATTTAAAACTCAATCAAATTTGATTTAAAACATTTAATATTTTCTATCAATTTTTAAAATCATATATTATTTATGAAATAGATTTTAAAATTCAATACTAATTTAAAACAAAATTTTCCAAATCAAAATGTATATATTAGAATTTTAAAATATGAGTCATTTATCAAATTTAAACCAAAACCATTTATTCAATAACTTTGAAAACTTAAATATTAAATAAAACAAATTTCCCAAATTACTACAAATATTAAAACTAGAAAATATGCTTTATTTATTAGAATTAAAACAAATGCTAATCTATTTAAAATATAAACCAATTATTTATATTGTAAATAGAAATCAATTTATATCATTTAAAAGATAAAATGACCAATTTAAATATTTATTAAAGAAGATTATTAAATTTATTTGAATTATTATCAACAAAATATCAATATCAATTTAATTTTAACTACAGATTATTAAATTGATATTGTTAAAAATTCCGGGATGTTACATATGGGAGGGAAATAAAGGAGTGGATCAGACTAAAAGTACGGTGAGCGGAAGTAATTACTAATAATTTTAAGCATGATAAAGATAATAGACATAGCAGCAATTCTAGTATAAAAGAAAATAAAGGAAAAGATAAAGCTGGAATAAAATACCGTTTAACTGCTTGCTTTGCTTAAATAGTTTTGATTATTTCGATAGTTATCACTTATCTTAGATAACTGCTTTGATTAGGATGAAATCCTAATCCTACTTTAATTAGGCTAAAGTCCTAATTCTACCATTTGATCGGCCTTCTATCTTTATTGTGCTACCGTGAGCTAGTCCCATCATGTGCACCCCACAACAAAAAGACACCTATTTAGCGCTTTGGAACGTAGTAGCGAATTATTTACCTCACTCAATGTCGCACCCACGATCATCATGGTAAACACCAACTATCGCCCACTCCTGTGGCCTCTTACAAACCCTAGTCAGCAAAAATGTGCCCAACCTCACCTAATCTGTTATGAGACCATCAGTCCTAGCCTGAAAGGTCCTGCACAATAAGTGTGATGTGAGACCATCAGTACTAGTCTGAAAGGGGATGCTGTTGGTACGTGTCCTAACAAACAAAATCTAGTTGCACCCCTTGTCCAATTCCCCCAATTTGAGCTTCTATATATTGGCCACTTATTTAACTAGGGTCCCAGCCTCACCTAACTATTATGAGACCATCATTCCTAGTCTGAAAGGATCCTACCCAGCCTCACCTAATCTATTGTGAGACCATTAGTCCTAGTCTAAAAGGGAGTGCTATTGGTATGTCCTCTATTTTTATGTTTGCTTATTAACTTCGTGTAAGTTTTAAAAGAAGCATCTTCTGTTATCTGTGCTATATTTGCTTATTACCTTAATAAAAGTCTTAAAATAAGCCTCTTTCTGTTCTTTCTACTTAATTATAACCTACGTTATAATTTCTCTTTTATTCCGTCTTTTTAGTACACCTACTAGTTATAAACATGCTTGCAAATGTCTCAAATTTGATCTATCTTCTTTTTATTACAGTTCTTCTTATTTGCATAAAATTTCTATAAATTTAGTGTTCTTATGCTTTAGTCCATATTAGCGAATTATCTTTTTTTATTATTTTATTCGCGTAAAAAGGAATAAAAAGAACCAAAATTTACAAGCTGAGTTCTGACGTAAAATAGATGTAAATAAAGTACAAGTAACTGTAAATAACCGTAAATAACTGTAAATAAATGAATAGAATAGATAAATAAAAATAGTAGAACAAAATAGACTGAAAAGAACGTTAAAAATTAACTGTAAACAACTTATATAAAAGCGATATCAAAATTGTAGAAAAACTACAACTATTGAGAACCCTATTATTTTAAATTACTTAAAAATCTAAAATAATCACTTAAACACTCACCTGTGGTGCTTATCTCTTTTCCTTGGCCTTCCCGAATAAACTTCTAGGGTATAAAATATTTTAGTTAAAAAGATCTTCTCCTTGGAAAAATATTCGTTTTAGGGTCCAGCCTCAGACAATGAACCCAGATGGAGTAAATCTAAATAAGAAAAATAGGCAAGACTAAGGTCTTATTTAAAGTGTCACTTGTGGATCTCAAACCTTTGAATTTGAGGATTAAATCTAGTGCAACCACATCATAGGTTCAATAAGGACGATCGGATGGAAGCACAGACGCACGAGATGCAAAAGAAATTGAAAAACACGTTATCGGTTCGAATATGGACGAATTCACGTCCACATAAGAAGGCAGATCGACCGCCAAGTCGACCTTCATAGGCTATGGGTCGACCTATAGGTCGACCCAACTATGGGGAAGGTCAACCCTAGGGTCTAACTGACATATATTATTATTATGATCATCATCATCATCATTATCACTTTCTTTTGTTTTCTCGTTTCTTGTTTATTCCGTAACTTCTTCGTTCTAGCTTGGATTTTGACAATTTATATATGGAAATTGACTAGAAAATTACCACTAACTCAATAGTGCAACTCCCATGGCTCAATTCTAATAATTTCACAAAGTTATTTTATTATTTAATTAATTCGTTAGTTAATTATTATAGCTTAGATTTTGGGTTGTTACATGTCATGTTCCTTGTGTAAGAGCATCAAATTCAATTCTGTCTTCTCTCTTTCATGTTCTGAAAAATAATTATTCAGAAATGTTCCTTAGAACTTCTCTAAATCATCACGCTTAAATCAAGTCCTGATTAACTCCCACCGATTCCATGCCTCTCCTACTAGTTGAAACACTGCCAACTTCCTTTTATCTATTTCACTAGATACAACACTTCAAAGATTTCTTCTAAATGTTCGAACCATTGTTAAACTTTAAATGGATCAATATCTCCAATAAATTTTGTTTAGACATAAATTCTTAAAACAACGCAATAAATTATTACATGGATTGTTTGCAGGCCTTGTGGAGATTTGTTCCATTTGTTTAGTGAAGGATGCGGATAACTCAATAAATTATCAAACAAAAGATGCGCACAGGTCTTGACTATGAGTTGTAGTAATAGTTTCTTGGTCTTCCATAATATGAAAGAAACGAATGTACTATCAAGACCAGATACAACTACATTATTTAATACGAAATATTAAGTAATAAACTCAAGTCATACACACAAAGGATATGGAATATATAATCCTTTTAAAAAACAAACTCGGGTCATTATTTACAGACTTCCACATACGTCTCTAATATCTGTGGGTTATGGAAGTAAGGATCTTAACGATAAATAAACACTAGAGAAGGGGTGTATAGTGTTTTCTAACTTTTGTAAATCTTTTTAATTTTTTTCCAAGATTAATATTAAATCACAGATTTTTAACATAGAATTATATCAACAATCAATCACTGATGCAAACACAGATAAAGTAAAAGTAGAAAAGTAAAGTGGAGAACTAAAGAGATCAAACTAGATAATTTTATACCACTTTGGAGTTACCCTACGTCCAGTCCTATACAATTGCTTGTACAGAATTTGTTTCAAAATTCCGATCTTTCAATGGTAAGAAGGCAATCCCAATACAATCTTGATTTCAAAACTACGAGATACGCCCTTCTGATTTTCCAGGCTCAGGGTACACCGACTTGATTTGGATGGGCTACAAGCACACCCACTCAGATTTCTGGGATACCAAGCACACCCAATTGATTTGAATAGGTTACAATCAAACTTAAGCAATTATAGTTAGAGTTTGATGGTTTTTCCAACGACAATTTCTTGATCTTTGGTTACAATAGATCCAATAGCCTCTTGTGTAGCACTTTGATCTTGAATTGAGAGAGAGATGATTGAAATCAAAGAATAAATAGTAAAGAATCAATAATATGAAGATTGAATGATTCCGGTTGAATTTGAAGAGATCTGAATAAATTTTTCATTGGAAATTTTGACAGAATAAGAGGAGAGGAGAAACAAGAAATTAGTTGTTAAAAATTTCGTTTGAAACCCCTATTTATAGAGAATAAACAGACATGTCCTTTCGCGAAGAGTTAGGATGATAGACTTTCATTTCAAAACTTGAATTTCAAATTAGCGGCATGCATGTCGACATACTCATAGGGTATATGTCGATATATCCCTTTTAAAATTGTAAACTCTTTTGTTTTTAAATATTTTGAAATTTTTTTGATTTGTATAATATTTTGGTTCCTTCTAAAAAATCTAAACATAGTTTATAAACATTTTAAACTCTAAGAAATTTTTATAAAATATTTTTAAATATGTTTTTAATTAATATTTTGTTTTAAATATTAAAGGATAAGAAAATGGGAAATAGAGATCAAAGAATGCTAACAAGGACTTTAACAATATTCTACAACTCTATATACTATACTCTACTATAGCCTTGAGATCTTCATATCTTGATCTTTATACTCATGAGACTTATGTCCTTTTCTTAAGTCTTTATACTGTATAGTGTTCGATTCAATACCTATATAATATCCTGCAGTATATACTATACAACTTGACAAAACATTAGTGTCTATATTTTGTATATAAATGTATTTTGTTATTAGGGTTATTATCATTAAATTCAATAACTAAGGTATTAAAAATCTCCACCTTTTTGATGATGACAATCATTAATATCATGTACATATAAAATATAGTATAGCTCTCCCGAGTTAGATAACCCCCTAAATATTTGCATATGCATACTTTATATTTTTCTCATCCTTTGTCATCAATAATGGGAAAAAAACTTTAAAAAAATCCCCCTAATTTAAATACTTAGAGACTATAGATTCAAAATTAATAACTAAGTTAAAATGAAATGAATATGATATATAATTCATTTAAGCATAATAATATGTAATAATGAAAACTTTTAAAGTAAAATTTATTTATTCAAGTCAAACCATACATATTTCATATTTACAAACCAATCTAAACCAAATTAGATATACAAATTCAAACAACCCTGACCAGTCAAATTCAATCCAAATATTAAAACTAAATCAAGCAAACCAAATCCTAAAAGCATATATATAGTTACAGGTCAAATCAAAACCTGATAACTAGATGTTTTGAGGAACTTCAACCCAACCGTCAATCCCAAAGATTGTATCTGCCCAAAGATTGTATCTGCCTTAATGGCATCTCAATCTTTATTATCCTTGTTAAAGGAAGAAATCATCCATCGAAAGGCATTCTTATTCCTTAATCATCCGTATTTGAATCAACTCTAAATGCCTTTGATTACTTAGGATAAAAGAGAGAATATCTTTGAACAATTGAACAGTTTATTCAAGATTTTCACATAATGTTTTATGTGGAGAAGACGTATTTACAAAAATATGTTTGAAAATGAAAAGAGAGTAAAGAATAAAATGATGGGTGAGTTTTCTAGAAAAAATAGCTTATATAGGAGTAGAAAGTCGTTTGGAATGAATAAATGGATAATAGTTATTTATATTTCGAAAATATTTTTTTTTGCTATCTACCTGTTATATGTTGACATATAAGTATCATGTATGTCAACATACATACCCTAAATTTTCAAAACTAGTGTATTTGTTATAGTTTTTGTTTTTATCTTATACTACTATATATTTATAACTTCCAAAGGCTAACAAATAATATAAAACAGTAAGAAATATATTTCATTACTTAGAATTGAATAGTACGTGGATTTCAATGTTTAATAAAAGAAATCACATAAAATGACATGAATTTAAACTAAAAAGACATGGTACAAAGCTAGATATCATAAGAAAACAACTGGATAGGCTTAGAATGCTGTAGATAATGATGATGAACAGTCGCCAAGTTTGTGAATGATCTTTTCAAAGTATTTTTCCACTTTGTTGGAGATAGATGTAAACTTTTTACTAAATGATCCCTTAAGTTTCTTTTGGTTTTTAAAAATCTTTTCTTGATTTTTTAGGATCTCTTTGTTGGAGGGGTAGGATGGATTGTCAAAACTTTCTAAGAAAATATCCCATTCTTCCTCCTTCTCCTTTTTTTCTTCTACTTCCATTTCATTGTCTTCTTATTTTTCTTATTGTTGAATTTCTTGTTTTTCTTCCTATATCAATCTTTGTTCCCTTTCGAGAAGTGCCTCATATGGTTCAAAAAATGGTGGAATGTGCATAAGTGAGATATTGGCTTTGTCGAAAACTTTTCCAAAAATAGATTTTTCTGCTGTTAAATTAATATCAAAATATGTAAAAATTCTAGTAAGATACACAACATGGAAGAGTGTGTTTTCATGTGTAGAAATGTTTTTTTGAACAAAGTGATCTAAATGACTTATGCCAAACTAATGTTGTAATGACCATAAGTAGTGAAAAAAACTCTAAAAACTTTTTGAGTAGGGTTATTGTAATTACGTATCCTTGGAGTGATTCTTTGTTGTAAAATGAGACCCATAAGTCTCGATTTTAGTCGAAGATTCTTGTATTTAAATTCAATCTTTATCATTTTAAAAAATATCGTGAAAAATTTCACGATTTTGTTCATCACTTTGAAAAGTGGAGGGGTCAAGTCCACTAGATTTACAACCAAAAATATTATCAAAAGTTTACAATTCAAAACAATTTGAGTACCATTAACAGTACTCCAAACTTGACCTTCTCCTCCTTAATAAAATTCCCGTTTAAATTTGCATAAAACATTTTGACCAAATCCGTATAACAAAAAAAATCATTTTGAGAAGATTTACTTATACCACAGATTTCAATTTCAAAACAAAGGTCATGTAAACCATAAGAAAAAAAATCTTCGAATTTAGCAAATCTTCTGGGTGAAAAATTTCTATAAGTGGTATACTCCATATAGGTTTCAATAGTGTCTTTCTCATTGAATAGAAAGCTTTTAGTCTTCTCAAAGAGCCTTAAGGTATTATGATTTTGACTAGAGGAAGCCATTTTTGAGTTTTTGAGGAGAAAAGATAATGAAGAGATGTTGGAAATTTCAAACAAAATGAGTGAATGAATCGATAGAGATAGATTAAATTAATAGAAAGTGAAGAGTCATATTCTTTGGACAAAAAGGCGCCTTTTCAGAATATGGTAGTAAACGAAAAAAGAGAGAAAGGTTTGAAATTGGAATTTTGAATTCAAATTTAAACTTTCAGTTTTATGACATATATGCCGACATATGACATGGGGGTATGTAAACATATAGCCCGAAATTTTCAAAAATAAAAACAAGGCTAATATATTCCTCTGTATATATACTTATATTCATCCAATATTATTGTTAATCTATATGTTATTCCTAAAAACCAAAATCATCCAAAAATAAAAATTATTAAAAAGAGGTACCATTTTTGCAGCTTTTAGTTGATCGGTTCTGACTAGTCTGTTATAGCGGTGAAACACATTCACATTCTCGGTATCGCTTAAGGAAGTGCCTTAATCATACAAAATTGCCATATAAGCCATTTTTATTTTTATGGATGAATCATTTGCTAGTGAGATCTTTGATTTATTCAGATGCAGGCAATCTCTTTTAAAATGACTAGGTTCATCACAGTTGAAGTATGTAGTTGCAGTTTCGGTTTTGTACATCTTGGTTTTAGGTTTTCGAAAGTTGTTCGTCTTTCTATACTTCAGAAACTTTCTGAAATTTCTGGCCATGAAAGCAATTTCTTCATTATTATCATCGTTTGAACCCTGATCGTTGGTTGTTGCATTGAAAACAATGGATTTTTTCTATTGCCTTGCTTTCCCTTCTTCCCTGCAATTGTGCTTCATAGGACATTAAATTCCTTATTAACTCTTCAATTTGCAGAGTATTATTATCATTAGATTCTTCAATTTCTATTGTCTTTTGATCTCATTCTAAAGAGAGTGAATTGAGGATTTTTCTAACTTGGTCCTCTTCAGAAAAGTTTTCACCGAATGTAACTAATGAATGCACTATATTTTGAAATCTACAATGCAAGTTAGAAATAGACTCATTTGGATTTATTTTAAATAATTGAAATTAATGAGTTAACATGGAATTTTAGTCTGTTTCACTTTACTAGTGCCCTCACATGTTACTTGTAGTGTTCTCCAAATTTCATATGCAGACTTACAAATACAGACTATTAAGTTTATTTTTATCTAGTGAAAAATAGAATGTTTATAGCTTTAGAACTATTTTGTGCAAATGCCTTATGTTCGACAGTCCATTATGCAAAATTGGTCTCAGGTTCAGTGTACTCATTTTATGTGATATTCCAAATATCTAAGCCATTAGACTGTAAGTAAATCTTCTTCCTATATGATCAATAAGTGTAATTACTTCCATTAAACAGTGGGGATCTAGTAGTAGATTTTCCTTCGACGAAAGTATAAACAAATGTACTAATAGTGTTGCTAGCCATTAAAAAATTTCAAAAATAAGATTACGAGATTTTGAAAACCCAGTGCTCTAATGCCAAATGTGAGTGTAACAACCCGCATATTTTACGATTGTATATTTAAATGATTTATTTAAATATAGCATCGTTAGTCGGATTAAAGTCCGAAATGCTATTTTTTGCAAACAGTTGAATTAGGACTCGAAACCACTCCCATTGAGTCCAAAATGCCATTTGCGACCTTTTTGAATATAAACATCGATATGTTCGGAGTTGAGTAGAATTTTGCTATTTTTCTATTGGGCTTTGGGTTTCAGCCCATTAACCCAACGTAATACCCTAAGTCCACCTTCTCTCCTCTTCATTCATTTTCATTTTCTAAAACTCTCAAGCTAAAGAAAAATGGAGGAAAGAAAAGGGAATCAAAATTCCTAAGCCCTAGTTTACTAGGAAATCCAAATTCAAGTTCTAGAAATCACGGAGAAGCATAAGCAAGCATCCTCTTCATTTTCTTCATCTCAATCTCTCTTCAATTTTCAGAAATTTCTAAATCCTAACTTAGGAAATATTTTCTTATGAGCTTAGAATGGAGCTTCTTGAGTTGAAGAATGGTTGATCTTACCTTGTCTTAAAGCTTCTCATTTATTGTTTTTGGGTTTAACTGTGAGTTCTTGAGCTCACATCTATGTTTATAAATTTTATTGTTGTTAAATATGAATTCCTAACATCTATTTCATGTTTAATTACTTTGATTTGAATTGATTTGGCGAATTTTTCAATTTTGGTGTTTTGAAGTCAAAATCTTTAAAGATCCCATCTTAGATATTTGGACATGTTTTTGGTGGTGTATCGAAGAGCTTATAGGGCTGGGTTGTCGATTGGCATAAATCTCTAGCATCCGCTGCTCGTTCGATCGCTTCTGCTTTGGATATTTTGCCTCTTTAGGTTAGGCTGATTTTTTGCCTAGCAGGAAAATCCAGATGTCTGAAACAAAATCCAGACATCTAGAACAAATTTCAAACGTCTGGTTGAAAAATCCAGACGTCTGAAAGTGTTTTGGAAATAAAAAAAGGTAGAGCTAAAATCCAAACTTCTGGAACAAAAATCCAGACTTCTGGAGAAAAATCCAGACGTCTGGTTGAAAAATCCAGATGTCTGAAATGGTTCTAGAATTAAAAAGAGAAAGGAGAAAAGCATACATTTTTCTAGAACCTACGGTCAGACGTCTGGCTAAACCTACCAGACGTCTGGAACTGTCAATTTTGCTTATTTTGACTGTTTTTGAGTGGATTTCCAATTTTTATCGATTTTTGTTGACCCGATTGGTTGTTGTCATTTATTATCGACTTTGATGACTTTTTTTATGGATTTTTAGGAATATCCATTCGGTTGGATTTGATATCGATTTTTGGAGTATTAATTCGCATCGTCGAATGTGAATTTTTGGTGATCGATTGTTTTTACAATCGATTTCTGTGATTTGTCACTTTTAAAATGCATAGGTATCTATACTAGTAGTAAATATCCAAATTCTTTCACAAAAATGATTTCAACTCTATTTTACATGTAAAGCTCGTTCTTAAAACCGTCTTCCAATCTATTAGTATATACAAACCTTTACCTCATTCGTTTGAGAAATCCAATTAAACGACTTAATAAAACAAGTGGTATGAAACGTTTGCGTTTACTTTGTCGGTTAATTCTTAGACTCGTTCGATTGAAATCTTGTGACAATTTTCGAGTGGAAATCTGCAATTTGTTCATAAATATTTAAGTTAAGCCAGTGGTTATGGGACATGAAGCTAAACTCATTTATTTACTAGGTTAGTGTAATTTACACTTATCGATCAATGATGATCATTTTGCGATTTAGACCAGCGATATACGATGTCTCTTTGTCCGCATGGAGGACTATACCATGTTTGGAGGAGCTACAGCTCATAGTCTGCAAAGGGGGACTATACCCTGTTTGGAGGGGCTTCGGCTCATAGGAGGGGCTTCGGCTCATAGTCCGCAAAGGGGGACTATACCGTGTTTGGAGGAGCTCTGGATCATTTTTATGGGATAGCGACCCATTTTGGATATACGTGTTCGTGAGTTTTTATGCTCTCATTTGTGATAGGCCTCCCCCTTTTGTGATTTCTGAATTTCTAATTGTTGATTTCTGGAATTTGTGTTTCACCAATTTTTGTGATATGTATCGATAAGTTCTATCAATATTTGGGGTTTGGTGAATAAGCTAAGAATATGATATTCTTTTTGGAGTTTTGAGAAAGTTTGGGACATTGTATGATTTTTGTTGTTATCATACATTTCTATTATACCTCTTATCTTATCTCATTTTATATGATATTTATAGCTAGACTGATCGGTTTATTATTTTCCTTCTTAAATAGTACTCGGGTCAAACCGAGGTGTTTTTGGTGCTTCCACTTGACTTATTATTTGGGTCTGCCATCTGACTTTTGGCTAACTACTTTAGCTAGCAGTTTTTTCTCATATACATTCGAGACAGAGACTCCTTGATGTATACATATTCTTTTGTCTAGCACTTGTATCTATTCTTTTGTGATGTAGTGGATCTTATATGACCACTACTTTGATGTACACTTTTATGTGTTGTATTCATATCTGTTTCCGCCTTAGTGATATGAATATCTGTGACTGATTTTATGTTATGCTTATTTTATATTTGTTTCCAAAGACCACATAGCCACGGTGTAGTAGCTTTGAGTTTGTGTCGGTATGCTGGATTTCCTCTTGAAATGAAAGTGATATTTTATCTGACATATCGGTACTCGACAAGGCAATTACACAGACGGTCGCTCCTCAACAGCCTTATTCTTCATACTAATCGACGGCATTACTCCGTAGTATCCTTAGCTAGTGTGAGTATAGAGGTGGGGCGTCACAGTGGGTTACAGAAGTAAGGATTTTAAGGCTAAATAAACACTAGAGAAGGGTGGATAGTGTTTTCTAACTTTTATAAACCGTTTTAAATTTCTCTCAAGTTTAATATTAACTCACCAAATTTTAACATAGAATTATAACAACGATCGTTAACCCAAAAAATGGATCAACACCCGGGTTAGAGTTTGAAAGCACCAGCCTTATTCTAATAGAGAAATATCACAGATCACAGATATAAGAAAAGAACAGTAAAAGAAAGAAGACAGAGAATTTTTATAGTGGTTCGACTGTTAATGAAGCATACGTCCACTATATAATTTTTCTTATAAACTGATTGTTGTTACAAGAGATGTTAGATTACAAGGCTTTGATTACTTTTAGCTAGATTGAAACCCCAGAGTTGGAATCCACTGGGGAATCATAGTGAGTTCCTTTAGAGATTGTTGTGAAGGGGGTAGAGAGTGAGACTAATTCCAGTAGAGCTTTAGCATTCAGTCCAGAGAATATCCAGTTTATGTTGCAGGTAGGATGGTACTTATATGGGTCGGAGAGCTTTTGGGCTAGGCCCGTCTTCACCAGCTTGCAGGTAGGTAGAAAATGACCCAGGGAGGGTTTGGCGTGCAAAACAAGGAAGAACCATAGGTCGGTGACGACCCATGGACTTGGCTCATTTTGCAAGCAAATGTCTTGGTCTCTTCTCATATGTTTCTTTGGCTACTTTGTTTAAAGGTATATGAAGAGGTATGGGTTGCTAATGATCCAAGCACTTAGGATTTTTCTGAGGTTTGGAATTGGAGATGTTTCCATAGTCTTTTATCGTAGTTGTTTGCGTAGTATCATTGCAAGTTACTTCATCTTGATAACAATGTGCCGGCTGATTGTGCATTGATTGCTAACTGGACTGAACTAGTGCTAGCATCTTGGTTCAGTTGAACTTGGTCGTTGCTTTAGTAATATGATTTGGCTCTTGTCAACTCCTTGCTTTAGCCTTTCTGGTCAAGTTCTAAGCCATTCTGATGTGATGGGATTGCTCTTTATTCTGCTGGATCCTGTTGGGTTGAAAACTTGGATAACATTTGTGTCTCAAAGTACGGCTTTTGAAGGAAAGCTGTGCTTTACTCTAGAACAAGTTATGGCAACGAGTCTTCGGTTGTTCATCTTTAGTCTTGGCGAATCATCCAGTTCCTTCGGATTCTCTTGCCAATCACAAGTCGTTCCAAATCTATTACAGCCTAAGACTCTAGACTCTGCCTAAGTGTAACCTATACATCACAATCATTCCGATTTCATTCGAGTTATTATATCACATGTTTCTAATTAAATTACACATCTCTAATCGTCCCACTTTCATTTGGGATTTACATTACTATCAATTTTTGCTTTTCATTCAGAGTTTTTACATCATATATCCAAATCAAATCATATATCAGAATCACATTATATCACATCATGTCACAACATATATCAAAATCACATTGTATCACATCATTTATCAAAGTCATCCCATGTTCATCCAGGATTTATCCGTTTTATTCTATTTATAAGGCATTCAGATCCTCTTTTGCAAAACCAAATCTGTTTTAAGGTCTGATCATTCTGAACCGCTTAATTTTAATGCATGATCTCTCCGGATTTATTAATTTTTAGCTTAACGTGTGATCTCTCCAGATCGTTTAATGTTTAGTTTACTATGCGATCTCTTTGGATCGTTCAATGTTTTAAGTTAAGGGGATGATCGTTTTGGATCGATTGTTTGTTAAGTCAAGGGGGATTAAGTAAGCCCATCCGCTCGCTCTCCAGTAATGGGACGTACTTCTTGCACTCCGGCCTCGTGGTGGGGTCTATAGCGATCAATATCATACAAGTCCATCCACTCGCTCTTTGGCAAGGGGACTTGCACCTTGCACCCCGGTCCCATGGTGGGACTCTATGGAGATCAATATCGGTTATCAAAATTCAAATATTCAAATCAAAACAAATAAACAAAAACAAGCAGGAGTCTTAAATGTTCATCTCAAGCATCCGACTCAGAGCGTGCCTAGGGACCGTTTGGGATCCCATACATGTATAAGCGGCCTTCGATTGTTATTGTCCTAAGTTCTCTCAGGCATCAGACTCAAATCGTGCCTACGGACCGTTCGAAATCCCTTACACGTGTAGGCGGCCTTCTATTATTATCATTTACATACCAAAAGAAAAGTGCGGAAAAAGAAATTATAGAACAAAGCATTGGAATCGAACCCGACTCATGTTTCCTGCGATCATGGGATAATTCATCTTGACGCTTGTCCCTAGGCATTTCTTGATGCATTTGCTGCGGAAGGCTATTGTCCCTGCAATTCCACTGCAATTCTGTTCCTTACTGTCCAATGAAGGTCTCTGTCCTAAAGAAATACTTTGCCCCTACCCTTTGAATGTATCCCGGGATGGACTCTTCCGGCAACATACCTATATTATGATTTGCAACACTGGCTTCATTCATTCCTCCATTCTTTCGAGGAAATTCTGGTATATATCCTTTTGTCGGTCACATCCTACTATTCGAATTAGCTCTAATGCCACTAGTCCATAGTATTTCGACAGTCATTCCAACATTGGCATTGATTATCATGTTGATTCCAGCGCTTCCCCCATGTGTCAATTGCTCTGGTTGTGGGGGTATGACTCCACCTTGCTCCAATCCAAATCCGGCAATCCCTGCATTGCTCCCTGGAGTTTGATTCCTATTCCCTTTAGATCTAGAAATCCCTTGCTTCTCCATCCTCTAGAAGAATCCGTCCATCATCTCCTGTTGTGTAACTAAGAGTCCGTCCTACATCTCTTTCATCATTTTTTCCATCTCCACTCTAATCACATAGCTAGATTGATGAGAATTTGAGAACATTTCGTGGATGCCCCTAAGCTCCGGTTGACTTGCCCCAGTTTTAGATCTGGTGTTAGGCCTCTTCATTTTCTTTGAATCTTAGATTCAAACTTCAATTTTTTAGATTTTGTTTAAGGTTCTCAATGAAAGCACCAAAATTTTGACCCAAAAAATGGATCAACACCCTGTTTAGAGTTTGAAAGCACCAACCCTATTCTGACAGAGCAATATCACAGATCATATATATAAGAAAAGAACAGTAAAAGAAAGAAGACAGAGAATTTTTATATTGGTTCGACTGTTAATGAAGCCTACGTCCACTTTATAATTTTTATTATAGACTGATTGCTGTTAGAAGAGATATTCGATTACAAGGCTTTGATTATCTTTAGCTAGATTGAATCCCCATAGTTGGAATCCACTGGAGAATCACAATGGATTCCTTTGCAGATTGCTGTGAGGGAGATAGAGAGTGAAGAATAATTCTAGCAAAGCTTCAACAACCAGTCCGGAGAAGATCTAATTTATGTTGCAGGTAGGATGGTATTTATATGGGTTGGAGAGCTTCTAGGCCAGGCTACATCTTCGTCAGCTTGTAGTTAGGTAGGAAACGACCCAGGGAGAACTTGGCACACAAAACGAGGAAGAATCATGGGTCGCTGGTGACCCACAGACTTGGTTTGTTTTGCGAGCTAATGTCTTGGTCACTTCTTGTACGTTTCTTTGGCCAGTTTGTTTGAAGTTATGTGGAGAGGTATGAGTTGCTGATGATCCAAGCACTTAGGATTTTTCTGGGGTTTGGAATTGGAGATGTTTCCATAGTCTTTTATCGTAGTTGTTTGCGTAGTATCGTTGCACGTTACTTCGTCTAGCTGATAATTTGCCGGCTGATTATTATTTGATTGTTGACTGCACTGAACTGGCGCTAGCTTCTTGGTTTAGTTGAACTTGGTCGTTGCTTTAGTCATATGATTTGGCTCTCGTCAACTCCTGCCTTAGCCTTTTTGGTTAAGTTCTAAGCCATTCTGATGTGATGGGATTATTCTATTTTCTGCTGGATCCTGTTGGGTAAAACCTCAAAAAACAACAATCAATCATAGATGCAAACATAGAAAAGGTAAAAACAAAAAAGCAAGGTAGAGAGTTAGAGAGATCACACCAGGAATTTTTATACCAATTCGAAGTTACATTACGTCCAGTCCCATATGATTTCTTGTATAGATTTCTTTTCAAAATTCCAATATTTCAATGGGTAAAGGCAAACCCAATGTAATCTCAATTTCAAGGTTTGAGACACAACCTCCTGATTTTTCGAGCTCAAGGTGTACCAACTTGATTTCGACATGCTATAAGCACACCTAGGATCGATTTCACCCTAGAGAGGGGGGTGAATATGGTGATACTATTAATTATAAAAATTTATTACAGAAGTATATAAAATAATTTCAACATAGATATAACAGAATAACAGCATAGATTATACTAGAAGAATAAAAGCAGAACATACAGATTTACCCAGCTTCGGCAAAACCCTACCTACGTGCTGCCCTTAAGGTTTCTACTAGAAAATAAGTAGTCAGACGCTTATACACGTAAACTCGCGACACCCGCTATCGACTAACCTAACTCTATGCTCAAAACTCTACCATAACTCAGCCACTGAGTTGCGAATTCTCGAATTACACTACCGTAGTTCGTCCCCTAGTCACAGACTAGAATTTACAACGTTTAAAAGAAAAATACATAATTTAAAAACAATTTAAAAACAAAACCCTAATTTTAAAAACTAAAGCCCAAAGAAAATAAAAAAGGACCGATCCAAATATATTAAAGTGATAAAACAACTTGCTCTTCTCCTTTATAACTATCGGCCGGTATTCTTTTGCTTGATAAAGATATGGCTGCCTCTTGCTCGTTCGTTTCTCTTTCAGATTTAGGATTTGTAATTTAGAGCGTCGATTCTCATCAATTGCTATTCGTTCCACAATTGGCTTCAATGCTTCTTCAATTTAGCTTACGATCGCTTCTAATTATTCGAGTTCGAATCACTATTTTGAACCGGTATGTGAATTACTTTTTCGATTTCGATCATGCTTGATTTTTTATTTAAGTTCCTAATTGATGCAATGCTCTGTGATATTGCTTGAACTCGAATAGTTTTTACATGTCGATGATGATTGGGTTTTATAGGATTCGAACTCCTATATTTTCATTCGTATAAATTCATTTGAATTCATCAATAATTTTGCTCGATCATTTGATGTTGCTTGGATGTTGATGATTTGTTTAGACTTATTTAATTTGTACTTTTCATTACTTGATTATCACGGTTCGATTCCTTGGTCATCACGGCTTTGAATTCTCTGACGATGTTGATTTGTTTTGATTCGGCACTAATTTGATTTGAAACTGTTGTTCCATGATTTGTTTAAACTTGCTATATATCATTATTTTGAAATTGCTACCTGATGCTTGTGTATATGCTTACTGCATTCCTGTACTTCATGATGTCCGTTCTTGTTTCACTTCACTGTTCTTGGTTTTAATGTTTAATTTGAGTTTTGTACATGTAGTGTCTTCATGTTGTATTGTTTTGGGTTTCTCATGTATACTTGATGTGTGCATGTCGACATTGCATATACATACATACATACATACATACATACATACATACATACATACATACATACATACATACATACATACATACATACATACATACATACATACATACATACATACATATATATCTTGTTGAACTTGTAGCATGCTCAGTTGCTTGACCATATGCATTTGTACTGTACTGTCTGCATATCAACTTGTTGAAGTCACTGTGGTATTCATTGTTGAGGCTTTGTAATTGTAGTTATATATATATGAACTAGTTGCTATGTTGCTTGATCACTAGCCTTCACTACACATGTATATGTTCAGATTGGCATTTGCAGTGTTGTTTCAGTTTGTTGATGATGCTCTGATCCTTTTGGTTTGTTGTTTCACTGGCATGTGTTAGTGTTGCTGTACGCAGGAGCTAGTTTGCATATATATATATATATATATATATATATATATATATATATATGATCTGATTCATTTCAGTCTTGAACTAGTTCATATTCATTTGGACTTGAGTCTTAGTACAGTTTTATTTTGATCCATTGATGATGATGTTTGGTTTTGGATTCTTTGTTTTTGTTGTTTCTGGCTTCATGTGTACATCACCGAACTTTTTGGTCGAGGTTTGTTTTAATTGTCTTGACCATTTTCTTGAACTTGCACCCGTGTTGAATCCAGTTTAAAGCTCGGGTTTGACCTTGTGCTCGTGTCGTGACTTTATTTGTGTTGCACTTGAGTTAAACCCAGGTTTTAATTGGGTTTGACCTTGTGCTCACCTGTCCCTGTAACTTTATCAAGTGTGTATTGGTGTGCATGGCCTTGTGGCATGTATAGTGATACACTGTGCATGTCACAAGCTGCTTGTGTATGATAAATTCAAATTTTAACGATGACAAACAACCCAAATAACTGAGGCAAATAGTATTTTCAAAATATACACTTTATTTTTCACTGCAAAATATTTTCTTTTTAATTTTACTATGTTAGTGTTTATTTTGCAGATTGCTCAGATGCTGGATTCAATTTGGAATGGAGTTGAAGATAAACACGAGTGAATGATGGATATGTAATGAGGTGCTAATGTAAATGAAAAATTGTGATGTAATTGAAATTGTGATGTAATTGAAATTGTGATGTAATTAAAATTTGTATATGTATAGTGAGAGCTCAAATTTGTACTATTCAAAAATTGTAATAAATATTTGTTTGAATAAAATATTTATTTGAATTTAAATTATATGTTGTTTATTTTATTCAGAAAATATTTATCTAATTATGTGAAAAATAAAATAGCACATTAACAAATACATTTAAATGAATATATATATATATATATTTATTATCATCAAACAAAAAAAACTAGCATATTCAACAATCTCCATCTTTTGATGATAACAAGCATATATTTAAGATTTTGAATTTATTAAATGTATTTGATCATTCAATTTGCTCCCCCTATTTGAATGCTCCCTCTCTACGGAAAAGATCCCCCTTCATATATGGTTGAAAATAAATAAAAATATGCAAATGGATACTAATGCAAATAAATAAAATATTTGACCTTTATTTATCAAAACCTAACTTTTCTATCCCCTTTCGTAATCAGCAAAAGAGTAATCGTGTTAGAAAAATAGAGATAAAGGGATAGACATTAATACAACATTAATACTCAATCAGGTATAAATATTAAATTTCAATAAAAAATCAAACAAAAATCATAAATACTCTGTTTGATGCATATTGCACTTTAGAATGATATGGATGATGTCATCATATAAAATCATTTAGTTGTGTCTATTTGTGGTATATTCATATCAGGAATTTGAATATCTACTAACCATGCATAACTGTTAGGACTTTTAAATGAGATTAGTAGTATTCAAAAAATTTACTAAAAAGTGAATTCAAGTATCTTCTAACCACGCATTGCCGTGAGGACCTTTAAATGGGATTAGAATTAACTTATCTATTTAATCAATCAATTTTGATATGTGTTCCATACATGCATAACCGTTGGGACTTTTAAATGAGCTTGGAAGCACATAATCAAAAATTACAAGTAGTTTACCCATGCATAACCGTGAGGACTTTAAATGAGAGTGAATACTTTGGATGTTTTTATTGCTAAAAATAGAATAAAATGAAGAACGAATAATTTCCCATTTAAAATACCACATATTGACATACTATATTGGATTTTGATGAGTGATGGTCGATAGAAATATGATAGAAATAGAAATGGTCATGGAATTTTTACCAAAATAAAGTTTATATAACTTTTGTTTAAATTTCTTAAGAAATTTACTAAGTATACTGCCTCAAGTTATAATATATGATTAATATCAACACTCGTCACTTTTTCAATCACCGTTTATCTTTTCGATAATTAGTAAAGGGTCAGATTAGTTAATGTAGTCATTTAAAATCAAATCCAAAAATAATTATAAAATCAAATTTCCTAAAATGACTAATCTGAAATAATATCAACAAAAATGATTTTCTAGAAAGGATTTTATAAGAAAAATGTCTACCATTTTAAAATTATTTGAAACGAAAAATATGCAGATATTTTCTTTGAAAAACGATGCAGCATAAATCACGTTCCACTAGTAATTTTTCTATCAACTAGATTACCAGTGTAATTTGCATCTTAATTTCCCTCTGACTTAAGATTATCATTAATTGAATGTTATAGATCAGACTATGAAGTTGCAACAAATTTCCTTAAAATCCATTTTTCAGCTTTCAAATAAAATTTTCTTGAATTTGAATTGTAACCATGTAAACAAGCAAACACAAAATATAATGTCAAGTCAAATATATCCACATGTATCATGAGTAATCATCAGTCAATAAAACCCATCATTAATCCAAGCAAATCTGTATGAAATAGTTCAAAGATGATTGTCCAACATTTTGAATAAGTCAGAAAAATCAGCATTTATTTCTTTATCAATAACTAGCTGAATTAAATTATGGTGTAGATTATTACATTTAATAAATCGTTCAAGATGAATATACCGTTACTTGTTTTACATTTATCAATAATATTTCGTTGTTGCCCATTGTGATTCCGCCACCTTTATACTAGGCTAAAGAACTTTGATTTAATGCCCGTTGTGTGCCTGGAACATTCAGAATCCAGGTAACACTGTTGTTGTTCCTCAGCCTGCCACCACACCTACACGATAAAATATTTTTGTGACCTATTTATTTTTATAGGTCCATGGTTGTTAGTGGCATAAGTTTGTGGAGACCCAAAACTATTTATATGTTCCTTTCGACATCCAGATTTGTTTAACTTTAAGGGATTTTATATTCGTGCCTTTTGGAACCCAAATTGGTATGGTTTTCATGTGTTTGGGTATCACACTTTTCCCTTTAATAGTGTTTGTAGTTGTTTGTTCATATTTTGACACTTTTGCAAATCCAAGTGCATTCCTTTTATTCTCGAAGAGTTGATTTTTTAGGAGCATATTAAATGATTTATCTCTAGCGTGAAATTTCTGAGTAACCAACTCAAGTTTATTAACTTTGGATTTTAAAAGTTTATTTTCATTTATTAGCATCGAACAATAACTAATGGTACTATCTCTCTTTTCGAAATTCTTCATTTTCAAATCTATATTTTCGTTTTTAAGCTCTCTAATTTTATTCTCAATTTCTTGCATCTCAGTTTCTAAATTCAGTTTTTTCAAAATTCTTGATTTTTTCAATCTCCTTTTCAAACTCATGATTTAATTGAATAATTTAAGATTTACTCAAAATCACATTTTCTTTTTCAAGGGTTTTGAAATTTTCGTTGACTTCATTTAATTTCTTTTCAAAATTCGCACATTTAGAAATTTCCGATTTCTTAAGGCTATCCAACACTTTTTGCAAAATGTTGTCTTTACAAATCAACTCAGTTTTGTTTTTCTCCTTCATTAAAATTTCGTTTTCTAATTTTTGGAAGTTTTCATGTAAACAGGAAAATTCTTTTTCATGAGGCAAACACTTTTTACAGTGAGAAATTTTATTTTAAGCTCATTTTCCAAATCAATATTTTTTCGATGAAGTTTAGTTTGTTCCCTTTTCAAATTATTATTTTTCATCTCAAGAGTTTTATTATTTTCAATTAATTTTCGACATAAGAGAACTAAATCATTGAATGAAAAATCACCTATCTCATCGGCTATTAAATCTTCATCACAGCTGCCTTTTACCAATCCTATTTAGCATGTTTCTTTAACAGAGTTGAATTTTGAGGATTAGTCATCGTTGTTGACTTTTGCACCATATATTGCACCAAAAGTATTCCAGATTTCCTGTGCATTTTCACAATGAGAAATAAAGTTAAAATTATCTTAATTAATATGAGAATATAGTATACGCATAGCAGGGGCATTAATCGAAGTAATTTTCTCGTCTGTTATATCACACCCATCTTCAATAATATCCAAACATTTAACATTAACAGATTTTAAATTAATTTCCATTTCAAAAAATCTGTTCCATCAAAAATAGAAGGAATAATATTGGACCGACCCTTAGCAAAAGTATTATTAAAAGAAGCCATTTTAAAATTTTAATTTTTTAAGACAAAAATTGGTTTTTTGAAAATCAAATTTTAAAAACTAAAATTGACTTCTGTTCCTAGCTTTGATACCACTTGTTAGATCGATTTCACCCAAGAGGGGGGGGGGGTGAATATGGTGATACAATTAATTATAAAAATTATTGTAGAAGTATATAAAATAATTTCAACATAGATATAGCAGAATTGTAGCACAGATAATAGTAGAATAATAAAAGCAGAAAATACAGATTTACCCAGCTTCGACAAAACCCTGCCTACGTGCTACTCCCAAGGTTTATACTAGAAATTAAGTAGTCAGACGCTTACATACGTAAACTCACGACACCTGCTATCGACTAACCTAACTCTATGCTCAAAACCCTACCATAACTCAGCCACTAAGTTGCGAAATCTCGAACTACACTACCGTAGCTCGTCCCCTGGTCACACGATTAGAATTAACAACGTTTAAAAGAAAAATACATAATTTAAAAACAAATCCCTAAATTTAAAAACTAAAGCCCAAAGAAAATAAAGAAAGGACCGGCCCAAATATATTAAAGTGATAAAACAATTTGCTCTTCTCCTTTATAGCTATCGGTCGGTATCCTTTTGCTTGATAAAGATATGGCTGCCTCGTGCTCGTTCGTTTCTCTTTCAGATTGAGGGATTATAATTTGGAGCGTCGATTCTAATAAATTGTTGGTCATTCCATAATTTTCTTCAATGCTTCTTCAATTTAGCTTGTGGTCGCTTCTAATTATTCGAGTTCGAATCACTATTTTGAACTGGTATGTGAATTGCTTTTTTGATTTCGATTATGCTCGACTTTTGATTTGAGTTCCTAATTGATGCTATGCTCCGTGATATTGCTTGACTCAAATAGTTTTTACATGCCGATGATGACTGGGTTTTATAGGATTCGAATTCCTATATTTTCGTTCGTATAAATTCATTTGAATTCGTCAATAATATTGCTTGACCATTCGATGTTGCTTGGATGTCGATGATTTGTTTAGACTTATTTAATTTATACTTTTCGTTGCTTGATTATCACGGTTCGAATGCTTGGTCATCACGACTTTGAATTCTCCGTCGATGTTGATTTGTTTTGACTTCGACACTTATTTGATTTGAAACTTTTGTTCCATGATTTGTTCGAACTTGCTGTATAGCATTATTTTGAAACTGCTACCTGATGCTTGTGTATATGCTTATTGCATTCCTGTACTTCATGATGTCTGGTCTTGTTTCACTTCACTGTTCACAGTATTGCAGTTTGGTTTCAATGTTTAATCCGAGTTCTGTACATGTAATGCCTTCATGTTATATTGTATTGGATTGCTCATGTATACTTGATGTATGCATGTCGTGTGTGTGTGTGTGTGTGTGTGTGTGTGTGTGTGTATATATATATATATATATATATATATATATATATATATCTTGCTGAACTTATAGCATGCTCAGTTGCTTGACCATATGCATTTGTACTGTACTCTCTGTATATCAACTTGTTGAAGTCACTTGGAATTTATTTTTGAGGCTTTGTAATTGCAGTCATATATATATATGAACTAGTTGCTATGTTGCTTGATCGCTGGCCTTCATTGCACATGTATATGTTCAGATTCGCCGCAGTGTTGTTTTAGTTTGGTGATGATGCTTTGATCCTTTTGGTTTGTTGTTTCACTGGCATGTGTTAATGTTGTTGTACCACGAGCTAGTTTGCATACACACACACATGTCTGACCTTTTTAAGTCCATTTGCTATATCTGGTCTTGGATGATCTGATTCACTTCAGTCCTGAACTAGTTCATATTCATTTTGACTTGAGTCTAAATATAGTTATATTTTGATCCATTGATGATGATGTTTGGTTTTGGATTCTTTATTTCTGTGTTGCTGGCTTCATGTGTACATCACTAAAATTTTTGGTCGAGGCTTGTTTCATTAGCTTGACCATTTTCTTAAACTTACACCTGTGTTGAATCCAGCTTAAAGCTCGGGTTTGACCTGGTGCTCGTATCATGACTTCATTTGTATTGCACTTGAGTTGAACTCGACTATTAATTGGGTTTGACTTTATGTTCACCTGTCCTTGTAACTTTATCAAGTGTATATTGGTGTGCATGGCCTTGTGGCATGTACAGTGATACACTGTGCATGTCACAAGTTGTTCATGTATGATGAATTCAAATTTAAATGATGAAAAACAACCCAAATAACCGAGGCAAATAATATTTTCAAAGTATACATTTTTTTTTCATTGCAAAATATTTTATTTTCAATTTTACTACATTAATGTTTATTTTGCAGATTGCTCAGATGCTGGATTCAATCTGGCATAGAGTTAAAGATAAATACGAGTGAATGAGTGATATGTATGAGGTGCTAATGTAAATGATAAATTGTGATGTGATTGAAATTGTGATGTAATTGATATATATATATATATATATATATATATATGTATATATATATATATATATTGAGTGTAGGATCGATTTCATCCTAGAGGGAGGTAAATAGGGTAATACTATCAATTATAAAAATTTATTGCGGAAGTTTATATCAAATAATTTCAACACAGATCATAGTAGAATAATAGCAGCAGAATATAAAAAGAAAAAAATAAAACAAACAGATTTACCCAGCTTCGGCAAAACCCTACCTACGTGCTGCCCCAAGGTTTCTACTAGAAATTAAGCAATCAGACGCTTAGACATGTAAACTCGCGACACCTGCTATCAACTAACCTTAACTCTACGCTTAAAACCCTGCCACAACTCAGCCATTGAGTTGCGAATTCTCAAGCTATGCCAGGTAGTTTGTCCTCTAGTCACACGACTAGAAATTACAACTATTTAAAAGAAGAACTCAAATTTAAAAACAAATAAAACAATAAAGCCCTAATTTTAAACTAAAGCCTTTATATTATTAAAACAAAAACAGGGCCGACCTCCTTTTATATTATTCGGCCTGCTTTCTCCTTGTTTGTGAAAAATGGAAGCTCGTCGCTTCTTTCTCGTTCGATTCTCTCTGATGAAATTAGGGCTTGTGAAATTGAGGCTGTCGACTTCGATTTCTCGATTGAATGATGGTTTAGTGTCCCTTACTTTGTCAATCGATGATCTCTCAGCTTTGTACATGGCTACCCCAATTTTTGATCGAGTTCGACTCCTGACTTCGGTATGTAGTTTATGCTTTTTTCTTATTCTGATTTTCTTGCTTGAACTCGATCCCGATTCGAGTTGAATGATTATTCCTTTTTTTGCTTGAACTCGAATGATTCTGAAAGCTGATGATGATTGGATTTGAATAGGAATCGAATTCCTATATTCTCCTTCGAATTAATTTACTTGAATTCGTCTATTGATTTATCTCGGCTGTTGATATCCGTATGGATGCTAGTGATGATATCTGACTTGTTCCAATTCGTATATTTTGTTTACTTAGTTAACACGGCTTGATTTCTTTTGTGGCCACCACAACTTCGATTTCTGACTTGTTCGACTTCCTTGATTGACTTGCGGCTCTGACTTGATTTTTAATTGCACCTCTTATTTGTTATTTACAGTCCGGTGATAATATATTTTGTTTTATGCTTCAACTTGGTTTTTGACATCACCTAACTTCGGATTCTTTGTTTACTGCCCCTGGTCATTGCATATATTGTTTACAAATTGAGTTGTTTCGCTGATGCATCACTTGTTGTTTCCATTCACTTGAATTTAGTTCCATTCGTCTGGTTCAGTCTCGTAGCTCCTGCTGTTTGGCTTTTCAACCTGATGCTTGTAGTTGTTTGACTTGGTTAGTTTGCACTTCCCTGTCTTTGTTAACCATTCACGTGTGTTTGCTTGTAGTGTTGCAGTCTTTGACTTGTTGCATATATATCACTATACATGTTGTTTACTACATATATTTGTCATTATTCTTTCGAGTCAGCATTATGTCTTGATTGTATTGAGCTCTGTTCAATTTTGTATTTGTTGACTACGACCAGTTGATTTTGTGAAGTTTTTGTTATTGCCTCTGGTTTCACTACCGTGTTTTACCTCTAACTTGTTTATCTCATAGCACTTGCATCAGTTGATTTGTCTCGATTGTTTGGTTGTATCTCATTTGTGTACATGTTACATACTTACTTGGTTGTGTTCATTATTGTACATATATGCTTCCATGTTGCCTCGAGTATGTTTTGTTCACCACCGTTGCACTGATATTGCTTCTGGTCATTGCACTTGTACCAACATTTGAGGCAGTTTCATACAGTTGCTTTGTTGGTCTTGTAATTGTTTTCATATGTGTTATCACTTCAGTCTTGTCTTATCGAATTGTTTTTAAGTTTTGTAGCTCTGGCTTACTCATTGTATATGCATTCTATCGAATTTTGGTTTCACTTGTTGTTCATTGGTCTTCGAGACTATTCCTGTAGTGTCTGCATATAAATGGTCTTGTATATTGTTTGGTTGCCTCTAGTTTCACTACGCGCGCGCGCACACACACACACAGAATATATATATATATATATATATATATATATATATATATATATATATAGACACACATACACACACTATTTATATACATGTGTGATTATACATGTATACATGTATGTTGTATGTGTTTGTCTGGGTTTCTCTGCATTGTGTTTTGGTTATGCTTTCTTGATGTAGTTTTGGTTGACACTGAATTTTGATGTTGTTGCCATTTTAGTCGTTTTGACCATTTTATTGTACGTGTATTTTTGGACTGCATCTGTGTTGAATCCAGCTTTAAAGCCTGGGTTTGACCTTGTGCTCCTGTCGTGACTTTATTTCACTTGAGTTGAGCCCGGCTTTTGATTTGGGTTTGACCTTGTGCTCACCTATCCCTGTAATTTGATCAAGTGTATATTGGTGTGCACGGCCTTGTGGCATGTATAGTGATACACTGTGTATGTCACAAGTTGATTGTGTATAATGAATTCAAAAATTAAATGATGACGAACAACCCAAAAAACCGAGGCAAATAATATTTCCAAAATACATTTTATTTTGCACTGCAAAAATATTTTCTTTTCAATTTTACTACATCAGTGTTTATTTTGTAGATTGCTCAGATGCTGGATTCAATCTGGAATAGAGTTGAAGATAATACGAGTGAATGAGTGATATGTAGTGAGGACATTTGTAAATGAAAAATTATGATGTAATCAAAATTGTATTGTAATTGAAATTGTGTATGTATAGTGAGAGCTTAAATTTATACTATTCAAAATTGTAATAAAATATTTGTTTGAATAAAATATCTTTTTGAATTTAAACTCTGTGTTATTTATTTTATGCAGCAAATATTTATTTAATCTGTGAAAATAAAATGGTACATTAACAAATACACTTAAATGAATATATATATGTTTATTATCATCAAACAAAAATCATATACTCGCATATTCAACAGTGAGAGCCCAAATTTGTACCATTCAAAATTGTAATAAATAATTGTTTGAATGAAATATCTGTTTGAATTTAAATTATGTGTTATTTATTTTATTGAGCAAATATTTATTTAATTATGTGAAAAATAAAATAGTACATTAACAATACATTTAAATGAATATATATATATATATATATGTTTATTATCATCAAATAAAAATCATATACTAGCATATTCAACAATCTCCCTCTTTTGATGATAACAAACATATATTTAAGATTTTGAATTTATTAAATGTATTTGATCATTCAATTTGCTCCCCCTATTTGAATGCTCCCTCTCTACAACAAAGCCTCCCCTTCGTATATGCATGAAAATAAATAAAAATATGCAAATGGATATTGATGCAAATAAATAAAATATTTGACCTTTATTTGTCAAAATCTAACTTTTCTCTCCCCCTTTTGTATCTATATTTTATATATAAATGTATTTTATTATTAAGGTTTTATCATCAAAATCAATAACTAAGGTATCAACAATATTTATAAGGAAAAAATTGGAGATTAAACCACCAGACATTAAGGAACCCTTTGTTTATTTATATTACGTTCTCCATGGAAGTCATAGTGCGGGAAAGAATCCCATAATATTATTCAATTCATTTTCCATGGGTGCATTAAAAAGTCCCGTAACTTCTTTCGAGACCACATTTGATCCTTGGGATTTTGACTCATCTTCATCCAAATATCTTCCATATACCCTTGGAAACATTTTCCTTCATATAAGTCTTACATGTGTTAGAATTTGACATCGCCGTCTAAGAAATTCTCGAATTATGGGATGTTTAGAGAGTAGTTGTGCACTTAATCCCTCCTCATGAACCTCTAGCATCCCATGTCTTTTTACTTGTCATTGTTTATAACTATAAAAATTATTAAAACATCAATGAATAGTATAAACTTCCTATACTAACAAAATCCAAACTATATGGTTTCATTCTTGTGACTTGATAAAGATTTTTCTACTAACCATCACTACTTAAACCCATGGTCTGATATCAATTTCTAACACCCCGCTCCGACACTCTTTAGCCGGACTAGGGAGTGATATCCTCATAATATGGTGCTACATATTAGTGTCACAAGTTTGCAAGGAGAAATGCCAGAAGGTTAAATCATCTAGAGTAAATGATTTTAAGCGAAAGAAATATTCTACATTTATACTTGTAATACTAATTAATTTACATAAGGTCTTATCTCTGACTTCATACATATATACAACATGATTTATAATAGTAAACAAAAGCTAAGAAAATTCTTCACTTTCAGTTTTCCATAAAAGGTAACAAATTCAACATTAATTATCTGGACCTGAAATGTTTATGTGTAGCATCATGAGCAACACAGACCCAACAAGGAATATATCTAATCTAAATCTCAAGTCATATCACAAAATTTTCCTAGATGTTCAAACTATATTTTAAATTATATTAACGTATCAAACATATATTACTTAATTAAAATAGGTAAATTTTCTTCAAACATATTTGTCACTACTCATTCGACATATATAGATATCTTTTGTAAATTAAGAACATAACAAATTATTAAATCCATGTAAAAATAAATTTGACTACATATGGATCTAATCTGAACACGAACTAGGGAATTAGATCGTGGAAACTTTCATCACATCGCCGCTGGCATCCTAACATACAGTATGGATGTACTCTATCTCCTAACATACAATATGAAAATATAGTAATAGTGTACTATCCTAAATCTTTTTTCTTTTACCGCATTCATCAAAAACCATCATAAATCATAAGCATATATATAAGTTTTCTTCAAGATACTTTATAATCGTCAACCAATATAAATAACTGAAGCATCAATCGTATACATTTCGTTGGGGTAAAAAATATTATAAGAAAACGGTGTTTCTATAATACCAAAAGGGTTAAAATAGTGCAACATATAGATTAAACATATTATTAGTTGCACACTACTTCATGGAATGATTTGAAATTTTAAAATTTGATAGTTTTCCTCACCTTAACAATTATAGTTTGGGCATATGTTTAGCTTCTTCGCTTTTCCTAAGATCTGCATTATTTTCTTACTTTTTTTAGCCTTTAAATTTATGGAAATATGAAAACCAAATGGAATTATCAACCTATTTATAGCCTTTATTCAAGGATACTTTGTTCTTTTCAAATTGGGACACTTCCAGTCTTTATTCCATGCAAATATTAGGGAAATGACACTTGTCTACTTGTTTGTCACCTTAATAAGCATAGTGATCTTATAGACTTAAACATCATTAGTCGATGTATCACTCTTTTATTTTAAGTGTCATGCTTAATGCTACCTCATGATTTAATAAATAAGGAGTTATTACGAGCTTACACCAAATTAGCCTATGTGTCACTACCTCCTATAAATGCCATACTTAATGCCACATCACGCTTCAAGGTGATATTACAAGGTTAAACCTAATCGGCATATGTGTCACTACCTCATTTAAATGCCGCACTTAATGCCACATCATGCTTCAAGGTGATATTACAAGGTTACACTTAATTAGTCTTTCAAATCAGAAGAGTCTTTTGGTCTTCGTAATAGAGTTGTAACTTATTATTTCATCTTTCAAGCAATTATAATATCATTTCTTTTTGGATTTATGAATATAGAAAAAAATAAGTTGATCAGGTTCTTATATTCCACCCCTTTAAAAGAAGATTTCATCCTTGATATCTATACATTAAACAACTTTGGATAATCTTTAAACATTTTTGATCAAGTTCCTATGATGCCTCATTTTCGCCATGATCATTCCATTGAAATTTTACAAAGGGGATTTCTTTTTTTCGTAATTTATTGACTATCCTATCGAGAATTCAGATGGGTCGTTCGATGCATGAGGTACCCTACTTGACTTTGATGTTACTCAAATCAACCACATGCAATGGTCTAGAATATACATTTGTTGCGCTGATATGTGTAAAACATTATGAGTATATGATAATTTTTCCAGTAATGCAAGTCGATATGCACCTTTGCTTATCCTTTCAATGCTTTGAAATGGTCCTATAAATCTGGGTGATAATTTTGCCTTCTTCTTTCCAAATCACATTACACCTTTTATTGGAGAAATCTTCAAAAGAACCTGTTCCGCTAATTCAAATTCTAAATTTTCCTCCTCTGATATGCATAGCTCTTTTGTCTATATTCAGTAGCTTTTAGTCATTCTCATATGGTTTTGATTTTCTTTGTTGTTTCCATCACTAGATCTGTGATGAATAGTTTATTATCTCCTATCTGTGCCCAACAAATTGGTGAACGACATGGTCTTCCGTATAGGGCTTCAAATGAGGTCATACCAATACTTGTGTAGTAACTATTGTTATATGCAAATTCAATTAATTGTATATATGTTTCCCAAGTACTTTCAAATTCCATCACACAAGATCTTAGCATATCTTTTATTACCCAATTTATCCTTGCTGTTTGTCCATTTATTTGATGATGGAAGTACTCATGTTGGGCTTTGTATCCAGAGTCTTTAGAAATTTTTTCCAAAATCTAGACGTAAATTGTGAGTCTCCATCTGAAACAATTGTAACTAGGAATCCTTGCAATCTGACAATTTCTTTTAAGCAGATTCAATGTAGTTTGTCAATTTAGTATCCCATTCTATAGGGTGTAAAATGAGCTAACTTTGTTAAGCGATCCAACACTCCTCATATTGCATAATGTCCTTGGTTCAACATTAGGAGTCCAACAATAAAATCCACTGAAATTTGTTCCCATTTCCATTCTGCTATAGGAAGTAGATGAAATAGACCAAATGGTCGTTCTTACTCGGCCTTAATTTGTTGGCATGTGAGGCACCTTGAAACAAATCTGGCAGCATCCTTCTTCATACCATTCCACCTAAATTGATGCTTTAAATCCAATTACATCTTTATGCTTTCAGCATGTGTAGTGAGCTTTGATTGATGAGTCCCATTCAGATCTCATTCTTCAATTCTACTTGAATTGGTATGCAAAGTATATTTTAATATCTATATCCCCCGTCGTTTCCTACCATCCAGTCACCGGGTCTTGTCTTTTATTTTCATAAACCAATCCTTTAACTTCCTATTTTGTCCTTGGGCTTGTATAATTATACTAACTAAAGTAGGCTGAATGACCATACTACACATAAGGGGACTTCATTTCGCTATTTATTTGATTGATCATCTTAGGTCGAGCATTCATTTCTACTAAAATTTCCAAAGCTCTCCATTCCATGATCAACAAGTTAGCAATAATTTCATATGACTTTCGACTTCATGCATCTGCTACCACATTGTCTTTTTTGGGATGATAATATAATATGATGTCATAGTCCATCCAAAATTCCATCCATCTTCATTGTCTCGTATTAAGTTCATTTTGAAAGAATAAATACTTTAAACTCTTATGGTAAGAATAATTATTAAAATTTTCATCGTAAAGATAGTGTCTCCATATCTTTAATGCAATTGCTGCTGACTCGTAGTCATTAGTTAGATAATTTACTTAATGCTTCTTTAATTATCGATAGGCATAAGCAATAACTTTATCTTCTTACATCAATACACCTGGTAATCCCTGACCACATGCATCATAATATATTTTGTTTTGTTCTCCACTCCTTGGTGATGTTAGAACTGGTGCCTCGACTAACTTTCTTTTTAATGTTTGAAATGCCACCTCACATTTCTTATTCATACAAATTTTATGTCGAATTGTGTTAACTTAGTTAGTGGAGCTGCCAACTTTGAATTTTTTTGAATAAATCTTCTATAATAACCAGCTAGTCTAAGAAAACTTCAAATTTCCAATGGTGTTCTTGGAGGACTCCATTTTAAAACTGCTTCAACTTTTGATGGGTCACTCCTATTCCATCTTATGAAATAACATGCGAGAGAAATTTTAATCCATCTAACCAAAACTCACACGTACTTAACTTGGCATACATTTAGTGATCCTTTAATGTTTGTAGGGTTATATGCAAATATTTCTTATGCACTTCTCTTGATTTAGAGTAAATTAAGATATCATCAATAAATACTATAGCAAATTGATCAAGGTATGGATGGAACACACGATTCATAAGGTCTATGAAAACTTCTGGTGTGTTAGTTAGTCCAAAAGGCATGACCAAAAAATCTTAATGTCCATACTGTGTTTGGAAAGCTGTCTTTGGAATATCTTCTTTCTTTATCCTTAACTGGTGATAACTAGATCTCAAATTTATCTTTGAGAATAAGGTAGCTCCTTGGAGTTTATCAAATAGATCGTCAATCCGAGGTAACAGATGCTTATTCTTAATGGTAACCTTATTAAGTTTTTGATAGTCAATGCATAACCGTAGGGATTCGTTATGCTTCTTCACAAATAATATTGAATCTCTTTAAGGTGATTTACTTGGTCTAATAAATCCCTAATCCCCTAACTCTTATACTTGCTTCTTTATTTCTTGATTTTCTACTGGAGCCATATGATAAGTTGTTTTTGCTATTGGGTTTGTACCAGGGACCAATTCATTGCAAAAACCAATTTCTCATTTCAGTGGTAATCCTGGTATATCCCTAAACACTTCTTCAAATTTACCGACTACTTTGATTTGGTCTGGTTGTTGGCATGCATCTTTAGTGCCTACATGTGCTATTTATCTAGATATGAATGCATTTTCAAATTTATGACATGAATATATGAATGCCTCATGTCCTAAAATGGAAATGGTTATAGTCATGTCACGACAATCTAGTTTGGCATAATGTTTTTAAAGCCAATCCATTCCAAGAATGAGATCAAAATGAATCATTGGGAAAAGGAACAAATCTGCAAGCATTTCCTTATCTTCGATGTAAAGAGGACAATTCTTACATATGCTTGTAAGTTCAGTTTCTCCTTCTAATAAGTTATCTATTATTAGGGGATTTGTTAGTTACTGAATCGGTAATCCTAACTTAGTAGCAAATACTACAGATATTAAAGAATGTGTGGCACCCATATCAAATAAAACTTTAGCTTGAAAATAAATAATAAACAAGATTCCTTCCACACATGGTTGTTTAGAGAATACCGCATACACCACACAAATAAGAAATGCAGCCATCTTAGTGTTGCTAGAAACAGCTAGCAATTCCTCTTTCATGTCCCGTTTTCGAAACTCCTCCTTCATCCGGGGGATAGTAATTAAACTTTCAAGTGAAAATTCTTTAATTTTATATCTAAGATTATTTTTCAACTCTTTGCAATTCGAGGGTAATTTATCAATAAGTACTACAACTTGAAACGTTCGTCAATGGTTATACTTTCGAAGACAATCTCATGAGCTAATTTCTGGAGCTCATGAGACCGCGTCTCTACTGACCTATCGTCGGACATCCGAAATTTGAGGAAGCGGCTGACTATGCATTTCTTTGCTCTAGCTTCCTCTGTATACTTCTTCTTCAGCGCCTCCCAGATGTAACATCCCCCCACTTGTAGGCCTAAAACTAATGGTTACAGATGCTGCAGTCATCCATATTTATTAATCCTCGGTGACCAAATACGACGACATTAGATACATTGATACACATAAACACAAGAATATGAAAAATTTAAACAGCAAACAAATTCCATATTCCATTACAAAATATTAAAAATTGATTACATAATCCTAATTCGTGGACCACATTCAAATAATATATAATTATTACAAAATACGCCAAGTTCGACATATGTAGATGCCCCCTTGGTAGATCATAGTATAAAGATAAGAAAGAAAACAATTTGCCTATACAAACAAAACACACAGCGGAAATAAAAGAACTCTAATAATAATTTTGCCTCCTGCACATCCATAGAGGCTTTATTCGTCTAAAAGAAAACTTGGAAACCTTAACTCTCAACCTATTCAAAATCAATTGAGTACCCGAGAGTTTAAGGGGAAAACCAAAACTTCGAGTTAGACATAAAGCCTGGTATGAATAATAATTCACCATCTCAAACCATTTAGATATCTAGTGAGACCACGCCGCTTAGCGAAACGGGTTTTCCCCTCAGTGGTATCCTACAACATTTATAATACCATATAATGTGCTTTTGCATCCACAATGGTCAAACCATAGTAATTCAAAGCATTATGATATGAAAAACAAATAAATCGACTCTGGAATACCCATTCCCATTAATTCTGACTATCTGTCTCAATTATAGTTTCTAGGGTTACTATTAACCTATTACATGTTAAGGACTATCTGTCCAATTACTTAATTTTCATGGGATCACTAAGAACCTATTGGTACTCCGATACCTTATTTCTTATCTTAGTTTTCATGGGCTAACTAGGAACATAATGGCTAACTGCCAATATCTTAATCCAGATATAGTTTTCATGGGCTAGCCACAAACCTACTGGATCCTGCCAGTATCAAATCATAGTTTTCATGGGCTGATTATGAACCTATTGGCCCCTACCAATATCATACAATTTTCATGGGCTTACTGTAAACCTATTGGGCCCTGCCAATATCTTTAATTATGAATTTAACATACGTTAAGATATATTCACTACTAGGTCAACTTAACTGGTTATTCTGCCCTTTTCCCAAAACCAGTTATGGGTTAACAACAATGTGAGTAATATTTCCAAAATCTTTAATTATGCCATGGTTTTTCCTTTAAAAATGAGAATGAGTTATTTGTTTTAAAACCTTAAAACATCACATTCAAACCCTTGGATGACCTCCTTTTAAAGCATAGAAAATCTCTTTTCAAAACTCTAATTATTTACCTTTCGAAACCAATGATACCTTTCGAAGGTATCAAGAAAACATTCTTTGAAACATAGCTTCGAAATACATAAAGTACCCTTTCGAAAGCATTGGGTTTACTTTTTAAAAACATCATTTAGGTCAAAATGGTCGTGTACGAAAGTATCTCTTTCGAAACCAATAAAAATTAATTTTGGAAAAATTGATGGTGTCATAACTATCTTAGTCGAAAGCAAAGTCCTTTAAAATCAAAACTTCGAAGGATAGAGTCGAAACCCTCTTTCGACTCCATCATCTTTGAAACACTCAACCCCTTCGAAAGCGTTTAGGAAAAAGGCTTAGGTTAAAACCGAAGTAACCCCTTCAACAACAAAGATGACTTTAATGTTGTCGAAAGGGAAATTAGCGGCTTGGTCTCGATTTGGTCGAAACCAGTCCTTTCAAAAGCTCTTATTTAAGGAAAAAGTACCTCTTCGAAAGCCAGCTCCTTTTTATAGTACAACAACGTTCTTCAAAAGCCATTCATAAAACCTTTTCGAAAGCATGTGTTTCGACTTTGTCGAAAGCTTTTAGTAAAACAAGGCAAGGACTTTAACTTTTGAAAATAAAGCAGGGTTTCGACCCCATCGGAAGCTACCCTTTCAACATCGAGGCTTCCACCTTCCTTCAATCCACCGCATACCATCTAAGTGATATCTTGTGTATTGGTTTTGACTATAGTAGTTTTGAATGTGTTGCTTTTGACTAGGACGAGGCAGAGTCAATGGAGTCGAAAGGTACTTACTAGCAGAGGTGGAACACCCTTTTCTGATTAAAAGCTGAATTATAGCAACTGTTAGTAATTTCTTTTTAATAGCTTGCCTATTTGTAAAACCCATCTCCAAAATCATGTTTTACTTAACATAAAAATTTTCCATGGCATTTTAAAATCAGTAACCCACAGGCTTACCCCTTAAAAAATTGTCCACGATATTCTGTAAGGACTAATACTAAACATAGCAATCATCTGTAACAATACCTAACAACCATACTAGTCTAACTAACTAGCAACTATCTATATTAATCAAATATAGACATACCCTCAAAGCAGATCAGGATAAGTATCTCTAATCCTTTCCTCTGTCTCCCAAGTACCGTCCTTCTTGTTGTTGCTCCATTGAACTTTCACCAACCCGACTGTCTTGTTCCTTAATATTTTCTCACCTCTAGCTACAATCCAAACTGATTGTCTAATAAAATTCAAATAAGGCTCTACCACTAATTCATCCAATCCTGTCAGAGGAATAGTAGTCTGTGGATCATGCATATACCTGTAAAGATGGGACACATGAAATACCTTATGGGCACCTACCAAACTGCTCGGCGACTCTATTCTATATGCGAGCTTTCCAATCCTCTCTATAATCTGGAATGTACCCACATATTTTGGGGATAACCTCCCTCACTTTCCAAATCGTATCACACCCTTCATAGGTGATACCTTAATGAAAACCTCATCTCCAACTGAGAATTCTTGGTCCTTACGTCTCTTATCTATGTAACTCTTCTATCTTGATTGAGCTTCCTTCATCCTTCCTCGGATTAACTCAATCTTCTCTGATGCCTCTTTAACCAAATCTGGACCTAGGACTAATATGTCTCCAGTCTCCAAACAACATGCCAGTGATTTGAATGGTCCTCCATATCAAGCTTCAAACGATGCTATTCCTCTACTAGTCAGGTAAATATTATTCTAGGAAAACTCAACTAAATGTAGGCGATCCTCCCAAGATTTACCATAGTCTAATACACAAGCTCTCAGTAGATCCTCAAGTACTTTTTTGACTCTCTTTGTCCACCCATCTGTCTGAGGGTGATACGCAATACTCATATTAGGCTTGGTACCGATCACTTCATGTAGACTCTTCTAGAATTCGCTAGCGAATAATGCATCTCTATCACTGACTATACTACTAGGAACTCCATGCAGTCTAACTATTTTCTTCAGGAACAACTTAGGTAACACAAGTGCCATTTTGGTTGTTAAAAAAAATGAAATGGGCACTCTTGGTCAATTTGTCCACTATAACCCATATACTTTCGTTACCTTTATTTGACCTTGGCAACCCGTCTATAAAATCCATAGATATCGAATCCCACTTTCAAACTGGAATCTTTAAAGGTTGAAGTATCCCACCTATTTTATGATGTTTAGCTTTCAATTATTGACAGTTTTCACACCACCTAACCCACAAGCCAACATCCCTCTTCATGCCTCCCCAATAGAAGCACCTCTTCATATCCTGATATACCTTGGTTTCCCCAGGATGAATCGTAAACTTGGATAGATGACATTATCCAAGAACTTCTTTCCTCAAGTCCTTTACATTCGGAACACATAACCATCCCTTATTTTTAAGCATCCTTTTTGGTCATGGCTAAAATCCTTTAGATCATCGATCAAAGTTCTAAGCTCAAGCCTTTCGATCCTTTCAGCTAATACTAGATCCTCCTTCTCCTTAGAAGCAATTTTCTCAATCAATACTGGTCGAACTTCTAAATAAGACAACCTGGTGGTACTCTGGCTAAAACCAACAGTCGATATTAACTGCACATCACAATCGACTAAAGCTTCTAAATACTTCCACTCCGCCAACACAGCTAACACCACATTTTGATGTTTCCTACTAGGAGCATCAACCTCCTTATTACCTTTTCCTGGTGTATATTCAATATCAAAATCATATGCAACCATAAACCCTAGTCACCTATGTTGTCTCATATTCTATTCCTTCTGAGAAAATAAATACCGCAAGGACTTATGATCGATATATAACTCAAATCTCTCCCCTAAGAGATAATGTCTCTAAATCTTCAATGCGAAGATCACAGTTGCCAACTCCAAATCATGAGTAGGATATATAACCTCATGTGGTCTAAGCTGCCGAGATGCATAGGAAATGACTTTACCACTCTGCATCAACACCGCTCTTAATCCAGTTCCACATGCATCAGTATACACCACCAATCCTTGGTTCCCGTCTGGAACTACTAACATGGGTTCATTGGTCAAAAAATGCTTTAACCTAAAGGATGCCTCCTCACATTTGTCGGACCTAACAAATCTCACTTCCTTCCTGGTTAGCTTGGTTAAGGGTGCTGCAATCCATGAGAAATCCTTATTAAATCTCCGGTAGTAGCCAGCAAGTCCAAGAAAACTCCTGATCTCAGTCACCATCCCTGGTCCCTTCCAATTATTCACAGCTCCAATCTTATCCGGATCGACTGATAAACCTTTTCCTGAAACCACATGACCAAGAAATTTATCTCTTTTTTCTAGAAATGACACCAGGTAAATTTCGCCTTTAGCTGATTCTACCTTAGCGTTTCAAGTACTACTCTAAGATGAACTTCATGCTCTCTTTCATCCTTAGAGTATACTAGAATGTCATATATATATAAATTAGTACAAATCTATCCAAATACTCTCGAAAAACTAGGTTCATCAAATCTGCAAAGAAAGGAGGTGCATTTGTCAATCCAAATGGCATCACCAACCGTTCATGTGAACCATATCTAGTCCGAAATACTGTCAAAGGAATATTGTCCTCCTCCACTCTTAACTGATGGAAACCGATCGCCAAGTCCTACTGGGAAAACACTCTGGCTTCGCTCAACTGATTCAAACAGATCATCTATTCCTAGCAAAGGATAGTTATTCTTAATTGTCCTTTCGTTTAACTTATGATAGTCGATGCATATCCTTAACGACCCGTTTTGTTTCTTTACAAATGCCGCGACCGCTCCCCAAGGCGAACTGCTTGGTCTAATAAAATTCTTTCCACCTAGATCCACCAGCTGCACCTTCAATTCCCTCATCTTAGTTGGTGTCATCCTGCTAAGTGGTCTACTTATAGGCTCAGCTCCTGGATCAAGATCTGTTCTAAGCTCAACACCTCTTTTCGAGGGTAGTCCAGTGACTCGCTTAAAGACATCTGCAAACTCCCTTGCGATCTAACTTAACTCACTTCCTACCTCCATGGCATTAAGCACAGCACTAATACTCCAATCAGTATTCTCTACTGAGAATATCACTCGGTTATGACTATCAGGGTGTCTAAGTGATATTTCACTATCCTGCAAAATATTCTAACCTCATACTTATTCAACCAATCCATACCCAAAATGATCCCAAAATCTATGAAATCAATAACATACAAACTGCATGCAAATTTACGACCCAATAAATCAAATTCTAATTGGTCACGTCACAACCCTAGTGTTTCATACTCTCTTATTGGATTCGCAACCAATAAAGAAGTAACAAGGTAGGTGGGTTCTAATCATAATCTATCAACCAAACACTGAAATATAAATGAATATGATGCGCCGGTATCAAAAAGTACTCTAACTGAAATACTCTAAATCAAAAGCATATCTTCCATCACAGTGTTTCCCTTATTTGCTGCAGTAGGCCTAGTTGGTCCTATAGCAAAAACTTTTCCTTCGTCCTCTCTAACTTTCTCTGGACACTAATTCTTGTAATGCCCAACTTGATCATAGTTGAAGCATTTCACATTCTTCTTAACTATAGTTTTCTTCCCATTCCCTAATCGGCAATCATTAGCAAAGTGACCCTTCTTGTCACACTTATAGCAAACTACCTCAACCTTTGACTTCTTAGCAGTATCTCCCTTTTAGGCACCCTTCTTTTTAAAGAACTTCCTCTTCTTCCCTTGAGAACCTTGGGTTTCCATTGACTTCTCTTTAGCTAAATCAGCAAGTAACTCCTCATGGTGAATGTCCATACACTATATTACAATGATCACGGACATGTGTCATGGTCATTCTAGCAAACTAGGGCCTCAATCCCCGAATGAAGTTCTCATTACTTTTGATATTTGTATTTATAATAGCATATCCATATCGAGACTGCTCTCAAACTTGGTAGCATTGTGATAACCCGGATTTTTCGATATCCGATAATTGAGTAATTAACTAGTCTTTACTATTGAGATACTGATTTTTATTAGTTGAATAAATAAAATTTTGATATCTGGATATATATAAATGGATTTGAGACTATAATAAAAATTGAACTATAAATATCTAAAAATGATAAATTTTATAGTGACTTAATATATCATATAAATAGATATATTCAAACTTTATAGTGTTAAATTTTTTAATGTGTTCATTTACAAGTATATAAATATGTGTGCGTATATAGAAAGCATTAATTTGAATTCAATGTATTAAATTTTCAAAAAAAATTTAAAGTCAAATTCTATATTTTAAAGATACTAAAGATAAATCTTTACTAATTAAAGTATAATAGCTTAAGTTTAAAATAGGATGATATTTTTTATAAGTTGTAGGTATTAAACAATAATATGAAAACATATAAAAATATAAATACATGTAAATTATCAAATAAGAAAAATATTGAAATACATACATTGACATATGTAAAATAATAAAAAAATGTATTAAACAAGTGTAAGTATTTTAAAAATGCAACTTAACATTTGTAAGTAAAATTGAACTTGCAATTTACAAGTGTATACAAATTAAACAAGTGTCATAATTTGTTTACTTTATTTTTAAAAAAAATCATTAAGACAAGGCTATATACTTATACTTTCTTCTTCTCAATCCTTTCCTATCTTCATTTCAAATTTAAGAAATCAGTAGCCTGAAAACAATATACAAACCAGAGACAAATTCAAACAGCAAAATTCATTTCAATTTAAAAGCAAGACAAATTCCATTTTTCAAAATCAAGTTTTCAGATTTCAAAACTTCTCAGGCTTCTCTATTCATACTTAGGCGAGTAAACTAAAGCTTAAAACAGTTAGAAACTTGGTGCATGTAGTAAATTCTTGAAGAAAATTTGTGATGAATGTTTGCATAAATGTTTGCATGATTATTTTAAGGTGAATACATGTATATATGAATACAATAATTGTGTGCATGTCTATACATCAGTACATCTTCTCTGTTCTTCAATTACAGGCTTCTAATATGTTCAAAATCAAGTTGCAATTTCCCTAATCTTTTTCAGGCTTAGATATATAAACAAATTATGCTTATAACAACAAGAGCTAAGTTTTAAAAATATTTTTAAATAGGAATTGAATATAGTTTTAACTAGAATATAAATATTACAGTGAAACTTAAAAATGTCAAAATTTTGACTTGAATAATTGGTGGGTTCATGAATATAATCGCTTTAAGCTTCGAAAACCATGATTTTTTAGAGAGAGAATCATGATTTTTAGTGTTGTAATTCAAGAGTTATCGAGAGTTGAATGTATTTTGGGTTTCGAGCAATTTCTTATAATCGGGAAATTTTGGGGTCGCGTGTTCATGAATGAAGCAAGCCGGAGGTAGGCGATGTCGGAAAAAATGGTCAATGGATTTTTAGACTATAGTGGCGGCGAGGCATCGATGAAGTAGGGTTTAAGACAAGTTTTGAACGAGATTGGGAAATATACTACTGCGACAACGACAGGGCATTGGAGGAGACCGGTCATGGGGGATAATAGAGAGGGGACTCGGGTGTAGCTCCAGGCATGATGATGTGATCTCCGGTGATCGGAATTGGGTGGCGCCGGGAGGAATAGGTGATCGGGTTTTTTCCTGATGGGTTCGGGTGTGTTTGATTTTGTTTCAGGTGATCATCGTGAATTCTGGAGGGTCATATAGGCCGAGATGATGAAGGGAGACTTGGTGGAGCCGTCGATGTTGGTCAGAGTTGCTCCGATAGTCGGTGCATGTGCACGAGAATCGTTGGTGTATTAGTAGGTTAGGGGTGTTGTTGAATCTGGAAAGAAGACGGTATCCTGGGTTTGATCTCGAGGTGGTGGAGTTGGAACTCGAGTGTGTTCAGGTTGTAAGCATGTATGTTTCTAGGAATAGTTTAACTCTGAAAAAAAAATGAATTGGGTTTAGCTTGGGGAAGAATATGGATTGGTCGGGTTTTGTTTGAATTGACTCGGGTTGTTTTGTTTGTTAATGGATTTCAAATGTGGAAGTAAATTTTGATCTTAAAATATAAAGTATGAACATGTTTCAAAGATTTTAAATGTTAAAATTTAATGTTTAGAAATTGATTTGTTTAAAGTGATTATATGTTAGACTAATTTTGTAATTGATTCCTAAGTGTTTTAAATATAATAAGGTGATGTAATGAAGAAGTAAGTAAGGTAAGTAGTAAAAGGATAAATTACTTAATGTGATTAATTTATTAATAAGGAAAATTACCTAGTGTAATTAATTAAGGGATCATTTATTTATGTAAGTAACTAAAGGTTAATCAATTGATATAAGTAATTAAAGACTAATTACTTAAAGTTAGTTACTCGATGAGATTAATTAAAAGATAATTGATTAATTTATGGATGATTTCTTAATAGAATCAATAAAAGGTTAATTAATTTACGATTTAAGATTGATTTATTAATGTGATTAATTAATTAAGGCAAATAATTTAAAAGATGATTAATTTATTTACTTAATGAAATTAATTAATGATAATTACTTAATGAAGGTAATTAAAGAATAATTACTTAAAGTCATTAATTAAGAAGGGCAGTTAATGGGTAATTACTAAATGTGATTTATTTAATGATAATTACTTAATGGAAGTAATTAAGGATTAATTACTTTGTGTAATTAGTTAAAGGATTGATTAATTAAGGAAATTAATTAAAGGGTTAGTTAATTAATGAATGTGATTAATCAAAGGATAATTAATTAATGTAGGTGATTATAGAATAATCATTTAGAGTAATTAATTAAGGATCAATGTAATAAATTATTGTTAATTAATGTGAGTAATTAAAGGTTAATTAATGTGAATGGTAGAAGATTAATTTGTGTAATTAATTAAAGGCTAATTACTTAATGTAATTAAGATGATAATTAAAGGATGAATAATTAATAGGTTTATAATTAATTAATGTTGAGAGAGTAGGATTTAAAGATGATTGAAGTAATTAATTTAATTTATTTAAATTAATTAGAATGGTGTAACTAATTAATCTTGCTTATGGATAATTGAATGATATTGAATGCCTTGGATTATTTGTTATCCCTGGTATGTGATTGTGATGCTATGTGATATGATGTTTGGAATATGGATTATCTATCTGTAATGGAATCGCTATGTGAATGTGTTACTCTGAATATGAATTGAATTGTTTTCACTTAAACAACTTGGACTAATATTAACATTGGATTCGAAGAGACCGGGGTCGGATATCAGTAAATACCCAAAACCACTTCGATTTGAAATCTACAATGATTCTTTATAGATTTGATATGTGCAATCAATAGGCTGGAATGGAATAATTTAAGTAAACTGGACCAGAAACTAAGTAGGGGTACTTAGTGATTGTTTGTGAAATAAGTGTTGGCTATAACAAGTTAAGAACTCGTATGTTTCAAATAAGTTTTATAACTTGGTATTTCAAATTGTATGGGTTTACTCACGCTGGCTTCCAGCTTGACCCGGGTGTTACTTCGATGTAATGCTCGGGTCAGACCGAATATTACAGATTTTTAGGTGAAGACGTTCTGGAGCCCAGGAGGCGAGCATGATGGCTGGAACGTATGGAGTTTACCGCTGTGTATTTGAGTTTGATTTGATTGTAGTCAAGGACATGTTGATACAGCTGTCCAATTATTTGTAAATGGTTGTAAACTCTGATGTGTTATTATAAATTGACGATTACAGCTTTCTTTATATAAATTTTATTATTTGATATTATATTTAATCCATTGCGAATGTGATATGCTGTTGTTTCCTGTTCTTCTTCTACATTCTTCTTCTTTTCTCTAACCGTCTGAAATTTTCGGCGTTCGATTGTTCGCCACTTCTACCATGGACATATTAGTGTCGAATTTTTGGGGCCGTTACATTTTGGTATCAGAGCAGAAGGTTAAGCGAGAACCTTGGCTCTGGTGGGTTACTCATTGAGGATAGGGTCATTAATACCCTAGAAGGAGTTAAGCGTATTATATATATGAGGGCGTATTTGTTATTTTCTTATATAATGATTTTAAAAATGGTTTTAAAAAATGATTTTTATATAAGTTTATCTTTTTATATATAAAGAAATACGTTTTCTAATTATTAAATATATTAAAGAAATTGGTTGTTGATTATTGGAATTAAAGTAATAATAAAATTAAGTGGTAACAGAAATACAACCAAATGGGAATTGGATAATATGAACTATACAATAAGATAAGCTAGAAATGGATTCAAACTAGAAAATAAAATCCTGAAATTTGTAAGAAAGTTTTCAGGATGCTGAATTAAGTTACTCTGACTTTATTTTCAAATAAATTATGAGAAAATATATAGTAAATTGGTTTCCAGCTAGGATAACCTTGGTTATTATCCTAAAATGTTTGTTATATCTTGAAAATGGAATGTTTGTTAATGATTAAGCAGAATGAAATGTTACAAGGAGGAAATAATGACTAATAAATTGGAAATGAAGATAATTTAAATTGTGAAGTTTTAAATTTAAGCCCAGAAAATTTGGAATTTGTTTTAAAGTGTTAAAAGAAATAATAAATAGTATTATTTATAATGTATTTGAATGTAAGATCCTACAAGAGTTGTTTGAAAATTTCAAAGAAATTTGTTTTGAATTAGAACCAAAGTGGTTTTAAATTTAAAGTATAACGTGGTGTGCAAAGGATGTATATGTATATACATAATATCAAAGATGTTTGAAATAAACTCTAAGTGTTGAGTTTTAAATTTTTCCTTGGAATGTGATGTGAAAACCTAAAGTGATAAGTTTTTGAACTTATAAGTGGGAAAATTATTAATAAGAAGTTTAAAATTTGAAAACTGAGAATTGGATTATTTTAAATGAATTAAGAAATGGATTGGTGTAATATACATTCATTACTAAAATAAAATAGAAATAAGATTTGAACTTATGAAAAGGGAATCACTTTGAATTTAAGATTCGAATGTTAAAAAAATGAACTTGCAAACTAAAATTGTTTAAGAATTGGTTTTGAAGTTAAAATTGGGTAATAACTTGAATTTTGAAGATTAAAAAGTTTTGAACTCTTATTTGAATCTTGAAATAAATTTTTTTTTTGAGAAAAATGTGTGATCCTCTACGCATAGAGGAGAGCACACATGTGAATATATATATATATATATATATATATATATCATGAACATAAGGAGCTGGGAACATGCCTGACAGGTAACAAAAACAAAAATACATATGACAAAATCACAGGTACTCCTAAGGTATGTTCCGAAAAGGCCACCACCCATCACACCTCAATATCAAGCTCCGACATGGCCACCACCTGATATTAAGTTGTTAGAAGTACCAAAAAGACTAAAGAATAAAACAAAGCACCGAGTAACGATCCAAACTAATAAGAAATCTCCAAAAGACTGAATCAGAAGAAGTGAATATGCATCTGATCTGAAGAGGATCTGCTGAATATAGAGACCACTCTGAAGGCTTGCAAGAAGTCCTGAAATAAGTAAAGTAAAGGTAATTTAAAATGGAATTTTGAAATTTGGACTCAAAATTAATTGTTTAAAAACGTAGGTTGTTAAATTAAAATAAAAGTTGGTTTGATTTAAAGGATTAAATCAACATTTAAAAATTTAACTCGAATTTGTGAAATTCGAGATGGTTTTAAGTTGGGATTTGGATTGAATTAGTTCAAATAGAATTTGATTTGAATTAATTGGAATTGTGATTGAAGATGGATAAGTATAAATTTCAAATGGAAATTTGAATTGAATTTGATTTGAAGTGAAACTGAAGTTGAATGAGTTCAAATTCAAATGGGAAATTGATTTGAATTTGAAATAGAAATTGAAGTTAATTCAAATTGGATTGAAATTGAATCAATTTAAATGGCATTGTAAATTTAAATTGAAGTGATTGAAATGAGAAATTGGGAAATGGAACCAGTTTGACTCTGAAACTATTTTCAAATAAATTATTTTAATATAACTGTTTTTAAATCTATTTTCGAAGCTATTTATTATACAACCTTTCCTTTTAAAACCCAAACTATCTTATATTTATTTTATAAATGTTTTGTAACTAATTACTATTTTACATCTGTTTTATAAACTGATTACTATTTTACAACTATTTTGCAACTAACTATTCTACAACTATTTGACCATTTTACAACTATTTTATAATTACTGAACTATTGTACTGCTATTTACAACTAATGATTACTTTACAACTACTTATCTATTTTAAACTTTTTAAGCATGTTTTCTAAATTTAAGCTGGAAAGAGGGCAAACTGTTTATGATTAATTACCTATTGAGATAAAAATTGAAGTGATAATCTAAATGGGGATTGAAGCAACTGTGAATAAGTAAATAGAATCATAAATGAATGTGAATAGAAAGGGAATTGATTTAGCTAATAATCAATGAGGATAAATTATGTAAGATGTACGTACGTTATTCTATTCGCATAACAATTTGATCTAGATTCGAGCATAGAATTTCGAGATAGTATATCGATCCGAGTTGGGATTTTCACTCGATTTTCGATGACGAACCTGGATTTGGATTTTTGATTGATTTTGAAAATTCTCTATCATATTTAGGGCTATGCAAGGAGAATGACGGTTTCTAATCAAGAAATCAGATCTGAGTCCGCACTAGGAAGTCAGATGGATGATACTAGATCGGAAGTGAAATTGTGTAATTGAGTGAGCGATCAGATTTGATATTGCGTAGGATGGTATATGTACATTACAAGTGCTTAAATGAAATAGATATTGAAATTTTGAAAGAAATGAAAATGATTTTTGAAATATATTTTGAGAAATATACATGAATAAAGGTGAAAGTTGGATATCTTATGAAATTCACTTTATGAAAAGTAAGTGATATGGTAAGTAACTTTGTAAAAAAATCAAAATTTGATGTTGATTGGCATAGTAAAGTTATATATATATATATATATATATATATATATATTTGTTATATATGATAAGCTTCCCCTATGTTGAATCTAGAACCATAAGAAAGGGTTTATGAAAATATTTGAAGTATAAAAGGGGAATCTATATAAGTGATCCAAAGATTATTTTCAAGTTGGAAAGGATAAGTTGTGTGTGTATATATATATATATATCTATATATATAAATGGTTTTATGAGATTGATTTTGGGAAAAAGGTTTTGGAACCTATGGATTTGGAAAAGGCTTTTGATTTTTAGGAAAATCAATTTTTAAGAATTTGAAAAGCCAAGTTTGGAAATATCGATTTGGGATATCGATTTTGTGTAAAGGAGATTTTAATGTAAATCATAAAGGGTATGATTTGGAGGATATTATAAGTATATAGTATAAAATGTTTTTGAGATTGGCTCTGGGGAAAAAGGCGCTTCCATTGAAATGAACTTCATAGGAGATCCACCGGGTGGTTCTGCCTTGAGTCCTAAGGGGAGGCTCTAAATTGAATCCTGAGAGGAAGTCCGGACAAACTGAAGTTCCTAAGGATTTTGTGTCGTGGGTAGCGAAAGTCGAGGGTGCCGATGCCTACTGAGACATTTGGCTTATGATGTGACGACAGTGTAACTCGATGTCACTACGATCCACTGTAGAGCATAGTGGAAGTCGTGTATGCTATGAGAACCAACGGTATACGTTTGATTTTGCTGTGATGGCAACGTAACATCGGTAGGCTGTGATCTATGGAGACATAGCGAAAGTCGAGAGGCTGTGAGAGCCTAAGGCTACATTAGGACTTGACTGATGTAGTCTGCGACCTATGTGGGAGTGGTAAAGTTTCATTTGGCAGCAAAAATCGAGGGCGCTGATGCCTATAGTTACATGGATTTTTGCCGTGATGGTGACGTAACCCGAGATGTAGCTGCAATATGTGGCAGGTTCCATGGCGTAATCGAGGGGCGCGGAGTGCCTACAGTTATTTATGGATTTTGCCAAGATGGCAACGTAACCATCGGGTTAACTGCGACCATGGAAGGGGTGATGATTTCCAAAGCATTCTCACCAAAGACGTTTCCTCTATTTTCAAAAATGTTTCCTATATTTTCAACAAAATGTTTTCCCAAGTATTTCCACTGGATGTTGAAAATGGGTTTACCAAGTACTTATAGATTTTCAGTCCTACGCTTGATCAACGTATGAATGAATTTTTGTGAGAACAAGGATGGACTTGTTGAGACATCGAGTTATAAAAAGTATTTTATAAAGCTATTTTGGCAACATTATATAGATTTTAAAGTGTTCTAAAAATTCTTAATTAAAGAGTTTTTAGTTAAAATGTTCAAAGAGTAAATTTATCTGATAATAAGTATTAAATAAAATTCTGGCTTCGTTCCTTTTGGAGGACGAAAAGATTCTAAGGGAGGAGGAATGTGATAACCTGGATTTCTAGATAATTGATAATTGGGTAATTAACTGGTCTTTACTATTGAAATACTGATTTTTATTAGTTGAAAAAATAAAATTATGATATCTGGATATATATAAATGGATTTGAAACTATAATAAAAATTGAACTATAAATATCTGAAAATGATAAATTTTATAGTGAATTAATATATCATATAAAATAGATATATTCAAACTTTATAGTGTTAAAATTTTTAAGTGTGTTCATTTACAAGTATATAAATGTGTGTGTGTGTATATAAAGCATTAATTTGAATTCAATGTATTATATTTTCAAAAGACATTTAAAGTTAAATTCTATATTTTAAAGATACTAAAGATAAATCTTTATGAATTAAAGTATAATAGCTTAATGAAGGTAATTAAAGAATAATTACTTAATGTCATTAATTAAGGAGGGTAATTAATGGGTAATTACTAAATGTGATTTATTTAATGATAATTTCTTAACAGATGTAATTAAGGATTAATAGTGTAATTAGTTAAAAATTGATTAATTAAGGAAATTAATTAAAGGGTTAGATAATTAATGATTGTGATTAATTAAAGGATAATTAATCAGTGTAAGTGATTGTAGAATAATTAATTAGAGTAATTAATTAAGGATCAATGTAATAAATTATTGTTAATTAATGAGAGTAATTAAAGGTTAATTAATGTGAATGGTTGAAGGTTAATTTGTGTAATTAATTAAAGGCAAATTACTTAATGTAATTAAGATGATAATTAAAGGATGAATAATTAATTGTTTTGTAATTAATTAATGTTGAGCGGGCAGGATTTAAAGATGATTGAAGTAATTAATTTAATTTATTTAAATTAATTAGAAATGGCGTGACTAATTAATCTTGCTTATGGATAATTGAATGATATTTAATGCCTTGGATTATTTGTTATCCCTGGTATGTGATTGTGATGCTATGTGATATGATCTTTGGAATATGGATTATCTATCTGTAATGGAATCACTATGTGAATATGTTACTTTGACTATGAATTGAATTGTTTTCACTTAAACAACTTGGATTAATATTAACATTGGATTCGAAGAGACCGGGGTCAGATATCAGTAAATACCCAAAACCACTTCGATTTGAAATCTACAATGATTCTTTATAGATTTGATATATGCAATCAATATGCTGGAATGGAAAAATTTAAGTAAACTGGACCATTGAAACTAAGTAAGGGTGCTTAGGGATTGTTTGTGAAATAAGTGTTGGCTATAACAAGTTAAGAACTCGTAGTGGAGTACGAGTTACCCCGGGTTTCAAACAAGTTTCCATTAAATTTATTTGAAATACTAAGTTATAAAACTTATTTGAAACCTGAGGAAATTACGGGTTTGTGAATTGTATGAGTTTCCTTTAAAGTTTCGTAAATCTATACTCTGATACCAACTTGTAATATTCCCCTACTTGGAGGTCCAAAACTAACAGCTACGGATGTTGCAGTCATCCATAGTTATTCATCCTCGACGACCAAATATGGCGCCATTAGATACATTGATACAAAGAAACATTATAATATGGAAAAAATTTAAGCAGAAAAAAAATTCCACATTCCATTTCAAAATATTCCAAATTGATTACATAATCCCAATTCGTAGACCACATTCAATTAACATATATTTATTACAAAATACGCCAAGAGCGACATATGAAGATGCCCCTTGGTAGATTAGAGTATATACATAGGCAAGAAAACAATTTTCCTTTACAAACAAAATACACAGCGGAAATAAAAGAACTATAATAACAATCTTGTGTCCTGCACGTCGTTGGAAGCTTTATTCATCTAAAAGAACACTTGGAAACCTTAACACTTAACCTAATAAAAATCAATTGAGTACCCGAGAGTTTAAGGGGAAACAAAACTTTGAGTCAGACATAAAGCCTGCTATAAATAGTAATTTACCATCTTAAACCATTTAGATATCTAGTGAGACCATGCCACTTAGCGGAACGGCTCTAGTATCCTAAAATATTTATAAAACCATAAACTCTGCTCCTACATCCACAATAGTTAAAACATAGTATTTCAAAACATTATGATGATATGCAAACAAATAAATCAATTCTGGATTACCCATCCCCATTCATTTTGTTATAGTATCTAGGCTTACTATTGACCGGTTACATGATAAGGACTATCTGTCCAATTACTTAGTTTTCATGGAATCACTAAGACCCTATTGGTAACTCCAATATCCTATTTCTTATCCAAGTTTTCATGGGATAACTAGGAACCTATTGGCTGATTGCCAATATTTTAGTCAGGGTATAGTTTTCATGGGCTAACTACAAACCTACTGGCCCCTACCAATATCACATCATAGTTTTCATGGACTGACTGTGAACCTATTGGCCCCGGCCAATATCATATAGTTTTCATAGGCTTACTGTAAACCAATTAACCCCTGCCAATATCTTTAATTATGAATTTAACATCTGTTAAGTTATATTCACTACTGGTCAACCTAACTGGTTATTCTGCCCTTTTCCTAAAATACAGTTATGGGTTAATAACAATGTGAATGATATTACCAAAATCTTTAATTATGTCATGGTTTTCCCTTTAAAAATGAGAATGGGTTATTTGTTTTAAAACCTTGAAACATCATCTTCGAAACCCCTGGATGACCTCCTTCGAAAGCATAGAAAATATTTTTTTCAAACCTCTAAGTATTTATCTTTCAAAACCAATGACACCTTTCGAAGGTATCAAGAAAACATTCTTTAAAATATAGCTTCGAAACACATAAAATACCCTTTTGAAAGCATGGGTTTACTCTTTAAAAACATCATTTGGGTCAAAATGATTATATACAAAAGTATCTCTTTTGAAACTAATAAAAATTAATTTAGGAAAAAGTTAATGGTGTTGGAACCATCTTAGTCGAAAGAAAAGCCCTTTAAAATCAAAACTTCGGAGGACGGATTAGAAACACCCTTTCGACTCCATCATCTTTGAAACCCTCAACCCCTTTGAAAGCGTTCAAGAAAAAAGCTTAGTTAAAACAAAAGTAACCCCTTCGAAAACAAAGATGACTTCAGTACAGTCAAAAGGGAAATTAGAGGCTTGGTTTCGTCTTGGTCGAAACAAGTCCTTTCGAAAGATCTTATTTCAGGAAAAAGTAACCCTTTGAAAGCTAGGTCCTTTTTATAATACAGCAAACTTCTTCGAAAGCCCTTCGTAAAACCTTTTCGAAAGCATGTGTTTTGACTATGTCGAAAGCTTTTAGTAAAACAAGACAAGACTTTAACTTTTGATAACAAAGTAGGGTTTCGACCCCATCAGAAGCTACCCATTCGATACTGAGGCTTCCACCTTCCTTCCAATCCACTGCATACCATCTAAATGATATCATTTGTATTGGTTTCACTTTGATGGTTTCGACTATATTAGTTTCGACTGGGATAAGGCAGAGTCAATGGAGTTGAAAGGTACTTACTAATAGAGGCGGAACACCCTTTTCTGATTAAAGGCTGAATTATAGCAGCTTTTAGTAGTTTCGTTTTAGCAACTTGCCTATATGTAAAACACTGATTGGTTGCCATAAGACTTTTCAAATACTTTACATCTAAAACTACTGCATTTATTCAGATCCAAAATTAATGGATTTTAACGTTAAAACTTTTCCACATAACAAAAACCAACATTTTCTAAAAAGCCTTCTTTTAAAATAATTTAATTCCGCTAGCAAATCAATTGGGAAAATTCAATTGGGAAAATCAATTGGGAAAATTCAAGAAATTATGTAGTTGACGAAGGACCGAACCAGCTGCGATAGGACCAAAAAGAAATGTCAAGATATATCCAATATTCTTCGCCAATAGATTCAAATTCAACGCCAAAGAATATGATGTTGAAAAATAAACTAACAACAACAGTGTATTTGTTGAAGATAGCGATGATCCATATGATCATATAAATGATTTTTGCGATGTCTTAACCCAAGTTTTGGAATTGACATATTTTATACGAACTGCAAAGGAAGTTTTTTTATTTAGATGCAATTGATTCAGCAATGTTCCAGGTTCTGGATTGAAATAAAGCAGAACTCGCATACCATAAGTATGATTCTTTTATACTATCCAAATAGGCACTATAGTTTATTTTTCTCTCTATATATCCCTAAAAATAAATGAAGCTAATTGGTCAGTAGTTTAAAAAAAAGGCAAGAATTATGTTTGATGGAAAGAATATTCTAAACGAGCAAGCTTATTAGGCAGATCATGAGTAAAATAATGAAATAATAATAACCAACGATCATGTTAAGTTTTGGTCTTTAAACGATGGATCAAATGTTTTAGTACAAGAATTTAAGACTACAGAGAAAATTTTTTTATAATACGAGACTGAGTCTGAATCAGAAAATGACAAAGACAGATTATTAATGTATGTTTGGATTGAAGATAGTTTATGTGATTATTAATGTTACATGTTTTCTCATACAAAGGTTATGTTTTCCACATCAGAGATCTTCACATTCATTAGGTTCCCTCTCTTCTATCAGAGATGAACTGGTGTAGAGGTGATGGCGGTGGCCCATCACAGTAGGTAGATCGTTCCATAGTTATATTAGTAAGCAAAGCAAGTGGATAAGTATCAAATTTATCACAATATCATAAATATTTTGTGTATGATATATTATTCGTAATTAATTAAATGTGTATATCATAATTAATACATAGACTTTGAATTGGAGCCCTTCGATATTGTTCTTGATGTTTTCAAGGCTGCTTATAAGAGCAAAATGATCGGATGTTAGCCTAAGTGAGAGAATATCCCACTCCATATTGTAGGGTGTATTTGGTAGGATTTTATGTAAGTGTAAATGTGTATTTTATTCTATACATAATCATTGAGCAATTTGTTGACTAAGTATAAATGTATAACTTATTTTATTTTTAATGTGCAGGGGGTGGTAGATTTGTAGGAAGCCGACTATGATCTTTGTGGAAATTAATGGGCTAAAAAGATGTAGATAAATTACCATGATGTAATGTCAAGCTTAAAAAAAAGGACAAAAAAGATTGACTGGATGAGTGCAAGCATATGGGAAGCTTTGACTGATTACTGGAACCGTCCAGAAGCGATTGTAAGTTTACTAGTCTCGTATATTAATTAAAAATTTAGTAGAATTTAGTATAATATATAATTGCATCAATTTACAAATGCGAAATACTGAAAAGAAGCTATGCTATAGGATCGAGTAATATGGATAATTTACTTGTGCGGAATAAGTAAATAAACAGTAAATGCAGTAAAGTAAATGACACCAGAGGTTTTTATACTGGTTCGGAGCACCGTCCTACGTCCAGTACCAAACTCCTTCTGGAATTTCACTAACACAACCCTCACTTAACCCGGAAGAACAGGTTTACACCGCCTGAGCAACCGAACTGGACTTCAACCGCCTAAGCAACCGAATAGGACTTCAACTGCCTGAGCAGCCGAACAGGACTTCTTTACAAATAACAAAACTATCCGACTGTAGTGTGTTCTTAAGTAACACTGATAAGTCAATTAAGTACAATCTTCCTATAATCTTCTCCTTTATGATATATAGTGTGATGTGCTTTGAGAATTGGAAGATAAAGTGATTAATGATCAAAGTATGTAAGCAATTTGAGTGCAATTTGAAAGCTTAAGAATAGATGAGGATTCAAGTAAGTTAAAAGTAAATTCGATGAATTGTTTGTTGAATTCTGCAATATATTTATAGTGTATAAAGAGTTGCTACTATAGATGAAAAGTTATATTGAAAAGAACAGGTGCAACCATTGATTTTGAAAGCATTTCTCTTCGGTGAAGAGAAGTGACTTTTCAAGAAAATAGCAGTTGGAAATATTCAGACGTCTGAATCAAAAAATTCAGACTTCTGAATTAGATTGAAACGCAAACAGCAAGCTTTAGGAAATTTTTTACTAAATTCAAACGTCTGAAAATTTTCATTCAGACGGTTGAATATTGTGAAATAATATTCAGGTTTCAGCATTCAGACATCTGAATGAATAAGTTCAGACGTCTGAATTCAGACTTTTGCGCATGTGTGTGCATATTTATATATATCGTTTCAAGAGAGGTTTTAACAAATTTCTAAATAAAGTACAGGCTCTAGACACACCATACTTCAGCTTTAAAACGTATGAAAAGGCATCTGCAACAAATCTCCTGCAAAGATGATTAGTATACACAGAATATTTTATATAGCTTGTCATGATCAAAATCGAAATTCCAACATTCTCCCCCTTTTTGATGATGACAACTATATAATCAATAATAAATATTTATAATATTGTTACTTCTTATTCAATATGCACAATTTTTAGATTTCTCCCCCTTTGTCATCGACAAAAAGAAAGAGCATAGATAACAATAGATATAACATCTCATTAAAGCAAGTAGAGAATTTAATACATGAAGATATACTAGGAATAATAGAAAAGAAATTTTTCGTATAACTTGACAAGCAAAGTTAAAACATAATCAAACCAAACATAATTTAAAAATAGACATAGGTAATAAAAATTGACTTGGAATAGATGGATCATTATGATTAGAACTCAAGCTTGACGGAGACCACTGAAATGTGGATGGGTTGTAAGCTTGAGTGGATGAAGAATCGGAACAAGAAATTCGATCCCATATTTTATTGAGAAAGCCTTTGATAGAGTTGAATTTTATTTCCATCTTCTTCTCAAGTGCCTTAATGTCCCGATGAATCTTTGATTAATTTTGGGAGAGAGTGATGATGGCTTGTCTTAAAGAAGTTTTTGGGCCAATTTCTTAAATGGTGTCATCGTCCTCCTCTTCTTCTTCATGTTGAGTATGAGAAGAAGAAGCAATACTAGTGTCTTGAGGTTGAGGAACACCTTGTCGAACATTTTGAGACCATTGATGGAAGGAGATGATTTGTTGAGGAGGAGGCCACGGTGGAGGACCCGTCAATCCTAAAATTTTAGCGCCTAACTCACTAATAGTTGTAAAATTGGAGTCGAGCATTGGTACACCGACATTTAAAAGTATGCGCATAATATAAGCACCATAATGAATGGTTCTATATTTTCTCCGGATTGTGATGTCTTGAAATTCATCTAAAATAATTTTTTCCCAATTCACTTGTTGATTGGAGTAGATAGAATAAAGTGCTTGAAATTTTCTTTATAAACTTTTTCATAACTCCCTATCCTTGGTTGTAAGGAGCGAATAAGTGCACGGTGAATGAGTCTAGCTTGTGGCCTTAAGAAGGTAGCCCAAATTTATAATTTGATCGGACAAGAAACGATGTGAAACTTCGTCTCGATGATCCATATCAACTTCAATCTCATTAATATCAATTACTTGATAAGGACAATTTAAAATATGACCTAGTCTTTGTAAAGGTAAGAAGATTCTTACACCATAAACTATTGACCATACACAATCTTCATGGTTTTGGGGATTATGATGATCCAAATTTAAATTTGCAAGAAAAAGTTTAATCATAAGATGATTAATCTTAACATTGTTAGGAGTATACCCAATTAAGCTATAGAAGTGAAATTGTTCTGCCAACTCTCGGACACAATAAGTTGTAAAATCCGGGAATTTCATGAATGCTCCTTCGAAGATGTTGGAATTGTTGTAGCATTATATCGGGAAACAGGAACATCGTTCCGTAGCCATTGCGAATTTGATCTTCAGATGGTCCGAAGGTTGATTCTCTAGTACGTTTTAATCTTGATGCCATTAGAGAGTTAGAGGGAAGTGAAAGCTTTGAAGAGTTAAAAATTAGAGCTAGGATTTTGAAAATAATTGGGAATGAAGTGAAAAAGGTAATATATAGTGGGTTAAAAGGCAGTGGGTATAAGTGGAAGGAAAATAAAAGAAGCAAGGTGAAAAAATTGGCTCAGAAGAATTTCAGTCGTCTGAATTTGACTAAGTTGCAACGCGCGAAGAAATAGTTTAAATTCGTCCTAATTCAGACGTCTGTTTTTGCTTGATTCAGACGTCTGAATTTGGGGTAAAATTTTTCTACCTTGAATGTTCAGACTTCTCTTTTGAATAAAACAGCCGTCTGAATTTTGCTCAGAAGCACAAATTAGCTTTATTGAATATAGAAAGAAATATATATTATCAAATAATTTTAAATAATACATGTTTGGAACAAACAGAATGAAATTACATATGAACAATAGTATATAAACAATAACAAAAATTAAAGAGATTTGAAGAAGAACTTAGAGTATGATATGACTCTTCTTCAATTTTAGTGTTCTCTACAAATGGTCGAAGTGGAAACCATCTGTTTCCACGTTCCTAAGAATTTGGAGATGTTGGTGGACGTTGTGGTGATGGTTCCCACGGATTGTGACGAATTTGGAGAACGAACGGTAGATGGTTGATGAACTGTGTCTTTTGATGACGAACCACAGGATTTTAACGTGACTTGTTCCAAAAAGCTCAGCCGTTTGGCATTAACTTTTTGTTCATAGTATAACTCGCGCTGTAATTCTAATATTTCTCTTTGATAGTGATGAATATCATCTATTTTCTCTTTTGTGGATGGTGATCCAAAAAGGATAGACCGTCTTGTTCTTTTAGTTGGTGGAGTATATCCAGTATGAGTTGAGGGTGGAACAATAGGAACCGTTTCATAAATTGGTGTAGGAGTTGGTAGATTGACCGATCCCGAGGAAGGAGAAGTATAAGAAAGCTCAGATGATTCGGAGTTGTATTGAGATGCCATTTTGAAATATTATTTTGAAATTTAAAAATTCTTGAATGAATTCCAGTGCAATAAAAAAGAATTTCAGAGAATATATATAGTTAGAGGCTTAATAAAAATAGAAAAAGTTTGTATGGTTAGGAGAATAATAACCATAGGAAAAAGGGGATAAAATGAAAGGTAAATAAAAATCCAAAAACAAACTAAAGTTTCAGAAAAAGATAAATAGTGAAGCGGTAGAGCAGAAGACTACTGAGTATGTGATCCTGAGTTCGAGTGCTGGAAAACCTTTTTTTTTTATTGATATGATTCCTAGTAAGCTATGAATTATGTAAAATATAAAAACCACATATTTTAAAAATATGTAAACTTATAAATCTTTAAAAGAGACGATTCCAAGTTCTCGTCTTAAATTGATGAAAGTATTTTCATTTAACGTTTTGTAAAGATATCTACCAATTGTTTATCAGAGGACACAAATTCTAGATTTATTACATCTTTTTCAATATTATCACGAAGAAAATGATGACGAATGTCAATATGTTTTGTTCATGAGTGATTAACATGATTTTTAGATAAATTTATAGCACTAGAATTATCACAATAAATAGTTGATTTAAATAAATTAAAACCAAAATCTTATAGTGTTTGTTGTATATAGATAACTTGAGCACACGCCAAAGCTGCAGAAATATATTCTGCTCCACATGTCGATAATGAAACACAGTTTTGTTTCTTACTAAACCAAGATACAAGAGACCGTCCTATGAGGTGACAAGTCTCACTTGCACTTTTCTATCTATCCGGCTTCCTTCAAAATCCGCGTCACTGTATGGCACTAATTCAAAAGGACATTCTTTTGGATAGAATAGTCCAAAGTCCTTGGTTTTATTAAGATACCGTAGTATGTGTTTCACTGCTCGCAAATGTGATTCTTTGGGATCTTCTTGAAATCGTGCACACAAGCAAACACTCATCATTATGTCAGGTCTACTAGCTGTTAAATATAGTAACGATCCAATCATACTTCGATATAATGTTTGGTCAATACTTTTGCCACTTTTATCTTTATCAAGATGTATAGTTGTACTCATATGAGTTGGTTTGGTAGAAGTATTCCTATAACAAAGCATTTAATTAGATTGTTTCAATATTTTTCTTGATTTATAAAAATACCATTTTCTAATTGTTTTATTTGTAAACCAAGAAAGTAATTTAATTCACCCATATGTGACATTTCAAATTCTTTAGTCATTATTTTAGAAAATTCTTGACATAATTTTTCATTTGTAGATCCAAAAATAATATCATCAACATAAATTTGAACAATTAAAATATCTTGCTTGTTTCTTTTAATAAAAAGAGTTTGATCAACCTTCCCAATTTCAAAACCAGAATCTATTAAATATCTTTGAAGACGATCGTACAAAGCACGAGTTGCTTGTTTCAAACCGTATAAGGCCTTTTTAAGTTTATAGACATGGTCAAGAAATTGTTCGTGTATGAATAAAGGAGGTTGTTCAACATAAACTTTTTCTTTTATAAAACCATTTAAAAAGAACTTTTAACATCCATTTGATATAATCTAAAGTTATGAAAACATGCATAGGATAGTAAGATTCGTATTGCTTCTAGTCTAGCGACTGGGGCAACGTCTCTTCATAGTCAATCCCTTCTTCTTGATTATATCCATGTGCAACTAATCTAGCTTTATTTCTAGTAATACTTCCTTGTTCATCTGCTTTATTTTTGAAGACCCACTTTGTACGAATAACTGATTGATCACTAGGCTTTGGAACTAAATCCTAAACGTCATTTCTTTCAAATTGGTTTAGCTCTTCTTGCATAGCGATTAACCAATTTTCATCGGTGGATGCTTCTTTAATATTTTTTGGTTCAGTATGAGAAAGGAAAGTTACATGACCCATTTGATTTAATTGACTTCTTGTTCTAACAGATGAATTGACTTCTCCAATAACATTAACAGAAGGATGATCCCTTAATAATCTCGGTGGAGATCTTAATTCATTTTTATTGTTAACCATGTTTTCATTATTTTCAAAATTTGAAATTTTTGTATTTATGATATTGTCAGGGAATTTTTCATCATCTCTTATACTTGGCGTTTGATTAAAACTTTCATCGAAGGATACATGAAGTGTTTCTTCGATGATATTGGTTCTTTTATTATAAACTTGATAAGCTTTGCTTCGATTTGAATATCCTACAATGATTCCTTCATTGGATTTTGGATCGAATTTGCCAAGCTGATATTTTATGTTTAAAATGAAACATTTTGTACCTAAAACTTTAAAATAAGAAATATTTGAAATCTGACTGTCAAAAAGTCATAGAAAATGGACCATGGTTTATGGATGGCAAATTATTATTCATCAAAAATGGGAGGCAAATCTAAGATTAGAGGGAGATATGCTAGATTCACATCCTATGTGGATCAGATTAATTAATCTGAATCTTGTTCTATGGAGTAGCAAAGGGATCAGCAAACTGGCCAGTCTCATAGGGAAGCCAATTAAGATGGATGAAGACACTAAATATCTTAGGAAGCTTAAATTTGCAAGAGTTCTGGTAGAGATATCAGCAGAGTCAAAATTACCAAATAAAATAAGAGCTAAAGACAGTTCTGGAAAGGAGTATGTTCAAGATGTGGAATATGAATTTGTTCCTCCAAAGTGTTCACAGTGTTTATGCTTTGGGCATACACAAATGCAATGCACTAGAAACAATATTCAAGAATGGAGGATCAAAAAGAAAACAGCTGAACAACCAGAAATTAATGATCAAGAGAGCAGACAAGAAATAAGGATTAATAATTTACATCATAATCAAAATGAGAAGTTGCCTGAACCAGTACTACAAAAACCATCAGATGAGAATATTAACAATGAAACATCAGCCCAAAATATACAAAAAAGTGTCAGTATGGTCACTGATTCAATACATCAAAATATTATTGATAATCAAACAATCCCTGGCTATTTAAGTTCAGCAAAGGAAATCCCGGAGAAGCAATCGGTGCATGTGAATAACCTAGCACAGGAGAATGAACAGGAACAGGAGCTTGAAGATTTATTCCAGATTGAAAAGGAACCTGAAACAATAGAAGACATTAAAAAATGAACATAAATTTGGATTCTAGTGATGAGGAGATAAATGATGATTCAAAAACAAGCACTTACACTAAACCAAACCAGGAATACATATAACAGTTCAATAAGAAAGCAAGTAAGCATGGTCCAAAGAACATTGCTCCTAGGAACTTGACGAGTAATAAAGCACCATCCTCCCAATGACAATAATTTGCTGGAATGTTAGATGTCTTAATAGTGATGAGAGACAATTAGACCTCTTTAATTTAAGAAATAAACACAAGCCATCATTACTTGGTTTGCTTGAAAATAAAATGAGTAATGAAATTATAGATAATTTCCATTCTATTTTGGGTGCAAATTGGAGTTTATGTCATAATAGTTCTAATACTTGTAAAGGTAGAATATTAGTTGCCTGGTGTAATGATTTCTAGTCATGTAGTGTGATAAGCAAAGATGACCAGGGTTTAAAAATTAACATTACTTTCATATATACCAATAACCTTGCAACAAAACGTTTATTTCTCTGGAATCAAATTAGAAACTGTCAAACAAATAGATGGACCATGGTCAACTATGGGAGATTACAATGCAATGTTGAATGCAGAAGATAATGTTGGTGGTCTCACATTAAAAGCATCCCAGCTGGAGGAACTCGATGATTGTGTTATAGCTGCTGGATTGACTGAAGTAGCCCACACTGGACTGAAATATACATAGAGAAGTAGTGAAGTTAGAAAGATAGCCTGCAAACTGGATAAAGTCTTAGCAAATTCAGATGCAAATTATTGGCCTCAATGCAAAGACTACTTTAAAGCTGCAGATTTTTCAAAACTTGATATTGTTGAAGGTAATAATTTATTTATTCTCATTATGATTCTTAAACATATTAAGTTGAGACTAAAAGAATGGAAAAAATGTAGAATAAAGAAAAATAATGTGGTTGATCAACTTCAGGAAACCCTAGGTAATATCCAATCTAAATTGGATATAGACCCATGCAATGATGAATTAAACAGGGATTTTTTTGAAGTGCAACAAGAACTCAAAAATGCTTTTCAAATTCAAGCTATGGAGCTAAAACAGAAAGCCAAAGAAAAATGGTTAACAGAAGGTGATGAAAGCTCAAAATTTTTTTACACCAAATTGTTCATCAGACAGAATTATAGCAATCTGCACAATGTAGTTGATGACAAAGGTGAACTGGTATCCAATCTGGGGAGTCTTGAAAAAGATGCTATAGATTATTTTACCGATCTTTTTAATGGTAATTACCCTCAAAATTTACCTGACATTAAAACCAGATGGCTGGTTACTGAAAGTGGAGGCATATGCGGTCCATAGATATTGAAACTGGGGAAATTGAGAAAGCTATGAAATCCATTCATCATGATGCCAGCCGAAGGCCAGATGGGTTGGATTCGCATTTCTATGTAACCCACTGGGATGATCTGCAAGGAAAACTGAGGTTAGCATATCATGAAGCACAAGATTCTGGGGAAATCATAAAAGAAATGAACCATACTTTTATATGTCTAATACCAAAAAAAGAAAAACCATCTCAGATACCAGATTATAGACCGATTTCGTGCTGCAATGTCTCGTACAAAATCTTGAGCAAAATCATTTGCAACAGGATCAAACCAATTTTAAATGAATGCATAAGTGAATGTCAAAGTGCCTTTATTAAAGGAAGAAGCATATATGAGAATTCTCTACTAGCTCATGAGTTGGTAAGGAACTTTAAAAAGAAGGGAGCTGGAAAAATTTGCTTAAATGTGGATCTGCAAAAAGCTTATGATAAAATAAATAGAGGCTTCATCATTCACATGTTAAGAAATATGGTATTTACCGGAAAAATTCTGAAACTCATTGAGGAATGTATATTCTCTCCAACTTATTCTATCTTAATTAATGGGGTTCCAAAGGGTTTTATTAAAAGCAATAGAGGATTGAGGCAAGGAGACCCCCTCTCGCCATACTTATTTGCAGTGGCCATGGAGTATTTTTCTTTGCAAATGGAAATATACATAATAATATTATTCAGCCAGTTTATAAAATCCAGCCACCTTTAACTCATCTCCTATATGCAGATGACCTGATTATATGCTATAAAGCTTCAAATGATGCAGTCAATGGAATGAAAGAAATATTCCAAAAACTGGAGAGATTCGCAGGCTTGAAAGTAAATGAACAAAAGACAAAATGCTATTTTAATGAGCATTGCACAAACAAAGAACAATTATGTTCCCTCCTTAACTATGAAGAGAGCTACCGGCCTGTCAAATACCTTGGTGTACCACTATCTGCAAATGTGATCACAGATAGAGAGTGTGGAGTACTTGTAACAAAAATAAGAAATAAACTACAAAGTTGGAGCTCTAAATTACTATCCTTTGCTGGTACGATAGAACTGGTGCACATTGTAATAACATCTATGGTCAGGTTTTGGATACACACATTTCAAATTCCTAGTGCTTCCATTGCTAAAATTAAAGGTGTTTGTGTAAACTTCATTTGGAGAGGGGGGATTCATAAAATATCATATCAAACCCTGTGCAAACCCAAAAAGGAAGGAGATGTAGGTATCAAAAATCTTAGGGACTTAAAAAAAGCATATGCTACAAAACTGGCATGGAAAATTTTAAACAGGAAAGGTCTCTGGGCTACTTGGATGAGAAGTAGATACTTAAAAGAAAATTTCTGGATTCAAAAAGAGGATACAAATGCTTCAGGCACATGGAAAACAATTCTTAGAGCTAGACGTGATCTCAAAAACTTAGTAAGCAGAAAAATTGCTAATGGTGAAAGCACGAGCTTCTGGTTTGATCCCTGGCTGAACAATGAATGTGTTATAAATAAGCTAGGATGGGACAATTTCAATGCATATGGAGGGAAAGATTTTATGTTAAGGAAAATCATACAAGGAAGATCATGGTGTTTTCCATCTGATTCCCCAGCTAACCAAATCAAACAGGAAATTATGAACATACCATTAAGTGATAATACATCAGACATTTGGATATGGCAACCAAATAATAAAGAGTTCACTTTGAAAACTGCCTGGGAACATCTGAGGGAAAGAAGCACAGAAATTGAATGGGCCCAAATTGTTTGGAATAGAGCAAGTGCTCCAAAAATGTCATAAACAACTTATAAGGCACTGCTAAACAGACTACCTACAAGGGATAGACTCAAAAAGTGGGGGATTATTCAAGACTCGATGTGTGTGTTTTGTCAACAGGAGGAAGAAAATCACAATCATGTAATTTTTTCAATGTAATTTCACTAGGAAAATCTGGGACAACCAAAATTCAATTCTAAACTGCAATTTACAGGACTATCAATTAAGTGACATAGCGATTTACCTGACACGAAGCTAGAAATCCAAAAGCTCGATAGGGAAAATGGCTTCCATTCTGTTGACTATTGCTGTATGGCATGTTTGGAGAGAAAGAAATATATGCATTTTCCAAAACAATTGCAAGAATGAACAATCAGTTAGTGGGATGGTAAAAAGAGACGTTTGAATCATCATGAAAAGAGTGGGGAAACTTACAGATCTATCAATTGTTGAACTAAATGCATTGAAGAAGATGGGACTAGAAGCACATAGTAACGAGAGTCAAACGACGCAGCAGCAGGCATGGATTCCTTCGTAAGTTTAGCAGGAAGATGAAGCATTTCTATTTTACTATTATTTTATATCTGAGATGAAATGTATAATCTCGTTCTAATATTTCTTGTATGGGTCGGGCCGACCTCGATTTGGTTCTTAGCAATAAAGTTTTACCCAGTTTCAAAAAAAAAGTACTCACTATTGGTTTCCACTCCACTAAAGTTTTTTTCGAAGCTCCTTGAATTGATTTCAATGGCAATCCAACATCATTTCCTTCTCTTTTCCTTGCCCTGGAGCTCCTCGAACTTGCTCCTTGCGTCCTAGTCGGTTCGCCCTTGAATTGTATGGGGGTGGAGCTTGGCCAAAGGGTGGTAATGGTGGTGGCCATGAATGAAAGAGAGGACGAGGGAAAGTTTGGTAATATTTTGAAGATGAATGGATGATATGTGTGTGTATATACTTATATACTATTTTATCATAACTTTCTCATATTTTTTCTTTATGAAGAGAAGCCATTAGAGGTAAGGATCAAAGCCGAAGGTTAAGCGAGAACCTTGGCTTTGGAGGGGTATAACTCATTAGAGATAGGGTTAGAAATACCCTAGAATGAGTTTAGTCTTTTAGAGTGGGCACTTAGAATCCTTTTCTGAATAAACTCAAGTTGTGCTATGCTTAATACCATTCCCTAAGACAATTTCGTCTTTGTATTCAAAAGATTTCTTACTAAATTTAGGTAGTAAGACATGAGTACTCATAGAGGATGAAGGAGGGGAAATAACACTACTACAACAACCAACGATCAAGCTCCAACCGTTGGTGTAGAAGAAATAGCTCCCGTACAACCCTAGTTTAATTTTACCACCCTGTGCAAGAATTATACCAGCTTAGGGGGAAAACCATTAAGAATGCAAAGCTATCATTAAAGTACAGGCTTGGATTAAATCATGCCAGAGGATCTTTAAAGCATTGAACATCAATGATGAGAAAAAGAGATTTTTGGCCTCTTGGCAACTTCAGGAAGGGTCTCTGGCTTGGTGGGAGTCTGTTACCCTAAATGATTCGGAGGAAAATTTCTCTTAGGAATGGTTAAATGAGGTTTTAGAGGAGCAGTACATGCCATCATCTGAGAAATCAAGTCTTTACAGAAGCTTTATGGATTTGAAGTAGGATGAAATGACCGTTGAGGAGTAGGAAAATAAGTTCAAAGAATTATTTTGTTTTGGGCCAGGTCTAATTGACACGCCTTTAAAGAAAAATGAGAAGTTTATTTCCAAGATGAATGAGAAGTCCCATAGTAGGATGACTGCTAATGTTAAGGGGTCATGTATAGATTAGCTGGATATGAGATTCCATGATGAAATATTGGACAAGTCGAAGCCAGTAGTAGCTCAGACCAACAACAAGAACACCAACAATTGGAAGAAGAGGAAGTTTAATCAAAATGAGAAAAAACCAAGTCAAGGAAAATCTGGAGGAGGAGCCTAAGGTAACTATTTGAAAGACGCTACATGTTACAATTTCTAATAAAAGGGCCACCAAGCGACTCATTGCATGAACCCCATAGTTCATCGGCCACCACCAAACTGCTATAATTGTCATCAACCAGGGAACATGGTCATGGGTTGTCTGATCATGAGAAAGAAAGAGCAAGCTGGAGTCTATGCAATAAAGGATGAGCCTTTAACCTCTCAGGATGTGAAGGGCAAGGGATTTATGGAAGGTAACTTTTTTTCGAAAATGTTTTAGTAAGAGTATTGTTTGATACAGAAGCTTCTCATAGTTTTATTGCTGAGGAAACCATAAAAGAATTAAAACTTGAACCTAAGATAGTTGATACCCTTATTTGCTTGACGAATCCTTTAGGTGGTACCACTAATCTTTGTATGAATTGTGAAAAAGTCCCAATTTTCTATTCTTCCCATCAATTTCCTTTCGATCTGTTTGTCTTATATTTTATTTAATTTTAAATTTTGCTTGGTATGGATTGGCTAGCTAAGCATAAAGCTGTTCTCGATTGGGTTAGTAGGACAATAAACTTATGGACCAGTTTTGGGAAGTTTAAAGAAATATCTTGTGAAGATCCTAGCCCAAGGAGGGGAAGTTTCCTGTATGCATTAGATTCATCCCAAGAAGTATTATAGACAATATTTGTTGTTAAATAATTTGCAGATGTCTTTGAAGAAGTGAAGAGTTTACCCCCACGTCGGGATATCGAATTTTGTATTGATTTGATTTCTGATGTAAGACTAATTAAACAACATGACTGAAGGATGGCTATGATGGAGAGGGAAGACATAAATAACCAAACCCAAGAGCTATTAAACAAAGGGTTGATAAGACCGAGTCGTTCAAGTTGGGGATCAGTAGTAGTTTTTGTTGCCAAGTTAGATGGATCTCTAAGGTTGTGCGTAGATTAACGAGATCTGAATAAACAGTCGATTAAAAACAAGTATCCTCTACCTCGAATAGATGACTTGTTTGATCAGTTACATGGTGCTGGGGTATTCTCAAAAATGGATCTAGATACATGATTCTATGAGCTAAGAATCACAGAAGAATGCATCCATCTAACTACATTTAAAGGTCCGAGCATTTTCTTCAAGTGGTGGTTACACCTTTTGGGCTAACCAACGCGCCTGATTATTTATAGACCTTTTGAATAGAGTATCTAGAGATGTACTCAATAAATTCGCGTTAGTCTTTATTGATGATATCCTTATTTATTCTAAGACAGATGAAGAACACGAAAAGCATTTAGAAACTATGTTGGAGATATTAAGAAATAATGACGGTTATAGCCAAATTCTAAAAATGCTCTTTTTAGGAAAAAGAGGTAAGATTTTTTGGACATATTCTGTCAAGGGACGAGATTTCAATAGATCCTGTAAAAGTTGCAGCAATTCTAAATTGGAAGCAACCACAAACTCCTAAAGAGATTCGTAGCTTCTTAGGTCCTGCTGGGTATTAAAGAAGATTCATTCAACACTTCTCAAAGATTGCCTACCACCTAACGAAGTTGACCATGAAAGATGCTAAATTTATTTGATCGCCTAAATGTGAAGTAGCATTCCAGGAACTCAAAAAGAGGTTAACCACTACTCTAGTTCTAGCAATTATAAATGGAAATAGTGGATTAACCATTTATAAATATACTTGTGGAGAAGGAGTTAGTGCAGTTCTGATGCAAGAAGGGAAGGTGATTGCTTATGCAAGTTGACACTGAAGGTTCATATGAAGAACTATGCAACACACGACTTAGAATTATTAGCTGTGGTTTCGCATTAAAAATATGGAGGCACTACTTTTTGGGTTAAAATTTTGAGCTCTTTACTGAATTCTTAAAGTATCTTTTCACTCAGAAAGATTTAAACATGAGACAGGAACATTGGTTGGAATTTCTCACATCTTATGATCTTGATATTTTATACGCACCCGGGAAAGCCAATGTTGTAACTGATGCATTAAATAGGAAATATGTTGTTATTTCTTGTTTGGTAGTAACTCCATCTCTTCTGGAAAGTATTTCCAGAAAGAAAAAAGAAGATAAATTCCTAAAGAAGAATTTTAAAACTAAAAATGAAGGGCAGAATTCAAGCTTTGAATTTGATAGCCACAGAGTTTTATGATTGAATGGGCGAATTTGTGTTCCGGATGTGGAAAATCTTAGGCAAGAGGTGTTAGTTGAATGTCATAAAATCAAACTTAACATTCATCCGGGAATTAACAAAATGTACAAAGACATGAAGCGCACATTTTGGTGGAGAAGCATGAAAATGGACATATCTATTTATACTAGCAGATAAGCCGATTGTCAACAAGTCAGGAGCAACCAACAGAAAATTGCAGGATTACTTCAACCTCTGGAGATTCCAACTTGGAAGTGGGATCAAAAATCAATGGATTTCATTGATGGCCGATTGCATGGAGTTCTAAGCAGTTTAGTAAGCGATTGAGGTTCGATCTTTACAAGTTAGTTTTGGAAAGCATTACAGAATACTTTAGGAATAAGGCTCAATATAAGAACTGTCAATCACCCCCAAAATCATTGACAGATGGAGTGAGTCAATCGCATTTTGAAAGATCTTCTCAGAGCATGTATTCTAGACTTTGGAGGCTCCTAGAAAAGTGCATTTAGTAGAGTTCTCTTATAACAACAGTTATCAAGCTAGTATCGGCATGGCACCATATGAGGCTCTATATGGTCATCCGTGCTGGTCACCAGCATGTTGGATCGAAATAAGAGATCAATTAGTACTTGGTCCTGATATGATACGAGAAGTTTTAGAGAAGATCGATATGATTAGAATGAAGCTAAATGAAGCCCAAAGCAGATGGAAAAGTCATACATACCAAAGGCGTAGAAATCTAGAATTCTTAGTTGGAGATTCAGTCTTTCTGAAGGTCTCTCCAATGAGAGGAGTAGTGAGATTTGGAAGAGCTGGGAAGTTAGTACCTCGATATGCTGGACCATTTCCCATTCTTGAATGAATCAGCCCACTATCTTATCGAGTGCAACTGCCAAAAGTTTGGTAGGAGTGCACAATGTTTTTCATGTATCTCATTTAAGGAAACATGTGCATGACCTAGAGCAAATCATAGAAGTGGCTGCTCAGGAAGACTTGGAGATGGAACCGAATTTGGCAGTTATTGGACGACCTATTTGAATTGTTGATCATGATGAGAAACGATTAAGGAGGAATGTAGTAAGATTAGTCAAAGTTCAATGGAGTAGAGATGCCGAGGATTGCACTTGGGAAACAGAGGATAGAATGAAAAAGTTAAATTCCGAATTTAGGGTGGAAGAATGAACTGTATAAATCATGTCATTGTAGTGTACTCATTGCTTGTGGTGCAGCCACTTATCCATATTTTTGTATATATTCATTGTATCAATTATATTTCCTTTTGAGCTATTTCCTTCTTATATTAAATTCAAGGATGAAATTCTTTTAAGAAGGGGAGTCTGTAACGACCCGTAAATATATCACTTTGAATAAACGATCGTTTAGCTTTAACGATATAATAATATTTTTATAAATAATTATTTATAATAATTTTGTAAATAATAATTTATATTAATTTATATGATTTTATAAATAAAATATGATCATTTTAATTAGTTAAGAATAATAAGAAAATTTATTTTCAAAAATTGTTACAAAAATATGCATATTATAATGTAAAAGAGAAAACATGATCGAAAATTGGAATCGGGATTTGTAACGATACAATGTGTGGAAGTTGTACAACGTTGTAAGAATATGTAACATAAACATACACATGTATATATGCATATATCAGAACATGCATATAAACATATATATACAAAAATAATTAAGTATAAAAGTATAATATAAAATGTATAATATATTTTAAGATTTCTTACTCCTTATGTAAGTCAACGTATGCATACAGGAGAAGATGGATGCGATGGGCACATGGACGACGCTTTTTCCATGCCTAAGGAGGGGGAGGTGTGTTGGTGAAGCCATAAAATGGTGATGAAGAAGTATGCATGAATACTTTTACACTTTCCCTATAAATAACCTACCCTCTTCTCTCCATTTTCATTCATTTTCTTCTTCATATTTCTAAGCTTTATCATCCACTGCAATGACTTCCATCCTAAGAAAAATAACGTTAAATTTATTTCAGAAAGAATTTAAATTATAACATATAGTCATATATGTTTAAACGCCTCAAAACAAACCCGAAACTCCACCTTTTCTCTTTGTTCTTCACAATCTCCACCCCACTTCATCGTAGGTCGAGCCACTTCCTTGCTCCACCCTAGGCCATGCACCTCCAAGCCTCGCCATACTTTGGTTAAGACATCTAAGAGCTAAAATCCAAATAACAGTGAGCTTTGAAAACCGAGTAGCAGAGCTATAGTAAATTTTTGATTAATTGTTGAAAACTCAAGGTGAGAACTCTTAAACTATTATATTATATTTTGGATGGTGATATGATGTTTTCAATTGATGTTTATTGTGCTTTGATCATCAAGTTTGGATGTTTTCATATGAATATTGAATATATACGCAAGTCATGGAAATACACGTCGGTAAGCACAAAGGAAATCACTTTCCTTGAATTAATGAATTATGTGTATAGAGTGTTAAACCTCTTTAAAAATGGTTTTAAAATGAGTTTGAAATTTTTTATAAACATTCAAAAGTATTTTGGTGAAGTTTGAAAGGAAATGAGAAATTTAGTCAAAAATAGGCGCGTCGCATAATGGCAGTTCGCGCCGTAAAAGTCAAACGAGTGTAAAAGTTGGAGTGTAGCTCTGTGTTAGGAAATCAAATTTACGGTTTCGATGACAACAATATACAATGGAAATCGAATATGCATATTTATTTTTATATATAGGTATTGCTAGAGCAACATCACTAGAAAGACAAGAACAAGGCTCAAAGAATAGTACAAGAGACTACAAGTCGATAGGATCAAAGAAGCACAAGAAAAAGAGCACAAAAACTGATATGCACAATATCAGACGTCTGGGTGCACAAGCCAGACGTCTGAAACAGTTCTTTGGAACAACAGACAGACTGAACCAGACGTTTGGCAACTGCACTCAGACGTCTGATCTACTACTATATTCAAAAATATATATAGTATCAGACGTCTGAACATATTCCAGACGTCCGATTGCAAACTCGGATTTTAAATTTAAACTTCAACTGCCTCATTCGAATAGACATCTTCGCTTCTCTTCGCTGCAACTCTTCATCATCAACAGAAGCAACCGTAGAGCACTAGTTAATGGATGCAACTACTAAAGATACCTATCTACAACTATATTTATAGCATCAAGAATCAAGAGAACAAAATTACCTCACTTACTTATGCTCTCTAATTACATACTCTATCATATATTCTTGATCTCTAACAATCTATACTTGTATTTCACTCTTCCATATATTCAATTCTTCACAAACAATACTCTCTTGATATATATTGGAAGCATTTGTACTAATTAGTCAATATCCGTGTTATAGAACACACATTTGACAAAATCAACTTATTGAAACCAGCTTGTTCCTCCGAGCGAAGCGAGGGTGTTTGATAGTTGAATTCCGAAGGGGAGCTTCAGGAATGGACATAGGATGGGAGGTCCGAACCAGTATAAATCCTGGTCTGCTTATTCTATATTTACTTAGATTAATATTGTTTTAGTTGCATCGAATATTTTGTCACATATACTTACATATACACTACACGATCCACCCTGTAGACTTTCAATTGGTATCAGAGCAAGATTTGATCAAAATACAGTAACGCATTTTTGAATCACTTTAATATGACAAGTATTTTTCAAGAAGGTCAATCCACAGCACGACCCCCACTTTTTAATGGTTCTAACTATGCATATTGGTCAACACGTATGAGAATTTTTATGGAAGCTAATGGATTAGAAATTTGGTCAGCCACTCGAAATGAATATGAAGCACCTGACACGGCTATGAATACATGGAATGATGCATAAAAAACCACAGCTTCTAATAATGCAAAATCTATGAATGTTTTATTTTGTTCATTAGATAAGAAAGAATTTTCACATGTCATGTTATGTAACACTGCATATGATATTTAGCATACCTTAAAAGTTACAGACGAAGACACAAACAAAGTTAAACAAACTAAAATTTCAATTTTAAAAAATAAATTTTCATCATTTAAAATGAAACAAAATGTATCTATAGTAGATACGTACTCTATTCCAAACCATTCAACACGATTTAATGGCACTTGGTGTCAAATTGACAAATTTTGACTTAATATCTAGAATACTCAATTTTATAGCTCTAGAGTGGGAAAGAAAAGTATTAGCTATCGAAGAAGCTAATGATCTCTCAAGACTCTTAGTTGAAGAATTGATAGGAAATTTAATATCCTATGAAGCTAATTTGCAGGCAAGAAAAGAACAAAGTTCGGAGAAGAAAAACATAGCATTTCCAGCAACAAATGAAGACTCCGACCTAGACGAAAAAGAAATCGTACTTATTGCCAAAAACTACAATAAATTCAAGAAATTTAGGATAATGACCAGATTTCAGAAAAGAGGAAAATCAAGCTCTATAAATCAAACATCAATCAAATGCTATGAATGCGACCAATTTGGACATATGAAGAAAGATTGTCCCAAGCTCAACAATGATAAAAAGAAGAACAAATTTGAAAAATTCAAAAAGAAGAAAGTTTTTGAAGTAACATGGGATGACTTGGATTCTTCATCATCATTAGATAGTGACAGTGATAGTGATGAAGAACAACCTAATGTATGTTTCATGGCACAACCTAATGGGGTATGTCCCAAACTTAGCTATGATGAATTATTAGAACTTAGCATGGAATTAGATGATAAATTTAGACAGATTAAAAAATTGAATAAAGAACATATAGCCAAAATAAATAGATTAGAACTTGAAGTAGGAATGTTAAAAGAAGAAAAAATTATTTTAGAGGAGGAACTAGAATTATCTCAAGAAAAATAAAAAATAGTTTAGTTGAAAATGAGACTATATCTATTGATTTAGGAAAAATTAAAATAGAAAAGGATAAATTGTTAAAAGAAATCATCAACTTGAAAAGTAATATAGAAACATTGAAAATTGAAAATTTAGAATTAAAATAAAAATTAGATAAAATTACAAATAATATTTCAAAATTTAATAAAGGAAAACAAGATTTGGAAAATCACATTAATACTTCAAAATCATCAGGTAATAGAAATGGAATATGATTTAAAAATACTCTTAAACAAAAAGGAAATAATATTAAGAAATATAGATTTATCTATCAAAGGACTAAAAAACCACCTAAGTCTAATACGAATACCAAAAATATAAAAATTTGGATTCCTAAGACAAATAATAATTTGATTAGACAAAAATATATTAATAATTTTTTAGATAATGCAGTCTATTACAAAAATTATGTTTATAAAGGTACCAAACCTTCTTGGGTATGGCTACCTGCGCCTCCTAACATTTAGGACCCTAACAAAGTATGTGGCCACCAATTAAATCATCTTTTATTTTGTAGGTACCCAAAATAAAAAATAAGGAGAAATGGATACTTGATAGTGGATGCTCTAAGCATATGATCGGAAACTCAAAAATGTTATCAAATATAACATACATCGATGGTAGAACAGTAACTTTTGGAGATAACTCAAAAGGATACGTCGTTGGCATCTGAGAAGTCATCAACTCTGGTATTTCTAACTCTCCTATTATTACAAATGTTTTGTTAGTGGAAAATTTAAAACACAACCTACTTAGTATTAGTCAATTATGCGATAAAGGTTTTCAAATCAGTTTCAAAAAAGATAGATGTAATATTTTCGACAATAACAAACAAATTATTTTTGAGGGTTTTAGAAACAAAAATATTTATGTCCTAAATATGAATATAAATCGAAATTCAAATTTATGTTTAACCGCTAAACATGATGATCCATGGTTATGGCATAAACGATTTTATCATATTAATTTCAAAAATATTAATAAATTAGCAAAATATGAATTAGTTAGAGGTTTACCTAAAATAAATTACAAAGTAGAAAATTTATACGACGATTGTAAAATTGGAAAATTAAAGAAAAGCTCCTTTAAATATGAAAATAATATTTCTACAAAACAACCATTATAATTATTACATTTAGATTTATTTGTTCCAACCCAAGTACAATCTATAAATCACAACAAATTTGTTTTCGTAATAGTTGATGATTTTTCAAGATATACATGGACTTTATTTTTAAAACATAAAAGTGACACCTATGGAATATTTAAAAAAAATTCTAAAAGAATTAAAACTCAAACGGATTTGAAAATTAAAAATATTCGAAGTGATTACGGTGGAGAATTCGAAAATGATCTTTTTACCAATTTTTGTAATAAAAAGGGCATAAGTCATAAATTTTCTTTTTCCTGCACACCTCAACAAAATGTTGTAGTAGAAAGAAAAAAATCGTATGTTACAAGAATGTGCACGAACACTATTAAATAGTAGTGGTCTACCAAAACATTTTTGGGCAGATGCTATTGCTATGGCTTGTTATGGTTTGAATCGAGTAACCATACGACATATGATTAAACATACCTGTTTTGAAATATTTTTTGTAAGAAAACCTAAAGTATCATACTTTAAAAATTTCGGATCAAAATGTTTTACACAAAATACAAAAGACAATTTGAGAAAATTCGACCCGAAGGCCGATGACGGAATTTTTGTTGGATATTCGGATCGTAGTAAGGCGCATAGAATTTTTAATAAACGAACTAACACAATTGAAGAAATTTTACATGTTTCATTTGATAAATTTTTTCTTAACCATCATACTAATGACGATGAACAAATAATTCCAATAAATACTTTTAATAATGAGACAAATCCACAAAATAATACTTTAGTATCGTCTCCTAGTATTCTAAAAGATCATTCAAAAGATAATATCATTGGAGATCTCAATTCAAGAGTAACTAGAAATCAACTTAACCAAATAAGTCATATTGCATTTGTGTCAAATTTTGAACTAAAAAATTATAAAGAAGCTTCAAACGATAATTTTGGGATAATAGCCATGCAAGTGGAATTAAATTAATTTGAACGTAATAATATTTGTGAATTAGTATGAAGACTAGAAAATCAATCAGTTATTGGAACAAAATGGGTATTTAAAAAAAAGCAAATGAAAACGGAAATATAGTTATAAATAAAGCACGTCTAGTCGCTCAAGATTGTAATCAAGAAGAAGGTATCAACTACGACGAAACTTTTGCTCCAATAGCAAGATCGAGGCCATACGCACATTACTTGTTTTGCAAATCGTCACAATTTTAAATTATTTCAAATGGATTCCTTTTTTAAATGGTTTTATTAAAGAAAACGTATATGTTGAACAACCTCCATTGTTTGTTCACAAAAAATATCTCGATCATACTTTTAAATTACAAAAAGCGTTATATGGTTTGAAACAAACCCCCTGTGCCTGATACGAACGTCTTAAATTAATTACATCTCATTTCCAAATAGGTAAAATTGATACGACTTCATTTATTAAACGAGAAAATAACGACATTTTAGTTGTACAAATTTACGTAGACGATATTATTTTTGGTTCAACTAACGTAAATCTTTGTAATAAATTTTTATATCTTTGTAATAAATTTTCAAACATTATGAAAAATGAATTTGAATTGTCTCATATGGGAGAATTAAATTTCTTTTTAGGTTTACAAATAAATAAACTTGAAAATGGTATCTGTATTCATGAAGAAAAATATTGTAACGATCTGTTACGTCGTTTTGAAATGGATAAAACTTCAAGCAAACCAACACCGATGAGCACTCGTGTTCACTTGAAAAAAGATGATAATGGAAAATATTTTTATGAAATGTTATATCGTAGTATGATTGGCTCCTTACTTCATTTGACGCCTAGTCGACCCGACATTATGATAAGTGTATGTCTTTGTGCCCGATTTCAAGCAAAATCAAAAGAATCTCATCAAGGAGCTGTTAAACGTATCTTATGATATCTATCAAGTACTAGAGATTACAGTTTGTTTTACCCTAAGTGATCATCATTTGAACTAGTTTAATACAGTGACGTGGATTTTAGTGGATGTAAAATAGATCGTAAGAGTACTAGCGGAACGTGTCATTTTATTGGACAATCATTAGTTTCATGGTTTAGCAAAATGCAAAATTGTGTCTGCTTATCTACTTGCGAAGCCGAATATATTTCAGCAGCTCAAGCATGTGCACAAGTGATATACATGCAACAAACACTAACGGATTTCGGCAAAGTAATCAATAAATCACCAATATATTGCGATAACATGAGTGCAATAAATTTATCAAAAAACCCTGTAAATCACTCGCATACTAAACATATAGATATTGACATAATTTTTTACGTGACAATGTAGAAAATGGAATTGTTACATTAGAATACGTAAATACCGAGCATCAAATAGTAGATGTTTTCATAAAACCACTAATTGAACAAACATTTGTTAAACTGCAACGCGATTTAGGAATATGTTCTCTTAATGATCTTTTCAACTAATACTACATTGTTGTTCATTCTATTTTTGGCTAAAAAACTTTTTATCCACAAATCAACATTGTTAACTCCTCACCTTAAATTTTTAAGAAATTTGTTTTCTGAATTTACCCATGAATAACCTTTAAAATCAGGTATAAATAGCTTTTTACAAAACAAAACGTAAAAAATATATAGATTTCATTTTTTTTACAACAGAAAATAAAAGAATGTCTTTAGACAACTCTCATCTCTCCTTCTCGACACCAAACAACAGATAGCTCAGCGGATACACCTCATCGCCTTCCTACTCCTACACCAGATCAGGAACCGACCTATAAATGGCCTTCCTACCACACGGGATTCGCTCCGGATAAAAAGAAGTCCAAACGATCTCTAATTGTCTCTCCTAACACCAAGGAGAAAATCGATGAGATACGTCACTATCAAAAACAACAAATAGATTTACAACGAGAATTATACTTTGAGAAAAGGTCACTACGCAACGACTGAGTTTTTTTGGAGCAAGTAGCGATAAAATTTTGTAATTCACGAAAGAAGGATGTGCATGTACCATTTTCGATTCCTTGCAATTCTTTGGATCCCTCTGCCTCTTATCGTGCACCTTCAGATGCTTAACTTAGACGATTCTCTGGTTCCTCGAGAACCCACGAACGTGGAAATATATGGTCTCCATTCAAGCCATAAAGGGATGACAAGTCTGAAAATCGCAATGCTCCATCATCATCTAAATAAATTTAATTATTCTCATTATATTTTTATCTACCTATATTTGTATTCTATTTCACAAATAATAATACTATATTTTATTAAAATCAAACTCTCGAAAAATAAGCAACACCCTTCAAAATTAGGCTATTTTAAGACAAACAGGTCATTTCAGACGTCTGACACTCTTTGCATCACACAAATTTTTAACCATCGTGTATATATCAGACATATGATATCACCATCCAGACGTCTGAACATTATCTCTGCTTAATTGAAAATTGAAACCAGTCTATTTCAGACGTCTGAACTATTGACCAAATGTTCGAGCAAAGTCTCTGCCTCCATAAGATAAAAACTCAGACCAGTTTTAGACGTCTGATATTATATCCAAACGTTTGAGAAAACTCTCTGTCCTAAAAAAAAACACTTTGACCTATTCCAAACATTTGATTCTACAACCAGACGTTTGATAATTCTCTCTGCCATTCAAAATTTACAAAACGAACAATTCCAGACATCTTCCACCAACAACCAGACGTCTGATTCAATTTACTGTCTTCAAACTATGTTAAATTAGACGTCTAATTTACTTTCCTGACGTCTGAAATTCAATCGACACTACTAAAGTACCCTGCTAACGTCTATTTTCTAATTTTTCACACTTACATTTCTACTGCTACGATGATTCTCAAATTCTCAAACTTGGTTTCTCCTCCATACACGCCCGAAATTCATGGCCCCTAAAACAAAAAAAACCTAAAATCTCTAAGTGAAAGCAAGATCAAGCCACTTCGTCCAACCCTCAAGTTTGTTATGACGATCAAATTGAGCGATGGATGAATCGTGTACCATATTCACTCAAGAGATACGAGGATATTCAAAAGAAGAAACTCCATACTGGTCCATTTTATAATTTGCTAAAGTTCCAAATGTATGATTTAGACGAAATGTGCGAAATGTTGGCTTAGAAACTTTGATATCCTTTAATCCCAATAGCATCCAATATGATCAGCTAGCCATATTTCTATTCTATGCTAATTTAGATAGCACAGCAGTTTGGAACACTGACAATGATGACAATTGGCTATGGTCAAGTGTTTATGGCAACAAAATTAGACTTACTCCAGGAATCATAGGCCGAACTCTCGGATGTTCCGACACCGGAGAAGATTTATATAATATTCTGGATATGTGTCTCAAACCGAGAGATAATATAACACATCAAATATGGGAAGTTGAAATGCCTAGATTTGCATCCAAATACCTATGACCTAAGGAGAGACTTCTCACTAGAATGATTATCAATACTATCATTCCTCGCCTTGGTAGTCATGAGCAAATCATGGAGTTAGAGCACAAGGCTTTATATGATTCAATGGAACAAGGGTCAATTGGGCAAAATTTATATCTGAAGAGCTTAAACATTTTTGGACTCGATCACTCCCATCCATCATCTATCCTACATATATCATGAGACTTCTAAGAGCTCACAACATCCCCTCATATTTATCCACTTTTGAAGAAATTTCTCCAAAATATGCATCCACAAAAGTTTTCTCTCTAATGCACTTAATGGGAAATCCTCCGGATTTTATATTGTTTGAAGAGTGGACGCAATGTCATCAAGCCAGACAAGCTAGGCCTTCACCTCAAACACAACCTGAACCATTTGATTATACGTGCCAAGATGATATTTTGGAGACTCGCACTATGACGAATCCAAATGAGAGTATTCGCGACTTAACTCTCCAAAATCAGCATATTTTATCTCGGAATCAAAAATTATTGGCGAAGTGCATTGAGTGTTTTGAAACATCTTTTGCTTCTTGCCTAGCCACAGTTGAAACGTCACTTTCAACTACATTATCCGTTCTAAAGGAGGTTCTTCAACGGATTCGTGGTCCTATACCACCTTCAGAAGATTGGCCAACTCCAATGCCTTCTCTTTCTCCTTCAAAACACTTCAAACTTTTTGACGAGGAAAAAGAACCTTTCGAACAAACTCCGTCATCTCCTAAAGAACAAGCTAGCACTTCCAAAAATGAAAATGAAGGAGATGATCAAGATAAAGCTTCCCCAAAAGATCCTTAGATTTCTTACGATTCCATCTCCTGTATAAAAATGATAAAAATCTATGAATATAATTGATTAATGTGATTAATGATATTTCCTTTTTTGGTGTGTTATTTATGTGTATATTTATGTAATCTTACAATGATTGGTAAATACTTAATGGAATGGACATGACATCTATAATTAAAAAGTTATAAATTCTTTTTGCTAATGCCAAAGGGGGAGAAATAATAAAGATCATAATAAATGATGGAAAGCACATATACAGAGGGAGATTTATAAAATTATATATAAGTACACTGCATAGTTGTTGTCATCAAAAAGGGGAGATTGTTAGGAAATCAAATCTATGGCTTCCATGACAACAACTATACAATGGAAATCGAATATGCGTATATATTTTTATATACAAGTACTTGCTAGAGCAACATCACTAGAACGAAAAGAACATGGCTCAAAGAACACTACAAGACTCTACAAGTCGATAGGATCAAAGAAGCACAAGAAAAAGAGCACAAAAGTTGATATGCACAATATCAGACGTTTGGGTGCACAAGCCAGACGTATGAAACAGTTCTATGGAACAATAAACAGACTAAACCAGATGTTTGACAACTGCACTTAGACGTCTGATCTACTACTTTATTCAAAAATATATATAGTACCAGACGTCTGAAACATATTCCAGACGTCTAATTTCAAACCTGAATTTTAAATTTAAACTTCAACTGCCACATTCGTATAGACATCTCAGCTTCTCTTCGCTGCAACTCTTCATCATCAACATAAGCAACTGTAGAGCACTAGTTAATGGATGCAACTACTCAATATACCTATCTATAACTATATATATAGCATCAAGAATCAAGAGAACAAAATTACCTTACTTACTTACGCTCTCTAATTACGTACTCTGTCATATATTCTTGATCTCTAGCAATCTATACTTATATTTGACTCTTCCATATATTCAGTTATTCACAAACAATACTCTCTAGATATATATTGGAAGCATTTGTACTAATTAGTCAATATCCGTGTTATAGAACACACATTTGACAAAAAAAAATTATCGTAACCAAGCCTTTTCCTCTGGGTGAAGTGAGGGTGTTTGATAGTCGAATTCCGAAGGGGAGCTTCGGGACTAGACGAAGGATGGGAGGTCCAAACCAGTATAAAATCCTGGTGTGCTTATTCTATATTTACTTAGATTAATATTGTTTTAGTTGCATCATATATTTTGTCACATATACTTACATATACACTATACGATCCACCCTATAGACTTTCACTCAGAATTCTTTAAGATAATAATTTTTGAAACTATTATATCCATAATTTAACAATGAAAAAAGAAAGTCGAGGTTTCAATAAGTAGATTTTGAAATATTAGTAAAACAAGTTTTGGAAAAAATCGTGTTTTGCAGTTCGGAATCGAAAACTAGATTTCTTTTGAAATATTGATGCTTTGAATTATTTAAAAATGAGGAATAAATTTTATTAACGTGTTAAAATTTATTTGAGAAGTAAAAATGACTTTTTAAATAATAAAAAAGTTCGTTTTGACCAATATAGCTAAAAAAAGCACTTTTTGCAACACTTTTCTATAACTTTTGAAATATAGTTTTAAACTCAACAATTATTTTCTAGGTATTTTACGAATGTTTTAAATGATTAATAAAATGTTTCAAATATGATTTGAAGGATTTTTGGAATGAGTAAAGATTTAGAGTTGATCAAATAACTTGACCGCCTTTTGAGTGTCAAAGAGATAAGTCTAGGCTTGATTTTGAAAAACCAGTTTCCTACTCTCCTTGGCTATCCAGATTGACCCAATGGAGCGAATAGTGAATTTGGTTTACTTGGATCAAAATCTTCCTAAATGAAAATAAAACGATTTCGAACTTGTTCTCATAAAAAAGAAGTTTAAAAGTTATCAAAGGATTTTATAAGAGAGGTTTAGTATCTCCGTATGTACCAGAAATGATTTTTAGAAATGTATATCTCCAAAAGAAATTTTGATAAAAGAAATTAATTACATAAAGAATTATTTTCTATTCATTTGACCACTTTTATCGATGATTGTTCAAAGGAACCGTGGTCAGATTTGGATAATTCCTGTCCGAAGACCACTTCGAACGAATTTATGTATTCGAAGTGAAGGCAAGAAGATAATTATGGAAGATGGAATGTAGGGCTACTTGTAACCGACCCTCAAGAAGAATTTCCCATATTCTATTATGTGGCAGTAGCTCTTCATTTAAGATCTTCAATGCAAGGAATTCTCGCAACTAATCCTAGGTAAATTCTCGACGGGATGTGGTAGGAGAGTGCCTACGGTTTCATTCAATCCCAGAATGAACTGTTTGGACGAATGTCTAATGTTACATTTTCAGTTACATAAGTGCTCTCTATGAACGTATTATCTGCTTGGTGGCGAATAAGACAACTTTTCTTAGCTTAACACCCTTTCCTCAGACATACGAGCTTAGGAGTTATACATTTCTGGAAATCAATTGTGTGACCACGGAATGGCATTGTGGCATTCTAAGGAAGAGATGTGTTGCATGAAAGGTAATTGTTACCTCGGGCCTCACACCCGGAAATGGCCGAAATAAGGTAGATTCAGCAAGGCTATGTAGTTCGCAACCATATGGTATGACCATCCACTTCTAGATATATTTCTACCTGCTATGATGTTCGGGTTTAAATTATTATGGTGTATGCTAAGAGATGTCTTGGATAGGTCGGTAACGACCGGGGTGATGACATATTTAGTACCATCTAGGAAGAGGTAGGCCGATCTTGTGTTGGTAAAGGACCATCAATTGGGCCTCAGTACACTTCTTTAGAGATGTACTGCTGGAAGGTAGTCCCTTCACCTGGTCATTTGTATGGAAATCAATTCTCCAATAAGTGCCTACCATTTTGTTTGTAGAACCCGCTTTTATGGTTAGTATGACGGAATTTAATAATGTAACAATTTCGGCTAAGAAAATAAGTTTACTTGCAAATGTGTTCTAAGATATATCGTTAAAAATAATATTAAGTATTTCTATGTAAGAATGTTTTGGTTATCATAAGCTAAAAATCCGTCCCGTGTTTATGTGTGGCGTGGTCTTATGAGATAACGTTTTGTTTTCAAACAACATGTTTTGAGTTCCCACAATAGTCCCATGACTAATCCAGAGTTTTTTTCACTTTAAACTCGGGATGCCTATTTTTCTAGGTAGCCAAGTAGTCAGGATTTTGTTTGGAGTAATTTGAGGAAGAGCATACTGGAAGAGATATTTGGAACATGGAGCTGGAGAAACCGATGTGGATGTTTATCTATTTATTTATTTTTATTTTCCGCTATATCTAAGTTTGTTAATACCGACAAGTGTGGAAGCAGGCAGTTATAACTGTTCCTAGCTGGCTTAGTTCGTACAAAAACTCTGATGTACCCAAGTGAGGGTGGTTGTATGTATTATCTATCTATTTTAACATAATGTGAGAATTTGTGTTTCTACCTTTTATCTTTACTTTACTTTACACCTGAAAATATGCCTCCCTGGCACTTGGATTTACGACACAAGAATACCATGGATGTTTTAGTATCGATTTTCAAGAGTCGAGGAGATGGGTCTTCACACTACATACTATCCCTTATCATTCTTGGGATGTGAGGTTCGTGAAGCAACACTCTTCTTTCCACTAAGCCATGCTTCGCTTTTCTCAAAGAAAATTCCACTTAGAATGTCACATTACCATTTCTAGCAACGCACTATTGATTTCCAAAAAAGTACAACCTCTTAGCTCGTACATCTCAGAGAAGGGTATTATATAGGAGGGTTGCCTCCTACACCACCAAATAGATGCACGTTTTAGAGATCAATGTACATGGTTATAGAAATGCAATGTCAGATACTGATCCATACAAGTTGTCCAAGTGAAGGAAAAACCGAAGACATTCTTCCTACTACTTCCTGTTTGGAAATCACCCCTAGGATTAGTAGCGAGCAGTCCTTGAAAATCGAAGATTTTCAGAACGAAGGCACTACTGCCACCATCCACTATATGTATATATGATATGGGGATTAACCCAGAGGTTAGTGGCAAGCAGCCCTACATCATGAAGATCTCCATCATCAAATCATTGTCTTCAACATATCTTCACTTTCGAACACATATATTGGTTCAAAGTGGTTTTGGAATAGGAATTACCCAAATTCGACCCCGGTTTCTCTGAACCAATCGTTGATAAAAAGATGCCAAGTATATAGTTGATTATCAAACAACATCCAATCAATTTATCTTTTTATAAAATCAAATGTCTTTTGGAGATATATTCCTTTAAACTATTCCTTTATCTTTTAAGAGTATATGGAATCATTAAGCCCCATTTATCAAATTCTATGGTTGATTAAACATTTTTAATCTTGTAATAAGTCGAAACCATTTCACCTTTTACTTAGGAAACATTTTCAAATCATTTATTTAAATCTTGACAAAGATTTTTTATTTTCAAATCATAACTTTTGAATGGGTCAAAAACGATGTTATTTAAGACATCATTTAGTGTACACCCAAATCTATTAGTATTGAGTAAAAAAGGATTCATAGAGATTATACTAATTACACTCAATACTAATTTCAATATTCAACCTGTACTATTCATCAAATAACGGTAAAATCGCCTTTTAAATTCACACGGATAGTACGAGTACCCTCCTTGAAATTTAATATAGAGTTTAACTAGGGTATTCTCTATACCACTAAAAACATATTTTAAAATATTATTTAACATTTGAAAAACTCTAAATCTCTTTTCATTTAACTTAAGAAAATGCGATTCTAGTAGATCAAATTAACTATCCCCTCCGTCGGACCAGTCCAAATATCTAGAGTGGAACCCAGACACTAGTTGTCTAACCTTGGGTCTAGAGACTATCTCTCTATGAGCCATAAGGCGGTCAAGTTATTTGATATACTCAAAACCATTTATGTAGACTTTTGAATGCGTATATAAGTTATTTTAAACATCCATATAAATCATCCAAGATATTAAATGGTCGTATTATCATACTTGAAATAATTATAGATGTTATTTGATAATTACGAATGTCAAATACTCACCATTGGTTTCCACTCCATAAATTATTTTTCGAAGCTCCTTGAATTGATTCCGACGGAACTCCGGCAGCACTTCCTTCTTATTTACTTGCCTCGGAGCTCCTCGAACTTGCTCCTTGCCTCATATTGAATTTCTCCTTGACTTGATGAGGGCGGAGCTCGACCAAAGGGTGGTAATGGTGGTGGCCATGAATGGAAGGGAGGATGAAGGGGAGTTTGGTTCTAGTTTGAAGATGAATGGATGATATATGTGTATACATATATATATATATATATATATATTTATATGCTATTTTATCATAATTTTCTCATATTTTCTTTATGAAGAGAAGCCATTAGAGGCTAGGAAGGAGAAGAAGAGAGCTTGGAGAGGAATTTATAATAAATGAGAGGTATGCCTCCCTATTTAGAGCATTTCCAATATGTGAAACCTTTCCCTCATCTACCTCCACTCCACATGTCATTCATGTGCCATTGTCCTCTTGCCATGTGATGGAAGGTGAAAGGATGGTTGCTTTATTGATTTCTAAGTCTTAACTATAAGAAATATCATGATATTTTCTCTTATATGTATACATGTATGTATGTCTATTTGTATGTGTATGTGCATGTATGACTTGTATATGAATGTCACAAAACACAAAAATAAGGTTGCGTGACTTTAAACAACTTTCATTCGTTAAACCATAGTGAATCCGGAATTCAATTTCCTGTCATATTTTCAGTATTTAATTAAACTATATATTTAAGTAAATAGAACTTGAAAATAAATTTATTATCATTTCAAAAATATTAAAACGAAATTATTTAAGATATAAAATCATATTAAATAATATTAAAATCCTTGTATAAAACTACGATGCCGATTTACCGAAAGAGACGAATTTTGTATATCTTTATAAAACAAGTTTATATATTTATGAAACCATTATAAATCACTTACTATAATTATATAACCATTAATATGAAATATAATTATTTTAAAACAATTATTTGAATATTTAAACTTAAACTAAATTTTTAAAAAATATATAAAAGTGATGACATCATTGATGATGTCATAAAGTCATTTTATTTTAAAAATAAAATAAATAATTTTATTATATATTCTTCCTTAGCTGGAATGATAAGCGTATGTATCTAGTTTTGTTAGCAACTTTTGATGGTTAAAGAGGTATCTAGTTTTGTTAGCAACTTTTGATGGTTAAAGAGCTGTTTATCGATTAAATGATTCTCAGTCATTTTATTGATATTTTATCGAAGAATATAGTTTTGTAAATACTTTTTCAAAATAAGATCACCATTAATTTTTTCACATAAAACATGATTATTTATGTTTATAATCCTATATTTGAATCTTTAAAGTTAATTAAGTGTTCCAATTTAAAGTGATAAAATTACGGATCGTTACATAAAATATGTGCATTACTTATTTGGTTAGCAATTAGCCTTTTAACCTTTACTAAGAAATGTAGAACTTTATACATCTCACGTTGGTCCGGTTGCAAAGTAATACTTGACCTACCCTTTGTCTGTTGAAAAGAAAACACATGAAATGTTGCTATTAGACCTTTTAATGGTCAAATTATTAGGAAACACTTAGAAAGAAACTTTATACGACCTTTCATTGGTTGAATTAAAAGAATCCAGTTGGAATGAATTTATAGGACCATTCATTGGTAGAATTAGAGTATACACTTGGAATGTTAATATAGGATCATTAATTAGTCTAATCAAAGGAGACATTTGGAATGAAAATATAAGACATTTCATTGGTCAAATAGATAGAGGCAGTTGGAATGAAAATATAGGACTTTCATTCATCAAATTAGAAGATGCACTTGGAATGAAATTATAAGACATTCCATTGATCAAATTAGAAGAACGCACTTGGAATAAGTCTATAGGAACAGTTATATTATCGAATTAAAAGGAGATGCTCGGACAATTAATATAGAATCTTTCATTGGTCGAATCATAGGAAAATATTTAAAATGAATCTTTAGGACCTTTTATTGGTTGAATTAGAGAGGTACACTTAGAATGAATCTTTATGACCTTTCACAGGTCAAATCAGAGGAAGATAATTATAGTAAAACTGTAACGATCCGCCTTCCTTTCTCCAAAAAGATGAGCCATTAAGGGTAAAAGAGAAGGAAAGATAAGATAGAAGAGAAGAAACTAACAACACGAAATCTCACAATGCAACAAAACAATATATATTACTCAACATAATATATTACAGTCATTTCAAAAATGTTATAACAGGGTCATTCAAATACAAATTCTAGTCTAGGACAGTTATAATAGTCTGTCCCTACATAAAAGATAAAATATATATATAATACAGCGGAAACAAGGTAATGAGTAGCTATCGATGAAGCCACCTGCTCCATGCTCCTCCAAGATGAATATACGGAAAACCTGAACTACTTGGCTGCCCATTCAAATTTGAGCATCCAAGAGTTTAGGAAAAGGAAAAACAAACTCCGGGTTAGACATGGTTCTGGTGTGTGTAAAGCATACAATTTAACTTTATAAACACTTTTAAATCAAAGATATATGGTAAGACCATTCCGCACATAAATATAGACGAGTTTTTACCATATGATAACCAATTTTTTATATAGAAAATCCTCTGATATTATAATAATGTCTAAGATACAAATACATATTAATCATAGCCGAAATTATTACATTAATTAAATTCTAGCATACTAGGCTCTACAATCAAAAATCGAAGGCTCATAGTGGATAATAGATTCCAATAACGAAATGGTAAGGGTCTACCTGTCGAATCTGTACACCTTTAGACAAAATGTACGGAAGGCTACAACATGTTGCACATCTGCTACTCAGGACCAGCACTACCCCTTCTCAAGTAGCATCGAATATGATCACCCCTTGATTGCAATCAACAACCATACAATGGGATCCCGAAGCATACATGAATATCGCTCTAGATTTGAGATGATCATACCCTACTTGGGTGCGACCCACTTAGCCTTATCGCATGTCCCTGCTTTATTCATTACCCGAGTGTGGGGCACGAGGCTACTTTTTACCTTTATATATCATTTCCCACTTTGCATGCTAACACTGCCCACCCTCCAACAATGCAATGCCAGCAGTCATCTATATAAGTTCGTTCTAGGACTGAACCAAACGGTTGATAGCTCCGTCTTCAATTCCATAGTCTTTAAGATGTCTTCACCTTGCAGTGCTTGAGTTGGATTGAAGTGGATTTCAGATAACATATTCGATCCCGGTCTCTTTAAAACAACATTCGATAGTTTTCGATAAACTTAACCCTGGTTCTTTAGGAAATGAATAGCCAAAGATAAGAGTGGATATCACCTCCTAACCGTTAGTGGATGGATTTCTTTAACATTTGTCTAGGGAGAACGAAACGAGATTTATACCTACAGTACAACATCATCAGAGATAACTATGACATATAACTCATGTATTTCTCCTAGATATTTCTAAAGTTATGTTTGGTCCATATTTGATAGTCGGTTATTTAACTATCAACAAAAATATATCCAAATCAGGAATTTATTTCATAGAGAAAACCGACATTGGTTAAGCACATAAGCCACCACTTTCCTCTTTTAATAAATCTTTTGATTAACTAAAATCACTTTGTAAATATTTTTACCGAAATACTTTTACAGAGATTCATTCAGAAACCCTTATATTTTAATACTTAGCGAATATCTATACACTTATCTTAACGATCCATACAATTCTAAAATCATTTATAAATCCCTTAAAAATCTCGAAATCCATTTATAAACTATTTCATACATCCCTAAAAATCATTTATGATATCTTTTATAAATTCAATCACTTATAAATTTATTTTGTACATTTATAAAATTATTTATAAATCTTTTATAAATCCATACAACTAGTTATAAAACTCCTTTTATATATCTATAAACCCATTTCTCATATTTGTTTATAAATATCTAACTGTTTATAGAACTCTTTCACCTTGTAAATAATCTCCCATAAGTCTTTAAACCATTTTATAATTCCCTCTATAAAATCCAATTCCGTTTATAAAACTCAATTTATAGGTCTCGAAAATATTTATCAATAATTAAAATCATTTACTTCAAAACACTATTATATAATAATAATAATTAACAATAAACACCATAAATAAATAATAATTATTAACTTCAAAACATCTTAGAAATAATAGTTAGTAATTTCAAAACATTGTTAATAAAACAAATAATAGTTAATCTTTACCATTTTTATGAATAACTTATATCAAAACATTAATAATAAATTCTTGTTATTTATTTCAAACCATATTAATTATTTAAATAATTAAACTTTCAAAATATTTAAATATAAATAGATAACTTTAAAAACAATATTAAATATAAATAGATAATCCTTAAAAACACTTTAATCAATATATAACTAACTTTTAAAATAATAGTTGGACGTTAAATGATTTTTAATAATTCGAAAAGGACAAATAAAAGGGTTGGAGTAAAATAGATATTTAATCCCTTTTAACCAAAAATATTCTGAAACCCAAATTCAGATTTTAAAATAATTTCCTTTCTTAAAAATAAATCCCAACCTCAATGGCAATTTAAGTATTTTAAAATATAAATTTGTTGCTAATAGCTAACAAACGCTTAACTAATATCGATATTGATCTTCTATCACTGTTGGGTTTTAGTTTTGAACATAAATAATGTCATAACCAATAGTGTCCATAAATTAGGTTTCATATCTAGTAATTCATATAATAGGAATTTTAATGGAAATAAATCAACAATAGCGAGGAATCACGTTGGATCCCTCCAACATATTCCCCTACATAATAGCTCATATATTTATCAGCACACACACACACACACATATTTGTATATGCAAATAAAATCAACAGTGGCGAGGAATCCTGGATCCCTGCAATCTGTTCTTCTATATCATAAACAATATACAATTATATAATATGGGTCATCCACTACTACGAAGGTGTTTATATATAAACGGTCACCCACTCTAGGGGTGGGAATAATTCCAAACCAGCTAATAAGACAGTAAATCATCCAAATATTCAACCAATAATTTTTATAGACTACATAATATTTTTAGCTAACTAAAAAGGTGAGTTTAACTCGCATTTATTTCAGTTGCCGCCGAGGCACTCTGGATTCCGTCCAAATTCGAACGACGTTCGAATTCAATATAAAATTCAACAAAATCCATTCATTGCCTAACTAACTCAATACTGTAGTATTCGCAGATATGAATGCAATGCAACTTCCCATGCTCGATTATGACTTTGTATGAAGAAGTTATTTAATATACAAGTTCGAAATATATATATATATATATATATATATTAATTTCACGAATTACACTTAATACCATCATGAACAGTAAAACCAACTTCCCTCTCTTATTTCGAAAGTCTCAAATTTCATTCATAGTTACTAACTAATACCATTTCAAGTTAACTAAAATCAAATTTTAGTTATCAATTTTTTTCCAAAATTCTCAAAAAAAATTCTGATTCTTAAATTTATGGAAAATTTCGCCGGCGTCTTCTTTGCGTGGCTAGATTGGAACAACTACAATCGCCCCTACGAACCCAAACCAACAAAAGAAAATAATAGCCAAGTGGCTTAATCATAAAACCATCAAATTCAAAAAACATAAAAACATGTACCTATTTGTCGTGCAATAAACTCTACTTGTGAATCCAGAGGCATCAAATTAGCTTTTTCTTCTATATACCTGCATCTTATTTACCAACGATATCCAATCGTATACTTCATAATCATATTATCTTGTATTTTCAGTTGTCAACATTTAATTTATTAAATCCTATACGATGCATATAGTATCCATACACAAAACCATACCTGATCACTCGCTCGATCACATAATTTCACTTTTGAACTAGTATCATCCAACCGACTTCTCTAGTATGAACTTAGATCCGGTTCCTTGATTCAAAACTGTCATTCTCGTTTCATGGCCATATAATGTGATGGAAAATCCCTGAATCAATCAAAAATCCACATCCATTGTTTACTATTGAAAGTCGGGTGAAAAATTCTAAATTGGACCAATGTAAACGATCTTGAAATCATGTGCCCGAATCTCAGTCAAACAGTTATGCGAATAAAATAATATACGTACAATTTACATATTTATTTCAATTGGTCTCTCATTATTCAGATTCTTTTATTTACATTCATTTATTCATAATTATTATTCATATTGCTTTATTCACATTAATTCATTACTTAATATATTTGTGATATCCCGGAATTTTTGGCAATATAAATTTAATAATCTGTGTTAAAAATTAAATTGATTTAGTAATTTTTGATAATAAAATTTAAATTGATTTAATAATCTTCTTTAATAAATATTTAAATTAGTAGATTTTATCTTTCTAAAGCTAATAAATTGCTTTCTATTTATAATATATATATATATATATATATATATATATATATATAATTGTATGTATTGTAAATAGATAAGTTTTGGTTTGGAATTTAGTAAATAAAGCAATTTTCTAATTCTAATTTATTTTTGGTAAATTGGAAATTTTGATTTAAATTTAACATTTTACTTTTTCAAAGGCTATTTAATAAATAACTATATGGTTTTAAATTGTTAAAGTAAATTGTTTAAATTTATTTTAGCTTAAGTTAAATTTAAATTAAATAACAAAAATGCTTGTTTTATTTTCTTTTATATATTAATTGATAATATGATTTGAAAATAAATGTATATAAAATAAAATTTACATATGATCTTAATTTATTGAGTAATAGAAGTAATTTATAATCTCTTTTATAAATTATTTAAATTGTTAAATTTATTATTTTCAAATAATAATTATAATACCTAGTTTTTATAAACATAAATAGATTTTATAGAAATAGGATTTGTTATTTTCAAAATTTAATGGTAGTTATATATGCATATATATATATATATATATATATATATATATATATAACTTGATTTTTACATTGGATTTTATAATTTAATTTAAATTTGAATTTAATGTTTTGAAATTCAAAAGATAGATACTTAAAAATATTTGAATAAGCTTTTATTTATAATTTGTTTTGTTTTATTTTTCTATAAAAAAAGGGAAAATTTATATATATATACATAAGAAGTAATAAATTAAGTTAAAAGCTTTTATAAACAATTTTAAATTAAAATAAAATACTTAAATTACAAGTGTAAATCCCTTAAGACACCTAAATAACATGTGTTAAGTAAACATTAATCCAAGATGACAAATGTTACTATATTAGACATGTGTCATTTTTAATTTTTGTTTTTTTCTTTTGTTTAAATAAATCATTTTATGCTTATATAAACATTGCCTCTCAACCTCATTTTCTTTTTCTATTCTTTTTCAAAACTTAAGAAAACTTCAGCTGAAAATATGTAATCAACATTCAAACCAAGATCTAAAATCTTTGATCAATCTTCTTCAAAACTAGAAAATTTTTGTTCAAAACAAAATCCTGCAAATCCCCTCAAAAAACAAATCTAAAATCAATATTTCCTCTAAGAAAATCAAACTACAACTATCTGAAATCATCTTCAAAACCAGAAATCAATCACCTGTAGCCCTCTTCAAATCATTAACCTAATCATCATTTTGCAACTCTAAAGCCTGCAGTTCCTTCACTTCTGTTTTGAAACAACAACCAGGCCTACAGTCATCTTCAACTTGAAGTTTTTAAAAGAAAACATCCAACTGCAGTTTAAAATCATAAGCTAACTACAACAACTCAAAGCTTTGAAATCAAAGCACATTCCAGTTTCAAGCTTTTCAAAAACAAGGTTGCTCTATTCATAATGATTGCCATGTGAGTAGCATTACTTTAAAAAAAGTTTAAATTTATAAAATTGGTTGCATGATTTATATCTGAAATAATTATGTTTGTGTGTGTGTATATATATATATTGTTTGTTGTATTTCTGGCTGTATGGTATGCATATTGTTTACATCAGATTACCCTCTGTTGTAGTCTCAGTTTTAGATTTTGATTTAAATTCATAACCTATTGATTTTGACTCTGTTTAAACTTAAGATCTTAAATGAATCTTGTTTTTTTTCGTCATAAAGAAGGTTTTAAAAAAAATTGTTTAAGTTAAATTAAATTTGAAATATCATTGGAAGTTCAAAACAACAGTGCATGTGTAATAATCTGAAAATTCAAATACCTTAATTTATAAATTCAGGAATGTAAATCGAATTCTTAAACCAAATGATGATTTTTAAAACTAAAATCTTAATTTCTAGTAATAGGATTTAGGCGTTGTCCTTGTTTGAACTGGAAATGCTGTTTGAGCAATTTCTGGTGGTCCACTGGCTATGGAAGATCGGATTTCTTCCTGGAGGTAGAAGAATGATCGTGGATTCAGGGAAAAATGATAGGAAGTTGGTCAGAGCATTGTGGAGAAGGAGATTGGTCGATTAAGTTTAGAACCCTAGTTTTAAATGGGGTTAATGTTTCGATCACCATGGTTTCTACAGGTGATCGAGTGCAGTGGGGTTTTGGGTAACGAAAGCTTGGTTGTTGACAAGGAGCTGGCCGGAGTTGCATATTTTTTGGTGGTCAGAGGCATGAGATTTTGGTGATTCCAGTTTTCGGCATTGGTTCCAGTTTGAGCTTTAAAGCCTGATTTTGACTTTGAGTTTCTGCAAATGGTTTGAGGGTCGGAATTGTGTTGGAAGATGATCGCCGACATGCCTAAGTCGTCGCGAGAGGTCGGAGTTGGCGGTGGTGTTGGTGCATATGCACGGAGGACATGGAGTATCTGCTGTTGATTTGGGGAAGATGGGTACTCGAGAGTTTATTCGAGTAGATTCATGTTTTGCTCGAAGCGTGGGATTGTTTTTCTCGAAGTAATTGTTGTGTGGGCTCGGGTATACTGTTGTTACAGGTTTATGTAAAACCTGTCAGAACCTTAAGTTTAAATGAATTCAAAATGGAAATGTTACTCGAGTTTTACTCGAGTTATTTAGTGTTTTTCTCGGGCTAAGTTAGGTTAGGCTCGAGTGATTTGTGTGTGGCTCGGGTTAGTTTTGTTACAGGTTAGAAACCCTATCCTGTTTTCAAAATTTAAATTGAAATTTAAAGTATTAAGCAAGGATTTAAATAAGTTTTAAATCTAATTTTAAATAATGGATTCAAGTTTAATTTGAATCTTAGCTGGAAATGAATAAAGTTTTTAAATTCAAATTTGTTTAAATAACCTTAAAGGGGTTAAGTGTTTAAAAGTGTTTTTAAAGGAATTTGAATTTAAATTGGAGTTTGAAATGTAAAGGAATGATTTAAACAAAGTTTAAATCTGATTCAAATCTAAATTTGAATCTTTGTTTTAAAATAAATTTAAGTTTTATAAATTTAAGTGTTTTAACAATTTTGAATGATAAATTAAAATTTAAATGTTTTGAATTTAAAAAGGAATTTGGTTTAAACTCTTGTAAAATTCCTTTTATAAGAGAAAGTATTCTTTATCATGTAAATTTAAAGTTTTTAAATTGATTTTAAATTTTGTTAAAGATAAATTGGTTTTCATTTTAAAACTTGAATTTAAAATGAAATTTGATATGAAATTGGGAAATGAACGTTTTCATATATATTTGTGAATGATGATTTGACCATAGATAAGAAAAAGGGTTTTTATCTTAAAGTTAAATAGAATTTAATGATTTGTAATTCGTTTAATTATTAGGGTAATTAAATGGATAATTAATTTATTTAATAAATTAATGAAATGGATGATTACTTAAAGTAATTAAGGGTCTTAAACTTAAAAGTTTAAGATTAATTATTCTTAGAATAATGAACTTGTAATTTAAGAATCATTAATTAAATAAGATCAAATTTTAATTAATGATTAGTAATTAATTAATCAAGTAATAAAGGGTTAATTAAGTTATAGTTAACACTTAATTAATTAAATAATTAGGGGTTAATTAATGGGCTATTAATAATAAGTTAATTACTTTAGAAATATAATTAATGAATTGTTAATAGTTAATGAAGGTTATTAATTAAGGATTATTTAATAATTAATTAATGTGATTAATTTTTAATAATTAATTAGATTAATTAATTTAAAGATAATCATTTGTGTAAATTGTTAAGTATAATTACTTATGGAAGTAATTAAGGAATTAATTACTCATTGTAACTAATTGAGTTTAATTTGATTAGATTAAGTTAATTAATTCAGTTTAATTAATTTAGAATAATCATTTGATGATTTGTGAAGTATAATTACTTAATGTAGTTTAATGAAGAGAAATTACTCAGGAAAGTAATTAATGGGTAATTACTGGATGTAATTAATTAAAGGTGATTTGATGATGGAAGTATTTTGAGTATAATTACTTTGTAAAATTAATCAAGGGATTAATTAGAGATAATTAATTTATGAGTAATTTATTTATTTGGTGAAGTAATTAATGGTAGTTAATTACTGAATGAGGTTAATCAAGAGTGATTAACAATTATGGTTTAATTGAAAATTATTTACTTAATGTAATTAATTTAAATAGAAAATGTAATTAGAGATCATTAATTATTATAATTAATGATGTAATTTAGAATGGATTTATTTGGAAATAACTAATAAATGAAGAGATTTATTAGTGTAATTAATTAAGAAGTAATGTAATTAATTTTAGTTAATTAATAAATAAAGTAATTTAAAGGTTAATTACTGTATTTGGTTAAGTATAATTAATTTGTAAAATTAATTAAAGGATAATTACTTGAATGTAATTAAGGAATAATTAATCAAGGGTGATTAATTAAGGTAATTATTTAGAGGACAATTAATTAATTAATTTGTAATTAATTAATGGTTATGTAAGCAAGATTTATATTGATGAAGTAATTAATTTAATTCACTTTAAATTAATTAGAAATGATGTAATTAATTTAATTCATTTTGAATTAATTATATTTGGCCTGATTATTAATCATTGCTTATATGTGAAGGGATGATATAGATTTCCTTGAATGGTTTGAATCTCAGATATGAGATAAATAATGCTGTGTAATATGGATGCTTTGGTTGAATTGTGATGATAATATTGATTATCTATTTTTGATGATAATATGGATTATCTGTTGTGATGATAATGATGATTATCTATTGTGATATGTGAATTATCTATCTATGTGTATATAGATAATATTGAATTGAATTGTTTTAAACTTTAAAACAACTTGGACCTAAAAGATGGCGTTTTGGATTTCGATGAGACCGGGATCGGGTTTCCATATTTGGATATCCGAAAACCACATCGATCCAAATTGATGACAGGTCGTGAATCTCAAGTGAAGATGAAGATTCAGAGTGCAAGGGTTATCGTCGTTAACTCTGAGAGTGATTCCAAAATGAGTGTAACGAGATAACGCATTCGGTTTTGTTCGAACTCGGAACGAACTTGTATGGATTGAATGTTTTCAGAACATCATCAGGTGGACAATGAGCATTCTAAGAGATGTGTTCTCTAAAGGTAATCGTAGCCTCAAGCCTCATCAACCGGGAATGGCTAAAACAGGGGAGGTGCAGCAAGGCTAAGTGGGTCATGCCCAAGTAGGACGAGATTTTCCCCTGTCTAGAAGTCCCTTTTTTATTCGGCTGTGTGGGCAGTTGGAACGTACGCCAACTGCGGGGTTGTCTTGTTCGGGACTATCCAGTAATGGATGGTTTCGGCCTTGTGTTGTAGGGGATTGGGAATAATCCTCGGTACGGTGATCTAGGCCCCGTACTGTGACGGGCGGTACCCCAGTAGCCCTGCCATTGTATGGAATCCAAACTCCAATGAGTGCCGTACGTTTTAGTTGTGCCCAACTATGTTAGAACGTGAGATATAAGCATTCCAGCTATTTCTGTATTTTACTTGAAAACCCTAGACCTTATTATAATATCACCGGATTTCCTATCAAAGGTTTTGGTTAGCGTAAGGTAAAAACTTTTCCATGTTTATGTGTGGGAAGTCTTACGTGATACCTTTTCTTTTCAAAGGGTTTTCAAAAGTTAAGAAAACTTAACATGTTACTCACACCAGACCCATGTCTGACTCGGAGTTTATCTTCTGTTTTCTTAAAATCTTGGGTACTCAAATTTTTACGAGTAGCCAAGCGATTCAGATTAGCTTTGACGAATTCTAGAGGAGCAATGGAGCAGGAGGCTTCTGCGTTATAGCTATATATAGTGTTCCGCTGTATTGGTTTCTCGGAGTAGTTTCCTTGTATTGTATTGAGTTGTATAACTAGATAGGTGTTTATAACTGTCTAGTATGTGATGTATATGCCGTGTAACTCTGATTAGTGTTGTATATTATGTAATACTTATGTTATTAATATAATTTATTCATTCCGCTGTTAAGATTCTGATGTTATTTCTTCTTTCTTCTCTTTCTTTTTCTCTTTTCTATCCCTTTCTTCAAGATGATGCGATTTTCTGTGGTGAGAAAGTCGGGTCGTCACAATATTCCTTCCAATACTAATGTCACTTAAGAACTATTCCATTAAATTTTATGTTTAACAACATTTCACTCTATACAAAATTCGTTTATGAATCATTTCATAAAATTTTACTTATGTTCATCTTATATCACACTGCTCATGTTTATTTTTGCTCTACAACTTAAGTTCATGTTCAATTCTATCAAATGACATTCCAAAACTGTATTCAATTTATTTATACTTAAGTTGAATTTAATTTTTTAACTTAAGTTCATATCCATTTCATTAATTCATTTTAAATCAAATTCAGGTTCATTTAGCTCATTTCATCAATTCACTTCATTTGCCTTTACTCAAGTCAAATTTCTTTTCAAAATTCATTTTATCTACTTAACTTAAGTTAAATTTCATTTCGTAGTTCAATTTCAAATTTACTTTTCTTAACATTCATATTCAACAATTGTTAACATATTTTTAATTTATTTTTCCTCAATTTATAAGTTATAAAACTTATTTTCTCATATTTTCATAAAACTCGTGAATGAAAATTTTCAAAGTTTAAAGATTATGTTCGTATTTATTTCAATCATTTTGAAATCATATATATACATAATCCCCTTGGTATATCAAATCATTCATTTGAATTTTAAAATCATAGTTTTACCCAAAACAAAATTCCGATGGTAGCAATTCATCTTTGGGAAACCCAAAAATGAATGTCGATGATGCTGCAGTCATTATCGAAATTGTTTTCCAGTGACTGAAGTGAGTTTAGTGCTTTTTTCACTTTTAAATTCCATTTTAAAGTATTTCCATTCAAAAACATTTTCCATAAAATATTATCGTTATTTATCCAAAATTTTGAAAAATAATTCTAGAATCAATTGGATTTTAAATTCTCAAATTCTCAGCTTTTAAATCCGTTTATTCACAAATCATATTTATAAATTTTCGTTGTATATAATTTCACTTTAGTTATATAAAACCATTTCTTAATTTTTTGTCTTTGTTTACATTATAATAATAACAACTTTTACTAGAACACAAATAACAATTGATAATAAACTAAATATTATCATTCATTAACAATACCATGTCGAATTGCTCTGTTCAAGTGTTTAGAGATCCCTATCAATGATGTTAATTACTCGTATTTACTAGAATCCATAAGCCACTCAACAAATCAACCAACATAATATAAAACATTTTTATATCGCTAACAAATATGCATTTATACACACGCACATATACACTCATACTCATAATAAGGCATTCTTTTACCTTATCTCTTAATGAGTTACTCCACCAAAACCAAGGTTCTCGCTTAACCTTGCACTTTGATACCATGTTGTAATGACCCACTTTTCCGAATAGTTTTAGTAGACAATCAACCAAACATGGTCCACTCAAATTGAATGGAAAGATGGATAGTTAGGGAAAAGAAAGAAGAAAGAAGAGAGAAGTAAAACAAACAACATAGAATCTCACATCAGAACGAATAATCTTATATAAAATAATCTTTACACAAAACAAACTGCAATATATGTATATACAAACATCAATCAAAGTATACTAACGTATTTCAACCCGGACAGTGATAACAATCTATCCTCACAATTTCTTATAAATATAACAATGAATGCAGTGGAAAAATAACCATATACATGAATACGTCTTTGGGCCTCCAACTTGTCTACTGAAGCTCCAAAGCATCCAAGCTAAATCTGTAATATGGTTGGTCTGACCCGAGCATTATGATAAAATAACACCCGAGTTAATCTAGGAAACCAACATGGGAAAGCACACCCATTTGGATTTTAAAGTTCTAAAAATCTTGAAATGAAAAGTATCTCGTAAGATCACGCCGCACATAAACACGGATGAGTTTTTAGCTTACGATAACCAAAACATTTTTTTATAGAAAATCTTATGATATTATAATAATGTATAAGGTACAAGTACTTATTAATCATAGCTGAATCTGTTACATTAATTAAATTCCAGCATACTAGGCTTTATAATCAAAAAATAAAGGCTCGTAGTGGATAATGGATTTCTACTATGAAAGGATGAGGATCTACCCACTGAATACGTACATCACTATTTAAAATGTATGGGAGACTACAACACGTTGCACCTCTACTACTCAGGACGGGCACTACCCCCTTCTCGAGTAGCACTGAATATGATCACCCCTTTATTGCGACCAAAAACTTTACAATGGGATCCTGAAGCATACATGAATATCACTCTAGATTTGGGATGATCACACTCTATTTGGGTGCGACCCACTTAGCCCTGCCGCATGTCTCTACTTTATTCATTTCCATAGTGTGAGGCCTAGGGCTACATTTTACCTTTATATAGCACTTCCCACTTGGAATGCCAACACTGCCCTTTTGGCAACAATGCAATGCCAGCATTCATCCATACAAGTTCGCAACGCAACAACGAAGCACTTAAGCCTTCACTTTGAAATGCTTGAGTTGGATCAAAGTGGTTTTCAGATAAGAGATCTGATCCCGGTCACTTCGGAATAACGTTCGATAGTTTTTGGTAAACTCAACCCTAGTTCTTTAGGAAATAAATAGTTAAAGATAAGAGCGGAGTTCACCTCCTAACCATTAGTGGATGGATTTCCTTATCATTTTTCTTGGGAGAACGAAACAAGATTTATAGGCATAGTAAAGCATCCTCGGAGAGGACTATGCCATATGAATCACGTGTTTCTCCTTTATAAATCCATAAAACCATTTATAAAACTCCTCTTATATATCTATAAACTCATTTCTCATATTTGTTTATAAATATCTAACCGTCTATAAAACTCTTTCACCTCGTAAATAATCTCCCTTAAGTCTTCAAACAATTTTATAACTCCCCCATAAAATCCAATTCCATTTATAAAACTCTATTTATGGGTCCTGGAAATATTTATAAATTATTAAAAGCATTTACTTCAGAACACTTATATAATAATAATTATTAACAAAAAACACCATAAATAAATAACAATTATTAACTTCAAAAAATCTTAAAAATAATATTTAATAATTTCAAAACATTGTTAATAAAACAATAATAATTAACCTTTACCATTATTATGAATAATTTATTTCAAAACATTATTAATAAATCCTTATTATTAATTTCAAACCATATTAATTATTTAAACAATTAACCTTTCAAAATATTTAAATATAAATAAATAACCTTTATAAACAATATTAAATATAAATAGATAATCCTTTAAAACACTTTCTAAACAATATATAAATAACTTTTAAAACAATACTTCGATATTAAAATCATTTCTAATAATTCAGAAATGACAAATAAAAGGTTGGAGTAAAATAGAAATTTAATCCCTTTTAACCAAAAATATTTCTGAAACCCAAATTTAGATTTTAAAATCATTTTTTTATCTCAAAAACCAATCTCAACCCCAATGGCCATTTATGGTATTTTAACATACCATTTGAGGCTAATAGCTAATAAACGCTTAACCAATATCGATATTGATATTCTATCACTATTGGTATTAAGTTTTGAACATAGACAATGTTTTAACCAATAGTGTCCGTAAATCAGACTTCATATCCAATAATCCATATAACATGAATTTTATTGGAAGTAAATCAACAATAGCGAGGAAGCTTGTTGGATCCCTCTAACCTGTTCTCTTGCATCACAACTCATTTATATATATACATATATCAGTACATGTATATCTTTACTACTAATAATGAGAATTCCATCTACTAAATTTAACCGTGTCTTTCTGGATTATCAAAATCACCCTTCGAACCAAATTAATCGCAGTAAACTCTAAACTATTATCAGTTATCACATCCAAAATTCTTTGTCCAATCTCTCTCTTTCTCCTGCCCCCATTCTTTCTAACCCCGCATTCTTGCTAATACTCTACATCAAATCCATACCTCCTATACCATTGAAATCGACCAAAGATCTCGACGCCATCATCTTCTTACTGGACGATTCACTAACGTAGCACATCCATCGGGAAAATGCCTCGCCCATTATCTCGAAACTACCACGAGTTCTGTCTACTCAATCCAAGCCGAACCCCCTTCTTCTTACTCAGAGCTCTTTCTACTAATAATTTGGATGCAGACGTGAGGTATCTAGTTTTATGTTAGTTCTTATCTCTAATAAAGATGGCGAGGGGGATTATTTGGTTGTTGATAGTTATGGAGACATAAGGACAAAGTGCGAGTCTAAAAAGAACACTGAAAACAAATCGCACTGTCAACCTAAGGTTAGTTCATATATCATAGTTTATTCATTGAAGCACTTGTGGTTTGATGAAAAAGGTAATAAGTTTATCACAATTCACTTGCTCTGGACTAGACTCAAACGATTGCTTCTTGCTATATTATTTATGTCTAGCAGTTGTGTATTACCATCCTATCCTACATAAGTAGAATATTATCATTTATTAGTACTTTCAGAATTCTTGTCTGTTGATTGGAACATGAATGCTACAATGTATTTTCCAAGACTATAAATTTTATAACCAAAATGGATGTAGATATTAGGAAAAAGGTTTTGATAATACTTGAACCATTGATTTATACACAAAGGGTTGTTTGATTTGGTGAATATTTTGTGGTTTGTAATATGAATTTATTTAACTTATAGGTTGAAAGTTTTATATATATTCTGCTACCAACAGAAATATTGCTAACTCTTTTGTATGGAAAAGAAATAAAACTTTTGCTTACTGTCATATTATCAAACATGATGCAATTTTAGAGCATAGTCTACTGCATCCCTAAATTCAAATGAAATATCTGGCATGGCAAAAAAGGCTCAGTTTTTGTTATTATTTCCGTAGTTTTTGAACTATTCATGTTTGTAACATGGTTTACATTGTAGTTCTCTTCAACTCGATTCTATGTTGTTTAATCCTATAGTTATTATACATCTTTTCTTCTGCTACCTTTTGAAATTAATCCCAATTAACACCAATTTGGGCATTTTTTTATTTCTGGTAATTCATGGTAGTGTTATGTTTTTGGAGATGTATCAAATGGATCATAATTAATAAAATCGGTTTAAAATAAGCTTACACGAATGTTGATTTTTCACCGCTCATTATTTATCACGAGTTATGAACTAAGTGATACTATTAATATTTTCATTTTTCATAGTTTTTAGGGGAAGTGATAACAGAACCTTCTATGTATTGGAAGTTGAATATGTGTTGGGTCCTATTGAATACGCGAGTACTGAATTATGTAACATAACCATGACATTAGTTACTGTCTTATTCACAGAGTCATCAATTGGGATATTTAATCATACAATTATTAATTTCAACTACTGATTTCATGTAAACCTCTTTAATATTGGTGATAGTGAAACTATGCATTAAAAAAATCCATGTACATAAAAATATATGTATATTTATAGGTCCATTAGTAATAAAAGATATTTGATATTCAATCTTTAACACTCATGGAATTTAACTAATATTTTTCAAATGTTGATCATTATTCTATGATTGTCGAAGACAATGTCATATATTTGATGACTTATATCACTTGATAAGTTCATGCATATTCATTTTAACCTATTTTGGTCTTAATTTCTCCATCATCTAAACCTATGTTGAGATGAGGAAAATTTACCTTTTTCAATTTAGAAACGACATTAAATGCTTCCTTAATAAAAAAATAAATATGGACGACATTTTTGTTCTGATTTTTCTTTTTGATGAAAGAGCGATCCTCTTATGAGGAGAGCACTCATTATTTATTAAATAATAAACATAAACGGTACAAATATTTGATTGGGTATTAATGATTAAGACAATATGTAAGATCATCTCATAAATGATCAAAAAAGCAAAAAGCTAAAACATGTGCTGCAATATATACATATAGACTATGAACACAACTGAAAGATGATGAAAAAATAATCAACTGCATGGTGAGCTGATGCACTAGGCTGATATGCGAATGCAAAGGGCTGATGCGGATAATGCTTGAAGTTTGATGCGTTGAGGCTTCAAAACGAAGGAGTGTTACTTGCCTGCATATTGTGTTATGCTTGAGCAAGCTTTAGATGACAACATGTGAACTGCAAACTTAAGTGCAGATTTCTACTTGGGATGTACTGTAGAAAATTGTATATTTGTATGAAGCTAGGAGAATTGATGCCTTGCAAGAGAACCAGTGCGAGTACAGGAAAGACAACTGTTACGTAACTCAAATTTAGTGTGGTGCAGGGAGACCGAAGCTAGGCAGAGACCTTGGTGCAAAAACTCCAATGTAGAGAACATCAAATGTGAGTGCAGAGCCAGCTGTTGGTGCAACATAAAAGAAATGCAATAAGGAAAGGTGTATATTCAGAGACCGTACATGTTGTATTCGGTAGCTGAGCTGCTGCATTAGGCTCTCTGTAAACTGGAATATCTAGGTAAGCCGCATATTGCATGAGTGACTGCACGTGTCTAGGTAAGAATAGCTGCATATTTAATAGTAGGTGAAGTGCTGAAATGGTGGGCCTCATCTTAAAGTGACAGCATTTGATAATGCTTGCAGGCTTCAAATAGTATATGTGCTACAGAAACGGTTGAAGGCTTCAAAACAAAAGCAAGCAGGCTTCAGAAGATAGGTGGAAGACAGGAACCATGCATTTTTTTTTCTTCTAAAAATATTCATTTGAATGGTGCCTAAGAGGTTTCAGCATACCTACACATGATTAGCATAACTACAAAGAAAAATTGATTCAAACATAAAGAAACTCTAGATTTGGTAAAGTAATTAGATATCCTATCGAACGATGTAATAAACTCGAATTACATTACATTAAAGCGTTAGAATTGCCGGATCTTTTGTCTACCTCTTATAAAACTTAACTTTGTGAATTGATATATAGTTTTTAAATGCGAGCACAATATGTATTAGTGCCCCGTAAAAATATTAAATTCATGCTTAATGGCTATTTTTCCTAAGAAAAAATTGTTCCCCCACTGCCCCCTCATCGCTTTCCTTTAAAAAAATGAAAAACCGTTCCTACTTTTGTCTCCCCAATTTTCAATTCTGCCTTACTTTTAGGCAATGTGAGCACTTTATTTACACCTCCATTTATTCCATTAGACTGATTTAATTAATGATTATTATTTACTCTAACCCAACGGATTAAGGTGGAAAGGGCATAAAATGACAGGACAGTTAACCAACCAGTATGATCAAGCATAAATAGACCAGTGGAGAAAAAACAGTATATAAAAAGGAAAAACAAATTGAAAAAGATGGAATTTTGATAAAGTGTATACAGGTAAAAGAATTAGCAAACACGTTAACATTAAATAGTATAATATAATAGTTATAGCGTGACTGAACAATTTTGTTAACAAACGAATGTTAGCAATAGCTTTGCCAAAGAGGGGACTGAAATGACATAGTCCAAATACCAGTGTCAAGATGCAGGTCCACATGGACGTGCATATACACTCGTGTGAATAAAATCAACAGAGGTGAGGAATCTTGTTGGATCCCTCCAACCTATTCCCTTGGATCACAAATAATATATAATTATATAATATGGGTCATCCGCTACTAGGCGGGTACACATAAATGGTTATCAGCTTCAGGGATAGGAACAAATCCAAACCAACTGACATTACATAAATCATCCAAACTTCTAATCAACAATTTTTATCGACTATATAATATTTTTGGTTAACCAAAAAAGTGATTTAACTCAAATTTATTTCAGTTGCCGCCGAGGCACTTCGGATTTCGTTCGAATTCAGCGTAGAATTCAACAAGCTCCATTCGCTGCCAAGCCCACTCCATATCGTAGTATTCGTAGATATGAACGCAGCGTAACTTCCTATGCTCGATTCTGACCTCGTATGAAGAAGGTTTTTAATATACACGTTTGATACACACACACACATATCATTAATTGCCCTTATACCCTCATTAACAGTAAAACCATCTTCACCCTCTCTCATTTGAAACCAGGCCTCGTGCGCGTTCAAATTGATGCTGCCGCCTGCCCTTTTGCTGCGAGCCACTCTCGCCTGCTCGTCCAAACTAGCCTCGACCTCCCTCCACCTACACCGTCGGCCTCACATCGCCTTCCGATGTTGTTTGCTTCCATGAACCCAAACTTCATTTTTGGTTCAACTGCAAGTTGCCGCCGCCGTAGTTGTTCGTTGGCCATGAAACTCGGCCAACGCCTTGCCTTTGCCACGCTCTAAACTTCTTCTTCACATGTCATCACCTCTAGGATCACAAATCGTCGAAATCAATCAAAAACCCAATTTGAGCCGCCCACAAATGGAGCCCCTCCTTGGTCACCACGTGTTGTCATAGTTTAATCCCACCATTGAATAGCTTCATATAGTCATTGCCAACAAGTTGCTAGTAGAAGTCGAATCCTAAAAATGCACTGAATGGTCCCGATCATCCTTAGCCGTAGGATGGAGCATGATTTTATTTGGTTTTCACTTTTTTGAAAACCAGGAGAATGAAAGAGATGGTCGTTTAAATAAGAAGACACGGTATGGTAGCGACATGATGGAGGTATGGTCTAGAGTGTACAAGCAAGGGTAGAGTATGGTAATTATGTGTGTGTGTTATATTATATTATAATATCCCGTTCTAAGCGCTCAATAATCTCGAACTCTATACATGGTGTGCCGCCTGGCATTCTATGTAATACCCTTATTTCATACATAAAGGAACTAGTCTTGATGCTTAATTTGATCATATACAGAAGATAGCTTTCAGCCCTAATTATTATTTAAATTTCTGAATTTAAATTCTAAGCATTTCGAACTCGCACGACCAAATGATTCATCCAATCGCAATGAAAATCAATGACATATAATAATTCACTATTATGGATTCAATAACTCTTTTTTCGTTGAAATTCGAGGTACTACCTCAGACGACTATTTTCACACGTTAATTAAAATGAATTATTATGAAAACTAAATTAATCACTTTTAAATCTAAATTAAAGGTTTACTGTCTTCATTCTTGTTTAAATAGAATTTAAATCAACTTTCGAGATTATTTTTATTCACATTATTTCAAGATTTAATTATTTAAACAATTCTAAATATTAAATTCAACAATTTAATTATCAATAAATCTCTATATTTGAAATTTAAGTTATTTAACTCATAAAATTAATTTTTCAATATTTAAAATAAATTAAATATTCCAAATTCAAATGAGTAGAATTCTGGATCGCTACATGTTATGTGTATTTTTTACGATAGTGGGCATTTAACTATTTTATAGACCCGTTTGGACTCATGTATAATTATCATTATATCTTATTGCTGCATGAATGACATTTTACTCTTTGTGATTATTTTATATTCTTTATTATTCTATCCCGGATATGCACCTTTTTATTCTTTGTGTCGATACTGTATACATATAGGTGAGGTGTTTGTAATTAGAAATAAGTACCGGTGTTAGCCTAAGGGAATATTCACGTATGATCGCCCAATATCGCCTCGCTCTGTATTATTGGACAGTATTACCTAATAATACTCTTTGGTAGTACAAATATAGAGGTGGGATGTTAAAGTCACCACACTACAAAAGGTCAAATATTAACCGGATGGGCGCATCTTCCGATTTTCCATCCAACGGTGAATTAATCTCAGATTCCACTAATGGAACCAAAGTTTGGAGTCATCGGTTCTTTATCGAGAGATTCTTTTCTTTTGAGATTTTCGAAACTTTCTCTCTTACTAGTATATTGTTGATTTCAAATGTGTTACTTCATCAATTCTACATTAATTCTTTTCTATACTAAGCTTTTTGTGTTTGTAGATCTCGCTTTTAAAGAAATCAATCCCAAGGTGATGGCAGAGATTGACAAATTTGGGAATCCGTGATGTATTCAAGGAGTCAGTTGAGACTTCTAACCGAAGCTAAGAAAGAATGCATTGATTCAGCCATTCCATCAGGTTTTGGGCAAACCTTCCATGATAAAAAGGAAAAACATGGTTCCAAATTGCTCATAATTGCAAAGTCAGATGCCTTTTCCATCCATAGACTAATTCAACTCACAGTTTCCAATAGGTCTGGGTACTTGCCAATTATTCATCGTAATTATCCTTCCCTACCCTATGTAACTTCATATAACAGACGTTAGCTTGATCGATCCTGTTATTCTATTAAAATGAAGAGGCATAATAAACCCTACCATTTCTCCTAAAATCTCCGGTAAACCATCATCATCCACTACAAGAAAAATTTATTTCTATAGCTACCTAAAATAGCATTTCAATTTAGGTTTCTGTTGTTCCATTCATTTTGAATAAAAATAAAAATAAAAAATCTTATGTAGGCACAAAATGTTTGGTGCAATACTTTTTACTAACTTCCTTATATTACATTTTTCTTAATTCCAATTTTTCTCTAAATAAATTTTATTCTCTAGTTTCCCTCTTCTGAAATCAACAAAGAAAAGCACTAGCTATGTCCAATTCTCTCCCATGTTGATTTCTTTTCTTTTTAAATTTTAGTTCAATTTTCTTGTTAGAAACAAAGGAAAATGACCTAGTTATCTCTGATTCACCCTTGAGGTTAATCCCATTTCTTCTTTGATATGAATTAGATTTACGTAAATTTTAATTTCAATCTGTACCAAGTATCGCTCTTATAGTTATTGAATATTTGTCACCCATTTCAGTTTATTTACTTGAATTAATTAGCATTGATTGATATTTTTAGTCTATATGAACTTGTCATTCTACATTTTGCTTACATACGATAGTCATAACTAATTTTAGTTTTGGTTAGGTTACTGCATGATTTGTATGTTAATTTTTTTTCATAGTAACAATACGATCTTGTGTAGTTTCAAGAGTAAAAGTGGGAATAAGTTTATAGTTTTAGTTCAACTAAGAAATTCACTGTGAATTGACAAAGCAGAAGCATAGATCTTATATATTCAAATCCACAAAGTAAGGCCATATTTTTTGAACTTTATATATCGATAAATGGTGATAAAGATCCTATTATGGATATAAGAAGTTGAAATTTATATACCAGCACTTGTGAAATACTTGGTTGCTTATAGGGTACAAATCAACTTTGGCCTTTGTTGACAAGTATGTGGCCAACTTTATGATAAGACTAATCAATTTTGATGTGGTGAGAATAGTTCCACAATGACCTTTTTTTTACAATAGGTATAGTTTTCTAGTGGTTCAGTTCTACATAATGATAGAAATTTGTTAAATTAGAGAATTAATATTTGACTATTTTCCTTCTATTAAATTTTGTTTTGTTTTGGTAGTTTGGTGAAGCATGTATACTGCATTTTTTAATTGACATCCAAAGCTTGATGTTTATCTGGTATTATTGTTACCTAGGTTTGTATTTATGAATTATAAGGGAAAGCTACTAATGGGAGATTATTGTGCTAAAGATGATACCTGAATTAGGGAAGAAGCCATTGAAGGATCTCGAGGAAAAATCCTTAGAATCAGAGCTAGGTTTTATCGAACCAAATACTTGGTTCGATGGGGAAGTAGGCTAGACCAATTGATCCGGTGGAGGTGGATGCCGGACGAGATATCTCATACGATGTTGCTTGGATTTGACACTCTAGATTTCTAGAGCAGTGGCGACTTCAATCGATGAAAGTTGGAGGAGTTCGTTCGGTGGTGGTGAGCTCGGTCAGTGGTAATTTGATTTGGAGTGGTAGTATGAATTTAGGGAAGGTGTGGAAATTTCGTTCGGCATTGTGAAAGAGGTGAAGAATGCCGAACCAAAACGTGCTGCTCTAGAATTTTGGCTCTGTGATTTGATGAAGAAGAAGATGCCGATGAAATATGTCGTTTGGTATTTGGTGATGCCGAACCAAATGCCAAGCTTTATGTGCTGTTTGCCAGACCATATGCATGCCAAACCAAGAGCTTTGCCGAACCAGATGCATGCTGGACCAGATTGATGTCGAACCAAACCCCAGGGCTGCTATATAGCCACCACTGCTCCTCATTTCTTCACTCTATAAATAGTGGAGCCACTGGACAATAATGGCAGCCATCCTAGAGAGCTAAAACTCTATAGAATTTTGTCTGTATTGTAAATTCTTCTTATGTGTAGCCTTCAAAAGTGAATCAATCTTATAACTCTAATCTTTCAGTGATTAATAAAATCTCCTCTCCCCAAGTGGATGTACATTGCCTCGCTGTAGTGGAACCACTATAAATACTGGTTTTATTTATTTTTCTACGTTGCATAGATCTGTGACTGTCTATTCTGGTGTTTATCTCCGTTTGTATCGTCTCGCTACAATCACGATCCAATTAGTTTTTTTTTCCTGCTTTGGGTTATTTATTCCCTTAGGCTGATTATCTGAAGAGATTTTCTCCAACAGTCTAGTATTAGAGCTACAAGGTTGATTAAGGAGTGTTAGATGCTATGGCAGGAGATGAAGTGACTCTAGCTGTTACAAGACCCTATACTAGATGGATGCATATCACGTCGGGATCACAGTTGGCAATTAAGAAATGGAGTGGGGATAAAGACTTCTAGAAGTAGTAATGGAGGATGAAAGTTGTTCTAATGAGGAATGAAGTCCATCCAGTAATGTTTTCCCTTAAGGAGTTGTCGACTGACATCTCAGTCGTAGAAAGGAAGGAGATGGAGAAATAAGCATTTACTACTTTACAATTAGTTATGGGAGAGAATGTCAACTCAGAGATTAGTATTGAGACCACTACCAGGGGAATTTAGACCAAGCTAAAAAATCTCTACTTGAAGAAATCTTTGTCTAACCGTTTGATATTACTAAAGGCATTTTTGACCTTGTGGATGGGAGAGTGTACTTCAATAAAGGAACATCTTAATTTCTTTGAAGATCTCGTGATGAAGATGAAAACTATTTACTTGAAGATGGTTGAGGAGAAAATGGCAATGATTTTTTTGTGTTCTCTCCCGAAGCATTAGACAGTTTTCGTTAACAGCCTTATCTTCGCTAGAGAGACAATGACAGTGGAAGATGTGAAGTTAGGCCTTCTATCTGAGGGCTTAAGAGATCAGATGAAGGAGATAAGTGAAGGAAGTAGAGGTGGCAGTAGTAGTCACGGCCTGTTTGTTGAAAGAGGTAGAGAAGATAGGAAGAATTGACACTCTAGAGGGTGTCCAATTCCAGGAAGCCCGGTAATGGCATGAGAGGAAAGTCTAAGGATGGGAAGTGCTTTATCTTCAAGTAACCTGGTCATTGGAAAAGGATTGTCCAGATTTAAAGAAGAAGGAAGAAGAAGGATCTTCATCATTTGCGGTGGAGAAGTCTATATCTGACGACATATTGTCCACAACAGTATTGGATGTCTCAAACCATTGGTGCTGGACTCGGGGCATCTTTCCATATGACGCATAGTAAGGATTACTTCAGTTCTTTCATTGGATGAGAGGGAAGCTCTATTCTTATGGGCAATGATGCTAGCTGTAGAGTAATGGGTGAAGGTACAGTGAGGATTAGGATGTTTGACAGAGTGATACGCACCTTGACAGGTGTCCGGTATGTTCTAGGTCTTCGAAAGTCCTTAATTTCTTTAGAACAATTGGCATCTTTAGGATGCGAGGTAACTATCGAGAAGGATAGTCTGAAGGTTTCAAATGGTGCATTAGTTCTTATGAAAGGAAATGTGTTTCGAAATCTGTATTTGTTGAAAGGAACCACAGTTCTTGAAGAGTCGTGTGTTGGAGTAGATAGTTCCCATGCTTTGGATGCCACAAGGCTTTGGCATCTCAGGTTGGATCATATTTCAGAGAAGGGCTTACAGTTGCTTTAGAGACGGAAGATGATCAAAGGAGAAAGCTTCGACAAGATGGACTTGGCCAAGCGTGTGTGCTAGAAAGCAAACTAAAGTATCTTTTGGAGTTGAACTCCATAGACCGAGGCGAGTACTTGAGTACGTGTATACAAATGTTTGGGGTCCAGTTGTTATTCCTTCTCTTTGAGGAACAAAGTATTTATCTCTTTCATTGATGACTTTTCTTGAAAAGTAGGGGTGGGCATTTAACCGACCTAACCGACTTAACCGACCTTAACCGAACCGCTTTAATCGAAAAAATCGGTTAACCGAACTTTCGGTTAACCGACCGATGTTAACCGACCAAAGTCGGGTCGGTTAACGGTTAACCAAATTTCACGTATCGGTTAACCGTTAACCGAAACTATTTTCTAGTCAAACAATGCAAACCCAGTCCAGTATTTGAAACCCGGCCCACCTATTCCTTAACCCTAGCCTAATCAAGCATTTCCTTTTCCAGGCTGCTAGCCGCTACTCACGAAATTTCCCAAAATAAAAAACTAGATCTACAAAATTTGTCGCCCTGGTTAAATCTTCATGAATCCAAATACAAATCGATCCTCCAGTCCGTCGCCTTTGCCTTCATTATTTGCTATTTGAATTGTCGATTTGAGCAATGGTGAATGCTAGCATGAAGGAGAAGAATGTGAGTTGAATTATTTCGTGTATGCTTAAACAAGATATACATATAATTTTAACTGTTTTATCTGTTTTATTTTTAGCCTTGATTCGACAATTTAGTTCATATGAACTGATATACATATAAACTGATAAATGATAAGAATGATTTTAGATAGGTGATATATGTTTATTTATTTAGTTCATTTATATGAATTAAAAATTAGATAAGAATGTTTCTGTTTTAGTTCATAAGAATGTTCAATTATCAAATATATGAAATAACTCATTCATATTAACTAAAACCTTTTAATCATTCAACCGAGTTCATATGATTTTAGTTAAACGAGATAAGAATATTTATCTATTTAGTTCATACAAATTGATATAAGTTCAGTTCGTCTCTCTTTTGTTCATCTTTCTAGTTCATATGACGTACATGGAATCTTAGATCACTACTACTAACCAATGGGGATCAGTTTCATCCAAACTGTTTCTTACATTTTCACAATACTTATTCCATATAATAGATAAGGGTGGATTAGTTTAATCCAAAAATAGCAATTTTCTTACCCATTTGTTGTGTAGAAGTATTATATATGCCGATATACCATGTAAACTATGTTTCAGATCAGAAATTTGATGCTCAATAGCATAATACTAACATAACATATTAAGGTTACTGAAGCAATAGTAATCCAAACCACAAATAAATTAGAAAAATGAGAAACCATTATTATGGATCAAAATTTAATCTTAGAAAGCAAGATAAACAAAGATGTATTAACTAAGATGACATTTACATTCACAAACACACTTTAATAAAATTATTGTATGCATCATAATCCTGTCACCATGAATACAACCATGGGAGATTATTGTTACAAGATAATATTACCAATTGGTTTCACAATTTTAGTGTACAACTAGCATATCAATACAATAATTTTAGTAAACATCTTAGAACATAGAGTTCGACGTTTGATCTGGACTTTGGTTATGTGTTTTGAAAGAACATCTTAACTCGTATTTGCCTACACTTGTCTACTGAAAACGCTTGACTGTTTGTTTGTGTAGCCTCCACGAGATATTTGATGTATGTACTTCACCATCCATGTTTCCTATCTTTATCCTTTACTATCCCAAAAAAAAATAACAAATGCTTTTCATAAATGAATGTTGTATTTTTTTATGAAATCAGTTAGTAGAATTTTGCCTAAAACTAAAACTGACAAATTTATATACAAATTAGACACGTATTATTCTTTTATATGCCTAGATGAAAAATTATCATTATTCATTTATCTTAGTGTATTACATTTTTTGCTAATTCATCAAGAATTTATGCATTGGTAACCAGTACAGTAGTAGTTCTTTTGTGTCCCTAAGCATTGTTAACTTGTCTTTAACTTTATATATATGAACTGTTTATAGATGTAGAGGAGCTGTTTATATATCAATGTCACTATCATTTAATGTGTTTCACATGTTGACATTTTTAACATTTAGCAGTAACTTTGTATACATTGATCCAGGTCTTTTTCTCCATGAGTTGGATATCAGTATCAAGCTATATTCATGTGTCCTACAAGTGGTTTTCAAGTACGAACAAGACCTGCCTTCTAGAATTACATTTGTGCAATGTTCACATTGAGCGAGGTATATTTTTTCGCATGCTTGCTTGGCAAAAATGTTCTGGACAGGGGTTCTGGTATTATTCTTATACCTTGTTTCATTAGTATGGCTTTATTTTGATGGAATGTCAAATTTGCCTAAATCCCTGCAGCAATGCTTATTTTTGTTAATTCTGCCTGTCAAGGAAATAGCAATTTACTTCCCAATAATACCATTATTTTAATTAGTGAATGTTTGGATGCAATTTGCTACTCAAAATAAATTGAATCATGAAATGTTCAAAATATTTTTTTTCCATTTGCAGGTTGTTTGATCTTGCAACTGTATTTTATCATGCTCTTTGTCTTCCTTTCCAGTACAATGTGTACATAACATTTCTAGCAGAATATTTTCAGGTTTGGATCCATTAAACTACAATTAGTTATAGAAGTCTGTCCATGTCTTATTTATGTTTATTTTGTTTTTTTTTTGTTCCTTTATCTACTAATACAGGAGGATGACATGCAATTGGAAAATATAGATTATTTCGAGATGAAAGATGCTGGCTTCTTTGATTCTGACTGGGACTGATACTGCTTTGAAGTATTGCGTATCATCGTGAAATGAGCATGTGAAAATTATTAGGGCCAACTGTAAATAAATATTGTTGCAGATTAGTTTGTTTGGATTACTGTCAGTATGATGTATGAACAATGAAGCAAGTATATCTTAACTGATTTGTATATCAGTTAAGTCAGTTGAAAATGTTGTGTATTTTAAATTTTGTAAACTGCTTAATCAGTCAATTTGAGCGGTTAACCGGTCAACGGTTAACCGGTCAAAGTAATCGGTTAACCGGTTAAAAAAATTGGTTAACCGCGGTTAAGATTAACCGGTTCGGTCGGTAGTCCGTTACCATAATTAACCGAAACCGGTTAACCGAACCGGTCGTTCTTTTGCGGTTAACCGAAAATTTTAACCGAACGACTCGGTTAACCGACCGCGCCCACCCCTATTGAAAAGTATGGGTGTATGTGATGAAGGCCAAATCAGAGAGTGTTGAGAAGTTCAAAGACTGGAAAGCGCTTGTTGAGAACCAATTTGGCTCTAGGTTGAAGGTGCTGAGATTTGATAATGGCAGTGAATTTGTCTCTAGGGAGTTCCTCGACTTTTGTAGACAGCATGACATTCAGAAACATTTCACTTTTCCCGAAGATTCGTAATTCAATGGTGTTGCATAAAGGATGAAAAGGACTCTATTGGAGAAGGCTCGTTGCTTGAGATTGACGGCGGGCTTGTCTAGAGGCTTTTGGGCTAGGGCATTATCAACTACGGTGCATATCATAAATCGAATTTCGTGCTCAGCCATAGATGGGATGATTCCAGAGGAGAAGTGGGGTGGTAAAGCAGTGTATCTTAGTTACTTCTGAATTTTGGTTGTCCTATGTACGTTCACCATATAGGTGATGATAAGTTGAAAACTAGAGCATACAAGGGCATGCTAATGGGATGCACCAATGGTATTAAAATGTATCGAATTTGGAACCCTATTGATCGGAAGATTGTTAATTCCAGATATGATACTTTTGATGAGTCTGCTATGTTCAATCCAAATGAGAAGCTACCTACCACATCAGATGATTCTAATAGGCCTAAGGAAGTGGAATAAGTTTTCATGTTCTAGCCAAAGAGTAGAGTTATTATTGATGCTGTTGAGGAAAATGCAGTTGATGAAACATCACAGAATAGTTCATAGGTACCTTCTAGTAGTGCTGGTGATGTGCATGAATCTATAGGAAGTTCAGTTTGAGGAGCAGTTGAAAGAAATTTAAGCAAAGCAGTACCTACCCGGGTTAGTCGTAGGAATATTAGGCCGCCCGAAAGGTATGATGATCGGCAGTTTGCGAACCTTAGCCTTAGTGATCAGTTTTACTATGCCCTACATGTGGTTCTTTAGGAGCCACTTGACCTTGATGAAGCATTGAAGTCATGTGATAGTTCGATGTGGATGGGTGCTATGGAAGAGGATTTAGAGTCGTTGAAGAAAAATAAGACTTGGGATTTGGTACCACCTCCTCAAGGAAGCCGAGCCATATGTTGCAAATGGGTGTTCAAGTTGAAGGATGATGGAAGATACAAGGCTAGACTAGTTGCTAAGGTTTTTCACAAAGAAAGGGATTAGAGTATGATGATATATTCTCTCTAGTAGTAAGGCATATGTCCATCCGCATTTTTCTCGCTATTGTCGCAGCTCATGACTTGGAGCTAGAGCAAACTGGATGAAAATCGCTTTCTTTCATGGAGACTTGGATGAGACCATATACATGAAGTAGCTAGAAGGATTTGTTGTAGATGGAAAAGAAAATTGGGTTTGCAAATTGAAGAAGTTACTGTACGGACTTAAGCAGTCGCCTAGACAATGGTACAAGAGGTTTGACTCTTTTATGCTTTCACTTGGTTTTGATCGTAGAATCAAAGACGCTTATGTGTACTTCAAGCATTTAAAGAATGGTAGATGGGTGTATCTACTCTTGTACATGGATGATATGTCGATTGCTTCCAAGGATGAGGATGAAATCGATTGTTTGAAGCTAAGCTAAAAGTAGAATTCGAAATGAAAGACCTTGGAGAAGCAAAGAAAATTTTGGTATAGAAATCCAAAGCGATAGAAAGCTAGGAGCCTCACTCTAAAGGAGTACATTGGAGGGGTCTTGCTCGGTTTAGCATGGAAGAGGCAAAGGCATTCAACACACCCATGCCTTTGCACATACAGCGTTCTAGTAAAGGCTCTCCGGTCTTGAAAAAGGACAAGGCTTATATGATGAAGGTCGTATATGCAAGTATAGTAGGCAGCTTGATGTATGCTATGGTCTGCACTAGCTCTGACATTGCACATGCAGTTGGGTTGGTGAGTAGGTTCATGGAAAATCTAGGAAAGACGGTATCTTTAGATACCTTAAAGGAGCTCCAAATCATGGACTTTTCTTTAACGGCAAAGGAAGGGATTTCAACTTGGTTGGATTTTGTGATTCCAACTATGCCAGTGATAGAGATCGAAGGAAGTAAACCTCTAAATATGTGTTCACCATTGGTAAGACAACAATCAGTTGGAGAACGAGGTTGTAAACGATTGTGGCTTTGCCTACTACAGAGGCAGAGCTCATAGCTGCGGTTGAAGCGGCTAAGGAGGCGCTTTATTTGAGGCGACTGTTGTGTGATTTGGGCTTTGTATATGAAGGAGTGAATGTGTGCCGTGAGAATCAGAGTGCAATTCACTTAGCTGAAAATCTGGCATTCAGCTCGTGGACGAAGCATATTGAGATAAGAGAATCGTTTTTTGTCTTGATGAGTGAAGAGAAGCCAGCTCTTCTTCAGAAAGTTCACATAAAAGAGAATGCAAAAGACATGTTTACCAAATCATTGCATGTTGCTAAGTTTGAGCATTGCTTGGACTTGATTCGCTTAATGAAGTGTTAGGTGCCATGGAGTGGCACTGGGGGAGAGTTGAGATGATTCATGAAGATATTTGTTTTCATGGTGTAGATTGATAGTAACTACACAGATCAGGTACTTTGAACACTTTGTTAATGGGCGGCGGTCTTACCAGAGTTCGTTGACAAAGTGTAATGGTTGATGGCGTTGCTGAAGCTCTTGGGTAAGTATCCATTGCTTGGAGCATAATGGTATAGATGGAGTTGGAAGGTTTGTTTGGAATTTAGTATGAAGGTGGAGATTTTTAAAGATGATGCCTGAATTCGGGAAAAAGCCATTAGAGGATCTCGAGGAAGAAGCCCTAGAATCGGAGCTTGCTTTTGTCGAATCAATTACTTGATTCGATAAGGCAGTAGGCCGGACCGATTGATCCAGTGGAGGAGGATGCCAGACGAGATTTCTCATCCGGTGTTGCTTGGATTTTCTGCTTTAGATTTCTGGAGTGGTGGCGACTTCAATCAGTGAAAGTTGGAAGAGTTCGTTCGGTAGTTGAGCTCGGTCAGTGATAATTTGATTTGGAGCGGTAGCATGAATTTAGGGAAGGTGTGGAAGCTTTGTTCGACATTGTGAAATAGGTGAAAAATGCTGAACCAAAATGTGCCGCTCCATAATTTTGGTTCGGTGATTTGGTGAAGAAGAAGATGAAGAATGAAATATCTCATTCTGTATTTGGTGACGCCAAACCAAATGCCAAGCTTTATGTGCTGTTTGCCGAACTAGATGCATGCCGATCCAAGAGCTTTGCCAAATCAAATGCATGTCGGACCAGATTGATGCCGAACCAAACCCTAGGGCTGCTATATAGCAGCCACCCCTCCTCATTTCATCACTCTATAAATAGCGGAGCTCCTAGATAATAATGATATCCATCCTAGAGAACTGAAACTCTGCAGAATTCATCTGTATTGTAAATTCTTCTTATGTATAGCCTCCAAAGGTGAATCAATCTTGTAACTATAATCTTTCAGTGATTAATAAAATCTCCTCTCCCCAAGTGGATGTACACTGCCTCGTGGTAGTGGAACCACTATAAATATTGGTATTATTTATTTTTCTACATTGCATAGATCTATGGTTGTCTGTTCTGGTGTTTATCTTTGTCTCTATCGTCTCACTACAATCACGATCTAGTTAGTTGTTTTTCCGCTACTTTGGGTTTTTTATTCCCTTAGACTGATTATCTGAAAGGATTTTCTCCGATATATTGTAATGAATCAATTGAGGACAATATGGTTGTGTGATGACGATATGGTTGTGTGATATAAAATTATATACACTTGATCTGAGTATGATATTTTTTGGTTAGGAGACAATTTTAGCTCATGAAAGAAGTTTATTTCTTTTATTTGATTTAAAACTTTGTAAATGAATTTTTTAAGGTTTGATACATCATACGTTTATTTTACAAGTATGGTTCTTTAAATTCGAGTTGGTTATTTTATCCTATAATGCTACATTGTTAGGCATTTCCAATCATTTATTATAATTCTATATTTCCTTATTTGATAACTTTTTGTTCCATATAATCTTTACCTCATGTGCACCATTTAAAAAATTACAATAGAACCGTGTAAATCTACTTCAGTTGGTGCAAATTAATTGCATGGCAATTCTTAAAAAGGAGTGAAACATGTTAAATCGTGATGGTTCAACTTGCTACATTTGCAAAAAAGGCCTTAAAATGCTTTCCACTTTTGTAGATATGATATTCAAAGTATGAATTCATTATTCCCATAAATTTGTATAGCTTAAAGAAATTATGGTTGTTGCATATATACATATGATTGTATGGACGCATGTTAAAGTGAGATTTTTATTTTTATTCTGTCTTTGTACAAATAATGTGTCATTTAAAAGAATCATATATATGTAATTTACATAATCCTCTTTATGTGCGTGTTGTGTATGTGTGTGTGTTTGCGTATGTGTGGCATGTGTGTGTGTGTGTGTGTGTGTTTGCGTGTGTGTGATTGGTAGGTATAAAGCGATGTAAATTTTATGATTTTGTTAAACTATAACACCTTAAGATTAAACTATAAACGATATTTTAATCACATGTTTCCTAAAAGTTGGAAGGTGCAATTTTGATTTTCCATTTTTTTGTATATAAATATATTTATTTTATGTAATGGTAATGGAAAATTAACCTTTTGACATTTAAACTAAGTTTTTTTTTACGGTGCCCATTTATTTGGCTTGAGACGACCTATAACAAAAAATATTAACCTTGGAAAAATGGTTATGGACAAAATACAAATTTAGTTTGGTTTGATAGTGCTGTGAATTGATTATGTATTATTTACCGCGAACCATTAAAGTTAATTGAGTTTGAGGTGTCTGATTACTAGTTTGTTATAATTAATAAAAAGATAACTAATTGTACATAGATTATTACTGTTTACATATGTAACAACCTTGTATTTTGTAATTATTTTAAATTGAAATTCCTGATTTAAAAACTTTATTTATTTATTTATTTAAATTGGATAAAACTTTATTTTATTTATTAAAATGAATAAATTTTGTTATTTTGTTATTTGAAATGTAGATTTTGATTTTGATGTAAATTAGAATTTCAAACATGAATAAATTGAATATTTTCCAAAAACGTGAATTTTGGTCAATTTGGTCAAAGCTTTGACTTTTAAATTTAAAATTTAAAATTTAAAATTTTTTAATTTTATATTTTATTATGAAAATAGATTAAATTTCAAGAATACTGCTCTTCTTTTCGTTGGAATTCGATTTATATTGTGAAAGTTATGCTTTTTACAATATTGTGTGTAAATCGATGTGTTTAACAAAATTGTTTATTTTAATTTATATAAATAATATTTTTGTTTGTCAAATCTTGTTCTAGTTTTTATAATATGTCATGTTATGCATATATTTTATTTTTAAAATATTTTCAAAGTGACGTTATAATTTTCCAAAGCTTATTGTATTTTATTTACAATTTTTAAATGCTAGTTTCAATATATTAGCTATTTTCTTAATTATTTTCTATTTTTCCTTAAATTATATTTTCTTTTTCTTTTTATTTTTTTCAGCTTTTATTTTTATTTTACTGAAATTAATTTAGTTATTTTGATTTAAAAGAAAAAGAAATTCCAAGAGACTAGACCTTTCATTTCCATTGACTTTTCATTTCACCTTGCCTTTTCAAATTGCACTTGCCTTTTCATTTTGAGTTGACCGTCCATTCCTTTTGTTGTAGCCATGAATTTTCTTCCTCATTGACGTGAAAACTTCTCATTCCCCATCACAACTCACGGCCATATCAAATTTGAGAAAAAAAATTGCAATTTCAATGGCTTCTCTTTTCTACTTTTCTTCCTCTTCTTTTATTGGTTTTGTCTTTGCACCTCTTATGCTTTGCTCAGCTATAACCCACCATCCTCTCCACCATCACCAGCCACAACAACCACCACCTCCTCCTTTGACCACCACCTCAAGCCGTGACCTCCACTTGAAGCAATCACCATAAATTTGCAAAGAAATCCACCAAACCATGCCAAGCCAAACTCCTTTATCACCATCCCCTCCATACGTTGCCTTGGCCGCCTCCTATTGCTCCACCACCACCATGTTACCACCTCTAGCCACCCACCTACCCACTGTCTAGACCTGAACCATGCAAGGGCCTAGCCTACTTGCCTTTGGCCGAGCCAAAAATGTGATCAAACTTGCCACTTTTTGCCTTGTCCTTTGACCTTCTTCATGTTGTATCTCATATCTCTTCACATGCCTTGCTAGCCGAGCATATATGATTCATACCTAAGCCATGTAGACAGCTAGGCCGATCTTAATGCAGTGTGATCAAGCCTAATTGATCATGTGACAAGCCATGTTGTCGTGGTCAAGCACTCTTGTGTTATAAGCTTGGTAATGTCTTTGTTGATTCCAATTTCAATATTGTTTCAAATTTTAAATCTTTGTATTATATATATATATATATATATGTTTATATGGTCTTGTTTGTTGTTGTTTACAAGATCGATATCATGGCTCTTCATACATTCAAATCAAATCGTGCTTGTGGTGCCCTTGGAATCGTGCTTGTTGGTTGTTTTGGTCTCTAGCTTCGAAAAAAAGTGAGTCTTTCTCACTCTGACATATTTACTTATGAAATAGTAAATTGATGACAAGTGTTTAGCAATAAAAATGTTTATGCAAGTTAATGATGATTATATGATATGCTATGCCTTGTTATCACCATGTTAACTTTGTTAATTATCACTCGACATATGATATATGACATTATATTGTGACATTGACATTGTTTATATTGTTTATGCATATGTTCACACTGCAAGTTCCCTGTTAGAATAGAATCACTATGGGTTGAAATGATACATACCCGAACGGACATTGGAATAGGGAAAAATCATTATGGGCTGAATTGATAGGTCTGAGTGATTTTTATTGTATTTTATTTACTTGGGATTGCGGGTTTGAAATGATAGAACCTCGGTTTTTCTTTTTAAACTGCGGATTGAAATGATATATATCTGTATCACTTGACCTAGGTTAGAAAATTATATACAGACCGCATGGTATATTTTTAAATGATATTTATATAGATATGTATTTTTAAAAGTATGAAATTTGATTTAAAAATATATATTTTTTGGTTTAAGAAAGTTAAATATTAAGTCTTGAATTTGTGAACTTAAGAGTGTAAATTTGAAGTAAATATGATTTTTGACTTTAAATTATAATTTTAAAATGTAAATAAATAATGGAAATTAAATTTATAGTTTTGAAATGATATTAGAAGTAAAATGTTAACTTTTTGTTTAAATTTAATAAGTAAATAAACAGTGAAATTTTGATTTGATAAATGAATTGTGTTTTTAAATTTAATATTTGATTTTAAATTTTTTTGATAAATCATATGTTAAAGTTATTTAAATGTAAAATTTTAAAGTCTAGAAATATGATTTATAAATTTAAATGAAAAAATTTGGAGTGTTAATGTTTTTGGAAGTTATAAATAAATTCTGGAATTTTATTAATAGCATTTCCAAAATGCTGTAGTCTTATGATAGCATTTTTAAATGTTGTTGTTTTTGAATTTAACTAGGTTTGAATTAACTAAATATCTATTATGGCATTTTATAAATGTCGTTATTCTTGAACTAACTATTTTGAAAACTATAAGCTACGATAACACTTTATAAATACTGTCATTGCTATATTTTGACAATGTTTGAAATGTTATAGATTTTAACACTATTTGAGTTATATTTTAAAGTGTTAAATGATTTAACTTTTGGAATTGATTATTTATGAAATTGTACGAGTTTGGAAAATATTTTAATATTTAAATTTGAAATATTAAGGAATTTAAATTGAATTTGATTTTAAATAATGATTTTTGAATGGAATTTTTAAATGTGTTTTGTAATGATATTTGGAATAATAAATGAATGAAATATTTGATTTTAAATGATATTTAATTTGAATTTGAATTCAAATAATGATTTAATGAGGTTTTGAAAGGATATGATATTTTAAATGATTTTGAAATGGCTTTGAGTGACATAATCTTTATTTTGATAAAGAATGTGAATTTGGAATGATATTTGATTTTGATATATTCGATAAATGAACATTTGAAGTTTATATTAGTATGAAAGGATAATTGGTTTACTTGTAATTCGAGTTTATTTTAATGATATTGTATTTTAGTTTTGAAATATGGTATATTTAAAGCTTTGAATTATATTGAAAAATTTAATAATTTGTTTTGTGGATCCAATCTATATTTGTAATTTATAAGATTTGAAATTGTTTATTGGGAAACTGAATTGAATGGAAACTGATGGTTTAATTGAATTAAATTGGAAATTTGAAACTTGGGTTTAATTGACTAGATTTGTAAAATGTAAAGAATTAAAGGAATGTTCCATGATTACAAATGTATGATTTTGAAATGTTATGATTTTCAAAGTGTAATGATTTCAAGTATTTGGTTTCGAAAGAGTTATAACTTTGAAAGTATTATGACTTTTGAAAAGTGAATATATGTTTGAAATGGAAATGATATCGTATTGATTTGGATATAGTTTTGAAATAAAAACGGTTTTGGTTTCGAAGTATAAACTATTTTGAAAGGAATATAGTTTTGAAATGAAATGATTTGATTTTTGAAGTATAAACTATTTTGAAATGACCGCGGCGTTATAATAACGTTTGGTTGTTAAAAAGACCGGGATCGGAAGTTGTCATACTCTCTGCCAACTCCGAAAACCACTTTAACAACTGTGTACGCGGTGGAGATTCCAGAATGAAGTAGGATGGTGGCGACGATCCTATTGAGGTATGAACGTGGAACCGACTCTCGTGAGTTGGCATAAGGTGGCTAAAACAGGAGCGATCGACGGGCCAAGTGAGGTCATTCCTCCATCGGACACATTCCTTTGATACTATACTCTTATCTTATGGTTGATTTGATGACCATCCTCCGATTTTGATTTGGGAGAGTGTTCCGAGGTGGGCGGTGTAGGATCTAGATTAACCCTAGAAGGGGGGGGGGTGAATAGGGTTATAGCAAATTCTCTCAAATTAAACACAGAAATATAATTGCAGAAATAAATATGCTGAAAAGTAAATCACACACAAAATTTACCCAGCTTCGGCAACCCCTGCCTACTGCTGCATTCTCAGATTTCTATTAGAATTAAACAGTATCACGCTTACAAACACTCTACTAGACTCGCAGACCCTTTTGCTCCCGCTCACAAACACTCTACTAGACTCGCACACCCTGCTCCCGCCTATAGAGTTTCGCTCACTCGCAAACACTGCTCCCGCCTATAGAACTTTGCAAACTCGCACACCCTGCTCACTGAACTAATTCTAAATAGACAATCTGACACTACCTAATCCCTAGGTGGTGATTTACAAATTCTTCGACTCGAAAAGGAAAAAACAACTTCAAAAATAACCGCAGGAGCAAAAATTAAAATACGAGCTTGAATGCATAATTTTTGCTCAAAATAAAATAAGAAAACCCCTTTAATTTAAAACCCTAAGTAACTAAATCAATAAAACCCCTTTGAAAAATAAACAAGGCCGGCCCCTTGTTTTTTATTAACCCGATCCACTGTTGTTTTGACCCGTTCCTTCTTTTCTTCTTTCTACTGTAAACACTGATGGCCGATTTCTTTGTTGAATTAGGGCTTCGGCTCTGGATGATTGATACTCTTTTCTCGTGCTCGTTCTCTGATGTTTCGGTTGACTTTGAGATTGCGTTGCTCAGCTTGCTCGTTCTCTGACGATTGATTTGCGTCGACTTCGAGGTTGCAAATTGTTAGCAGCTGCTTCTTATGATTGATTTTACTGCTGCGGTATGTAAATTCTTTGCTTGTTTGTGCTTTTGTGATTTTAGAACTCAAACTCGATTGCCGATGATGAACTTGGGTTTGTGTTTGGATTTGATTCGATTTTTCTCCACAGCCGATGATGATTTTGGGATTGTATTTATATGAATTCTGGACACTTGATTTTGCTTGTATCGATTCGATACTTTCCTAAATTATGCTTTCCTGATTTTAATTACACCTTGATACGCACGGCTTTGAATGTGTTGCGTTCGATTTTCTTGATTCACACGGCATTAAAACTTACCCTTTTTCATTGCTGACTTTTTTCAAAGACGAATATTTTTGTTGAATTCTCTGACTTGACTTTAGCATCCTATTTTCGAAAATTCTGACTTGACACTGCTTCGACCATCTTGTGTTTGTCCCTGTCTTCATCTCTGGCCATCTTCACTAGTCTCCTTTTGAACATTGCACCGTTGTTCACTGTTTACATCACTGGACTTGATATCATTGATCTGCATTTCATTATTTCTTATGGCTCCACTGTTTCACTCGAGTGGTTTCAAACATGTGAGTTGTTGTTTGCTTTTGATGTAGCTGTTAGTCTGCATTTTTTCGATTCCCTGTGTCACTTGATCTATCACACTGTTGCATACATTTGCATTGTATATATTCTTGGATTTTAACTGCTTCATGTACTTGATATTGTGGCAAGTAGTCTTTGCTGTTATGTTGATGCATTGTGCATTGTGGTTGTAGCTGGACAGTTCATATTGCTTTGCTTCATCGTTTGTGTCCACTGCATTCTATTTCACTTTGGTTTTGGAGTTGCTGCTATATTGGTTTAAGTTGCACTGTACTTTGTGCTACTTCACCATGTCACTTGAGGTCTTGCAGTTTGGTTTATTGATGCATTCATGTACACTTTGTATTGATGCAGTGCTGTCATGTTGTTTGCAACTGTGTTGCACTTGTATCACTGGTATTTGAACTAAACTTGTGTATCTTGTAGCTTTCATCACTGGTGCATGTACATTTCTTCATGTTGCCTTCAGTAGCTTCACTGTTGCATTTGTATCACTGGTTCATTGCACTGTTTCATGCATGTACTCTGTTGCAGTATTCATTATGTTGGTCGAGCTTGCATTCTTTGTTGGCACTTTTGAATGTTTGCAGCTTGGTCTTGAGTTGTTTAATGAAGAGAATGGACTTGCATACTTCATGTAGCCTTTTGGTCTGACTGTTGTTGTTGAGTTGATATATTTGTGGTCTTCATTTGGTGATTTGCACTTGGTGCAGTTTCCATATTTGTGCTCGAGCTTGCATGTGTACCACTAATCATGCTTGTGATATTCATTTGGGTTTGTGTGTTGTCTCTGACCTGAGCTGTTTATATTGAGCTGCCTCCTGTACTTGTATTCTGGTTCTTGTTGAGACCTCTGGTATGCTGCATATTTTCACTGTATTGGTTCGAGTCAGTTTGCATGGTCACTTATGCAGTTTGAAGCTTGCCACTGACTTTGGTTCTTCGCTTGCATCGTTGTTGTTGCATTTATGTCACGTAGTTGCATGCTTTGACTTCACTGAGTCATTTGGAATTGGTCTGTGGTGATTTGTCGAAGCTTTGAACTGTTTGCAACTTGACACTGTTGTACACTTGCTCTTGTTGGCTGCGCACACGAGTTGGCGAGGCAGTGCACACGTGTATGAATGTACACGTGTGTATTGCAGCCACTTATGGCTACCTATCCCTGTAATATCTATGTGCACTACTTTGTGATGAAATCAAGTGTGAATGATGACGAACAACCCAAATAACTGAGGCAAACCATTTTTTCAAAAATCGTATTTCATTTTATATTGCAAAAATATTTCTTTTTCAATTTTACTGCGTTAGTGAATATTTTTGCAGATTTCTCAGATGCTGGATTCAAACTGGAATGCAGTTGAAGACAAAATACGAGTGTGAGTGATATGTAGTGAGGTTATCAATGTAAAAATATTTGTGATGTAATCGTGATGTAATCAGAAATGTATATGTATAGTGAGAGCATGAATTTGTACTATTCAAGATTGTAATAAATATTTGTTTGAATAAAATTTCTGTTTGAATTCAAAATCTGTGTAACTTATTCTGTTTGAATTCAAATTCAAATTCTGTGTAATTTATTTTATTCAAAAAATATTTATTTAATCTATGAAAAACAAAATAGTACATTACCAAATACATTTAAATGAATATATATGTTTATTATCATCAAACAAAAACATATAAGCGCATATTCAACAATCTCCCCCTTTTGATGATAACAAACATATATTTAAGATTTTGAATGTATTAAATGTATTTGATCGTTCAATTTGCTCCCCCTATTTAAATGCTTCCTCTCTACATGATGCTCCCCCTACATATATGCATACAAATAGAAATATATTCAAATGAGCCTAGATGCATATGGGAAAATTATTTGACCTTTGCTTGATTCTATTTGGCAAAATCTTAACTTTTCTCTCCCCCTTTTGTTATCAGCAAAAGAATAATAGTGTGAGAGAAAAATAGAGATAAAGTGATCGATATTAATCCAACATTAATCTCAAATTGAATATAAATATTAAACTTCAATAAGAATCAAACAAAAAACATAACTACCCTTGTTAGGCGCATATTCCACTTTTAGAAATGATGGATATGATGTTCATATAAAATCATACAGTTGAATCAACTTGTGGTACATTTATATCAGGAATTTGAATATCTACTAATCATGCATAACCGTTAGGACTTTTAAATGAGATTAGTAGTATTCGAATTTAATTTTAAAAAATGAAATCATGTATCTTCTAACCACGCATAACCGTGAGGACTTTTAAATGGGATTAGAATCAACTTGTCTATTTAAGCAATTAATTTTGATATGCGTTCCATACATGCATAACCGTAAGGACTTTTAAATGAGCATGGAAGCACATAAAAAAAATCCAAGTAATTCACCCATGCATAACCGTGAGGACTTTTAAATGAGAGTGAATACTTTGGATATTTATTTATTTTTAAAAAAATATGACATGAAAAACAAATGATTCCTGATTATAGTACCACATATCGACAAACTATATTGAATATTTAATAAAACATGGTCGATAGAAATAATGATAGATATAGAAATGGTCATGGAATCTTTACCCAACAAAAAGTTTTATAATTCTTGTTTTAATTCCTAAAGAAAAGTTTTTAAAATATACTCTCTTGAGTAATGTATGTTAAATATCAACACTTATCACTTTTTCAATCACTATTTATCTCTTTGATAATTAGTAGAGAGTCGGATCAGTCAAAATTTGTCATTTAAAATCAAATAAAAATGACTGATCTGAAAATATGGTCAAACAATTATTTTCTCGAAGGGGTTATATGAGAAAAAAATTCTGCTAAATGAAAAATTATTTCAAGTGAAAAATATGCAGATATTCTCTTTGGAAAAACGATGCAGCAAATGAATGTTTCAAAAATTAATCACGTTCAACTTGTATGTTTTCTATCAACTAGATTACCAGTATGAACTGCATCTGAATTTCTTTTTCAATCCAAAATATCACTAACTGGATTTGGTAAACCATACATGAAGTGTGCATCAAAAATTTCAAACTCAATTTTAGCAACAATTTAAATGACATTCTTTGGATTTTGAATTGAAGCCATGTTCACACTCAACCAAATATCATGGTGTTAATTTCAGAAACCATAGGATAAACAATTATACTCATGAGTAATCAACAGTCAATCAACATCATAATTATTTCAAAAACAATTTCTTGAAGTTTCAACAATTTCTTAAAATCTTTTTTCACATGAGTTTGAAATCGTGCAAATTTACAAGCAGTGACCAAAATGTCAAAATATATCTAAGTATAGCATGAGTAATCAAGGATCAATAAAATACCATCATTTGACCAAACAAATTCATATGGATTAGTTCAAAGATGAAAGGATGATTGGTCTACTTTTAAGCACAAATCAAAGTAAGAACAAGTCAAAGGAAAAATCATATCAATAAGTCAGAATTAAAGACATCACATCATTATTGCAATTTTGGCTGATTTAATTCAGAATATGGTGCAGATTATCACAATTAATATACCTTCACCTGTTTTACCTTTACGATAATTTCTCGTGATTGCCCATTGTGATTCTGTCACCTTTATACTAGGCTAAGGAACTTTGCTATGTTGCCCGCTATGTTTCTGGAACAGCCAAAATCCAGAGAACACCGTTGTTGTTCCTTAGCCTGCCACCACTCCTACACGATGAAAGATTTTTGTGACCTATTTCTAGGTCCATGATTGTTAGTGGCAGAAACATTATGAATAAACAAACCCTTTGGAACCCAAACTTGTTTAGTCCTTTTATTCTTGTTCCAATAGACATGAAATTTGTTTGTAGAATTCTTAGGAACCCAAACTTGTATAAATTTTGTGTTCTTGTTCCTATGACTACAATTTTCAACATGATGTCCAATTATTTCACATTTATCAAAGACACTTTTCCCTTTTGCATTATCCTCAGCTTGTGTTTTTCCAAAACCAAGTCCTTTTCTGTTTTTAGCAAAAATTTGATTTCCCAATAGCATGTTGAAGGATTTTTCGCCTCTTGAAAAGTTATTCAAAGATTTCTCAAGATTTTGGACTTTGGTTTTTAGTGTTGTATTTTCAGTGACAAGTGAGGTGCATCGATTTATAAAATCCTTTTTCCTAGTGTCGATGGTTTCCTTAAGATTCAAGTTTTCTTTTTCAAGATTCTCAGAGTTATTCTTAAGTCTTGTCAATTCTGAATCTAAAACTTTACATCTTTTACATTCTAGGTTTTGAATATTTTCAAGTTCAGTTTCTAACCTAAAATTTTTACGAGCAAGTTCTCTTCTATCAGTTTTCAGTTTTTCAATTTTAGATTCAAGAGCATCAACTACTTTAGTAAGATCAGAACACATAAAAACAAGATCTCTATAGGAATACTCACCTTCCTCACTAGATTCCTCTGAGCTTGAATCTGAATTTGATTTCGCCATAAGACACAAGTTAGCCTCCTCTGAGCTGCTATCCGAAGCTTCTTCTACTTCTTCATCATCCCAAGTCGCTGCAAATACCTTCTTCGCCTTTTTCTTTCCTTTGTTGTTTTTGAGAAGTGGGTATTTTTGTATGAAGTGTCCGGGCTTCTTGCAGTTAAAGCACGTCTGTTCATTATCAGAATTGTCAGAATCTTTTGGCCTATTACGATTTGTTTTCTTCTTGCGTGGCTTGAATCTCGACCATTTTCTAAGATTATTGACAGCCATTGCAAGCTCTTCAATTGGATCTTCTCCTTCTTTATCGCTTTCTTCTTTGCTCTTTAAGGCAATCGTCTTTTTCTTTGGTTCGGAGTTGTTGCGTTCTTCCTTTACTTTTAGCTCAAGCTCATATGTCATCAAGTTTCCAATCAACTCCTCCATGCTTAGCTTACTCAGATCTTTTGATTCTTGATTGCCGTGACTTTTGCCTCAAAGTTCATTGGTAAGACTCGTAGTATCTTCCGCACAAGCTCTACCTCAGTGAATACCTTCCCAAGTGCTCTAGCGTTGTACACCAAAGTTGAAAAGCGTCCAAACATGTCCTTTATGCTCTCGCCTTTGTCCATCACAAAGTTCTCATATTCATTGCTGAATAGGGCTAGACGAGACTCCTTGACTTGAGAAGTTCCTTCGTGTGTCACTTCCAAAGTGTGCCAAATTTCCTGTGCTGTTGTACAATGAGAAATTCGATTAAATTCATTTTTATCAAGAGCACATATCAAAGCATTCATGGCTTTAGCATTTGTCGTTTTCAATCTCTTATCGTTAGCATCCCACCTATCCATAGGTTTAGGAATCTCAGTACCACCAACCATTATAGTGGGAGGTTTATAGCCAGTTTCAATAATATCCCAAACATCATAATCGACGGAACTAATATAAATACTCATCCTAACTTTCCAATAAGCATAATCGTTTCCGTTAAACATGGGTGGCCTAACAATAGATTGCCCCTTAGAAAAAGCATTATTTGACGGATTCATGACTCTAGAGTTAAAATAAAATATTACCAGGCTCTGATACCACTTGTAGGATCTAGATTAACCCTAGAGGGGGGGGGGGGTGAATAGGGTTATAGCAAATTCTCTCAAATTAAACACAGAAATATAATTGCAGAAATAAATATGCTGAAAAGTAAATCACACACAAAATTTACCCAGCTTCGGCAACCCCTGCCTACTGCTGCATTCTCAGATTTCTATTAGAATTAAACAGTATCACGCTTACAAACACTCTACTAGACTCGCAGACCCTTTTGCTCCCGCTCACAAACACTCTACTAGACTCGCACACCCTGCTCCCGCCTATAGAGTTTCGCCCACTCGCAAACACTGCTCCCGCCTATAGAACTTTGCAAACTCGCACACCCTGCTCACTGAACTAATTCTAAATAGACAATCTGACACTACCTAATCCCTAGGTGGTGATTTACAAATTCTTCGACTCGAAAAGAAAAAAACAACTTCAAAAATAACCGCAGGAGCAAAAATTAAAATACGAGCTTGAATGCATAATTTTTGCTCAAAATAAAATAAGAAAACCCCTTTAATTTAAAACCCTAAGTAACTAAATCAATAAAACCCCTTTGAAAAATAAACAAGGCCGGCCCCTTGTTTTTTATTAACCCGATCCACTGTTGTTTTGACCCGTTCCTTCTTTTCTTCTTTCTACTGTAAACACTGATGGCCGATTTCTTTGTTGAATTAGGGCTTCGGCTCTGGATGATTGATACTCTTTTCTCGTGCTCGTTCTCTGATGTTTCGGTTGACTTTGAGATTGCGTTGCTCAGCTTGCTCGTTCTCTGACGATTGATTTGCGTCGACTTCAAGGTTGCAAATTGTTAGCAGCTGCTTCTTATGATTGATTTTACTGCTGCGGTATGTAAATTCTTTGCTTGTTTGTGCTTTTGTGATTTTAGAACTCAAACTCGATTGCCGATGATGAACTTGGGTTTGTGTTTGGATTTGATTCGATTTTTCTCCACAGCCGATGATGATTTTGGGATTGTATTTATATGAATTCTGGACACTTGATTTTGCTTGTATCGATTCGATACTTTCCTAAATTATGCTTTCCTGATTTTAATTACACCTTGATACGCACGGCTTTGATTGTGTTGCGTTCGATTTTCTTGATTCACACGGCATTAAAACTTACCCTTTTTCATTGCTGACTTTTTTCAAAGACGAATATTTTTGTTGAATTCTCTGACTTGACTTTAGCATCCTATTTTCGAAAATTCTGACTTGACACTGCTTCGACCATCTTGTGTTTGTCCCTGTCTTCATCTCTGGCCATCTTCACTAGTCTCCTTTTGAACATTGCACCGTTGTTCACTGTTTACATCACTGGACTTGATATCATTGATCTGCATTTCATTATTTCTTATGGCTCCACTGTTTCACTCGAGTGGTTTCAAACATGTGAGTTGTTGTTTGCTTTTGATGTAGCTGTTAGTCTGCATTTTTTCGATTCCCTGTGTCACTTGATCTATCACACTGTTGCATACATTTGCATTGTATATATTCTTGGATTTTAACTGCTTCATGTACTTGATATTGTGGCAAGTAGTCTTTGCTGTTATGTTGATGCATTGTGCATTGTGGTTGTAGCTGGACAGTTCATATTGCTTTGCTTCATCGTTTGTGTCCACTGCATTCTATTTCACTTTGGTTTTGGAGTTGCTGCTATATTGGTTTAAGTTGCACTGTACTTTGTGCTACTTCACCATGTCACTTGAGGTCTTGCAGTTTGGTTTATTGATGCATTCATGTACACTTTGTATTGATGCAGTGCTGTCATGTTGTTTGCAACTGTGTTGCACTTGTATCACTGGTATTTGAACTAAACTTGTGTATCTTGTAGCTTTCATCACTGGTGCATGTACATTTCTTCATGTTGCCTTCAGTAGCTTCACTGTTGCATTTGTATCACTGGTTCATTGCACTGTTTCATGCATGTACTCTGTTGCAGTATTCATTATGTTGGTCGAGCTTGCATTCTTTGTTGGCACTTTTGAATGTTTGCAGCTTGGTCTTGAGTTGTTTAATGAAGAGAATGGACTTGCATACTTCATGTAGCCTTTTGGTCTGACTGTTGTTGTTGAGTTGATATATTTGTGGTCTTCATTTGGTGATTTGCACTTGGTGCAGTTTCCATATTTGTGCTCGAGCTTGCATGTGTACCACTAATCATGCTTGTGATATTCATTTGGGTTTGTGTGTTGTCTCTGACCTGAGCTGTTTATATTGAGCTGCCTCCTGTACTTGTATTCTGGTTCTTGTTGAGACCTCTGGTATGCTGCATATTTTCACTGTATTGGTTCGAGTCAGTTTGCATGGTCACTTATGCAGTTTGAAGCTTGCCACTGACTTTGGTTCTTCGCTTGCATCGTTGTTGTTGCATTTATGTCACGTAGTTGCATGCTTTGACTTCACTGAGTCATTTGGAATTGGTCTGTGGTGATTTGTCGAAGCTTTGAACTGTTTGCAACTTGACACTGTTGTACACTTGCTCTTGTTGGCTGCGCACACGAGTTGGCGAGGCAGTGCACACGTGTATGAATGTACACGTGTGTATTGCAGCCACTTATGGCTACCTATCCCTGTAATATCTATGTGCACTACTTTGTGATGAAATCAAGTGTGAATGATGACGAACAACCCAAATAACTGAGGCAAACCATTTTTTCAAAAATCGTATTTCATTTTATATTGCAAAAATATTTCTTTTTCAATTTTACTGCGTTAGTGAATATTTTTGCAGATTTCTCAGATGCTGGATTCAAACTGGAATGCAGTTGAAGACAAAATACGAGTGTGAGTGATATGTAGTGAGGTTATCAATGTAAAAATATTTGTGATGTAATCGTGATGTAATCAGAAATGTATATGTATAGTGAGAGCATGAATTTGTACTATTCAAGATTGTAATAAATATTTGTTTGAATAAAATTTCTGTTTGAATTCAAAATCTGTGTAACTTATTCTGTTTGAATTCAAATTCAAATTCTGTGTAATTTATTTTATTCAAAAAATATTTATTTAATCTATGAAAAACAAAATAGTACATTACCAAATACATTTAAATGAATATATATGTTTATTATCATCAAACAAAAACATATAAGCGCATATTCAACAATCTCCCCCTTTTGATGATACCAAACATATATTTAAGATTTTGAATGTATTAAATGTATTTGATCGTTCAATTTGCTCCCCCTATTTAAATGCTTCCTCTCTACATGATGCTCCCCCTACATATATGCATACAAATAGAAATATATTCAAATGAGCCTAGATGCATATGGGAAAATTATTTGACCTTTGCTTGATTCTATTTGGCAAAATCTTAACTTTTCTCTCCCCCTTTTGTTATCAGCAAAAGAATAATAGTGTGAGAGAAAAATAGAGATAAAGTGATCGATATTAATCCAACATTAATCTCAAATTGAATATAAATATTAAACTTCAATAAGAATCAAACAAAAAACATAACTACCCTTGTTAGGCGCATATTCCACTTTTAGAAATGATGGATATGATGTTCATATAAAATCATACAGTTGAATCAACTTGTGGTACATTTATATCAGGAATTTGAATATCTACTAATCATGCATAACCGTTAGGACTTTTAAATGAGATTAGTAGTATTCGAATTTAATTTTAAAAAATGAAATCATGTATCTTCTAACCACGCATAACCGTGAGGACTTTTAAATGGGATTAGAATCAACTTGTCTATTTAAGCAATTAATTTTGATATGCGTTCCATACATGCATAACCGTAAGGACTTTTAAATGAGCATGGAAGCACATAAAAAAAATCCAAGTAATTCACCCATGCATAACCGTGAGGACTTTTAAATGAGAGTGAATACTTTGGATATTTATTTATTTTTAAAAAAATATGACATGAAAAACAAATGATTCCTGATTATAGTACCACATATCGACAAACTATATTGAATATTTAATAAAACATGGTCGATAGAAATAATGATAGATATAGAAATGGTCATGGAATCTTTACCCAACAAAAAGTTTTATAATTCTTGTTTTAATTCCTAAAGAAAAGTTTTTAAAATATACTCTCTTGAGTAATGTATGTTAAATATCAACACTTATCACTTTTTCAATCACTATTTATCTCTTTGATAATTAGTAGAGAGTCGGATCAGTCAAAATTTGTCATTTAAAATCAAATAAAAATGACTGATCTGAAAATATGGTCAAACAATTATTTTCTCGAAGGGGTTATATGAGAAAAAAATTCTGCTAAATGAAAAATTATTTCAAGTGAAAAATATGCAGATATTCTCTTTGGAAAAACGATGCAGCAAATGAATGTTTCAAAAATTAATCACGTTCAACTTGTATGTTTTCTATCAACTAGATTACCAGTATGAACTGCATCTGAATTTCTTTTTCAATCCAAAATATCACTAACTGGATTTGGTAAACCATACATGAAGTGTGCATCAAAAATTTCAAACTCAATTTTAGCAACAATTTAAATGACATTCTTTGGATTTTGAATTGAAGCCATGTTCACACTCAACCAAATATCATGGTGTTAATTTCAGAAACCATAGGATAAACAATTATACTCATGAGTAATCAACAGTCAATCAACATCATAATTATTTCAAAAACAATTTCTTGAAGTTTCAACAATTTCTTAAAATCTTTTTTCACATGAGTTTGAAATCGTGCAAATTTACAAGCAGTGACCAAAATGTCAAAATATATCTAAGTATAGCATGAGTAATCAAGGATCAATAAAATACCATCATTTGACCAAACAAATTCATATGGATTAGTTCAAAGATGAAAGGATGATTGGTCTACTTTTAAGCACAAATCAAAGTAAGAACAAGTCAAAGGAAAAATCATATCAATAAGTCAGAATTAAAGACATCACATCATTATTGCAATTTTGGCTGATTTAATTCAGAATATGGTGCAGATTATCACAATTAATATACCTTCACCTGTTTTACCTTTACGATAATTTCTCGTGATTGCCCATTGTGATTCTGTCACCTTTATACTAGGCTAAGGAACTTTGCTATGTTGCCCGCTATGTTTCTGGAACAGCCAAAATCCAGAGAACACCGTTGTTGTTCCTTAGCCTGCCACCACTCCTACACGATGAAAGATTTTTGTGACCTATTTCTAGGTCCATGATTGTTAGTGGCAGAAACATTATGAATAAACAAACCCTTTGGAACCCAAACTTGTTTAGTCCTTTTATTCTTGTTCCAATAGACATGAAATTTGTTTGTAGAATTCTTAGGAACCCAAACTTGTATAAATTTTGTGTTCTTGTTCCTATGACTACAATTTTCAACATGATGTCCAATTATTTCACATTTATCAAAGACACTTTTCCCTTTTGCATTATCCTCAGCTTGTGTTTTTCCAAAACCAAGTCCTTTTCTGTTTTTAGCAAAAATTTGATTTCCCAATAGCATGTTGAAGGATTTTTCGCCTCTTGAAAAGTTATTCAAAGATTTCTCAAGATTTTGGACTTTGGTTTTTAGTGTTGTATTTTCAGTGACAAGTGAGGTGCATCGATTTATAAAATCCTTTTTCCTAGTGTCGATGGTTTCCTTAAGATTCAAGTTTTCTTTTTCAAGATTCTCAGAGTTATTCTTAAGTCTTGTCAATTCTGAATCTAAAACTTTACATCTTTTACATTCTAGGTTTTGAATATTTTCAAGTTCAGTTTCTAACCTAAAATTTTTACGAGCAAGTTCTCTTCTATCAGTTTTCAGTTTTTCAATTTTAGATTCAAGAGCATCAACTACTTTAGTAAGATCAGAACACATAAAAACAAGATCTCTATAGGAATACTCACCTTCCTCACTAGATTCCTCTGAGCTTGAATCTGAATTTGATTTCGCCATAAGACACAAGTTAGCCTCCTCTGAGCTGCTATCCGAAGCTTCTTCTACTTCTTCATCATCCCAAGTCGCTGCAAATACCTTCTTCGCCTTTTTCTTTCCTTTGTTGTTTTTGAGAAGTGGGTATTTTTGTATGAAGTGTCCGGGCTTCTTGCAGTTAAAGCACGTCTGTTCATTATCAGAATTGTCAGAATCTTTTGGCCTATTACGATTTGTTTTCTTCTTGCGTGGCTTGAATCTCGACCATTTTCTAAGATTATTGACAGCCATTGCAAGCTCTTCAATTGGATCTTCTCCTTCTTTATCGCTTTCTTCTTTGCTCTTTAAGGCAATCGTCTTTTTCTTTGGTTCGGAGTTGTTGCGTTCTTCCTTTACTTTTAGCTCAAGCTCATATGTCATCAACTTTCCAATCAACTCCTCCATGCTTAGCTTACTCAGATCTTTTGATTCTTGATTGCCGTGACTTTTGCCTCAAAGTTCATTGGTAAGACTCGTAGTATCTTCCGCACAAGCTCTACCTCAGTGAATACCTTCCCAAGTGCTCTAGCGTTGTACACCAAAGTTGAAAAGCGTCCAAACATGTCCTTTATGCTCTCGCCTTTGTCCATCACAAAGTTCTCATATTCATTGCTGAATAGGGCTAGACGAGACTCCTTGACTTGAGAAGTTCCTTCGTGTGTCACTTCCAAAGTGTGCCAAATTTCCTGTGCTGTTGTACAATGAGAAATTCGATTAAATTCATTTTTATCAAGAGCACATATCAAAGCATTCATGGCTTTAGCATTTGTCGTTTTCAATCTCTTATCGTTAGCATCCCACCTATCCATAGGTTTAGGAATCTCAGTACCACCAACCATTATAGTGGGAGGTTTATAGCCAGTTTCAATAATATCCCAAACATCATAATCGACGGAACTAATATAAATACTCATCCTAACTTTCCAATAAGCATAATCGTTTCCGTTAAACATGGGTGGCCTAACAATAGATTGCCCCTTAGAAAAAGCATTATTTGACGGATTCATGACTCTAGAGTTAAAATAAAATATTACCAGGCTCTGATACCACTTGTAGGATCTAGATTAACCCTAGAGAGGGGGGGGGGGGTGAATAGGGTTATAGCAAATTCTCTCAAATTAAACACAGAAATATAATTGCAGAAATAAATATGCTGAAAAGTAAATCACACACAAAATTTACCCAGCTTCGGCAACCCCTGCCTACTGCTGCATTCTCAGATTTCTATTAGAATTAAACAGTATCACGCTTACAAACACTCTACTAGACTCGCAGACCCTTTTGCTCCCGCTCACAAACACTCTACTAGACTCGCACACCCTGCTCCCGCCTATAGAGTTTCGCCCACTCGCAAACACTGCTCCCGCCTATAGAACTTTGCAAACTCGCACACCCTGCTCACTGAACTAATTCTAAATAGACAATCTGACACTACCTAATCCCTAGGTGGTGATTTACAAATTCTTCGACTCGAAAAGAAAAAAACAACTTCAAAAATAACCGCAGGAGCAAAAATTAAAATACGAGCTTGAATGCATAATTTTTGCTCAAAATAAAATAAGAAAACCCCTTTAATTTAAAACCCTAAGTAACTAAATCAATAAAACCCCTTTGAAAAATAAACAAGGCCGGCCCCTTGTTTTTTATTAACCCGATCCACTGTTGTTTTGACCCGTTCCTTCTTTTCTTCTTTCTACTGTAAACACTGATGGCCGATTTCTTTGTTGAATTAGGGCTTCGGCTCTGGATGATTGATACTCTTTTCTCGTGCTCGTTCTCTGATGTTTCGGTTGACTTTGAGATTGCGTTGCTCAGCTTGCTCGTTCTCTGACGATTGATTTGCGTTGACTTCGAGGTTGCAAATTGTTAGCAGCTGCTTCTTATGATTGATTTTACTGCTGCGGTATGTAAATTCTTTGCTTGTTTGTGCTTTTGTGATTTTAGAACTCAAACTCGATTGCCGATGATGAACTTGGGTTTGTGTTTGGATTTGATTCGATTTTTCTCCACAGCCGATGATGATTTTGGGATTGTATTTATATGAATTCTGGACACTTGATTTTGCTTGTATCGATTCGATACTTTCCTAAATTATGCTTTCCTGATTTTAATTACACCTTGATACGCACGACTTTGATTGTGTTGCGTTCGATTTTCTTGATTCACACGGCATTAAAACTTACCCTTTTTCATTGCTGACTTTTTTCAAAGACGAATATTTTTGTTGAATTCTCTGACTTGACTTTAGCATCCTATTTTCGAAAATTCTGACTTGACACTGCTTCGACCATCTTGTGTTTGTCCCTGTCTTCATCTCTGGCCATCTTCACTAGTCTCCTTTTGAACATTGCACCGTTGTTCACTGTTTACATCACTGGACTTGATATCATTGATCTGCATTTCATTATTTCTTATGGCTCCACTGTTTCACTCGAGTGGTTTCAAACATGTGAGTTGTTGTTTGCTTTTGATGTAGCTGTTAGTCTGCATTTTTTCGATTCCCTGTGTCACTTGATCTATCACACTGTTGCATACATTTGCATTGTATATATTCTTGGATTTTAACTGCTTCATGTACTTGATATTGTGGCAAGTAGTCTTTGCTGTTATGTTGATGCATTGTGCATTGTGGTTGTAGCTGGACAGTTCATATTGCTTTGCTTCATCGTTTGTGTCCACTGCATTCTATTTCACTTTGGTTTTGGAGTTGCTGCTATATTGGTTTAAGTTGCACTGTACTTTGTGCTACTTCACCATGTCACTTGAGGTCTTGCAGTTTGGTTTATTGATGCATTCATGTACACTTTGTATTGATGCAGTGCTGTCATGTTGTTTGCAACTGTGTTGCACTTGTATCACTGGTATTTGAACTAAACTTGTGTATCTTGTAGCTTTCATCACTGGTGCATGTACATTTCTTCATGTTGCCTTCAGTAGCTTCACTGTTGCATTTGTATCACTGGTTCATTGCACTGTTTCATGCATGTACTCTGTTGCAGTATTCATTATGTTGGTCGAGCTTGCATTCTTTGTTGGCACTTTTGAATGTTTGCAGCTTGGTCTTGAGTTGTTTAATGAAGAGAATGGACTTGCATACTTCATGTAGCCTTTTGGTCTGACTGTTGTTGTTGAGTTGATATATTTGTGGTCTTCATTTGGTGATTTGCACTTGGTGCAGTTTCCATATTTGTGCTCGAGCTTGCATGTGTACCACTAATCATGCTTGTGATATTCATTTGGGTTTGTGTGTTGTCTCTGACCTGAGCTGTTTATATTGAGCTGCCTCCTGTACTTGTATTCTGGTTCTTGTTGAGACCTCTGGTATGCTGCATATTTTCACTGTATTGGTTCGAGTCAGTTTGCATGGTCACTTATGCAGTTTGAAGCTTGCCACTGACTTTGGTTCTTCGCTTGCATCGTTGTTGTTGCATTTATGTCACGTAGTTGCATGCTTTGACTTCACTGAGTCATTTGGAATTGGTCTGTGGTGATTTGTCGAAGCTTTGAACTGTTTGCAACTTGACACTGTTGTACACTTGCTCTTGTTGGCTGTGCACACGAGTTGGCGAGGCAGTGCACACGTGTATGAATGTACACGTGTGTATTGCAGCCACTTATGGCTACCTGTCCCTGTAATATCTATGTGCACTACTTTGTGATGAAATCAAGTGTGAATGATGACGAACAACCCAAATAACTGAGGCAAACCATTTTTTCAAAAATCGTATTTCATTTTATATTGCAAAAATATTTCTTTTTCAATTTTACTGCGTTAGTGAATATTTTTGCAGATTTCTCAGATGCTGGATTCAAACTGGAATTCAGTTGAAGACAAAATACGAGTGTGAGTGATATGTAGTGAGGTTATCAATGTAAAAATATTTGTGATGTAATCGTGATGTAATCAGAAATGTATATGTATAGTGAGAGCATGAATTTGTACTATTCAAGATTGTAATAAATATTTGTTTGAATAAAATTTCTGTTTGAATTCAAAATCTGTGTAACTTATTCTGTTTGAATTCAAATTCAAATTCTGTGTAATTTATTTTATTCAAAAAATATTTATTTAATCTATGAAAAACAAAATAGTACATTACCAAATACATTTAAATGAATATATATGTTTATTATCATCAAACAAAAACATATAAGCGCATATTCAACAATCTCCCCCTTTTGATGATAGCAAACATATATTTAAGATTTTGAATGTATTAAATGTATTTGATCGTTCAATTTGCTCCCCCTATTTAAATGCTTCCTCTCTACATGATGCTCCCCCTACATATATGCATACAAATAGAAATATATTCAAATGAGCCTAGATGCATATGGGAAAATTATTTGACCTTTGCTTGATTCTATTTGGCAAAATCTTAACTTTTCTCTCCCCCTTTTGTTATCAGCAAAAGAATAATAGTGTGAGAGAAAAATAGAGATAAAGTGATCGATATTAATCCAACATTAATCTCAAATTGAATATAAATATTAAACTTCAATAAGAATCAAACAAAAAACATAACTACCCTTGTTAGGCGCATATTCCACTTTTAGAAATGATGGATATGATGTTCATATAAAATCATACAGTTGAATCAACTTGTGGTACATTTATATCAGGAATTTGAATATCTACTAATCATGCATAACCGTTAGGACTTTTAAATGAGATTAGTAGTATTCGAATTTAATTTTAAAAAATGAAATCATGTATCTTCTAACCACGCATAACCGTGAGGACTTTTAAATGGGATTAGAATCAACTTGTCTATTTAAGCAATTAATTTTGATATGCGTTCCATACATGCATAACCGTAAGGACTTTTAAATGAGCATGGAAGCACATAAAAAAAATCCAAGTAATTCACCCATGCATAACCGTGAGGACTTTTAAATGAGAGTGAATACTTTGGATATTTATTTATTTTTAAAAAAATATGACATGAAAAACAAATGATTCCTGATTATAGTACCACATATCGACAAACTATATTGAATATTTAATAAAACATGGTCGATAGAAATAATGATAGATATAGAAATGGTCATGGAATCTTTACCCAACAAAAAGTTTTATAATTCTTGTTTTAATTCCTAAAGAAAAGTTTTTAAAATATACTCTCTTGAGTAATGTATGTTAAATATCAACACTTATCACTTTTTCAATCACTATTTATCTCTTTGATAATTAGTAGAGAGTCGGATCAGTCAAAATTTGTCATTTAAAATCAAATAAAAATGACTGATCTGAAAATATGGTCAAACAATTATTTTCTCGAAGGGGTTATATGAGAAAAAAATTCTGCTAAATGAAAAATTATTTCAAGTGAAAAATATGCAGATATTCTCTTTGGAAAAACGATGCAGCAAATGAATGTTTCAAAAATTAATCACGTTCAACTTGTATGTTTTCTATCAACTAGATTACCAGTATGAACTGCATCTGAATTTCTTTTTCAATCCAAAATATCACTAACTGGATTTGGTAAACCATACATGAAGTGTGCATCAAAAATTTCAAACTCAATTTTAGCAACAATTTAAATGACATTCTTTGGATTTTGAATTGAAGCCATGTTCACACTCAACCAAATATCATGGTGTTAATTTCAGAAACCATAGGATAAACAATTATACTCATGAGTAATCAACAGTCAATCAACATCATAATTATTTCAAAAACAATTTCTTGAAGTTTCAACAATTTCTTAAAATCTTTTTTCACATGAGTTTGAAATCGTGCAAATTTACAAGCAGTGACCAAAATGTCAAAATATATCTAAGTATAGCATGAGTAATCAAGGATCAATAAAATACCATCATTTGACCAAACAAATTCATATGGATTAGTTCAAAGATGAAAGGATGATTGGTCTACTTTTAAGCACAAATCAAAGTAAGAACAAGTCAAAGGAAAAATCATATCAATAAGTCAGAATTAAAGACATCACATCATTATTGCAATTTTGGCTGATTTAATTCAGAATATGGTGCAGATTATCACAATTAATATACCTTCACCTGTTTTACCTTTACGATAATTTCTCGTGATTGCCCATTGTGATTCTGTCACCTTTATACTAGGCTAAGGAACTTTGCTATGTTGCCCGCTATGTTTCTGGAACAGCCAAAATCCAGAGAACACCGTTGTTGTTCCTTAGCCTGCCACCACTCCTACACGATGAAAGATTTTTGTGACCTATTTCTAGGTCCATGATTGTTAGTGGCAGAAACATTATGAATAAACAAACCCTTTGGAACCCAAACTTGTTTAGTCCTTTTATTCTTGTTCCAATAGACATGAAATTTGTTTGTAGAATTCTTAGGAACCCAAACTTGTATAAATTTTGTGTTCTTGTTCCTATGACTACAATTTTCAACATGATGTCCAATTATTTCACATTTATCAAAGACACTTTTCCCTTTTGCATTATCCTCAGCTTGTGTTTTTCCAAAACCAAGTCCTTTTCTGTTTTTAGCAAAAATTTGATTTCCCAATAGCATGTTGAAGGATTTTTCGCCTCTTGAAAAGTTATTCAAAGATTTCTCAAGATTTTGGACTTTGGTTTTTAGTGTTGTATTTTCAGTGACAAGTGAGGTGCATCGATTTATAAAATCCTTTTTCCTAGTGTCGATGGTTTCCTTAAGATTCAAGTTTTCTTTTTCAAGATTCTCAGAGTTATTCTTAAGTCTTGTCAATTCTGAATCTAAAACTTTACATCTTTTACATTCTAGGTTTTGAATATTTTCAAGTTCAGTTTCTAACCTAAAATTTTTACGAGCAAGTTCTCTTCTATCAGTTTTCAGTTTTTCAATTTTAGATTCAAGAGCATCAACTACTTTAGTAAGATCAGAACACATAAAAACAAGATCTCTATAGGAATACTCACCTTCCTCACTAGATTCCTCTGAGCTTGAATCTGAATTTGATTTCGCCATAAGACACAAGTTAGCCTTCTCTGAGCTGCTATCCGAAGCTTCTTCTACTTCTTCATCATCCCAAGTCGCTGCAAATACCTTCTTCGCCTTTTTCTTTCCTTTGTTGTTTTTGAGAAGTGGGCATTTTTGTATGAAGTGTCCGGGCTTCTTGCAGTTAAAGCACGTCTGTTCATTATCAGAATTGTCAGAATCTTTTGGCCTATTACGATTTGTTTTCTTCTTGCGTGGCTTGAATCTCGACCATTTTCTAAGATTATTGACAGCCATTGCAAGCTCTTCAATTGGATCTTCTCCTTCTTTATCGCTTTCTTCTTTGCTCTTTAAGGCAATCGTCTTTTTCTTTGGTTCGGAGTTGTTGCGTTCTTCCTTTACTTTTAGCTCAAGCTCATATGTCATCAAGTTTCCAATCAACTCCTCCATGCTTAGCTTACTCAGATCTTTTGATTCTTGATTGCCGTGACTTTTGCCTCAAAGTTCATTGGTAAGACTCGTAGTATCTTCCGCACAAGCTCTACCTCAGTGAATACCTTCCCAAGTGCTCTAGCGTTGTACACCAAAGTTGAAAAGCGTCCAAACATGTCCTTTATGCTCTCGCCTTTGTCCATCACAAAGTTCTCATATTCATTGCTGAATAGGGCTAGACGAGACTCCTTGACTTGAGAAGTTCCTTCGTGTGTCACTTCCAAAGTGTGCCAAATTTCCTGTGCTGTTGTACAATGAGAAATTCGATTAAATTCATTTTTATCAAGAGCACATATCAAAGCATTCATGGCTTTAGCATTTGTCGTTTTCAATCTCTTATCGTTAGCATCCCACCTATCCATAGGTTTAGGAATCTCAGTACCACCAACCATTATAGTGGGAGGTTTATAGCCAGTTTCAATAATATCCCAAACATCATAATCGACGGAACTAAGATAAATACTCATCCTAACTTTCCAATAAGCATAATCGTTTCCGTTAAACATGGGTGGCCTAACAATAGATTGCCCCTTAGAAAAAGCATTATTTGACGGATTCATGACTCTAGAGTTAAAATAAAATATTACCAGGCTCTGATACCACTTGTAGGATCTAGATTAACCCTAGAGGGGGGGGGGGTGAATAGGGTTATAGCAAATTCTCTCAAATTAAACACAGAAATATAATTGCAGAAATAAATATGCTGAAAAGTAAATCACACACAAAATTTACCCAGCTTCGGCAACCCCTGCCTACTGCTGCATTCTCAGATTTCTATTAGAATTAAACAGTATCACGCTTACAAACACTCTACTAGACTCGCAGACCCTTTTGCTCCCGCTCACAAACACTCTACTAGACTCGCACACCCTGCTCCCGCCTATAGAGTTTCGCTCACTCGCAAACACTGCTCCCGCCTATAGAACTTTGCAAACTCGCACACCCTGCTCACTGAACTAATTCTAAATAGACAATCTGACACTACCTAATCCCTAGGTGGTGATTTACAAATTCTTCGACTCGAAAAGAAAAAAACAACTTCAAAAATAACCGCAGGAGCAAAAATTAAAATACGAGCTTGAATGCATAATTTTTGCTCAAAATAAAATAAGAAAACCCCTTTAATTTAAAACCCTAAGTAACTAAATCAATAAAACCCCTTTGAAAAATAAACAAGGCCGGCCCCTTGTTTTTTATTAACCCGATCCACTGTTGTTTTGACCCGTTCCTTCTTTTCTTCTTTCTACTGTAAACACTGATGGCCGATTTCTTTGTTGAATTAGGGCTTCGGCTCTGGATGATTGATACTCTTTTCTCGTGCTCGTTCTCTGATGTTTCGGTTGACTTTGAGATTGCGTTGCTCAGCTTGCTCGTTCTCTGACGATTGATTTGCGTCGACTTCGAGGTTGCAAATTGTTAGCAGCTGCTTCTTATGATTGATTTTACTGCTGCGGTATGTAAATTCTTTGCATGTTTGTGCTTTTGTGATTTTAGAACTCAAACTCGATTGCCGATGATGAACTTGGGTTTGTGTTTGGATTTGATTCGATTTTTCTCCACAGCCGATGATGATTTTGGGATTGTATTTATATGAATTCTGGACACTTGATTTTGCTTGTATCGATTCGATACTTTCCTAAATTATGCTTTCCTAATTTTAATTACACCTTGATACGCACGGCTTTGATTGTGTTGCGTTCGATTTTCTTGATTCACACGGCATTAAAACTTACCCTTTTTCATTGCTGACTTTTTTCAAAGACGAATATTTTTGTTGAATTCTCTGACTTGACTTTAGCATCCTATTTTCGAAAATTCTGACTTGACACTGCTTCGACCATCTTGTGTTTGTCCCTGTCTTCATCTCTGGCCATCTTCACTAGTCTCCTTTTGAACATTGCACCGTTGTTCACTGTTTACATCACTGGACTTGATATCATTGATCTGCATTTCATTATTTCTTATGGCTCCACTGTTTCACTCGAGTGGTTTCAAACATGTGAGTTGTTGTTTGCTTTTGATGTAGCTGTTAGTCTGCATTTTTTCGATTCCCTGTGTCACTTGATCTATCACACTGTTGCATACATTTGCATTGTATATATTCTTGGATTTTAACTGCTTCATGTACTTGATATTGTGGCAAGTAGTCTTTGCTGTTATGTTGATGCATTGTGCATTGTGGTTGTAACTGGACAGTTCATATTGCTTTGCTTCATCGTTTGTGTCCACTGCATTCTATTTCACTTTGGTTTTGGAGTTGCTGCTATATTGGTTTAAGTTGCACTGTACTTTGTGCTACTTCACCATGTCACTTGAGGTCTTGCAGTTTGGTTTATTGATGCATTCATGTACACTTTGTATTGATGCAGTGCTGTCATGTTGTTTGCAACTGTGTTGCACTTGTATCACTGGTATTTGAACTAAACTTGTGTATCTTGTAGCTTTCATCACTGGTGCATGTACATTTCTTCATGTTGCCTTCAGTAGCTTCACTGTTGCATTTGTATCACTGGTTCATTGCACTGTTTCATGCATGTACTCTGTTGCAGTATTCATTATGTTGGTCGAGCTTGCATTCTTTGTTGGCACTTTTGAATGTTTGCAGCTTGGTCTTGAGTTGTTTAATGAAGAGAATGGACTTGCATACTTCATGTAGCCTTTTGGTCTGACTGTTGTTGTTGAGTTGATATATTTGTGGTCTTCATTTGGTGATTTGCACTTGGTGCAGTTTCCATATTTGTGCTCGAGCTTGCATGTGTACCACTAATCATGCTTGTGATATTCATTTGGGTTTGTGTGTTGTCTCTGACCTGAGCTGTTTATATTGAGCTGCCTCCTGTACTTGTATTCTGATTCTTGTTGAGACCTCTGGTATGCTGCATATTTTCACTGTATTGGTTCGAGTCAGTTTGCATGGTCACTTATGCAGTTTGAAGCTTGCCACTGACTTTGGTTCTTCGCTTGCATCGTTGTAGTTGCATTTATGTCACGTAGTTGCATGCTTTGACTTCACTGAGTCATTTGGAATTGGTCTGTGGTGATTTGTCGAAGCTTTGAACTGTTTGCAACTTGACACTGTTGTACACTTGCTCTTGTTGGCTGCGCACACGAGTTGGCGAGGCAGTGCACACGTGTATGAATGTACACGTGTGTATTGCAGCCACTTATGGCTACCTGTCCCTGTAATATCTATGTGCACTACTTTGTGATGAAATCAAGTGTGAATGATGACGAACAACCCAAATAACTGAGGCAAACCATTTTTTCAAAAATCGTATTTCATTTTATATTGCAAAAATATTTCTTTTTCAATTTTACTGCGTTAGTGAATATTTTTGCAGATTTCTCAGATGCTGGATTCAAACTGGAATGCAGTTGAAGACAAAATACGAGTGTGAGTGATATGTAGTGAGGTTATCAATGTAAAAATATTTGTGATGTAATCGTGATGTAATCAGAAATGTATATGTATAGTGAGAGCATGAATTTGTACTATTCAAGATTGTAATAAATATTTGTTTGAATAAAATTTCTGTTTGAATTCAAAATCTGTGTAACTTATTCTGTTTGAATTCAAATTCAAATTCTGTGTAATTTATTTTATTCAAAAAATATTTATTTAATCTATGAAAAACAAAATAGTACATTACCAAATACATTTAAATGAATATATATGTTTATTATCATCAAACAAAAACATATAAGCGCATATTCAACAATCTCCCCCTTTTGATGATAACAAACATATATTTAAGATTTTGAATGTATTAAATGTATTTGATCGTTCAATTTGCTCCCCCTATTTAAATGCTTCCTCTCTACATGATGCTCCCCCTACATATATGCATACAAATAGAAATATATTCAAATGAGCCTAGATGCATATGGGAAAATTATTTGACCTTTGCTTGATTCTATTTGGCAAAATCTTAACTTTTCTCTCCCCCTTTTGTTATCAGCAAAAGAATAATAGTGTGAGAGAAAAATAGAGATAAAGTGATCGATATTAATCCAACATTAATCTCAAATTGAATATAAATATTAAACTTCAATAAGAATCAAACAAAAAACATAACTACCCTTGTTAGGCGCATATTCCACTTTTAGAAATGATGGATATGATGTTCATATAAAATCATACAGTTGAATCAACTTGTGGTACATTTATATCAGGAATTTGAATATCTACTAATCATGCATAACCGTTAGGACTTTTAAATGAGATTAGTAGTATTCGAATTTAATTTTAAAAAATGAAATCAAGTATCTTCTAACCACGCATAACCGTGAGGACTTTTAAATGGGATTAGAATCAACTTGTCTATTTAAGCAATTAATTTTGATATGCGTTCCATACATGCATAACCGTAAGGACTTTTAAATGAGCATGGAAGCACATAAAAAAAATCCAAGTAATTCACCCATGCATAACCGTGAGGACTTTTAAATGAGAGTGAATACTTTGGATATTTATTTATTTTTAAAAAAATATGACATGAAAAACAAATGATTCCTGATTATAGTACTACATATCGACAAACTATATTGAATATTTAATAAAACATGGTCGATAGAAATAATGATAGATATAGAAATGGTCATGGAATCTTTACCCAACAAAAAGTTTTATAATTCTTGTTTTAATTCCTAAAGAAAAGTTTTTAAAATATACTCTCTTGAGTAATGTATGTTAAATATCAACACTTATCACTTTTTCAATCACTATTTATCTCTTTGATAATTAGTAGAGAGTCGGATCAGTCAAAATTTGTCATTTAAAATCAAATAAAAATGACTGATCTGCAAATATGGTCAAACAATTATTTTCTCGAAGGGGTTATATGAGAAAAAAAATTCTGCTAAATGAAAAATTATTTCAAGTGAAAAATATGCAGATATTCTCTTTGGAAAAACGATGCAGCAAATGAATGTTTCAAAAATTAATCACGTTCAACTTGTATGTTTTCTATCAACTAGATTACCAGTATGAACTGCATCTGAATTTCTTTTTCAATCCAAAATATCACTAGCTGGATTTGGTAAACCATACATGAAGTGTGCATCAAAAATTTCAAACTCAATTTTAGCAACAATTTAAATGACATTCTTTGGATTTTGAATTGAAGCCATGTTCACACTCAACCAAATATCATGGTGTTAATTTCAGAAACCATAGGATAAACAATTATACTCATGAGTAATCAACAGTCAATCAACATCATAATTATTTCAAAAACAATTTCTTGAAGTTTCAACAATTTCTTAAAATCTTTTTTCACATGAGTTTGAAATCGTGCAAATTTACAAGCAGTGACCAAAATGTCAAAATATATCTAAGTATAGCATGAGTAATCAAGGATCAATAAAATACCATCATTTGACCAAACAAATTCATATGGATTAGTTCAAAGATGAAAGGATGATTGGTCTACTTTTAAGCACAAATCAAAGTAAGAACAAGTCAAAGGAAAAATCATATCAATAAGTCAGAATTAAAGACATCACATCATTATTGCAATTTTGGCTGATTTAATTCAGAATATGGTGCAGATTATCACAATTAATATACCTTCACCTGTTTTACCTTTACGATAATTTCTCGTGATTGCCCATTGTGATTCTGTCACCTTTATACTAGGCTAAGGAACTTTGCTATGTTGCCCGCTATGTTTCTGGAACAGCCAAAATCCAGAGAACACCGTTGTTGTTCCTTAGCCTGCCACCACTCCTACACGATGAAAGATTTTTGTGACCTATTTCTAGGTCCATGATTGTTAGTGGCAGAAACATTATGAATAAACAAACCCTTTGGAACCCAAACTTGTTTAGTCCTTTTATTCTTGTTCCAATAGACATGAAATTTGTTTGTAGAATTCTTAGGAACCCAAACTTGTATAAATTTTGTGTTCTTGTTCCTATGACTACAACTTTCAACATGATGTCCAATTATTTCACATTTATCAAAGACACTTTTCCCTTTTGCATTATCCTCAGCTTGTGTTGTTCCAAAACCAAGTCCTTTTTTGTTGTTAGAAAAAATTTGATTTCCCAATAGCATGTTGAAGGATTTTTCGCCTCTTGAAAAGTTATTCAAAGATTTCTCAAGATTTTGGACTTTGGTTTTTAGTGTTGTATTTTCAGTGACAAGTGAGGTGCATCGATTTATAAAATCCTTTTTCCTAGTGTCGATGGTTTCCTTAAGATTCAAGTTTTCTTTTTCAAGATTCTCAGAGTTATTCTTAAGTCTTGTCAATTCTGAATCTAAAACTTTACATCTTTTACATTCTAGGTTTTGAATATTTTCAAGTTCAGTTTCTAACCTAAAATTTTTACGAGCAAGTTCTCTTCTATCAGTTTTCAGTTGTTCAATTTTAGATTCAAGAGCATCAACTACTTTAGTAAGATCAGAACACATAAAAACAAGATCTCTATAGGAATACTCACCTTCCTCACTAGATTCCTCTGAGCTTGAATCTGAATTTGATTTCGCCATAAGACACAAGTTAGCCTCCTCTGAGCTGCTATCCGAAGCTTCTTCTCCTTCTTCATCATCCCAATTCGCTGCAAATACCTTCTTCGCCTTTTTCTTTCCTTTGTTGTTTTTGAGAAGTGGGCATTTTTGTATGAAGTGTCCGGGCTTCTTGCAGTTAAAGCACGTCTGTTCATTATCGGAATTGTCAGAATCTTTTGGCCTATTACGATTTGTTTTCTTCTTGCGTGGCTTGAATCTCGACCATTTTCTAAGATTATTGACAGCCATTGCAAGCTCTTCAATTGGATCTTCTCCTTCTTTATCGCTTTCTTCTTTGCTCTTTAAGGAAATCGTCTTTTTCTTTGGTTCGGAGTTGTTGCGTTCTTCCTTTGCTTTTAGCTCAAGCTCATATGTCATCAAGTTTCCAATCAACTCCTCCATGCTTAGCTTACTCAGATCTTTTGATTCTTGATTGCCGTGACTTTTGCCTCAAAGTTCATTGGTAAGACTCGTAGTATCTTCCGCACAAGCTCTACCTCAGTGAATACCTTCCCAAGTGCTCTAGCGTTGTACACCAAAGTTGAAAAGCGTCCAAACATGTCCTTTATGCTCTCGCCTTTGTCCATCACAAAGTTCTCATATTCATTGCTGAATAGGGATAGACGAGACTCCTTGACTTGAGAAGTTCCTTCGTGTGTCACTTCCAAAGTGTGCCAAATTTCCTGTGCTGTTGCACAATGAGAAATTCGATTAAATTCATTTTTATCAAGAGCACATATCAAAGCATTCATGGCTTTAGCATTTGTCATTTTCAATCTCTTATCGTTAGCATCCCACCTATCCATAGGTTTAGGAATCTCAGTACCATCAACGATTATAGTGGGAGGTTTATAGCCAGTTTCAATAATATCCCAAACATCATAATCGACGGAACTAAGATAAATACTCATCCTAACTATCCAATAAGCATAATCGTTCCCGTTAAACATGGGTGGCCTAACAATAGATTGCCCCTTATAAAAAGCATTATTTGACGGATTCATGACTCTAGAGTTAAAATAAAATATTACCAGGCTCTGATACCACTTGTAGGATCTAGATTAACCCTAGAGGGGGGGGGGGGGTGAATAGGGTTATAGCAAATTCTCTCAAATTAAACACAGAAATATAATTGCAGAAATAAATATGCTGAAAAGTAAATCACACACAAAATTTACCCAGCTTCGGCAACCCCTGCCTACTGCTGCATTCTCAGATTTCTATTAGAATTAAACAGTATCACGCTTACAAACACTCTACTAGACTCGCAGACCCTTTTGCTCCCGCTCACAAACACTCTACTAGACTCGCACACCCTGCTCCCGCCTATAGTGTTTCGCTCACTCGCAAACACTGCTCCCGCCTATAGAACTTTGCAAACTCGCACACCCTGCTCACTGAACTAATTCTAAATAGACAATCTGACACTACCTAATCCCTAGGCGGTGATTTACAAATTCTTCGACTCGAAAAGAAAAAAACAACTTCAAAAATAACCGCAGGAGCAAAAATTAAAATACGAGCTTGAATGCATAATTTTTGCTCAAAATAAAATAAGAAAACCCCTTTAATTTAAAACCCTAAGTAACTAAATCAATAAAACCCCTTTGAAAAATAAACAAGGTCGGCCCCTTGTTTTTTATTAACCCAATCCACTGTTGTTTTTACCCGTTCCTTCTTTTCTTCTTTCTACTGTAAACACTGATGGCCGATTTCTTTGTTGAATTAGGGCTTCGGCTCTGGATGATTGATACTCTTTGCTCGTGCTCGTTCTCTGATGTTTCGGTTGACTTTGAGATTGCGTTGCTCAGCTTGCTCGTTCTCTGACGATTGATTTGCGTCGACTTCGAGGTTGCAAATTGTTAGCAGCTGCTTCTTATGATTGATTTTACTGCTGCGGTATGTAAATTCTTTGCTTGTTTGTGCTTTTGTGATTTTAGAACTCAAACTCGATTGCCGATGATGAACTTTGGTTTGTGTTTGGATTTGATTCGATTTTTCTCCACAGCCGATGATGATTTTGGGATTGTATTTATATGAATTCTGGACACTTGATTTTGCTTGTATCGATTCGATACTTTCCTAAATTATGCTTTCCTGATTTTAATTACACCTTGATACGCACGGCTTTGATTGTGTTGCGTTCGATTTTCTTGATTCACACGGCATTAAAACTTACCCTTTTTCATTGCTGACTTTTTTCAAAGACGAATATTTTTGTTGAATTCTCTGACTTGACTTTAGCATCTTATTTTCGAAAATTCTGACTTGACACTGCTTCGACCATCTTGTGTTTGTCCCTGTCTTCATCTCTGGCCATCTTCACTAGTCTCCTTTTGAACATTGCACCGTTGTTCACTGTTTACATCACTGGACTTGATATCATTGATCTGCATTTCATTATTTCTTATGGCTCCACTGTTTCACTCGAGTGGTTTCAAACATGTGAGTTGTTGTTTGCTTTTGATGTAGCTGTTAGTCTGCATTTTTTCGATTCCCTGTGTCACTTGATCTATCACACTGTTGCATACATTTGCATTGTATATATTCTTGGATTTTAACTGCTTCATGTACTTGATATTGTGGCAAGTAGTCTTTGCTGTTATGTTGATGCATTGTGCATTGTGGTTGTAACTGGACAGTTCATATTGCTTTGCTTCATCGTTTGTGTCCACTGCATTCTATTTCACTTTGGTTTTGGAGTTGCTGCTATATTGGTTTAAGTTGCACTGTACTTTGTGCTACTTCACCATGTCACTTGAGGTCTTGCAGTTTGGTTTATTGATGCATTCATGTACACTTTGTATTGATGCAGTGCTGTCATGTTGTTTGCAACTGTGTTGCACTTGTATCACTGGTATTTGAACTAAACTTGTGTATCTTGTAGCTTTCATCACTGGTGCATGTACATTTCTTCATGTTGCCTTCAGTAGCTTCACTGTTGCATTTGTATCACTGGTTCATTGCACTGTTTCATGCATGTACTCTGTTGCAGTATTCATTATGTTGGTCGAGCTTGCATTCTTTGTTGGCACTTTTGAATGTTTGCAGCTTGGTCTTGAGTTGTTTAATGAAGAGAATGGACTTGCATACTTCATGTAGCCTTTTGGTCTGACTGTTGTTGTTGAGTTGATATATTTGTGGTCTTCATTTGGTGATTTGCACTTGGTGCAGTTTCCATATTTGTGCTCGAGCTTGCATGTGTACCACTAATCATGCTTGTGATATTCATTTGGGTTTGTGTGTTGTCTCTGACCTGAGCTGTTTATATTGAGCTGCCTCCTGTACTTGTATTCTGGTTCTTGTTGAGACCTCTGGTATGCTGCATATTTTCACTGTATTGGTTCGAGTCAGTTTGCATGGTCACTTATGCAGTTTGAAGCTTGCCACTGACTTTGGTTCTTCGCTTGCATCGTTGTAGTTGCATTTATGTCACGTAGTTGCATGCTTTGACTTCACTGAGTCATTTGGAATTGGTCTGTGGTGATTTGTCGAAGCTTTGAACTGTTTGCAACTTGACACTGTTGTACACTTGCTCTTGTTGGCTGCGCACACGAGTTGGCGAGGCAGTGCACACGTGTATGAATGTACACGTGTGTATTGCAGCCACTTATGGCTACCTGTCCCTGTAATATCTATGTGCACTACTTTGTGATGAAATCAAGTGTGAATGATGACGAACAACCCAAATAACTGAGGCAAACCATTTTTTCAAAAATCGTATTTCATTTTATATTGCAAAAATATTTCTTTTTCAATTTTACCGCGTTAGTGAATATTTTTGCAGATTTCTCAGATGCTGGATTCAAACTGGAATGCAGTTGAAGACAAAATACGAGTGTGAGTGATATGTAGTGAGGTTATCAATGTAAAAATATTTGTGATGTAATCAGAAATGTATATGTATAGTGAGAGCATGAATTTGTACTATTCAAGATTGTAATAAATATTTGTTTGAATAAAATTTCTGTTTGAATTCAAAATCTGTGTAACTTATTCTGTTTGAATTCAAATTCAAATTCTGTGTAATTTATTTTATTCAAAAAATATTTATTTAATCTATGAAAAGCAAAATAGTACATTACCAAATACATTTAAATGAATATATATGTTTATTATCATCAAACAAAAACATATAAGCGCATATTCAACAGGCGGTAGTGGCTGCTATGCGTTACCACTAGCCCGGAAGCGTAATTGGTATATCTACCTTGGCATTGCCTAGTTGTGCCGTGTCACCTACCATAGCGAGCCTTACTACGAGTTTGTTTTTCTCTCGTAGCCCATGGAGTATTTAGGGTAGTCTTCTGATCTGGAGATATGCTGATACTGGATGGACTACTAGGACTATTACGTGTTGGGGGCTATATGGGTAACCGTTCAACGCTATTTAAAAGTAAGTTTATCTTACTGTGGACATTATTATAATAACGCAATATTACTACATAGTAAATAGTTTAACGAATCCTTAAAGGATGGGCGATCCCAAGCATCCTTTACGTTACTGATGCATTTTTGTTACTGTTCACTTGAGTCGATTTACAGTTCGTAAGTATTTATGTCCTGACTCGAGTGTTTTGTGTTTTGCTTTACGCTCGAGTCAGACTGAGTGATTCAGCATTCAAGACTCAACTTCGGATTTGGAGCTTTTCTTGAAGATTCCGCCATCTATTTTTCTTTCAATATCCAGTGATTTCAGTGATGTATTATGATTTTTACCTGATGTATCTTGTTACTCTTTTGTTGTATCTTGTTTAACTCTGATGTATCTTATATATATATATAGTAGCTTCATGAACTACTATCTTTTTTAATTCTACTGCATTATTATTTACTCTGTGTTTGTGATCTGTGATTATTTATTTACTATATATTCTTAGATTTGCCAAATTTTATTTACAACGCGGTATTTTGAGCAATTCAAGTCCGACATGTGCGGACGCGAATGGTTAAAAATATCAGGTCGTTACAACACATATTGAGTTATTAATGCTATTAAGGATAGATTGGATCATTATATAATTTCATGTTGTGTAATACATTTTGTAGAATTCAAAGATGAGAACATATTGACATTGCTTAAATCATATTACTTCTTATATACATGTTGTGCTGGCATACCTTTTTGTAATAAGTTTGTTGATTACAATGAAATGAACTCCCAAATACTACTCATTATTATTTCTAAGCTCATAATATGCAAAAGTAAAAAATAAATGAACCCAACTGCATTGCGACTCCCATAGTTTTTTCCTTGGGTACGATTTTAGAGAGCCTTTAACACTTGGTCTATTTTTAGCTCTGTTCATTGTGTAGGTTGCCAATTTCGCACCATAGGTGTGTAACAACCCTGATTTTTAGGTAATAAAATAAAATAAATAATGATTTAAATTGGAGAAATTAAATCATTGGTTTGGAATTTGTAATCTTTTATAAAAGGTAATGAAATGGTTTAGGATCAATTCTAAATTATTATCTAAAATTAGAGAAAAATTAGAAAGTCAAATTATGATTGAATAATGATATATTGAGATATATATATATATATATATATATATATATATATATTAAAACTAAGTAAAATTAATTGTGCTTTAATAGAATAGCATTCAAAAACAAACAATGGCAATCGTTTATATTCTTGAGTGGGCCTAATTAAAGCCTATGACCATGCTTACACAAAATTAAGAGACTACTTATGCATTTCTCACATTTTTATCTTGTACATATTAAATTTTGAAGAAGAAAACTAGGGTTCCATTTCCTTTTGCAAATACTATCAAAATCTCCACCTTTAAATTAGAAGAATATTTGTTGAACTCAAGAGTTTATTGGAAATCAAATATAAGGTTGAAGCACACATGGTTGGCAAGTTGTGTTGAGAATTCAAGGTTAGTTAACCGTCACATATCTATCTCTAAATCTATTAGCATGGTTGCCATGTTAATTTCAATTATAATTTCTTTGAATGGATTGTTGTTTGTTGAAAACTCTAGCTATTTCTTAGTGCAAATTTGAGTTTTACTACTATATGTATATTTGATAACGAGTACTTTGGCACGTGCGATGCACGTGCGCAGAAGAAATTTGTATTAAAAAACGTTGTTTATAAGGATTTTCGGATTTGCAAAATTACTTTGACGTGCACGTAATGTTAGATTTTATTTTGCATTTATATGCACAAATCAATCATTTATCAAAATGTGAATGAGACTGGGTTATTTTGGGAAATAATCAAACATGTATAGAAATTAATCAACTATTACATGAATATATAAAGAAATGTAACAACTATTAAAAAGAACGCTTCCAGTAGTTTGAAACATGGAAAACTTGCATCATCTCCCTTTTAAAAAATATCAGACCACTATATTAATATATTGTTTTTACTACTCTTACACCCATTTTGAAAAGAAAAAAAACATAAGTCTTATAATATCGTTAAACATGCATAAAACTGTAGTTCAGATAAGCTTAGGGTTGCAAACCATCCATGCATTAATTTTGGGTTATCAAATGTACATGGAAATTGAAATATAAGCATTGCTAGAGAGCAAATAGTGTTGCAGAATTCTCCTTATTGAATTCCAAAATTCCATACCCTGATTAGGCATGCTATTACAAATGTAATTGTTATATAAGAGGTGTGTATACTAATAAATTTCACATATTAAAACACATATTACAAAATTACAATAAAATAACTGTAAAAATCAAAATCTTTTCCAAAACTCTTTCACTTCAATCGACTCCATATTGACTTTTAACTTCTACATCCCTAACTACATTGACAGCCCCTCAATACCTTGACTTTCTCCATCTGTCAATCACCATATATTAGTACAATTGAAACAATAAATAAACTTAAATTAAATAAATTGAATTCCAACCATAAGCATAAAGAGTTTTGATATTCTCCTGGCCCTTCTCATTTGAAACATTACCGAGTTCAGTTAGTGTAAGCTCAACCTGTTGGTCAAACAGAAAATTGATCTTACTTGATCACAACCGTCAAACCAGAATTAAAGCCTCTTAGTTTTAAGAGGCGAAAAGGCAAGTTAAGTGTGAAAGTTAGACCGCAAATCGTTGCTGGATAGATGTTGAGTATTACGTCAGTCATATTACATACAGTCGGTCAAGTTCAAAATTTATTTTAAGAAAATGACTGAAAATAGTATGAAACAAATGGTATTGCTGCCTTGACTCTTAGATGACTAATCTATTTCTTGGTATTAAAGTTTGTATTGAGGCCCTTTAAAATGTTTTGCTTCGTCCACCTTTAATGGGCTCTCTAGACAAATTCAAACCTTCAAATTTGTATAAAGTGGAGTTTGAAATTGCTAAATCTGTTAAGGGATAACCTTCAATAAATATGGACCGTGGATATTCAAATATGAAGATTTGATGTATATTTCAATTAAATATAGTTATCGTAAGTATAAATGATATCATCAACTATATAGCTTTCTAATAATGCAACAATTATAATTGTGGTCTCACTCCAACAATCACAGTAAGCATGGTCCCATGAAAATGAAAAATCAGTTTGCTTCATAATACAGTATAGCTTTATATCATCATGCAATCTAATAGATTTCAAATCCAAAGGTACTAAACAATATGTGATTCCATCTGTAACTCATAAATGTGAGTAACATGCATTAAAAAGTTATCATAATCAGGTGTACCATTCAAAGTCAAAAAAACCAAAAATATACGTTTGATGATAAAGTTGAAAAATAACATTTTGGATTTTCTGCATCTAAATTGACATTTTACTCTTGTTCATAAAAATATGTTTTTTTATAAAAAAAGAAAAAGAAGCAAAACGAAAATACCATCCGACTTTACATTAACAAAGTAATCAAGCCTTAATAATTAAGACAGATGCACTCATTGATATGTTCCTAGGAAAACTTTGCATTTGGTTGTATTGTGCTAATTTTCTGAAATTTGAAAAGTCTCGGCTGTTTTATAAAGCATATATGACTGAAGTATAATTGCTAACAAAATAGTACCAGTTCCATTCAACTTACATGTTATACTACTGCATATGAAATACAAAAAAAGCTTGAGGGTTGAGACTACCAAATCAATTGAAACTGATTCAGAGTAAAAAAAAAGTAATATAATAAACATGCATTAAAATAAAACGCCAACTTTGCATTGAATATAAAGTTTCAGATCCTTGGTTGCAGGCCGGCAAAGGAGGTGGGGTGAATGTTATTGGCGAGAAATGTTTGGTTTGCGTTTGCAATTTGAAATTCCATCGGATGTTTATAAGAAGATAACTTACATTCTTATTTCTTATATTACATACGCTAACAACTAACATAATTTGGATGATGTGGGACTAATTAAAACAATTAGTTTTCATGAAAACTACTGTAATTTGTCCAATGTTGCTGCACCTTACCAAGCTATTTAAATATAGGTTGATCTGGCAACCAGAATATAGGTTTATATTAATTCAACAATGGGTAACATGAATATTGAGATGTGAATGGTATTTTGGAAAATTCAAAAATAACGATTGAATTATATTCATGATATTCTCATTATAATAGTAGATATGTTGTAATAATACAACCGGTTGTAATGAAATGAAAATAAACGGAAGTTCTTGATAAATTTGACAGTGTGCATATTTAAGTCCAAATACCTAAATAAGAGGAGGCGAGCCACGTGGATGTGCCTATATTGTCGTTATTATTAAGGTACCCAAGAGCATACTGGTATTTTATAAACAAATGAATTTATCAACAGTGCAATCCAAACCTTCTAAAAACAATGTATAAAACCTTAATGAAGACTAAAATATAGTAGTAAACAGATTTTTCCTAAAATTATTACCTTTTAACCATGTGATCAATGACAGAAAGACTGACAACTTTCAAGTTTCCAACAACAAATCTTATTCAGTTCAAGCTTAAAAAGTAAGGTTAAAAGCTCTAAATTTAAAAACGATTACTTTGGTAAAGATCGTGTACAACATTCCTAATCTCTCTTCTTTGTGGAATTATGAGTTTACCTCACATGTTTTTATTTCAGTTTTAAGGAGTTATGTTATGGTAAAGACAAACCAATATGTTTTCCACCATTCATTAATTCAAGTTTGGGGAACGTATCCTTTTGAGAGGTAAGACTAATTGCCAATGGAAATACCCTCGAAGAACCTCACATAACCGGGAGAGTTTCAATAGGTTCTAAACTTTTAGACCATTTCACTTATAATCATTAAAAATTATATAACATTAAATAAACTAATAAAACAAACCAACTTTTTCCTCAAGTTAGCATAGTTTCAAGACGTAAACATTACCACTTCTCCTTCGCGGATGTTTCTACGTGCAAAGAGGCCCCATCCATGTATCCCTGATTTACTAAAGCATACTCTTCTTTTTTCAGTTGACTAGAAAAAGAAGTAAACAAATCAGAGGTGCTTAGGAAATATAATATGTGCAAGAAAATATTGCACTGAGAATACCTACAGGTAAGAAAGACGCTCCTTAAATGTTGAAAACGATTTTGGATCCTTCTCATCCTGTAGAAAAATAGTGTGAATCTTCAAGTTTAGTTCAAAAGCAATCAATTTCATCAAAAAAAAATAAGTGGTAAAGCTTCTGGTGATTTGAAATGAAAAAATAAATAATCACCCTTGGTGCATTCAGTTTTAATATTATCAGCAAGTGAATGACGGTGAGGCCCTATTATTCTGTGTGCAATTGCATCTTCCCACTTTCTCTTTAGAAGAAACAAAATGCAAAACATAAACTTTTAATGCCAGAGTTGTTCGCAAAAGAATAGAGGTACGAATTAGACACATACATCTTCAACAAATACATTGAAGTGATGAAGTTCTCAAATTTTAGAAAGGAACATGCAAATCAAGTAATATTTGGTTTCTAACAATTACTTTTATAGAAACTTACACCAAGCAGAAAATCAAAACACAGGTATTGGTTTCTTATTCTAAAAAGAAATGTTTGCTAGCATAAATAGTTAAAGATTAGAAGTGATTACGTAGAATAATGCATTTGACAATAATTACTTGCTTACCTTTAACTTTCTTTTCAGTTATTAATTTTCGGGTTAGGACCTTTTTCTTTGCTTTCTATGTGTACCTATGCTATGTTGTATTGCGTATGAGTGGGTGGGATTTGAAGGGAAAAGCCAACATAAAAACCACAAATTGTGGGCAAAATTTTTTATTTAAAGTGTTCCTGGTATTTATCTACATAAAAATATAAAAAATACACACATGCGTCTAGTAAATAATAAGATCTCTTTGTTGATAGCTATATAATCCTGATAACACAACAAAAGACTTTAATTAATAGTTTGCAAACCCATTCACATCATCAGTTATTTGATTTCTAAAGCCACTTGGGAACTTCTAAATCCAAATTCCGAGAAACTAACCATTGATAGGGGAAACATGAGTGTAAGGATTGGTCAAATTGTGAAGTGCTTCAAATGATAAGAATACCATACCATAAGTTTCAGTAATTTGCACTCAATTTCTTTTGGCCATAATTTAGAAAATTGGGTGGTCGTAGGCCATGATAAAAACTTTCAAACTGAATAGTACAAATGAGGTTTATATTTTCATTATTATGTCCTCTCCATAAACAATTCATTTTATCTATGACATTCCCATGCATGGTTGTAGCAAATTAAACATATAAAAAATGGGGGCCACCTGATTAAACATATAATGTTTAGCAAGTAATGAATCAATAAGGGTCCATCTGATTATTATGTGAGCATATATGATGACAAAGCGGTATTTATATCTCTTTTCTACATGTTTTGACATAAGTTTTCATAATCAAGAAGTCACTTCTATAAGTTGGAGATATTAGGCACTAACATCAATGAAATATTATCTTAGCTTCAATATAACAGCAATACTCTGGATATAATCCGGGTAGACTGATTTTTTTTTCTTAAGTAAATTTCTATGTACACATATGAACATAACAACATCAAAAAATAATTTTAAATAGTTTAATATTAATTTTCAGAAATATAACGATGGTTTTTATACGAACAACCGATTATTACTTGAAAATAATGCTATTACCTAGAAATAACAGCCCTGACTGTTGTTGTCCGAACAATTCCGACATTCGCTCCCTCTTCTCTGACCCGACTGTTGCAGCCTTGGCTTGATTTGGATACTGAATCCATGAATAAGTACATTTAGATATATAATAAATTGTGTACAACATCTTCTCCAAGTATGGATATGAGGCAATTCTAGATGGATCATCATACCGTTGTGATTTAGAAATTCTAGTGACTTAGTTTGTGTATAATAATAAATTTATGATTGTTATGTACATTTACCTCCTCCTCTTAAAGAACATAATCTTCACAAATAACTATCTCGTTAATCAACAACTCCTCTTTGGACGTTATAACCTTTAATTCAACACCGGCTACCATTCCTGCATGAAATCCAAAAGGCCAGGCTTAGTTAAGTTTATATAGGTGCGAAAACTAAGAGCCCATTGTTTTATATTAATGTATCTAGATTCGAAGGGTCCATTGTTTAAAATGTTAAAAACTACATCAGGAGTAGGAAAACGTAAAAGAAATAAGCTTGAACTGTGAATTTCAAGTTTATAATTTTTTTCAGTTCTCCACACCTTTTCCACATAATTGCGAAACCGATAGAAAGTAGGTCGAGCACCATAGACGAAGCAAATTAAAGTATTTTCCCATTTATTAGTTGACCAAAAGATAATTTTATCAGGAAAATATGCGATTTCATTATTTTCTTCGATCGTTGGTTGAATATACTTTAAATTTGCAATAGCTGTAGTTGAATTTCTTACCATGTCTGAGTAGTTGCGAGTTGGTGAAGATCGAGTTGCGTTTGTAGCCTTATTCCCTTTAGATTTGCTATTTTGATCATCGTCTTCATAAGTATGCTTTGCGTTTTCAGATCCACTAACCGTTTTCTCTCCTTGCTGTCTATGAATGCACGTTTTTTATTTCGGTTTAGAAGTATACGCGTTGAAGAAGATGGGTTCGGGAATAAGGTATTTTGAGATGGGTTGAGAACATGGAACGAAAATGGACTGACACCTACAAAAAAAAACTTGGGAAGAAACCTCAAAGCATAATTACATTCAGAAATTAATTTTTTACCAAACTGAATCATATCGTATCCAATTGTTTCATACCTTCTCGCTTTCTTTTTTGGACTCTAATACTTCGAATATCTTTATGAGAGTGCCGAATATCGTTGGAGAATAAAAATCGTGTGGAACTGGCATTTTGAATTGCTAATTAGGTATATCAATATGTTGGTTAGTTTGATTTTTGCTGCCATGGAGGTTAGGGCTGTGGAAGTGATGTATGGCAAAGAGACGAATAGAGTTGAGAACCGACTTAGAAAAGAAACGGGGTGGGGAAAGTGGGGCAAGGAAAGTGGAACATGGTGTAATATATGAATAAAAGACAAACACGGACAGACTCAGTGTGGAAAAAAAATTTGGCCCAACGAACGAAAGTCAATTTCGGCAATTCAAAAAAGGCTTCACTAAGGGAAGTATTTGCATTATATATAAGATATAGGTCTTGAAATCATTGAGTTAGTGATTTATTATTTAACAACCTGAGCTTGCATGCTTGTATATCCTATTCTATGTGATCGCCCTAAAGTGTTATCATTGGAACTCGACAAGCATTGATTTTGATTGGTTTTTGGAGTTGAGCACGCTCTAGAAAACATCACATTCGGTCGACTAGTGGTGCCCCCACAAGTCCATCGGTTGGCAAACTTTTGGAGCAAGCTCAACTCTAGGAAGTCATACACTTTGCCCTTGTTTTCTTTGGTCATGTGCTCCTTTTGTATGTAGTCGTATGTTATGATTCTTAGCAGTATTTTGAAACATAACTTTGTAATGTCATTAGCCATCAAGTTGTTATATGCGATATATGTTGAATATTTAGTATATGATTTTATAGACTATCGTATTCTTTTTGTTTATAGGCAGTTCTCCACCTTTGTCCACTTCCATCTTGTTAGTTCTCCTTCTTCTTGATTGTCAGTGATAATTTCTAGCGGTTTAGTGCATTGATATCTTGTTAGTTTTTTCGATTCTTAGATTGTTAAATATAATATATGAAGAAACTTTAACAAACTAGTTTACAAATCTATTGAACTCCCCTATTTATAGACAACTACATTTTTATATTACACTTTGTTTACTAATGAAATCTTTGGAACTAGTTTATTAGCTAATAATGAAACATATTATATACTAGTAATTATATAGTAAGAAGGATTTTATGGATTCTGAAGTATGGTTTTGAGAAATGAGTACTTCGTGTTTTATGGACTTTGGCTTATTTTATATCAAATGTTTGGGATTCTATAATCATATATTTATCTACTGTATAATTATAAATATTTGATTTAATTACAAGCAAATACATAAAACAGAATTATTTAACTTACCGATTTCAAACTTGTTTTCAACTTAAATTAGTTTTTTTATAAATGGTTATATTAAATGATTATATTTATTAATTAAAGTTAGTTGAAAAAGTCATGGATTTTGAAATCTGAATTTTGGAAAGACAAAACTAAGTTGTTTTAAACAAGTGTTTAAATACTAATATTGGATTGGAATATGAGGAATTGTAGCTTTATAAAATATATTGGATTTATATATAGTATTGGAATATGATTTGTGAACCACAGAACTTTTAAATAAGAATTTGGAGTAACCGTATCTACATACGTTTATTTGAGAAATATGTGAGTAATGGGCTATAAATGAGAAGTTTGAAAGTGCGTATGTACATATATATATGTATGTATTTATGTATGTATTTTTAGAACCATTTCTCATATGAAAAAAATCTTGTTATTTTCTTTTTAACTATAAATTCTTCTAAGATTTTATAAGACTTAACCTTTGGCTATTTAAATACTATTTTGGGAAATTTATGCGACTTTTGGATTCGGAGAAGATTTTAAAAATAATTTTTTTTGAGAACCTTAATTCTAAATTTGGAGAATACTAATAATCGACCCAAGTTTATTGATTAGTTTAAATGCTTTCAAGTAATGCTTTGTCGAATATTGTACAACTCATTGAATAGAATGTTTGAATAGTACTTATTGTCCCATTTGCGAATACTAGAATTTCACTGGGTAGTATGGGAAGCCTTGGTTCAATTCTTGTGATTTCTATTCGAAAGTATTTAACATTCTAAAGTTGTATTCTCTTTTGGTGTTCGATAAGGCTGATAGATCCTTAAGGGAATATAATCCAGGTTTTCCAATTATATTCGTAATGAGTGACATCTACTAGCTTCTAGTAAATACTTGAATTTCACCGGGTGGTATAGGACGTTCTGGTTAAGTTCCTATGATAACTAAAAGTGATAGTATTTTGCACTTTAGAGTTTACTCTCTTTTGGTATTCGGTAGGGCCTATAGATCCTTAAGAAGTATACTCCTGGATTTTTTTTTAAATTGGTCTTAGTGATCATAATGAGTTATATCTTCTTCAGTCTTTAAGTTATGTTTTACATGATCATTTTGATCGGTTTGGATTGTTTTCTAGGGTATTGAGATTTGTTTTCACATTATGGATGATCATTGGTATCTGATCGGTATGAGTGACACCTTCTTTTATTTTCATGGTATGAGTTCGATCATTGAGATCATTATGGATTCGGTTTTCTTAATTTTTGACATATTATTATATATGTTAGAATTTTAGGCTTTTGACTCTTCTGTTTTATGATCTATGTTTGGAGATGGTTTCTTATGTTTTGTGATTTGTTTGTGTTTTGGTATTCTTGTGTCTTAAGATGTCAATAGAGTTGGACTATTCTTGTGACTTGTTATATATATGTATATATGACACTAGAATTATCTATATGTCATACATCCTTGTGTTATATCTTGTTCTCACCCTTTCTGGATATTTAGAGATAGTCTGGCTTATTAATTTTATAATACTGTAGTCGGGTCAGTTATAGGACATTTAGGCTTTTGGATGGAGGGCTAGTAGGCAAATAAACCAATCTAACTTTTAGTTTAACTCATATATGATTTTTATATGTATATGAATGTATATTTGAATTAGGGATTTGTATCGAATGTATGTTATGTGAGTCTAATGTTATATTTTATAAACTCTCGGTTTTTATATGTATATGATGTTTATTATTCTACTGTGATCTGTGACTATTATATATGATATACTATTCTGATTCTGAGAAACAGGTGTTGTTATTCCTTTTGGGCTAAGGTTGTACACACCAAATTTGATTCCAGAGATTAAGAAAAACCATAAGAATGACGTGTCGGTGTTAGTTTAAAGATATACTCACATTTGGTCGCCTTTAACAAGCCGTATTCTCTGTATTATTAGACAATGTTATTTATAATGTTTTTTTATTAATATGGGTATAAGGTAGGGTCATTACAGCTGGTATCAGAGCCGAGTCAGAACATTATAGAATATAATATCATAGATCTAAGGCCTAGATGACTTAGAGCCATGTCGCTGGGGTGTATGGTAGATAGTTATATTAATTAACTATATAGGAATAGGAACATAAAATAAATATGGGAATAAATATTAGGGCGCATTTGTGACCCTTTTGAATTATTTTATAAGTTGCTATAATAAAATAATTTTAAAAGTTTAAATTTGTGTAGTAGTGTTTTGATCCATTAGTGATTAGAGTTGCATGGCAGTAACAATGGAAGCTGATAAACTATTTCCATTGAACACAGTATTTAGTGGTATATATATATATATTTGGTTGGATGAAGTATGCATAGACGATTGGTTGCATTATTGAATTATTGTTAGTTGATTTTCCTTTGTATGAAAATATATAGAGTTATAAATTTTAAGAATTTGTTTTGTGTTAAATTGCCAGTTGAGTTTTTCATGTATTCTGGTCGAGACTGTTGGGCGCCACGATGTCCATGGGGATTCCTATATGCTTCGACAAGACAGCCAGATATAGAAAATTTGAGCTATAATATTTTAAATAGTATATATAATTAAGAAACAGGTTGAAAATAACAATTATTGAGAAGATGAAGTTTTAAGTGAACTAAATGTTATTTTAAAGTGAGTAAATGTTTGGAAAATCTATGTACATGCATATGAAATCAATTTTGGAAGTGAAAGATATTTTGTGAAAAAAGTATATACAAAAGTGATAAATTTTAAAAGTAAATATCTTGGATATAAATAACATTTAAAAAATAAATATTGCGAGTTTATGGCATTTGGAAAAAAAATATAAATTTAAGTTTTAAAAATAGTATTAAATAAATGATTTAGAACTTGATATTATTATTGGTGAAAGTGGGATATTTTAGGAAAGAGTTAACTTGATTAATAATTGAAATTTTGAGATTTAAAGTTAAAAATATTTATACGAACTTATTTTCCAATTAGAAAATATGAAAAGAGGGTATATTAAATTTATTAAAGTGCTAGTTAAAACAATATTTATTTTTATAATGTTGGTCAAATTTAAAAGAATGAACTTTTGGATATTCATGTTTTAATTATAGACTTCTCTGAATCGAAATTGTAAGAACGCAATTTCTTTAAGTGGGAAAGTCTATAACAACCCTGATTTTTAGTAATAAAATAAAATAAATAATGATTTAAATTGGAGAATTTAAATCATTGGTTCGTAATTTGTACTCTTTTTGTAAAAAATAATGAAATTCTCTGGAATAAGTACTAATTTTTATCTAAAATTAGAGAAAAACTAGAAACCTGAATGTTGATTTAATAGTGATGATAGTGAGATATATTAACACTAAAACAAAGTAGAAATTAATTGTGATTTAATAGAATAGCATTGAGAAAAAATAGCGGCAATTGTTTATATTCTTGAGTGGGCCTAATTAAAGCCCATGACCATACTTAAGCAGAATTAGGAGACTACTTATGCATTTCTCGCATTTTTATCCTGTACGTATTAACCTTTGAAGAAGAAAACTTGGATGCTATTTTCTTTTGCAAATATAATAAAAATCTCCACCTTTAAATTATAAGAAAAATTATATAAAATTTGTTAAACTAAACAGTTTACTGGAAATCGAATATAAGGTTAAGCATGAATGGTTAGCAAGTAGTGTTGAGAATTCAAGGTATATTATCTCTAAATCTATAAGCATGGTTACTATGTTAATTTCAGTCGAATTTCTTTAAATGGATTATTGTTTGTTGAAAACCCTAGCTATTTCTTAGTGAAAATTTGAGTGTGTGTATATTTGATAATCTTGGTCTTGAAATCATTGAGTCAATGATTTGCTCTTCAACAACCTGAGCTTGCATGCTTGATATCCTATTTTATACGATCAACTTGAAGTATTGTCATCGAAAATGGCCAAGCATCGATTTTGATGAGTTTCTAGAGCCGAGCATACTCTAGGAAACATCACCATCGGTCGACCGATGGTGGCCCAGTAGTCCACTGGTAGGCGAACTTTTGGAGCAAGCTCAGCTCTAAGAAGATGTACACTTTGTCCTTGCTTTCTTTAGTCCTGTGCTCCTCTTGTATGTGGTCATGTATGATGATTCTTAGTAGTATTTTGCAACATAACTTTGTAATATTCTTAGCCATCAAGTTGTTATATGTGATTTATGTTGAATATTTAGTAAATGAATTTATAGACTGTCGAATTCTTTTTGTTTATAAGAAAATCTCCACGTTGTTGTTCATTTTCATTTTGTTAGTTCACCTTCTTCTTGATGCTTAGTGATAATGTCTGGTGGTTTAGTGCATTGTAATCTTATTATGTTTTCAATTCTTGCTTTGTTAAATATAATATATGAATGAAATTTTAGTAAAATAATTTACAAATATATTAAACTCTCTTGTTTTTAAACAGATGATTTTCTATATTACACCGAGACGACCCACCTCATCGATCCCTAGAAATCGACACTAATACATCCTCGGTATTTACATGCCGCAAATCTAAGTACGGGAGAGGCAGATTGTCATGGGCTAAAAGGCAATAAAGGTAGAAGACGGAATAATAATATAATCTAACATCGTATTAAACAACTTGTAGTCATATAGATAGTCCATACAATCACTCTCAAAACGAGATTTAGTGTCATAGCAAGTACTAACCTAGCTAGGATAGTTATAACGGCCTATCCCTACATTTGCTAGTAGATACTTTACATAATACAGACACAACGAAAAGTCATGGGTAATTTCAAAAAAAAAGAATCAAAATGTTCCATACTCCATTCTCCACTCCAAACTGCTCCAAATCAGCTAACTACTTGACTGCCTGGAAAAATATGGAACCCAAAGTATAAGGGAAAAGAAAAATAAACTCCGGATCAGTTATGAGACTAGTGTGAGAAACTCAAAATACAATATTTGAAAATAAAGGGTATTTCATAAGACCGTGCCGCACATAAACACAGAACGATTTTTTTTATGATAACCCAAACATTTTCTATGCAAAATCTAGAGACATTATTTTTAATGGAATTCTTTGAAAAACATTTCAAATAAACTTATTAAAATAGCTAAAATTGTTACATCGGTTAAATTTAACGGCATAATAGGTTTACAGCTATGTCCGAAGGCATATATTGGAGAATAAATTTCCGTACAATGGTAGGTAAGGGACTACCTTCCGTACAGTACATCTCAAATGGAACGTATCGAGGATACACAAACAATCCTCCGTATGTGGCAAGACACGTCTAACCCTATTTGGCACTCATACATGGCCTAGATAGAAACCGAATATGACAATACCCCATTCGTAACCAACCTATCTAGGATCCTACAACATACATCACATACTTGACATATAAATAGTAATCTAGAAAGGTGAGGACCATACCCTAATGGTTGCGAACCATATAGCCTTATGACGTACCCTGTTTAAGCCATTACCTAGTGATGAGGCATGTGGTAGCAATTACCTTTCACATATCACATTCCACTTTGAATGCCACATTGCCATTCCAAGATCACACAATGATTTCTACAAATGTATAACTCCTGGGCTCGTACATCTCGGGAAAATGTGTTAAGCAAAGAGAAGTAGCCTTCTTTGCTACCAAACAGATGATACGCTCATAGAGACCAATTTATGTAATTAGAAATGTAACGTCTGACATTCATCAATTCAAATTGTCTAGGAACAGAACAAATTGAAGGAACTCTCCCACTACATCATGTAAGGGATCACCCCTAGGTTTAATAGCAAGGAGTCCTTTTATCGAAGATCTCAAATGAAGAACTACCGTCACATAAGTATGACATGGAAAATTTTCCCCGAGGGTCGGTGACATGTAGCCCTATATTCCTCTTCCAATTCTTATCATGCCATGTCTTTTATTTTCAAACACGTAAATTGGTTCTAAGTGGTCTTCGGATATGAATCACCCAAATCCAACCCTGGTTCCTTCGAACCAATCATCGATAAAAGAAATTTTAAGTAAACAGGGAATTATCTTTTGATTTATCACTTCCTTTTTATCAAAAATATCTTCATATATATATATATATAAACATTTATTTTCGGTATATACGGAATCATTAAACTCCTTTTATGAAAATTGTTTATTTAATTCTTGATAAAGATTTGTTAATTCAAAAATAAAAAATTTGATTGAGTTAAAACCATATTATCTAGGATGTTAATCCAAAGCAAGTAATTATTAAATGAAAAGAATCCATAAAAATCATCTTATTCTACTCAATATTAATTTCCATATTCAACAAATACCATTGGCAGAATAACGGTGAAATCACCTTTTAAATTCAATGAACAGTGCAAGTTCTCTCTTTAGAATTTAACACCAAGTATAAGAATATTATCCACATAAAATACAAGTTATTTATATTTAGAAAATTAAGTCCTTTATACTTTCGACAATTTTGATTTGAGTATATCAAATTTACTATTCTCTCCATCATGCCGGTCCGGATAGCCAGGGAGAGTAGGAAATTAATTTTCCAAACTCAAGCCTAGAAATTATCTCTTTATTACCCATAAGGTGGTTAAGTTATTTGATCGACTCTAAATCTTTTAACATACTCAATTAACTTTTAACTATTTATTTAACCAAATTCATAAATCCTTCAAATGACCTTTAAAATTCTTTATTAATCATTTTAGAACATTTACAAAAGTTTTGGAAAAGAATGGTAGCATTTAAAACTATATTTCAAAAGTTGTAGAAAAGTGCTGCGAATGGTGCTTTTTAAGCTGTATTGATCAAAACGACTTTTCTATCATTTAAAAATTCATTTTTATAACTCAAATCATTTTTAAACATTTTAAAAGATTTTAATAATTTATTTCATATGAGAAAAATCGTGTTATTTTCTTTTGAACTATAAATTCTATCGGATTTTATAAGACTTAACTTTTGGCCATCTAAATATTTTTTGGCAATTTTATGCGACTCTTTGATTTGGAGAAGATTTTAAAAATAAAATATTTTGAGAACCTTACTTCTATAATTTGGGGAATACTAATATTCGACTTAATGTTGTTGATTATTTTAAATGCTTTCAAGTAACACTTCGTCGAATATTGTAGAAATAATTGAATTGACTGTTTGAGTGACATTTACGAACCCATTAGCGAATACTAGAATTTCACCGAGTAGTATGGGATGCCTTGGTTAAATACTTGTGATTCCTATTAGGAAGTATTTAACTTTAGAGTTGTATTCTCTTTTGGTGTTCGGCGGAGCCGATAGATCGTTAAAAGAATATAGTTCAGATTTCCAGTTATATCCATAATGAATGCGATTTACAAGCTTCTAGTAGATACTCGAATTTTACCAGGCTGTATGGGATGTTATGGTTAAGTTCTTATGATTACAAAAAGTGATAGTATTTTGCACTTTAGAGTTTACTCTCTTTGGTTGTTTAGCGGGGCCGATAGATCCTTATAAAGTATACTTCGGGATTTTTTTAAAACGTTCCTAGTGATCAGAATGAGTTATATCTTCTCTGGTCTACGAGTTAAGTTTTCTACGATTATTGCGGTCAGTTTGGATTGTTTTCACGGTGTGGATGATTATTGGTATCTGATCAGTATGAGTGATACCGTCTTTTGTTTCCATAGATCATTATGGATTCGATTTTAATTATTTTTGAGATATTATTATTTACTCTAGAATTTTGGGCTTTTGACTCATCCGTTTCATGAATTCTGTGTGTTGAGATGGTTTGAATGTTTTGTGATTTGTGATTTTGGTATTCTTATGTTTTAAGATGTCATTAGAGTTATACTATTCTTGTAACTTGTTATACACACACACACATATGACACCGGTATTTATCTATATGTCGTACATCCCTGTGTTATATCTCATTCTCACCCTTTTTGGATATTTAGAGATAGTCTGACCCATTTATTTTCTAATACTTGGGTCAGGCGGAGACTTCTCAGGTTACAGGACATTTAGACTTTTGGATGGACGAGCTAGCAGAGAGATAAATTAATCCGACTTTCAGTTTAACTCATTTAGAAATTTGTATATATGTATGAGACGTATATTTGAGTTAGGAATTTGTACCAGATGTACGTTATGTAAGTCTATTGTTATATTTTATAAACTCTCAGTTTTGTATATGTATATGATGTTTGTTATTCCGTTATGATCTGCTACTATTACGTATGATGTACTATTCCGACTCTGAGAAACCGGTGTGGTTATTCCTTTGGGCTAAAACTGTACATGTCAAATTTGATTCCAACGATTAAGTAAAATTATAAGTATGACAGGTCAGTGTTTTAATGATATTTTTACATTTGGTCACCCTTAACAAGCCGTGTTCTCTGTATTTTTAGATGACATTATTATAATGTTCTTTAATAATATGGGCATAACAGTGGGGTTGTTATAAGGTGGATCACTATACTTCATTTTGTTATAAAGCTCAATATCAATTACGAGTTATTAAAATTTCCATTTGTTGGTTATGATAGCTTGATGAAATGTGTCTCTTGTGTACTTTTAGAAGGTTTCATTCTATAGCTATCATGACGATAATGTGGCCTTGTACTAAAGAGGAGCGTAGAAGACAAAGAAATAGTGGGTTTGTTGCATTCATGAATAAAGCTGATGGTCAAGTAAAAACAAGATGAGATGCAAGGTTTGCTGCTTATGCATCAATTTTTACTGTAGTAAATTTTAAACACATAACATGAGGCTATGAACCTTCGTTATTGTAGAATAAAAATCCAATGATGAAAAGGTTTGACTGAGAAAATGCAATGTTTAAACCATATGACATCCATATGTGACGCAGCGGATAATTGACAAAACGATATGGATCGATGAAAGTAGCAATCGGTGGATTGATGAATACCAAAATGCCCAAATTCGTTGATCCGAAGATACCGAATTCTAGCTATCTCTAACACGTTGATCGCGCACGATACCGTGAAAGAAGATCTTCAATTCTTCAAGCGTTGATCAAGCGCACTTGATTCCGCGAATCGGCTTCAACAATCGTTGATTCGAGCGCACTCAAATAACCGAAAGTGGAGATAGGAGATTACACTCAACTACCAATTTAAGATGAAAGCACACAGCAATCAACAAGAAATTTTATTCAAAGTCAACAACCCATTACAAATGACCCATATGCCTATTTATAAGCGTTACAACCCACACTAGGTCGTTGCCGACCTAACAGATTTCACACGACTCAACCATAGGTCGTGAACGACCTAAAAATACAAGACTCAACACATAACAGCGCTACACCAGACGACCTACGACTTAACAAGGTCGCCTCCGACCTAACACAAGGTTATACATAACACAGCGTCATACATGTCCAATACTCGACTCACCATTACAACGACTCACGACTTATCTGGGTCGTTAATGACCTAACACTCCAATACAACATGATATATCAGCCCATACACATGGCCTACCTACTACTTGCCGACCTATGAGTTACAGAACAGTACATGACCTACGATACAACACACATGACTTACATCACACGGCCGACCCAATTAGGTACGACCTAAAATAGAACGACTCAACAAAACAACACACACATACACGACCCCAAAATGATACGACTTAAGACATAAACGACTCAAGACTCAAGCGACTTATCTCTTGGGTCGGTGACGAGTTAACTTCCAGAGCGGCTTTACTTAGGTTGTAGCTCCTCTTCTTCAGATCGGTTAGGTCGTGACCTTTTTTAAACTCGTTCCCCTTTACTTGGTTAAGTCGCGGACGACTTAGAGTCTTTTCCTTAGGTCGTGGAAATGTTCCTTAAGTCGGCAACGACTTAAAATTTCCGAACGACCTAACTCCGAAGCTTCCTCCACACGTCCTAGAGCTATGTTAACTCGTGGCCGACTTAACCCTTGAGGAATTGTAGATCGTGCTGCATCATCCTCCCCCGGTTGACAGAAATTCGTCCTCGAATTTGTAAATTCTCCTACATCAGATGGTTCATCTCCATAATATGCTACGAGATGCTTGACATTGAACACGTCAGAAGTGTACACATCCTCCGACAGCTTCAACTTATAAGCATTTTCATTAATCCTTTTCACAACTTTTACAGGACCAATTTTTCTGGCTTTCAACTTGTTATAAGCGCCTACTGAAAAACGATCCTTTGTTAACACAGCATACACCAAATCACCTTCGTTAAATTCAACATTTCGTCGCTTCTGCAGTTCGCTTATACTTCTCATTCAATTTCTCCAATCGTTCCTGAACGATCTTATGACATTCTGTCAAGCCTTCAACAAAATCAGCAGCTCGTTTAATCGACCCCTTTGATTGTGGTACTACTGCCAAATCCAACGGTCCCCTTGGCAAACTTGAATATACAATCTGAAATGGACTGAATCCCGTACTACGATTCACTGCATGATTATGAGCAAACTCTGCCTGGCATAACTTCATGTCCCAACTCTTCAGATTATCCTGTACAAGACATCGCAACAAATTTCCCAATGATCTGTTAACAACTTCGGTCTGTCCATCTGTTTGCGGATGATAAGCGCTGCTAAAGTTCAACTTCTTTCCCACCATCTTCCACAAACTAAGCCAAAAATGACTCCAAAATCTGGTATCCCTGTCTGAAACAATAGACTCCGGCAACCCATGTAAACGATAGATTTCCTTGAAAAATAACTTAGCAACACGAACAGCATCCGCCGTCTTCTTACAAGCAATAAAATGCACCATCTTCGAAAATCTGTCCACCACTACAAATATAGAATCATTCCCCCTTTGAGTTCTAGGCAAACCCAAAACAAAATCCATGCTGATATCAACCCATGATTTAGTTGGTACAGGTAACAGCATATACAATCCTGCATTTGTCGATGTTCCCTTCGAAACCTGACATATATGGCATCTCTCCACAAACCTTTCAACCTCTCTCCTCATCGATGGCCAAAAGTAAGATTGAGAAATCAAATGCAATGTACGATCACAGCCCACATGTCCTTCCTCGTGCAACTCTTTGATAATCTTCAATCTCAAATTGCTCTCTGGAATACATAATCGATTCCCCTTGAATAAGAAACCATCAACTAACATAAATTCATCAGTACTCCCATCCTTAACTTTCTCAACAAACTTTGCAAAGTAAGGATCCTCCTCAAACAATTCTGGCAATAATTCAAACCCTGTCACCTCAACTTTCATTGTAGTCAACAAATGGCTCCTCCTACTCAAAGCATCAGCCACACGATTCGTTGCCCCAGATTTATGTTTCACGACAAAAGTAAACTGTTGTAAATAAGCAATCCATGATGCATGTCTCGCAGAAATCTTATCCTGTCCTTGCAAATGTTTTAATGCCTCATGATCAGTGTAAAGAACAAACTCTTTCTGAAATAGATAATGTCTCCAGTGTTTAACAGCCTGAACAATTGCGTAAAATTCCACATCGTACGTGCTATACCTCATCTTTGCTCCTGATAACTTCTCACTGAAATAAGCAATGGGTTTTCCACTCTGACTCAAGACGCCCCCAATTCCAACCTTTGATGCATCAGTATGTAGCTCAAACAATAATTGAAAATCTGGCAAAACAAGAATTGGTGCTGTCGTCAACAGTTCCTTGATCTTCTCAAAAGCAATCCCAGCTTCCTCTGTCCAAGAAAATTGTTTCCCTTTCATGCAATCAGTAACTTGAAACGACCCGACTTCCTATCTCCAGGAAATCGCATCATTTTGAAGAAAGAAAGGGATAGAAGAAGAAAAGAAAGAGGAAGAAGAAAAACCACAACATCAGAGAACTCACAGCGGAACGAATAAAATATAATATATCAAACAAAATATTACATAGTATCAGATTACATCAGAGTTACACAACTATACAACTCATATTAGACAGTTATAAACATCTGTCTAATTCATACAACTCAAGTACAACAGAAGAAACAGATACCAAACACAGCGGAACCAATATATCTACACGTCGAAGCCTCCTGCTCCATTACTCCTCCAGAATTCGTCAAGCTAACCTGAATCACTTGACTACTCATACATAATATGAGTACCCAAGAGTTTAATAAAACAGAAAATAAACACTCGGGTCAGACAGGGGTCTGGTGTGAGTAAACGGGTTAAAATTGCTTAACTTTAGAAAACCTTTGAAAGAAAAGGTATCACGTAAGACTTCCCACACAGAAACATGGAAAAGTTTTTACCTTACGCTAACCAAAACATTTGATAGGAAATCCAGTGATATTATAATAGTGTCTAGGGTTTTCAAAATAAAATACAGAAATAGCTGGAATGCTTACATCTCACGTTCCAACATAGTTGGGCACAATCAAAACCGTACAGGCACTTATTGGATTTTGGATTCCATACAATGGCAGGGCTACTGGGGTACCGCCCGTCACAGTACGTGGCCTAGATCAACGTACCGAGGAGCCACCCTAACTCCCCTGCAACACAAGGCCGGGACCATTCCTTACTGAACAGTCCCAAACAAGACAACCCCGGCGGTTGTCCGGAATTCAACCGCCCCACACAGCCGAATAAGAAGGGACTTCTAGACAGGGGTAAATCTTGCTCTCCAGTGGGAGCTACCCACGAAGCCTTGCTGCACCTCCCCTGTTTTAGCCATTCCCGGTTGTTGAGGCTTGAGGCTGCGATTACCTTTAGAACACATCTCTTAGAATGCTCATCGTCCGCCTGACGATGTGCTGAAAGCATTCAATCCATACAAGTTCGTTCCGGGTTCGAACGAAACCGAAGGCACTATCTCGTTGCACTCATATTGGAATCACCCTCAGAGTCAACGACCATAGCCCTTGCACCTCGAGTCTTCACTTGCTCCACTTGGATTAACGACCTAACGTTTAATTGGAACCGATGTGGTTTTCGGATTCCAAAAATGGAAACCGATCCCGGTCTCATCGAAACCAAACGCCATTTTAATGTCCAAGTTGTACTTAAGGGATTTAAATAGTTTAAAACTTATATACAGGATGATATATAACAGGTAGATGAATAACATTATCACAATAGATAATTCATAACAACATTCATCTCATAAAGCAATATATCACATATCTCAAAGACATCCAAATCATCCAGTATCAACCAATCATCCAATATCAATCATCCAATATAATTTAACATCCAATATCAATCATTCAATATCAACCAGTCATCCAAAGCAGAATTGATTAACTCTTAATCAATTTTAATTAATCTCTAATTAAATTAATTACTAACCTTTAATCACTTGGATTATTCTAACTCCTGCTTCATTAATTTATTACAAATCAAATTCATTAATCATCTTCTAATGATCTTCTTAATTAATCTCTCTAGATTAATTATCCTTTAATTACATTCAAGTAATTATTTCTAACCATATTCAGTAATTATCCTTTAATTACTATCATTAATTACAATAATTAATGATCCTTCATTGATTAATTAACTATAATTAATTACATTAATCCTTAATTAATTACAATTAATTAATCACACTTAAATTAATTACTTTAATTAATTACTTCATTAATTATATTAATTAATACTCTTTATTAATTTATAATCCTTAATTAATTAAATAATTAACTTGTAATTAATCTTCTTATTAAATATAAACAGTAATTAACAATTTGTAATTACTTATCTTAATTAATTAACTTCTTAATTAATTATTTCTAAATCCATTATATTAATCCTTGATTAATTAATCCAATTAATTAAATCTTAATTACTTCATTAAGTAATTATTAATCAATAATTAATCCTTAATTAATTACTTTAATCATTAATTATAATTCTTGATTAATTACTCTTAGTAATTAACCCTTATTTAATCTTATTCCTTAATTAATTAATCACATTAATTAATTAACTTAAATAAATTAAGTAATTAACTCTTAATTACTTCTATTAATAAATCTTAATTACTTCCTTAATTAATTACTTAACAAATAATTAATTTCAACATTGAATAACTCATTATTCATTAACAAATTTATTATTCCATAATTAATTAACTTTAAAACAATTTAGTCAATCAATTCCATAATTGATAATATTAAGTGATCCCATTAATCATTTCCAATTAATTACTACCATGAGTAACTCCTCCAATTACTTCCATAAGTAATTACCATTCTAATTACATTCAAAAATTAACCATTGATTACTTCATTAAGTAATTACACTTAATTAATTCTTAATTAAGTGATATTTAAAATTAAATAAATAATTAACTAATTATTTAAAATTAATTAAACAATTAATTAATTAATTCTTATATTTCAAAATCTTTAATTAATTAAGAAAACACAAATCTTAATTAATCTCTTACCTATTAACAAATTATATTTATTAAGAATTCTTAAATTAATAACAAAGATAAATTAATCCTATTTATCTTCATAATTAAATTGTTTGAATTAATCAAATTTTAAAAACTTAAAATCAAATTATTTTATTTGGATTTCAAAATAATAATCTTATTTGAAAATAAGAAATTTAGAAACAAATTTCAAAATTTAAAACACTTTAAATTATCTAATTAAAACTTATTTATTTTCAAAATAAATTGAAAACTTTGTTATTACTTTAAGATTCACTTAAAACTTTGATTAATTCCTAAATTTGAACACACTTCCTTCAAATTTACAAATTATAAAAATTTAGTTAAGTTAATTATTTCCAAAAGAAATTATCTTAAACAAATTTAAAACTTATAATATATTCAATCAATACTTTTTAAAAGTTGATTAAATTTTAATTCAAAACACAAACTTTTAACTTCATAAACTATTTCCTTTTTATAAAGCTTGAACTTGTTTTTTCTTTCTTTCTCAAACAACAAGTTTAAGTGAGCAACATTATCTTTACTTTTTTTTTCTACAGTACTAACAAAACACAGCCAGAAACCCTGACTCAAAACACTCGAGTAAATCACAACAACCACTCGTGCCAAACACTCCAGCAAACCAGCTACCCCACTTCGAGTTTCCCCTGGCAAGAACACGAGTAAGACGCGAAATAAGTCTTCGCGTTGTAACCTTCTTCCCCAAAGCTTCGAATGCTCAGAGCCTCGAATCGTGCACGGTGCACGTGCACCGCCGATCCACCCAACTCCGGCCACCTTCCTGACCGCCAACCCATCACACAAACCCTCAACAATCTATTCTACCACCCAGGTTCACGAAAAATCACGCGACCCAAATTATCACCTCACATTCGAACTACAGGAAAACAAATCACCAAAACCCCTCCCATAGCCGCCGCTCCGATCGAAGATGAACTTCGCCAATCACCCTGAAGATTTGCCACACCAAGGTTATCATTTACCCCCTGACGCGATCGCGTTCGATCCAACATACACGAGGTAAAGCTTCGCCATTCAAGCCGAAAGTAACAGCAGACACAACCCTAATTCGATTGAATTCCAATAAATCAGTAATTTGAAAAATCTGATATCATTTTTCCCTTAATCCATGATCTACAAACTTGCTTCGAACCAAATTCTAGCTAAAATTATCAAGTCATCTCTCGGCAATTTGCAAAAAAACAATTTCCACACAAACTCCAATTTCTCAAGAATTTCTCAATTAAAAATTATGATATACCTCTTAAAAATCATGATTTACTACCACCAATCCTTATGTATAATCAAAGTTAGAAATTATGATGTTTCATTTCTGACCATTTTCATTTCTTACTGTTATTCTTGTTTTAAAAATTATTTGTTAGTTTCAAAATTTCAAAAACCATTTTTAAAATCTTCAGAACATGTTAACAAACAAATCTCACTTATATATCAATGTCTAATATGGGTTTGTTTGAGAGATTTTGAATTTTTTTTTTTCCTAAGAAAAACAAATCCAGTAAACAAACAGAGTCGAAAAATTCTACAGGCACAGTATCTCGAGTTAATCATCACACTTTTTAACATGCATGAACAACAATACTCAAATAAAAACATTCATAATCATAGCGGCATTCATTACATGCATTGTAATTCAAACACAGATAATATTTTAAAACTGTTTTTAAAAAAATGATTACTCACTTGTTAAATGCAGAGAGCAGAGAGCAGAAAACAAAGCATGTAGTTAAACAAATAAAACTGTTTTTAAAAGAGGTTTTACTCACCTTTATCTGCAGGGTAGATTATCTTAATTTCAGGCTTTGAATTTTAGAATCTGAAGAAAACTTTGATTCATTTTCCAGGCTTGCTGTTTTGAAACTTAAATCCATGCATGCATCAAATTGATGTTGATCTCCCTTTGCATGTTTCCAGATTAATGATTAAAAGATTAAATCTTACAGAAGAACTCCATTTGAAAATGCAGGTTTGAATATTATGTTTTAAACTTGCTGCTGAGCTTGATTCCAATTTCGAATTACAGGTTGATCATTGAATTACAAGTTGAACTCCATTTAATTTGCAGTTTGAATTAAACTTGCAGGTTGAAGATGCATATTTGAATTTGCAGCCTTCCATTTGTTGCAGGTTGAAGTCTTAAACTTGCTTTTGATTTGATTTTTTTTTTAGTTGCAGGTTGAAGATAATATGTAGTTGCAGATTTTAATTTTAAGTTTTCAGATTTGCCATTAAAACATGAAAGAATGAAGAAAGAAAGTTTTTGAGAAAACTGATTTTTCTTCTTAATACATTTATTAAAAATTACAATGAAAACATTGCCACTTGTTTTTAAATTGGACAAGTGTCTTAAACATATTTTAAAAGTTAACAAGTGTTATTAAGATAATTGATAGGGTTACACATGTTTTTAAGTATTAAAATAAACTTTTATTAAATTTAAATGTAAACATAAACTAAAATTTTTAATTTGCTTTTATAAATGAATATTTACATATGTGAATATGAAATAAATCCTTTAAAGAAAATGTTAGAAAATTAATTATAATATAAATAAATCTTATACATGTGTTTTAAAAGAACCTAAACATTATACCTAAACATTTTAAATCTAAACATTTTAAAACAAAACCAAAACAAAACAAGACTTGTTTAAATTCTTTTGAAACTATTTTATTTAAAAATAAATCACAATCTTATATTTGAAACAATTGAATTAAACTAAATTTTCTTTTGAAAAACATTATGTTTTTAAACTTCAATTTCAATATTCATTCATAAATAAATTATTAATAGATTAAGATTAAATTTCAAACAATTCAAATTATAACATATACATACATATATATTACAATTTGAAAATTCATTCTTTATTTAAAACAAAAGATCTCCTATTCACAATATATGTCAAATGTATATATTATAAATAGAATTAAAATTTTATTAGCTTTGAAAACAATTTCTTATCAATTTATTGCCAGATTATAAATTCAATAACCTTTTAAAAGATTAAATTAACCAATTTAAATTAAAATTATAAAGAAAATCATTAAACCAATTAAATTATTTACACAGATTATTAAATCGATATTGCCCAAAATTCCGGGTCGTTACAATCCTTCCCCCTTAAAAGAATTTCGTCCCCGAAATTTTAAAAGCAAAGTTAATTTAATAACCCAGCAAAGATTTTAATTTAAATTAGCAAAGCATTCCTAACAACCAATAACTAACAATCAAAGCAATCAATCTCACAAACAAACTTAGCTAATTATCCTGACATACGTCAGAAATAAACTTCTAATACTATCTCGAGTTTCCCAAGTAAAAATTACCGGGAGACTCGCTCCACCAAAGCTAAACTAACAAGCTACACCACCAAAATCCAAAGCTCCTCTCTTCTCTAGATCCACCAATCTGAACAGAATATCAGATTACTCTCAACTCCAGCTCAACATCCAAATTCAACTGAACTACAGATTCAACAACCAATCGATGAATCATACACGTACTCCCTCCGAGATACGTGAAATTCAATGAATTCCAGTTATCCAAACTGGCAATTCAATCTCATAGACAACAGATCTTATCTTATCAGTACACAGATAAGAAATCTCAAGCCAAGGCACTAACCAACCAATCTTACTCAATTTCTGCTCTCTTAACCAGAGAAATTTTAACAGCAATGAAGTCTCCAACTTCGAATTCCAACACCTTACCTCATATCTGTATAACTCAACAGATAATCCTGAGCTGGCAATCTCTTCCGATCAGCTCAACCTATGCTGATACTTCCAGGAACAACTAGACCAAAACAAACTAGCTTCTGGATCCTATCCAACGGAAAACTCTTCCAAAATCCGTCGAAATCCAGAACACAAATTCTACTATTCAAGCAATAGCAAACAGAACTTGCTTCCTTCCTTGCACAGCTGCTACCTCGCTTCCGCTGCGCAACTCTGATTCTGAAATAGATGAGAATACTGTTGATGAACACGGGTGCAAACTTATCCAATATATTCGGAAAACTTTGTTCATCAATTCCATATAATCTTGGTGACACATCCTACTCGGTCACACAACTTACTACAGAATCCAATACAAAAACAAGATCCAACCAAATCCAAATTCCAAAAATAAATTTCTGAGTTGCTTCACCAACTTCACCTTCTCCAAGAATCATCCTCCAACCAGGCTAACTACCAAAACAATATGGAATTCAATTCCAGATGCAGACAACCTACTGATTATATCAGTAGCTCCTACTTCCTCATGAGAATCCTCAGTCTCAACAAAGAATGCTCAAGAAAATCCCAACTAATCGCAAGTCACTTTTGCGATCCAAACTAATTCGGATTCCAAAGAAACTGTTCTCTCTTTACCAATTAGAACAGCTTAAAGTTTTTTCCAAACAAGGTTAACCTTCAAGAGAACTTTCACTAACTGCTCGGGCTGTTGATAGAAGAACCAATAAGATTCCTGAACCATCGAAGAAACAAGCTGCACTGCTGCTTCCAAACTCAACTTTGATGATACTGCAAAGCTAAAAGATCCACTCGTCAGCACACCGAACACTTCGAGTTGCACTGCTACCACAGCTATCCAAGACTCCAAATCCAAATGCTTCTCGAAAACCAAAACCATCTACATACCACTCTATTAACCTCTGAGATGGCAGACAATCCAAAAGAAACTCGGCCCAAACCAAGCATCAACACTTCACTCTCCTTAAGATACGACAAATGAGACCATGTCGAAGCAAAGCAACTTATAGACCTTAGTCTCATATTTCAAAACAGCCAACTTCCATGCTAAAGATCCAGATAACTTCTACTCAGATAAATCTTCCCTGAGGCAGGTAAAGACTGCTCCTCAACCATCTCAAAACTACTTCAAGAGAAAACATCATTGGAAAATATCCAAGGATACTGCATCTCATCACGCAGTTACCAAAATACCATCACTTACTTCAACACTTCCATCTAATCCAAACTCAAGAATAATTCGCTCACCCTAGCGAAAATCCAAACTTACACCTCAAAGATAGACTCCGAATCTTTAAAAAGATTTCCTTCGGATATCAGAGAATTCCTTACTCTAAACAACAAATCTCACTCGAGACGGTATTAGGTCTACAGTCTCGACAAATACTTCCAACCTCCACATATGGACCTCATCCATCAGTGGTAATCGTGTTACAAACACACACACACCACTACTCCATCTATCTACCTCTAAAACTTACGTTGGAAAATCTGAACGGATAACCCAACAGATTAGGTAGATATAGATATATATATATATATAGTTATATAAAAATTACAAATACGCTCTCTCAAGAAAGACACCACTACAGAGCCTAGGTATTCACTCAACCTAACGCTCTGATACCAAGTGAAACGACCCGACTTCCTATCTCCAGGAAATCGCATCATTTTGAAGAAAGAAAGGGATAGAAGAAGAAAAGAAAGAGGAAGAAGAAAAACCACAACATCAGAGAACTCACAGCGGAACGAATAAAATATAATATATCAAACAAAATATTACATAGTATCAGATTACATCAGAGTTACACAACTATACAACTCATATTAGACAGTTATAAACATCTGTCTAATTCATACAACTCAAGTACAACAGAAGAAACAGATACCAAACACAGCGGAACCAATATATCTACACGTCGAAGCCTCCTGCTCCATTACTCCTCCAGAATTCGTCAAGCTAACCTGAATCACTTGACTACTCATACATAATATGAGTACCCAAGAGTTTAATAAAACAGAAAATAAACACTCGGGTCAGACATGGGTCTGGTGTGAGTAAACGGGTTAAAATTGCTTAACTTTAGAAAACCTTTGAAAGAAAAGGTATCACGTAAGACTTCCCACACAGAAACATGGAAAAGTTTTTACCTTACGCTAACCAAAACATTTGATAGGAAATCCAGTGATATTATAATAGTGTCTAGGGTTTTCAAAATAAAATACAGAAATAGCTGGAATGCTTACATCTCACGTTCCAACATAGTTGGGCACAATCAAAACCGTACAGGCACTTATTGGATTTTGGATTCCATACAATGGCAGGGCTACTGGGGTACCGCCCGTCACAGTACGTGGCCTAGATCAACGTACCGAGGAGCCACCCTAACTCCCCTGCAACACAAGGCCGGGACCATTCCTTACTGAACAGTCCCAAACAAGACAACCCCGGCGGTTGTCCGGAATTCAACCGCCCCACACAGCCGAATAAAAAGGGACTTCTAGACAGGGGTAAATCTTGCTCTCCAGTGGGAGCTACCCACGAAGCCTTGCTGCACCTCCCCTGTTTTAGCCATTCCCGGTTGTTGAGGCTTGAGGCTGCGATTACCTTTAGAACACATCTCTTAGAATGCTCATCGTCCGCCTGACGATGTGCTGAAAGCATTCAATCCATACAAGTTCGTTCCGGGTTCGAACGAAACCGAAGGCACTATCTCGTTGCACTCATATTGGAATCACCCTCAGAGTCAACGACCATAGCCCTTGCACCTCGAGTCTTCACTTGCTCCACTTGGATTAACGACCTAACGTTTAATTGGAATCGATGTGGTTTTCGGATTCCAAAAATGGAAACCGATCCCGGTCTCATCGAAACCAAACGCCATTTTAATGTCCAAGTTGTACTTAAGGGATTTAAATAGTTTAAAACTTATATACAGGATGATATATAACAGGTAGATGAATAACATTATCACAATAGATAATTCATAACAACATTCATCTCATAAAGCAATATATCACATATCTCAAAGACATCCAAATCATCCAGTATCAACCAATCATCCAATATCAATCATCCAATATAATTTAACATCCAATATCAATCATTCAATATCAACCAGTCATCCAAAGCAGAATTGATTAACTCTTAATCAATTTTAATTAATCTCTAATTAAATTAATTACTAACCTTTAATCACTTGGATTATTCTAACTCCTGCTTCATTAATTTATTACAAATCAAATTCATTAATCATCTTCTAATGATCTTCTTAATTAATCTCTCTAGATTAATTATCCTTTAATTACATTCAAGTAATTATTTCTAACCATATTCAGTAATTATCCTTTAATTACTATCATTAATTACAATAATTAATGATCCTTCATTGATTAATTAACTATAATTAATTACATTAATCCTTAATTAATTACAATTAATTAATCACACTTAAATTAATTACTTTAATTAATTACTTCATTAATTATATTAATTAATACTCTTTATTAATTTATAATCCTTAATTAATTAAATAATTAACTTGTAATTAATCTTCTTATTAAATATAAATAGTAATTAACAATTTGTAATTACTTATCTTAATTAATTAACTTCTTAATTAATTATTTCTAAATCCATTATATTAATCCTTGATTAATTAATCCAATTAATTAAATCTTAATTACTTCATTAAGTAATTATTAATCAATAATTAATCCTTAATTAATTACTTTAATCATTAATTATAATTCTTGATTAATTACTCTTAGTAATTAACCCTTATTTAATCTTATTCCTTAATTAATTAATCACATTAATTAATTAACTTAAATAAATTAAGTAATTAACTCTTAATTACTTCTATTAATAAATCTTAATTACTTCCTTAATTAATTACTTAACAAATAATTAATTTCAACATTGAATAACTCATTATTCATTAACAAATTTATTATTCCATAATTAATTAACTTTAAAACAATTTAGTCAATCAATTCCATAATTGATAATATTAAGTGATCCCATTAATCATTTCCAATTAATTACTACCATGAGTAACTCCTCCAATTACTTCCATAAGTAATTACCATTCTAATTACATTCAAAAATTAACCATTGATTACTTCATTAAGTAATTACACTTAATTAATTCTTAATTAAGTGATATTTAAAATTAAATAAATAATTAACTAATTATTTAAAATTAATTAAACAATTAATTAATTAATTCTTATATTTCAAAATCTTTAATTAATTAAGAAAACACAAATCTTAATTAATCTCTTACCTATTAACAAATTATATTTATTAAGAATTCTTAAATTAATAACAAAGATAAATTAATCCTATTTATCTTCATAATTAAATTGTTTGAATTAATCAAATTTTAAAAACTTAAAATCAAATTATTTTATTTGGATTTCAAAATAATAATCTTATTTGAAAATAAGAAATTTAGAAACAAATTTCAAAATTTAAAACACTTTAAATTATCTAATTAAAACTTATTTATTTTCAAAATAAATTGAAAACTTTGTTATTACTTTAAGATTCACTTAAAACTTTGATTAATTCCTAAATTTGAACACACTTCCTTCAAATTTACAAATTATAAAAATTTAGTTAAGTTAATTATTTCCAAAAGAAATTATCTTAAACAAATTTAAAACTTATAATATATTCAATCAATACTTTTTAAAAGTTGATTAAATTTTAATTCAAAACACAAACTTTTAACTTCATAAACTATTTCCTTTTTATAAAGCTTGAACTTGTTTTTTCTTTCTTTCTCAAACAACAAGTTTAAGTGAGCAACATTATCTTTACTTTTTTTTTCTACAGTACTAACAAAACACAGCCAGAAACCCTGACTCAAAACACTCGAGTAAATCACAACAACCACTCGTGCCAAACACTCCAGCAAACCAGCTACCCCACTTCGAGTTTCCCCTGGCAAGAACACGAGTAAGACGCGAAATAAGTCTTCGCGTTGTAACCTTCTTCCCCAAAGCTTCGAATGCTCAGAGCCTCGAATCGTGCACGGTGCACGTGCACCGCCGATCCACCCAACTCCGGCCACCTTCCTGACCGCCAACCCATCACACAAACCCTCAACAATCTATTCTACCACCCAGGTTCACGAAAAATCACGCGACCCAAATTATCACCTCACATTCGAACTACAGGAAAACAAATCACCAAAACCCCTCCCATAGCCGCCGCTCCGATCGAAGATGAACTTCGCCAATCACCCTGAAGATTTGCCACACCAAGGTTATCATTTACCCCCTGACGCGATCGCGTTCGATCCAACATACACGAGGTAAAGCTTCGCCATTCAAGCCGAAAGTAACAGCAGACACAACCCTAATTCGATTGAATTCCAATAAATCAGTAATTTGAAAAATCTGATATCATTTTTCCCTTAATCCATGATCTACAAACTTGCTTCGAACCAAATTCTAGCTAAAATTATCAAGTCATCTCTCGGCAATTTGCAAAAAAACAATTTCCACACAAACTCCAATTTCTCAAGAATTTCTCAATTAAAAATTATGATATACCTCTTAAAAATCATGATTTACTACCACCAATCCTTATGTATAATCAAAGTTAGAAATTATGATGTTTCATTTCTGACCATTTTCATTTCTTACTGTTATTCTTGTTTTAAAAATTATTTGTTAGTTTCAAAATTTCAAAAACCATTTTTAAAATCTTCAGAACATGTTAACAAACAAATCTCACTTATATATCAATGTCTAATATGGGTTTGTTTGAGAGATTTTGAATTTTTTTTTTTCCTAAGAAAAACAAATCCAGTAAACAAACAGAGTCGAAAAATTCTACAGGCACAGTATCTCGAGTTAATCATCACACTTTTTAACATGCATGAACAACAATACTCAAATAAAAACATTCATAATCATAGCGGCATTCATTACATGCATTGTAATTCAAACACAGATAATATTTTAAAACTGTTTTTAAAAAAAATGATTACTCACTTGTTAAATGCAGAGAGCAGAGAGCAGAAAACAAAGCATGTAGTTAAACAAATAAAACTGTTTTTAAAAGAGGTTTTACTCACCTTTATCTGCAGGGTAGATTATCTTAATTTCAGGCTTTGAATTTTAGAATCTGAAGAAAACTTTGATTCATTTTCCAGGCTTGCTGTTTTGAAACTTAAATCCATGCATGCATCAAATTGATGTTGATCTCCCTTTGCATGTTTCCAGATTAATGATTAAAAGATTAAATCTTACAGAAGAACTCCATTTGAAAATGCAGGTTTGAATATTATGTTTTAAACTTGCTGCTGAGCTTGATTCCAATTTCGAATTACAGGTTGATCATTGAATTACAAGTTGAACTCCATTTAATTTGCAGTTTGAATTAAACTTGCAGGTTGAAGATGCATATTTGAATTTGCAGCCTTCCATTTGTTGCAGGTTGAAGTCTTAAACTTGCTTTTGATTTGATTTTTTTTTTAGTTGCAGGTTGAAGATAATATGTAGTTGCAGATTTTAATTTTAAGTTTTCAGATTTGCCATTAAAACATGAAAGAATGAAGAAAGAAAGTTTTTGAGAAAACTGATTTTTCTTCTTAATACATTTATTAAAAATTACAATGAAAACATTGCCACTTGTTTTTAAATTGGACAAGTGTCTTAAACATATTTTAAAAGTTAACAAGTGTTATTAAGATAATTGATAGGGTTACACATGTTTTTAAGTATTAAAATAAACTTTTATTAAATTTAAATGTAAACATAAACTAAAATTTTTAATTTGCTTTTATAAATGAATATTTACATATGTGAATATGAAATAAATCCTTTAAAGAAAATGTTAGAAAATTAATTATAATATAAATAAATCTTATACATGTGTTTTAAAAGAACCTAAACATTATACCTAAACATTTTAAATCTAAACATTTTAAAACAAAACCAAAACAAAACAAGACTTGTTTAAATTCTTTTGAAACTATTTTATTTAAAAATAAATCACAATCTTATATTTGAAACAATTGAATTAAACTAAATTTTCTTTTGAAAAACATTATGTTTTTAAACTTCAATTTCAATATTCATTCATAAATAAATTATTAATAGATTAAGATTAAATTTCAAACAATTCAAATTATAACATATACATACATATATATTACAATTTGAAAATTCATTCTTTATTTAAAACAAAAGATCTCCTATTCACAATATATGTCAAATGTATATATTATAAATAGAATTAAAATTTTATTAGCTTTGAAAACAATTTCTTATCAATTTATTGCCAGATTATAAATTCAATAACCTTTTAAAAGATTAAATTAACCAATTTAAATTAAAATTATAAAGAAAATCATTAAACCAATTAAATTATTTACACAGATTATTAAATCGATATTGCCCAAAATTCCGGGTCGTTACATAACTGGTGCCATCACGCTACTGAAGTGTGGAATGATCTTCGGTAGAATGATGCCAATCCATGAAAACTTCTAACTTCAGTGATAGTTCTCGGTTGTGGCCAATTTCTAATAGCTTCAACTTTACTTTGGTCCACCTGGATTCCCTTCTCAGATACAACATATCCCAAAAATAACACACTTCGTGTCATGAACACACATTTCTTCGTAGCTGCATAAAATTGTTCCTCACGAAGAATAATTAACACCTTTCTCAAATGTGGAACATGCTCCTCTATGCTCGCACTATAAATCAGAATATCATCAAAGTAAACCACAACAAACTTCCCAATGTACGGTCTGAAAATTTGATTCATCACCCTCATAAATGTACTCGGTGCATTTGATAGACCAAACGGCATAACCAACCATTCATATAAACCTTCCCTCGTCTTGAATGCGGTCTTCCATTCGTCTCCCGGTCTAATTCGAATCTGATGATAACCACTCTTCAAATCAATCTTTGAAAAGATAGTAGCCCCACTCAACTGATCTAGCAAGTCATCCAACCTTGGCATAGGAAACCTGTAACGAACAGTAATCTTGTTCAAAGCTCTACTATCGGTACACATTCTCCATGTTCCATCCTTCTTTGGCACCAACAATGATGGTACTGCACAAGGACTCAAGCTTTCCTGAACACGTCCCTGTTCTAACAACTCTTCCACTTGCCTTCGTAACTCCTCATGTTCCTTCGGACTCATTCGGTAATGTGGTCTATGCGGTAATACTGCTCCCGGAACAAGATCGATTTGATGCTGAATATCTCTCAGTGGCGGTAACTCCTTAGGCAACTCCTCTGGAAATACGTCTTCAAATTCTTTCAAAACTGGCGTCGCTTCTTCTGGAATCTCAACCTCTTCATGACTCTCTCGTCCGATCAACAAAAAGACTTCAGGCTCCTCTTCAACCTCCTTGACAAACTCTTTCAAAGATAGTAAAGTTTTCAGTTCTTCGATCTCCTCTAGCTTGATTTCCTTCTGTTGTTGCTTCTTGGGAACTAAAGTGATTTTAGTACCTTCTAACATGAAACTGTAACTATTAGCACGACCATCATGTTGTACTGCTCTATCAAACTGCCATGGTCTGCCCAACAACAGATGACACACATCCATGTCTACAACGTCACACCAGATTTCATCTTTGTACTTCTTTCCAATAGAAAAATTCACACAAGCTCTTCGACAAACTTTCACTTCACCACCCTTCCTCAACCATGCTAACTTGTACGGTTTAGGATGCTTCTCAGTTTTCAAGTTCAACTTCCTTACTGCTTCAGTAGAGATAATATTGTCACAACTCCCAGCATCAATAACGAACTTGCAAACTTTTCCCAAAATAGTGCATGTCGACTGAAAAATATTGCTTCTCAACCAACTAGAATCTTCCTCTTGTTTTGGTGTAAGACAAGACCTCCTCATCATCAAATTACAACCCTCATCCCCGGACAATAAATCTTCCTCCTCAACATAAGGTGCATGTGAACATTCAGCTTCTACTTCCTCATCTTCAGCTTCCGCAACCATCACTCGCTTCTTAGGCTTTGGACACTCATTGCTTTTATGACCCAACTCCTGACAATTGTAACATTTGAAACCACTGCTAACCTTCGCCTTCTCAGCCTCCTTCACAACTGGTTTACTGGTAGGTTTAGAAATATTAGAACTTCCACTGGCACCCTTTACTGGATTATTGGAATTAGTAAACACACCACCTCCACGCCTTCCCTGCTTCTCCCAAGCCAATGCTTTCTGATGTGCTTCTGCCACAGATCTCGGATCAAACATATTAACCATATCCTGAATCTGCATTCGCAATCCTCCAACAAATCTAGCAGTTAGTTGTTCTTCCGTCTCCATAATATCATTCCTGACAATGAGTTGGTAAAATTCATCTGCATAATCATTAACTGACTTCGTCCCTTGCCTCAAATTCTGCAAGCTCTGGTACATAAGTGATTGATAATTGTATGGTAAAAACGTAGCTCTCAACATCTTCTTCATCTTATCCCATGTATCAACCTTCGACTTCCCCATCCGTTCTCTCGTAAGTTTAGTTTGCTGCCACCACGCCAATGCTCTTCCCCTCAACCTAGTAGCAACTAACTTCACTCGACGATTTTCCGGAACCTCCTTGAAATCAAAGATCTCTTCAACATTAGACAACCAATCAAGAAATTCTTCAGCTACCATTCCACCCTTGAATTCTGGAATTTCCATCTTCATACCCGATTCCCATCGACGATCATCCTCTATATCTCGATATGAATTTTGAACTTGATCTCGATCTCGATAATGAATGCTAGCTCTATCACCCTCTTCATCAAAATCAAATGTACGTCTATATCGATCTCGACCATCAACACCCCTTCGATCACGCATGTTCCTTCTACTATGTCTCTCTTCATCTCTATATGGCTCTTCTTCAAACTCACGCGGAGTTCTTCTCTCTTCATGTCCATAGTCATGGTGATCTCTCCTCGATGAAATTGATGTTTCTCTTCTCTCTCTAAAAGATTGTGGTGATACCCTCCTCGCTTCCGTAACCGATGGCGAAACTCTGTTTCCTCCATGGTTCGAGATTGGTGATCTCCTCCTTTGAGTTTGATTCAAATCATTCATCAACTTCTCTAACTTTCCAATGCCTTCATCAAATTTCTCATTAATACGTTGTTCCATAAGCTCGGCTTCTTCTCTTCTATACAACGCTTCAACATTTTGATGACGATTAGCTCTCCTTGGTGGCATGGTTTAATTTCACAACACTTCAACAAATACTTCAAAATTCTTCGACTTCAAAAATTGGCTCCAAGACTCGGCTTAGCTATGATTGGCTAAGTCTAGCTCTGATACCAAAACTGACGCAGCGGATAACTGACAAAACGATATGGATCGATGAAAGTAGCAATCGGTGGATTGATGAATACCCAAATGCCCAAATTCGTTGATCCGAAGATACTGAATTCTAGCTATCTCTAACACGTTGATCGCGCACGATACCATGAAAGAAGATCTTCAATTCTTCAAGCGTTGATCAAGCGCACTTGATTCCGTGAATCGGCTTCAACAATCGTTGATTCGAGCGCACTCGAATAACCGAAAGTGGAGATAGGATATTACACTCAACTACCAATTTAAGATGAAAACACACAGCAATCAACAAGAAATTTTATTCAAAGTCAACAACCCATTACAAATGACCCATAAGCCTATTTATAGGCGTTACAACCCACACTAGGTCGTTGCCGACCTAACAGATTTCACACGACTCAACCATAGGTCGTGAACGACCTAAAAATACAAGACTCAACACATAAAAGCGCTACACCGGACGACCTACGACTTAACAAGGTCGCCTCCGACCTAACACAAGGTTATACATAACACATCGTCATACATGTCCAATACTCGACTCACCATTACAACGACTCACGACTTATCTGGGTCGTTAACGACCTAACACTCCAATACAACATGATATATCAGCCCATACACATGGCCGACCTACTACTTGCCGAACTACGAGTTACAGAACAGTACACGATCTATGATACAACACACACGACTTACATCACACGGCCGACCCGATTAGGTACGACCTAAAACAGAACGACTCAACAAAACAACACACACATACACGACCCCAAAATGATACGACTTAAGACATAAACGACTCAAGACTCAAGCGACTTATCTCTTGGGTCGGTGACGAGTTAACTTCCAGAGCGGCTTTACTTAGGTTGTAGATCCTCTTCTTCAGATCGGTTAGGTAGTGACCTTTTCTAAACTCGTTCCCCTTTACTTGGTTAAGTCGCGGACGACTTAGAGTCTTTTCCTTAGGTCGTGAGAAATGTTCCTTAAGTCGGCAACGACTTAAAATTTCCGAACGACCTAACTCCGAAGCTTCCTCCACACGACCTAGATCTATGTTAACTCGTGGCCGACTTAACCCTTGAGGAATTGTAGATCGTGCTGCATCAATATGTACTATAATACAATTAACTTGCGTGTTTCTAAAATAAGGGAACTATTTTTTATTTGTTGTTTAGTGCTATGGAGAAGCTTATAAACTAGTGACTTCTTTTAAAATTTACAATAAGTGATCTCTGCGCATGTAATTTGAACCTAGTTATGAGTACTAGTTAAAAATAATAATGTTGAGCGGCACGTGGATGAAGACCATTCTCCATTATGTTGATAGTTTCATTACTGTTCAATATTTTCAGGTGTCATAGTATGTGAATATGAAATGAATATTGGGTGGACAAAGTTTGTATCACTACATCTTGGACTATGCCTACTCTACTAAGTAAGCACATGGCTATTAAAAAGAAAGAGGTATATTTTTCGTTTTTCATGTATTTGTTAACTCATTTACTGGTTAGCAATTGCTACGGGGAACTAATTTAAAGGACAAAAATTTGTATATTTTTAGCTTTAAGGACAAGACCTCAATATTTTAACCACAAAAACAAACATTCTCCTTAAAATTAATCATAAGGACAAACATTCTTCCAAAATTATTCATGAGGACAGACATTCTTCCAAAACTGCTACCGAACAAAAAATTGATACCTAAAAAATGCTATGGATAACTACAAACTGATACTTCAAAACTGCTATCAATAACTAAAACCGATACCTAATGAAAGTTGTCCTTCAGGCTAAAATACCGAAGGTCTGTATTTGAGGCTAAAACGCTGAGAAATTTGTCCTTGACAATAATTTCTTGTAATTGCTATCCTCATCCATTCCTTGGAATTAATAGCTATGGCGATGGTGCTATAGTACTTAGGACCACTTATTAAAATGTCATAACTTGAAATAGTAATTGTTGCAGACTTGAATATAGTCAAAAAGTTTCTATTATTTTTTATTTTTATTTTGTTTAAGACCTACAGTTTGCACATTTTTCTCATCACAGAAATTTTGCCTCAATGGTTGAATATGTTGGGATTAGTCATAGTTTAACTAGTTTGCATTTGCGTGTGTGCAAACACACACATGAAGCCCTTAATGGTTAGTAATATATGGTGTTTGAAATGAAATTCCATCACTATCCAAAACGTGCATACTTTGTTAAAATTAGATGATTTGAATCTATTTCATATATTAAAAGGGAGAAAATATTAGTTGATTGCCATAATCAGTCAAATATGCGAAGTAAATAGAAATGATAATCAATTAATTTTAGAAGATATGTTAATTGATTTGAGGAATCGATCAAATAAGGGTATACATGGAAACTAATACCAGTATGCAAAACCAAGTCATGTAAATAAAAAAAAAATTCATCCTTATCTTGAAGGTAGTCTTCATCCTCGCACATAGATATATGAAGACATTTGTTCATCTTTTTAACGCAAGACGACCAGAGAGTTCTCCATCAAAATATCTTCAATAAGACCCATGTTTCTATATCTATTTTAAGGCGAGTTAAATTTATTAAGTGGTTTATACTCTTATCATATTGTACTCCCTCTAGAAGTGAAGAAATAATAAAGGTTGTTGGGTCCAAGAACATGGGCATAGCGAATCCTCATTATATCGGTGTATTCTTTCCTTAATATCTTTTATCTATAATTTTTGCTCTTTGATTTTATTTTTATTCCCTTTGTTGTAATGGAATTGTTGAGGTTGTCCACAGATTAGATTATTGGCTGTTCTGTTTCCACTGCTCAAAACTCTGATTTTTCACTATAATTTGGTATTAGAGCTTATTGATTTGTTTGAAGACCATTTCAACTATGTCTAATTCTACAAAGAATAGCGTTGATAGAAATGTTACAAATTAGGGAGTCACTAGATTTGATGGAAAGTGATATTTTTACAAATAGGAGATGAAGATGGAGTGGTGTTGAAAAAATAGAGGACTTTCATGTTTGAAATGAAGAAATTAGTGCCTGAAGAGATTGAGGAAATGGAGGAGGATGCTCTTACTACCATCCAACTTAGCCTTTCTGATGAAGTACTGAGAGAGTTTTCCCATGTGAAAACTGCTAAGGAATTATTGGATGCTCTTCAGAAAAAGTTCTAAGATAAGTCTCTCCCAAACCACATCATTCAACAACAAAAACTTTACCCGTTCGAGATGTAGCCTGAACCTGATGTATTAGCTTATGTGGATGCCCTAAACACACTTATTATGAATCTTTGAGCAACTGAAGTAAAAAATAAGGATGAAGCACAAACTGTCATTCATTTATGTTCCTTGCCCGTGAAGTATAACACTTTTGTTAACTCTATGATCTATGGGCGCTCTTCTATTTTCTTAGAGGATGTGAAGACAAATTTGCATAGTGAGATGTTGAGGGGAAAGTTACCAAACGTGAGCATGAAGTAAGAGCAGACCCATATATGGTGGAGATAGAGCTGAATCTAGATCTCGATCAAGGTTAGCTCCGAAGGGAGTTTGTCGTCACTGTAGAAGGCCTAGGCATTATATTGCAAGTTGTCTCAAGTTGGGAATAAAAATAAAGTCGTTACCCAAAAGTCTTCAGCTTCTACAGCAGAGACATCAGATTTAGAGAGTGATCTTGGCCATTTTACAGCTTTCGCCTCTTTTATGAAGAGTACTATTTGGATTATTGACTCTACAGCATCCTATTATATGACATCTGATAAACACTCTTTTTTGACTTATTTTTAGTTTTATGAAGGAGAGGTTCTCATGGAAAATAATACTACTTGTTGCATGATAGGTATTGGAATGGTGAAGGTCGGGATGTTTGATGGTGTTGTTTGTACTTTTTTTGAAGTCAGTCATGTTCCTGATTTGAGGCATAGTTTCTATTGGGGAGTTGTGCAATCTTGGCTTGAAGTGTGTAATAGAAAATTATTCATTGAAAATTCCAAACGGTGCATTAATAGTGATGAAAGAGGTAAAGGCTAGAAATCCATATTTATTGAAGGGTTCCACTATTGTTGCAAAGTCTTCTTCGGTTGTTCATTCTGTTGATTTCGATTCTACTTGACTGTGGCATTTTTATATGGGTCACATTGGAGAGCGTAGTTTGAAGTTGTTGAGAAAGCGAGGCTTGATTGATGACACTTATCATTCAAAACTTGGTTTTCTCTAGGGATGCGTACTTGGAAAGAAGAGCATAAGTCCAAAGAAGTTTTGGAGTATGTTCACACTGATGTTAGGGACCTAGCACCATGCCTATCTATTGACAGAGCCAAGTATTTTGTTTCGTTTGTCGATGGTTTTTCTAGAAAATTATGGTTTTACTTTATGAAGTCCAAGGATGAAACTTTTGACAAGTTTCACAGATGGAAATCTCATGCCGAGAAGCAGATTGGAAAGAAAGTGAAGGTTCTTCGTTTAGATAATGATGGTGAATTTACCTATAAAAAATTCACTTAATTTTGTGAGTTTGAGGAAATAAAAAGGCACTACACCACACTATGGAACCCTCAGTCAAATGAGATTGCAAAGAGAATGAATTGGATATTGTTAGAAAGAACTTGTTGCGGATGTCTAACTCTTCGATTAAAGAAGAGATTTTGGCCAGATACATTATATATGGCGGTTTTCTTCATCAACTATACACTTTGTACCGCTATAGATATGAAGATTCCTGAAGAAGTATGGAACGGAGAGCCTATTTCATATTCCTTTCTCCAAGTGTTTGGTTGTCTAGCTTATGTGTATGAGAGCAAAGGAAAGTTGGATCCAAGACCGTGCAAGTTTATTTTTCTTGACTGTAGGAGAGGAGTTAAGGGTTATAGGTTGTGATGTCCTACTACCTAAAAGATTTTTACTAGCTGACATGTAACATTTGATGAAAAGACTATGTTGAAGGTGGAGCCTTCTTCTTCGGTTAACGATGATGTTGAGAGGACAAATTAGAGTACTAGCCATAAAGTAGATCATCAGATTTCCATAAAAGTTCAAAGATTGTTTTCGATGACACCGTGGTTAATAAGGAGAGGATCAATCTCATGGTGGAGCTCAAATTCAAACTCGATCAATTAGAGAGAAGAAAAGACCTAGATAGCTTGATGATATTGTGGGATTGAGAATTGAAGACACTAATTTTGATGATATCATAACCTAATCATTAAGCATAGTTCATGATGAGCCAAGAAACTATAGAGATGCCATTAGTTTAGTTGATAGTCCTAGTTGGTTAGTAGCTATGGAGAAGGAAATTGAGCGTTTGCACAAAAATCACACTTGGGATTTAGTGCCACTTCCTTCAAGAAAGCAATCAATTGGGTGCAAGTGGATCTATAGGGTGAAAAACAACAGCAATGGTGACTTGAGGTATAAGGCAAGATTAGTGGCAAAGGGGTATGATTAGACGAAAGGTATGGAGTTCCATGATATTTTTGCTCCAGTCGTTAGGCACACTTCAATTCACATTCTTTTGGCATTTGCAACAATCGGCCATTTAGACCATCGAAAGTCAACACCAAATACATCTATGTATTCTAATGTCAAACATTCAATTGCCGGAAAGGCATATGTTAGGGTAAAGTAAAAAGAACAGGTGAAATCGAATCTCACAGGGGAATGATAAAATAAAAAATAACAAAGACAGTAAAATATGTTACTCTAAAATAAATAGTATATCAAAGTTAAAAACAAATCCCATGATCTTGGACAGCTATAATTTCCTGACCTTGCAATTAGTGATGGGTATACATAATAATACAGTGGAAAATGAAAATACTATGGCAAGTTAATGTCTAGCTCTACTCCATGAGCACCATGACACACCAACAATAACCTAGAAAATAACTTGGTCTGACCTAAGCATCATAATAAAATAACACTCGGATTAGTCTGGAAAACCAGCATGATAAAACTCAAGTGATAAAATGAACATACAATAATTCTATGAGACCATGTTGCTAAACACGGAACGGGTTTTACCCTACACGAACAACTTCCACACATTAATGAATGGGAACAAAAAACCCAAACTTGAAAGACTGAGCATAAATAAGGTCAATTTCCAAATTTAAAGAATGAAAACAAATAACTAAACATCGAGAAGAACTCTAGTAACATCTTGATACAAATAAGAAAATAATTCAAAATTTTAAATAAATAACAAAGAAAGGAATTTTCCAACAATGACAAGGAGGGTGCACCCCCCTTACCGGAAGTATACCTCTAAAAAATATACTTAAGGAGGTCATATACTCATACTCTTATCTGGATCCCCAGACGGATCCCGCCAACCTTACCGAGTATTCAAATACTTCACATCTACACGTACCACCAAAACCAAATCTAGAGTTGATGTGAAAGTACCTTAATGGGAACAACCCCATATAGCTTGGCCTTCGCTCGTTCCTTTGTTTAAGTCATTTCTGACAAAGGATATCAACGGTCAAAGGAGCAACAATTATTATAAATTAACGAAACACAAAGAAGAAAGCTGAATCGATAGTCAATCAATCAACTACTAGGAATAATCAAAATGATCATATATGGAAATTAAATCTCAAACCCTGAAAGATAATTAATCAAATCTGTGATCTCTTTAAAAATGTAAAACAGTGTAAATTACCCCAAAAGATAATTAATTAAATTTATAATTCCATTTATTAATTTTATTCAACACTTATAATTTATTTTCCAAAATTGTCAAAATATTTTATAATATAGTTTAAACAACTTCTAAAGCGCAAAACGTGACCAAACATTTATTTTGTAAAAATCGAAGCTTAAGTTCAGTACACAACAAGGGTTTTAAAAGATAATATTTCGTAAGTAATGGTACATCGATAGTTGTTGAAATGGCACTTAAACAATCAAACAGTAGGTCAAAATTATTTCAACCAAACAACAATATAAGTAATATCAGAACAAAAGTAAATAAATATCGGCGAGAAACCGCTTAGGGTCTCACTACATAAGTCCCCTACAAATCACGCATATGAATGTGTATTTTCAAGTATTTCGTCGTGATCTATTTGCTACATACACTTCGAACTTCCTTTTTTAATTTCCTGCAACACAATTGTTATTCATGCCATCCGCTTTCAAGCGGAAATTAAAATCCAAAAAAAAAAATCAAACAATAATATAAACTATCATCTAAGCATTCAGTACTAATCTATAGCAACACAAATATCATATAATTCATTTAGATGTGGGTAAACTCGCCTAAATTCCAATTGACATTTTTGTGTTCTAGTTCGTTCTAAAATTGAACGATGTTCGATTTTAGCTCGAAGTTCCACTAGCTTCGAATTCAACAAATCCAATTTCAATGTGTAGATGCTATTGATACGAGTCTGACACGACTGACTGTGTCCAAATCCGACCTAGTACTAAATAGTTATTGGGTTTATAAGGTTTTGGAATTAAATAATAATAAATTCACTAATTGTAATCACCCTGCTAATCTCGCTTAACCCTAATCCACGTTTAAAACATCTGAGGGCGCCTTTACTCCCTCTATTCACCTACTTTTTAATGCCACCCTGTTAGAAATGCGGAATATGGATCTTAAGGCTAGGATTAACACAAGTGTAGGTGAATAGTGTTTAAAGGAATTACTATATCTTTTTGAGTTTTTGTTAATTTAAACACAAATGTATGCAATATTCAGACACAGATATGACCACAAAAACAAACACAGATGTAGAAATAAAGTAAAAGCAGTAAAGGAATGAACACACTAGATTTTATACTGGTTCGGAGTTACCCTACATCCAGTCACACACACAAGTACAGATTTCCTTTCAAAAGCAATTGTATAATTACACCCTCGATTTCAAGGCCACGAGGAACACCACTCCAGATTCACAATCCTCTGGGTAGAGATACTTGATTTCAGGAGCAACAAGTTCACCCAATTGATTTCCTAGGCTATAATCACACCTTTTCTAACTTGATTGATTTCCAAGGCCACAATCACACCTTTTCTTGCTTGATTGATTTCCAAGGATACAATCACACATTTTCCCGCTAAATTGATTACAAAGAAGTCTATAACTCTGAATAGCACTGAGATCTTATTGAGATAGTGATAGAGAATCAAACTAGAAATGATCAAGTTAGATTCAATGTTGATTTCGGCAGAGCAATGGTAAGAATATGTATAAAGAAATGTCGAAGAAGAAGAGTGAAAACTAGAAAAATATGAATTGAAATTCGTTCAAAGCAACTCCTATTTATAGAAGAACAACAACCATGTCCATTCGTGAAGGGATATGACGAATAGACACTTCTTTTGAAATTTAAAATTTTGAAATCAACTGCCACTATGTCGATATGGGTATCTTGGGTATGTCGACATCCCAAAGAAAATTTTGGTGATTTTTTTCTTTGAAAATAACTTCTATCTTGTATTCAAACTATTTTAAACTTTATAAATATACTTAACTATAGTTAAAATACATAAATAAGTATAGAGAATAATATTTTGTATATGTAAAATTTTACTATATTTTATATTTAAATCTAAGTATAAATATTTAAAAGTTAAATATATTATTATTAAAAGATAGTTAGAAAACAAGGATAATTTGATTTTGAAAATAAAGATTATATTGAGGCTAAAATATCTAAAATCAGGATAGATGTTTTGATTCTTTTAAAAGGAAGGTTTTGAAATCATTTTGAAAACAGGATATAATTTTGTAAAAGCATTTGAATAAAAGGTTAGCGGATACAAAACAATGTTCCACTAGATTTTTCGTAGGTTCCATCCTACTTAGGGTTCCATCCATTTAACAGGCTTGATGTGGATTCCATTCCACGAATAAATTGGATTTTAAGACGCCAGTGCTTTTCTAGAAGTTTTAACAAAATTCCTAATTAAATTACTTATCACTGAAATCTTGAACTCTTGATAATCTTGATATTCTTGATACTCATGAGTCTTCAATCTTGATACCTTGAATCTCTATACTGTACAGTCTTCTTTCTTGGTACCTGCATTGTTAAATCCTGCATATACATATATTTCTAAGCTATAATGTTAGTATTTATATTTTATAATCCTATTCTAAGGTTGTTGTCATCAAAACCATCAACTCAAGGACTAACAACCTCCCCTTTTTGATGACGACAACATTTGTTTATAAAATATTACTTCTATCCTAATAATTCGCCTAAAACTAATAACTCCCCCTTAATCTATGCCTAACTATCATATTTTATATTTCTCCCCTTTTGTCATCAACAAAAGACTAACTCGAAACTGTATAACTCCCCCTTAATCTATGCATAACTATCATATTTTATATTTCTCCCCTTTTGTCATCAACAAAAGACTAACTCGAAACTATATAACTCCCCCTTAATCTAATACTCTATGACATGTGATTACAATGATAGTGTTATCATAAATAATCAACACTTAACTCTAAAACTTAAAACTTAGTCCTAAACTACTAACTATCCTAACTAAGTATCCATATAATAATACTTTTTTAATAGAACACATATAAGAACATGAGTTATTTATTTATTATTATTTTTTTTTTTGAATTTGTTTAAGAGGGAAACCGACCAGAGCCGTAAAACCCTCCCTAGTGCGCCTACCCGGTCCGCGGGCACCCGAAGGCTGATCTTAGCATACGCACATGGTAAGCCCTTAAATGGGCAATATGGGAATCGAACCTGCAACCTGCTTACCAGGAGGCAAGTGTCTCAACCACTAGGCCACATTTGCGGACACATGAGTTATTTATTAATTATATAGTTATATTTACGTTTTCCTAGAGAACGTAAGAAAGAACATACAACGATAGGAAAAAGAGAAAAGAAACTAATGAGTGTGTTTGAAAATGGGAGATCTATAAACCGAACAATTTGGATAATGGAAACAGAAATTTCCATGTTGTTTGACAAGATTTCCATCTTTTTCAAAGCACACTTCGCCAACGCAAACAACTTTGTCGTCTTCTTCAACGTGCTCTTCTTGAAGGCTTCTTCTTCTTCTTCCTCGCTGCCCTCTTGCACTTGATCTCCTGAAGAATCTTTGTCAATCAAGATTGGATTAGCATGATTGTCCATTAGAAATTTTTGCAAATTCCTAAGGATTTTGCCTTGCCTCTCTTGTTCTTTGGCCATTCTAAGTTGTACCACTTGAATTTCAGTAACTAATTGCTGTGCATCCTCAGAGAATCCTCCATTTTTGTCACTCGTGCGAGCGTTGTTCATTGAAACGGTCCAAAAGTAGGAGAAGGGAAAGAAAAGGTTGAATTTTTGTTTGATTCGGAAGAGGAGGCCATGGTTTAATTTATTTCAGAAGTTAGAACAGAGAGAATGATCAAAATTTTGAAAATAAGAAGAATATATAACCAATTATTTGAATTTTGGTGGGAAATATTTCAAAAATAAAAAATCGTTGTATGTCAACATGGGTTGAGGGTGTATGCCGACATGGTCCTTGAAATTTTTACTATTTGTTTTATTTTGATTTAATTTTTAATTATACTTTGTTATTTATATTTTTACATTTCAGTTATTGAACAAATTCTTAGTTCTCTTCTTAATTTAGTAAACGTAGATTCATTTAAGGGTTTTGTTAATATACCGGCAATTTGATTTTCATAATTAATATAATCTAGAGTAATTACTTCCTTATTTATATTATCTCTGAGAAAATGACGTCTTATATCAATATGTTTAGTTCGAGCATGTTGAGTAGTATTTTTGGATAAATTTATTGCACAAGTATTATCACAATAAATTTGTGATTTTGAGATATTTAAACCATAATTTTTTAAAGTATGTTGCATATATATTACTTGAGAACAAGCTAAAGTAGCAGAAATATATTTTGCTTCAGTTGTTGATAAAGAAACTATGTTTTGCTATTTACTAAACCAGGAAATCAGAGAATGACCAAAAAGTGACAAGTTCCACTTGTACTTTTTCGGTCTGATTTACAACCAGCATAATCAGCATCACAGTAAGATATTAAGTCAAAAGAATCATTTTAGGGTAAAATAAGCCATAATCAGAGGTGTGCTTAACATATCTTATGATACGTTTTACGGCTTTTAAGTGGGTCTCTTTAGGTTGGGATTGATATCTTGCACAGAGACAAACACTATGCATGCTATCAGGTCTACTAGCAGTGATATAGAGTAGTGATCCAATCATTCCTCTATTTAATTTTTGATCTACATCTTTCGAGATATCTTCTTTACTAAGGTACTCATTGGTTGCCATGGGAGTGGGTTTTCCACTCGCAGTGGTCAAACCAAATTTACTAATTAGGTCTTTAGCATATTTTTCTTGACTAATAAAGATACCATTATCTAATTGTTTTATTTGTAATGCTAAAAATAAGTTTAATTCACCCATATGACTCATCTCAAACTCTTTTGTCATTATTTCAGAAAATTCTTTATTCATTTCAATGTTAGTTGACCCAAAAATGATATCATCTACGTAAACTTGTACTAGTTGAATATCATTTTTATTTCTTTTAATAAAAAGAGTATTATCTATTTTACCAATTTCAAAATTTGATTGTAATAAGTGAGATCTTAGTCTATCATACCAGGCTCTAGGGGCTCTAGGAGCTTGTTATAGACCATATAGGGCTTTCTTAAGTTTGTAAACATGATTTGGTAAATTTTCATTTTCAAAAAGTGGTGGTTGTTCAACATATACTTCCTCTTTTACAAATCCATTTAAAAAGGCACTTTTAACATCCATTTGAAATAGTTTGAAATTATTATGATTTGCGAAAGCAAGTAGAATCCTAATGGCTTCTTATCTTGCTACGGGAGCAAAGGTTTCATCAAAATCTATTCCTTCTTCTTGACAATAACCTTGAGCGACTAACCGGGCTATATTTCTAGCAACCTCTCCTTGTTCATTCATTTTATTTTTATAAACCCATTTAGTTTCAATTATAGTTTTATTTTCAGGTCTAGGAACAATTTCCCAAACAACATTTCTAGTGAATTGATTTAATTCTTCTTGCAAAGGCAAAATCCATGAATCATCAGTTGATGCTTCTTTTGGATTTTTGGGTTCAATAGTTGATATAAAATCTACATTGCTCATTTGACTTAGTTGATTTGTAGTTTTAACAACAGATTGCATATCTCCAAGTACATTTTCAATAGGGTGATCTTTTAAAAGTTTAATCCTTTTATTAGGATGATTAATTTCATTATTAGTTTCAGTTGTCTCTTGATTTTGAGTGATTAAATCCTCTTCATCATTTGAATCTTCAAATTTGTTGAGATTTTCATCGAATGAAACATGCATTGTTTCCTTGATGGTATTAGTTTTTAAATTAAACACTCTGTAAGCTTTACTTCTATTAGAATATTCGATAAAGATACCTATGTTGGATTCAGGATCAAATTTATCTAAGTTATTTTTTGTATTTAAAATAAAACGTTTACTTCCAAAAATTCTAAAATATGATACCTTAGGTTTCTTTGAGTGAAGAAGTTCATAAGATGTCTTATCAGTTAAAGGTCCAATTAAAATTCTATTTAAAATATAACAGGCGGTAGCAACTGCTTCTGCCCAAAAATACTTTGGTGATTTACTATCTGAAAACATGGTTCTCGCACACTCTTGAATCGTCCTATTTTTACGTTCTACTACTCCGTTTTGTTGTGGAGTTCTTGGAAATGAAAAATTGTGAGTTATTCCCTTTTTATTGCAGAATTCCTCAAACTTTTCATTTTCAAATTCACCACCGTGATCACTACGGATGGTTATAATTTTTAGAGAAAGTTGATTTTGGTCCTTTTTGTAAAGTTCTTAAAAAATTCAAAAGTATCACTTTTATGTTTCAAAAATATTGCCCATGTAAATCTAGAATAATCATCTACAATTACAAAAACATATTTAATACGATTTATTGACAGAATTTGAGATGGACCAAATAAATCAAGGTGAAGTAATTCAAGAGGTTTTGAGGTTGAAATCATATCTTTTAACTTAAAGGAACTTTTTCTAAGTTTTCCCAATTGACATGCATCACATAGACTATCTACTCTAAAATTAATTTTAGGGATACCTCTTACTAGATCATGTTTAGATAGTCTAGATAAGAGTTTGAAATTCAAATTCCCAAATCTCTTATGCCAAATCCAAGGGTCACTTGTATTTGCCAACAGACATAGGTTATCATTTGAAACTTTCATGCTAGGAATATAAATATTCTTTTTCCTAATTCCCTCAAATATTAGGGTTGAATTATTATCTTCAATGTGACACTTATCTTTTTCAAATTTAATTTTATATCCTTTATCGCAGAGTTGACTTATACTTAGCAGATTATGTTTCAAATTCTAAACTAGCTAAACATTAGCAATAATAGGAGTTTTAGAGTTACCGACTTTGCCGATGCGAATCACATATCCTTTTGAATTGTCTCCAAAGTTAACCAGCCCTCCGTCTTTGTATATTATATCATTCAGCATATCTGGATTTCCAGTCATGTGTCTGGATCATCCACTATCGAGTATCCATTTGTTCGTTTTGATCTGCACAATTTGTCCGTTGTGGATTGATTCCTTAACCCCCATAAAGCATGTTTCCTGCACATCAAACAATTTTGGTAGACAACTTGAATTTGAACATTAATTATATGCAGACTTAAGAGACAATGATGATCTGAATATTTCTAAACTAGTATTAACAAACATAGCCATTTTAAAAACATTTTCAAAAATCAGATTATGAAACTTTGAAAACCTCGTTCTGATACCAAATGCTAGAAATGCGGAATACGGATCTTAAGGCTAGGATTAACACTAGAGGGGTGGTGAATTGTGTTTAAAGGTATTACTAAATCTTTTTGAGTTTTTGTTAATTTGAACACAAATGTATGCAATATCCAGACACAGATATGATCACAGAAATAAACACAGATGTAGAAATAAAGTAAAAGCAGTAAAGGAAAGAACACACCGGATTTTATACCGGTTTGGAGTTACCCTACGTCCAGTCCCACATACAAGTACGGATTTCCTTTCAAAAGCAATTGTACAATTACACCCTCGATTTCAAGGCCACGAGGTACACCACTCCAGATTCACAATCCTCTGGGTAGAGATACTTGATTTCAGGCGCAACAAGTTCACCCAATTGATTTCCTAGGCTACAATCACACCTTTTCTAACTTGATTGATTTCCAAGGCCATAATCACACCTTTTCTCGCTTGATTGATTTCCAAGGCTACAATCACACCTTTTCTTGCTAAATTGAATACAAAGAAGTCTATAACTCTGAATAGCACTGAGATCTTGTTGAGATAGTGATAGAGAATCAAACTAGAAATGATCTAGTTGGATTCAATGTTGATTTCGGCAGAGGAATGGTAAGAATATGTATAAAGAAATGTGGAAGAAGACGAAGAGTGAAAACTAGAAAAAATGTGAATCGAAATTCGTTCAAAACAGCCCCTATTTATAAAAGTACAATAGCCATGTCCATTCGTGAAGGGATATGACGAATAGACACTTCTTTTGAAATTTAAATTTTTGAAATCAACTGACACTATGTCAGCATGGGTATCTTGGGTATGTCGACATCCCAAAGAAAATTTTGGTGATTTGTTTTTCTTTGAAAATAACTTCTATCTTGTATTAAAACTATTTTAAACTTTATAAATATACTTAACTATATTTAAAATACATAAATAAGTATAGAGGATAATATTTGGGTATATATAAAATTTTACTATATTTTATATTTGAATCTAAGTATAAATATTTAAAAGTTAAATATATTATTATTAAAAGATAGTTGAAAAACAAGGATAATTTGATTTTGAAAATAAAGATTATTTTAAGGCTAAAATATTTAAAATCAGGATAGATGTTTTTGATTCTTTTAAAAGGAAGGTTTTGAAATAATTTTGAAAACAGGATATAATTTTGTAAAAACATTTGAATAAAAGGTTAGCGGATACAAAACAATATTCCACTAGATTTTTCGTAGGTTCCATCCTACTTAGGGTTCCATCCCTTTAACAGGCTCGAAGTGAATTCAATTCCACGAATAAATTGGATTTTAAGATGCCAGTGCTTTTCTAGGAGTTTTAACAAAATTTCTTATTAAATTACTTATTATTAAAATCTTGAACCCTTGATAATCTTGATATTCTTGATACTCATGAGTCTTCAATCTTGAATCTCTATATTGTAAGTCTTCATTCTTGGTACCTGCATGGTTAAATCATGCATATACATATATTTCTAAACTATAATGTTAGTATTTATATTTTATAATCCTATTCTAAGGTTGTTGTTGTCAAAATTATCATCTCAAGGACTAACACACCCCATGGCCTCAGTCATCCTCGCACCATCACCGAAGATAGCCTCGACCACGACGATCCCAAAGACACCAACCTTGCCTCCCCTCGATCCCGTCACCTCGAGAACGAAACCAACAATCCTGACTTCATTCATATATGGCCTACTGCCGCCATAAGCAACTACCCCAAACACCGCCGGATTGTAGCTCTATCTTTCCACCAAATTTTTACTTCAGGGCCACCACCTAAAGATCACCGTCGATGTCGAAAAACCCAACCCTATATCGTTTGAATCTAGATCCATGACACCATGCTCCACTCCATGACGATCCAACCGGTTAACACAGTCATCTCACCCCAGCACACACTTTTCATGTTGGATCCTAAACCTAATTTGACCTCTAGAGTCGTCGATTAATCTACGCCGTTGGATGAGTCTACCCTAGTTTCTAAGTCTAGAGAATGAAGAGAGGGCAATGGTCCTTATATAGATTTTCTAGCACTGTGCCCCTCAAAATCACTAATCCAGTCGAGGCGTTCGTATCGGTGTTCCGAGCCAAATAGCCCTATTGTAAACTCAATAGAACTAATTTAGAAACCTAATTTCATCATTTGCAAATATTAACTTTTATAATTAAATTATATTATTATTTTGATCCTCTAAAATTAACTCTTACGCGTTTCGAGCTCACACGATCACATGGTTTTTAAAAACCATTAAAGTAGACAGAGTACTCTGTAATAAAGTAATAAGCATCCAATCTTTTTCAAAAGATAAATGTTGAAATAAATACCTAGGTTTTGACATTCAAAATATATTTTCAAATTCCTCCAAAGAGAAATAAATCAAAACCAAAATCAAATATGATAAGGCGGCTCCTCCTGCCAAGTATGGTATAATCCTATAATCAAAACAACATGAAGCATCTCGTGGTATTCCCGTTCCTCCTAAAACAACGACTAAATTAAATAAATATACATGATGAGTCTTCCGAATCGGAAAACTTAGTCGTAATGAAAATATTTGAAAAACCCCTTCACAAAAACAATTTCCAAATATTCTTAAATAATAATACTTCATTAAATATTTCAAAATAATACTATTATCATTTCTTCTCAAATATCTTCGAAATCACTTTTTAAAAGAACAAAGATTTAAAGTCCTAATTATATAAACCGTAGTCTATAAAATTAAATTATCAATCAAATCAAATTCCATAAAGGAATAAACTAACACTTAATATGATTTAAATGTTAAATGGCTTAACAAGAAATATTTAGAATTTCGCTAGGTTCATAACTTTCTTAAGTCACAAAATAAAGCATACAAATACACTTAAGCCCGTATGATGTACATTAATCATTCATATGCAAAAACGAATGCGACCACTTTCGCTAATACATAAACTTTACTTCCGACCTAGTATTACTCACTCGACCTCTCTAGTGCAGATTCTGATCAGGTTCCTCAATAAAAAACCTCTGTTCTGCTTACATAGCTATATATTTTGGTAGAAAACCTCAGTATCACATCGAGAATCCGAATCAAGTGTTCATTTACAAGAATCAACTGAGAAGTCATTTTTCGAACTTGTGTGAATCATCCGAAGTTATGTATTCGAATCCCAGATCAAGGACAGTGCAAACAAAATAATCTACGTATAACTTAAGTACTTAATAAGATTGTTTCTTAACTACATCCATTTTTTTCTAAACCACTTTCATTCTCATTTCTAGTATTTCATTCAATACTAAAATTATTTATGAATTATTTCACAAATTTTCTCTTAAGTTTATAAAAATTTCATAAAGACACAACTTTATAAAGCATTAAATTAAAAAATTACTCCACTTTTGTTTACTTGTATAACTCTTCTATATCCTAAGAGCACAGACAAAATATCAGTTTAATTTATTTTTCAAAATTCAAATGGAGGTCCAAACAAAATATGGGTCATTAAAATTGAGTCAATCCTTCGACCCTTTTACATTAGAGTGTTCTAAGGAAAGATGTTTTCGGGTTAGCCCATTATCAGTAAATAGTTTATATAACAGAGATATTTTAAACAAAAGCTACGGTTGTTTTAATAAAATAATGTTTATTAAAACCTCATTATCTAATTTAACCCATTTTAAAATGGTGTTAAATTATCCCTTTTCTATTCAAAGGTAAAATTCCATTTATTAAACTATTCTTTTTATCAAAATACATTTTAGTTTGAAATCAAATCCCTCTAAAGGAATGTAAAAACTAAACACCCGGTTTTAATTTCAAAACCACTTTTTGAAAACATACTATATATGTTTTTATATGTATAAAATAATTTTAACAATTTATTTACTAACACTCACTTTAGGTTTGTTCGGATTTGAACTCAATTCTATTGCACATTGATAAGAGAATAATTTACTAAGTGCACTACAACATTTGCCTAAGCAAACATTCGATCGCCACTTAGAAGATTATTAAGATCACTACAAAAATAATCGAAATTTTTTTACCGAACAATCCAAAGAAAATGCATTCCACCTAAAATTTCTTTCTCAAAGTATTTATACTTAGAAATATTTCAAAACAATACTACCATCATTTTTCTCAAAATCTTTTTGACATTTTGAAATCAATTCAAGTGATTATCGAGATTTAAATTTTGAAAAACTCTTTTACTTATAAAACACCATTTATAAATGATATTGATCATTTTATATATACTATATTCTTATAAAATGCACCTTTAAAATCATCTAGTACTATAATAACTTCCCTTTATTATAATAAACTTTTGACGAATGTGTATCCCCTACATGTCTTATCTTCCCATTTAGATCATATTAAACAACTTTTATTAAAAGTTTTACTCTTAACTCAACATTATTGAAAGTTGACCATTGACCTAACATTTTCTCCAAACACCTTACAGTCAAATTGGAAACGTAATTTACAAAGGGGTTTGTTTTAATACACTCAAAATTACCAAAACAGTAAACGCCCATAAATAGGTAGAGCATAAATTAACAATCATAAAAAATAGTCAATGCTACTAAAATATTCGAGCATGACATATCAAGCAATAATGATAATAAATAAATATTATCCTTTTCAAACAAACAAACACAACATAAATAACTATATCACTTATATATATTATATATATAACTAGGTAAAATTTAATTTACAAAATTTTCGAAAATAATACCATGTTTGTTTGCCTTGTTCGAGTGTTTACAAATCCCTATCGACATTATGGAATCCCATGTCTCAACCAGAATTCATAGACAGCTTAATAGACCAATTAAGACAATACATTTGTATAACAATAACAAACACGCTTTCATATATATACACACACTCAAACTGATTCTGGGGTGAAATATACCATATCTCATATGAGCCATGCCCTACTAAGCCAAGGTTCTTGCTTAACAATCTTCGTTTTCGTCCATCGAAAGTCGGCACCAAATACATCCACGCATTCAAATGCTGAACATCTAATTACCGGAAAGGCAGGTTGTTTGGGTAAAATAAAAAGAAAAGAATAAGTGAAACTGAATCTCAAAGGGGAACGATCACATATAGTATAATAAGGACAGTAAAATTTGTCACTCTAAACTTCATAGTATATCGAAGTCAAAAACAAACCCATCAACCTGGACAATTATAGATTCCTGATCTTACAATTGCTAATGGGTATACATTATAATATAGTGGAAAATGCAAACATTATGGCAAGTAATCATCTAGAATTACTTCTTGAGATCCATGACACACCAATAATAACTTAGAAAAATAATCTATTTGACCCAAGCATCATAATAAAAAACCACCTAGATCAGTCTAGAAAACCAACGTGATAAAACTCAAGTGATAAGATGAACACATAATAATTCTGTAAGACCACGCCGCTAAACAGGGAATAGGTTTTACCCATAAGAACAACTTCCATACATGAGTGGATGTAAAAAAATTAAAACAAAACCCAAACTTGAAAGAATGAGCGTAAATAAGGTCAAAATCCAAACTTAAAGAAGGGACACAAATAGCTAAACATCAAGGAGAAGAACTCTAGTCACATCTCGAAGAAATTAAGAAAACAATTTAAAGATTTCAATCAACAACAAAGAAAGGAATTTTGCAATAATTACCGGAAGGGTCCCCCTTACCAGAAGTATACCTTTAAAAAATATACCTGAGAAAGGGTCATATACTCTATGACTCCTTACAAGAACTAGAAGCCGGACCCCACTAACCTTTCCGAGTATCCTAGTATTTCACATCTCCATGCGCATACCACCGAAATCAATTTAGGATAGATGTGAAAATACCCTAATGGGAGCAACCCCACATAGCTTGGCCTCCACTCGCTCTTTTATTTTAGTCATTTCCGACAAAGGATATCAATGCTAAAATAAGCAATAAATCGTCTTAAATTTATGATACACAAAGATGAAAGATGAATCGATAATCAATAAACCAACTATCGAGAATAATCAAAATGATCATATATGGAAGTTAAATTTCATACCCTTACCACTACTCATCGATTTCAAACATGTATTATCCCTCGGTAAAAAATGAAGCCGGGAAAGTTAAGGTAGTGTTACATTTAGGCTTTGCCTTGACGACATTTTTAACCTTCAAGATATAAACGTCTCTATATCTAAACATTTAGTGCTAAAAGTATAACTAAATCCTTTCCATAAAAGCAATATAGTTTACAGAAATTAAATTTCTTATTTTCCCATAATCGAATCAAACTTTTAAAATCGAACTAATATTTGAATTACACATCACAAATATTTGTAAAAAATTGAAAATACACTCTTGAAAATATTCTTTTTAAAAAGAGCAGATTATATTTCTTAGTGTATTAAAAAGAAGGGTAAAAAATAAATGTCATCAAAACATTGTTCACTATAAACTCAAAGGAATTAACCCTTAGTTATGTTTTTTAAAACAGTTCCTTTTAAAATATTTTGTTATTTATAAACTGCCATTTACAAATTTTAAACAACGTTTATTATCTTGAAAAATAATAAATCAATTAAAATGCTTTTATAAATTAAAACAATGTCACTCATCCAGAAAGATAATTGATATAATTCTTATATAATTCTAAACCACATTAATTATCCCAAGAGTCAATTAATCAAACTTATAGCTCCATTAATAAATCAATTATAACTTTAAATACCCTTAAATCAATTAAATAACTTTAGTTACTTTTATTAAATCAGTTAATTTATCTTTAAAGCACTCTTATTATGTCAGTTAATTAATCTTTAAACATTTTTATTAAATCAATTATTTAACTTTAAACCTCATTAATAAATTTCTTAATTAACTTCATTATAGTTAAATAATAATTAAGAATATTTTTAAACCCTTAATTCTTTTCATATACCTGTACAATCCTTATAAACCCATTTGAAAAGATTTTACAAATTATTTAAGGCAAATCATGTTCATCAAATTTAAACAACATTGGTTGGAGGCAACACCTATAGGGCAGCATGTGTTTCATAGGTAAGGTGTGTGATACCTTAGGTTTAAATTCCAGCAGCTGCGCTATTTAGATTGCCATGAAAAAATCCCTTAGGAGCTTGATGGATTTAAAAGGATCAAAGTCCACTCAGTAGGGGAGCTTGTTGATTTCTCTTCGTAACTTCGGTAAGTTATTTAAAAAAAGTTAAACAACATTAATTATGCCAAAAGATAATCAAATCCAATTTATAATATTTTATAAATTTAAACCGACGTTAATCTCGAAAGATAATTAATCAAATCTATAATCTCTTTAAAATTGGAAAACAGTGTTAATTACCCTTAAAGATTGTTAATTAAATTTATAGCTCCATTTATAAATTTTATTCAACACTTATCATATATTCCAAAATTCTAAATATATTTGAAAATATAGTTTAAACAACTTCCAAAGCGCAAAACATGACCAAACATTTATTTATAAAAATATAAGCACAAGTTCAACACACAACAAGGGTTTAAAGAGATGATATTTCATAAGTGATGGTACAATAATAATCGTTGAAACGACACTTAAACAATCAAACAACAAGTCATAGTTATTTCAACTTAACAACAATATAAGCAATATCAGAATAAAAGCAAATTAATATTGGCAAGAAACCCCTTAGGGTCTCCCTACACAAGTCCCCTGTAAATCACACATATGAATGTGTATGTTGAAGTGTTCCGTAGCAACCTATTTGATATGCACACTTCGACTTTCCTTTTATTTTTGTTCCCTGCAACACAATGGTTATTTATGTCATCTGCTTTAAAGCGGGAATTAAAACCCAAACAAATAATCAAACAACAATATAAACTATCATTCAAGCATTTAACACTAATATATAGGAACACGGATATCATATAATTCATTTAGATGTGAGTAAACTCACCTAAATTCCAATTAACACTTTTGTATTCGAGGTCGATCTAAAATTGAATGGTGTTCTATTTTAGCTCGAAATTCCACTAGCTTTGAATACAATGAATCTAATTACAATCGTAGATGACATTGATATGAGTCTAACATGACTGACCATGTCCAAACCGACCTCGTATGAAATAGTTATTGGGTTTATAATATTCTAGAATTAAACAATAGTAAATTCACTAATTACAGTTTTAGTTACCATGCTAATCTCACTTAACCCTAATCCACGTTTAAAACAACCCAGGATTCCTTTACTCCCTCCGTTCATCTCCCCTTTAATGCCGCCCTAGAGCCTTAGTCACCCTCCCACCAGCAACGAAGATAGCCCTCAACCATGATGATTCCAAAGACACTAACCTCGCCTCCCGTCGATGCCGCCACCACGAGAAAGATCCTAACAATCCGACTCAGTTCGTCCATGACCTTCCACTGCCATATCATAGTTCTAGCCTTCCCCCAAATTTTGGTTTCAGGGCCACCGCCTAAAATCACCGTTGATGTCAAAAATCTTAACCTAGCTGTGCAGTTCAAACCCAGATCCATGCCGTCGTGCTCTATTCCACAATAACCCAACTAGCCAACACACTCATCTTATTCCCGCACCCACTTTTCATCTAAGGACCTCCGCCTAATTCAGCTTCTAGAGGTGCTAATCCATCTAGGCCATTCGATAAGTCTAACATGGGTTTCTAACTGTAGAGAATGAAAAGAGAGCAAGTGTTCTTACTCACACTATACACCTCAAACTCACGAACTCCAATTGAGCCGTGTACATTAGCGTTCCTAGGAAAATACCCTATTTCAAACTCAATGGAACTTGTTTTGGGATCTAATTCCATCATATACAAAAGTTATTTTTTACAGTCAAATTATATTATTATTTTAATTCTCTAAAATTAACCATTAAACATTTCGAGCTCGCACGATCACACGTTACATCTGATCATCATGAAACTCGTTGGTATACAACATTTTATTATTCTGGACCTAACGATACTAGTTTCGTTAAAGTCCGAGACATTGCCTCGGAATGATAAGTTCACACGTTATGGTATCGTTTTATATTTTTGATCACATCATTGATATTTATCTAAACTATTTATTATTGTTAAATAAATTTACAAAATGGTTCACCATTATTATTTATTAATTAAAATGAGTTAAAGAACGCTATTAAATCCATTTAATTAATATTTAGTTCACAATTCAAATATTTAAATAATTCCTATATTTGAATTTAAGCTATTAAACTTTAAAGTCAATTATTTAAATATTTAGAATTAATTAAGTATTTAAAATCAAAATGGTAAAATTTTGATATGTCACAAGTTGCCCCTTTTGATATGGAGTTGAAATAATCAAATGACAAGGCAACATTCTTCTATGGTGACCTTGAGGAGGAATTTTACCTACAGTAGCTTGAGGGGTTTCATTGATAGTAGCAGACCCAATTAAGTTTGTAGGCTTAAAAAATCCGTTTACAGTTTAAAATAGTCTCCCAAACAGTGGTATCGAAAATTTCATAAGTTTATGCTTACATGGTTACTCTAGAAGCTTTAAGGACCAATGCATTTATTTTAAGAAGTCTATTAAAGATATCATTTATTTATTTCTTTATGTTGATAACATCTAAGAGCATGACTAAAGTTTTAGAGTTGAAGATGATGCTCAACAAGGAGTTTGATATGAAAGATTTGGGAAAGGCATAAAGAATTTTAGGGATGGAGATTTAGAGGTATAGAATGCAAAGAGTTTTAAGGCTTACTCAAACTTAGTATATCGAGAAAGTCCTACCTTGATTTATTATGGAGAAAGCTAAGCTAGCCACTCCGTTAGGCTCTCAATTTCAAGTATCTAGAGATTTATTCCTCACATCAGATGAAGACAAAGGGATATGGCTAATATTCCTTACTCTAGTGCACTTGAAAGCCTTATGTATTTTATAGTATGCATAAGGCTCGATTTAGCATATGCACTTGGTGTTGTTAGCAGATACATGTCTAACCCGGGTAAGACTCATTGGAAAGTAGTAAAGTGAATTCTACGATATTAAGAGGTACTCCTAACAGTGGCTTATTGTTTAGAGGCAGCGATATAACTTTAAGGGTTATTGTGATTAAAATTATGTAGAGGATAGAGATGATAGGAAATCAGTTTTGGGTTATGTTTATACACTTTTCTCAAGCCCAATTTCTTGGAGATCCAAGCTACTATACATTGTAGCTTTATTAAATATAGAGGAGAGCTTATTTCTGTTGTGGAAGCGACCAAGGAAGGATTGTATTTATTACAGCTTTTGGAGAATTTATCAATAATGCAGAAGACAATGGAGTTGTTTTCAGATAGCCAGAGCATCAATCATCTTATTGAAAATCAAGCCTACAACTCATGGACAAAGCATATTGATGTTAGAAGTTTGTTATTCTAGGTTGAAGAAGAGAGAAATAAGATAAAGCTATCGAAGATACACATAAAGGACAATCTAGTTGATATGTTAACAAAGATGGTTCCTAAAGACAAGTTTGAGCATTGCTCAAACTTGATTAGTATAGTACGAGCTACCTATCACCAAGGAGCACTAACCCAACAAACATTTTTTTGATTGATGGATATATTTAAATGGATGTGGAGTGTTAAATTTGGACGATTTAAATATATTCCAAATATTAAAAGGGAGGAGATATTAATTGATTATCGCAACCAATCAAATAAGGAAAGCAAAGAGGAAAGATAATCAATTAATTTAAGAAGATATGTTAATTGATTTGGGAATCAATCAAATAGGGATATATATGGAAACAAACACCGATATGTTAAATTTGTGTTGAAATCAAACCAAGCAATTTCGAAAAGATTTCATCATTATCTCCAAGTCAGTCTTCAAACTTTCACCTAAATATATGAAGATATTTGTTTATCTTTTCGACACAAGACAACTAGGGTAACGACCCTGACTCAACCTTTGAAAATCGACACCCGTACTTCACTTGTACTCGAATGCTGCAGATTCAAACGCCGAATCTAGTTCGCTGGAGCATATAACACATTACGTACAACAACACAGCGGAAGAAATGAATAATATTATTGATATACAACATTTGTTACAACTGAATATCAATACAAATCAGAGCTAGAATATAACAGCGGAAAGATAATCTTCGACAGAGGAGCACCAATATTATTTTCAAAAGGAAAAAGGATAGAAATCCCAACAACTCCATCACTAAAGCCAAAGCTCCAAAGACTCCAAGCTCTAAATCGAAAGCACGAACCATCTTCAATGCTGAAGTGAAACAAACTCTATCCCAATGCGATTGCCAAACCAAAAACTTCAAAGACCAAAGACTGAAGAAGATTTCCAAATGCTACCAAACCAAAGACTTCGAAGGCTATCGAAGCTACACCTACTGTTTGATTATCTAAAAAACCTAACTCTAGACAGCCCGTGTGGAAAATTGTGGGCACCCAGAATTTAGGAAGGGAACAATAAACTTCAGGTCAGTTATGAGACTGGTATAAGCAAACAAAAACAGTTTATCTTTAACAAAAGCAAAACAAAAGAATTTAAAATTGAAATCCGCAATGCTTTTTTTTTTGAAAATGAAACTACCATAAGGCCTCCCACCGCACACACCATGCAAATGCAAAATTGGAGGAGATTTCTCCTTATGATAGTCAAACATGCTTGATACACGTAAACCATTTTAATATTATTATTAGTGCATAGTGGGAAACATTTGCAAGTATAATATTAATCTTAACCAGCATACGTACCATTATAGTATGCCTACTATAGCTACCATATTAGACGGCAGGTTCTACAACAAAAACCGTACTAGGCGCGTATTGGTGATTGGATTTCCAACAAATGGTCAGGCTAAGGAACTTTCTATTGCCACATGGGTACGCCTCTAAAGGGACGGCCCCGAGAACCTACCCGGATCTCTGCCAACACAAGGTCGGGTTACCCCTGCCTGAAAGTAACACCTACAAGTATGCCATCCCCGGTCGTTTGCGACCTTTAACCGAGAGCTCTCAACCATAAAGTAGTAAATTTGCAGTGTCCACATGAATTAAGTATCTGGGCTCCATACCATGATACCACACTTTTCTAGAAGGAATGGACATACTTTAGGGGTGCGACCCCTGATAACCTTGCGCATCTTTCCTGTTTCGACCATTTCCAAGGTGTGAGGTCCTGATGCAGTCTCGTCCACAAAGCTACACTTTTTCACAAAGCCATGCTTTGATCAACAAATGATCAGCAACACTTCGTATACCACATTACCAAATTGGGAATGTATCACTAGTAACCATCAACTACATAACCTCTAAGGTCGTACCTCTCAGAGAAGGGTGTTAAGCTAAGAGAATAAATTCTCTGGCACCAAACAGAAATGTATTTGATAGAAACCAGATTTACATCTCAAAGTGTAATGTCAGACACACATCCATACAAGTCTGTTCCGGGTTCGAATAGAACCGAAGGCACTTCACAAAGAAGCTTTTGCAAGCCGGGTATTTACAATTCCGATCGGACTCCCCATCACATATGAAGATCTCGATACCAGCGCGATTCAGTGCAGAGACATTCGATGGGTTATCCTTTCATTCTCAAAAATACCCAGTCTTCACCATCGGTTTTCAAATGCTATCCCTTTACGACGTATCATTATTCGGAATGGGTTATATGACACAAGGTCGTCTCCCGGCTAAACTGAATAATGGGGGTTTTTAAAAAGCATATGGATATTGGGATCTTAGTTAAGTCATAACTTATTACCCAAAATCTTTCCATCAAATGGTTCAAACAAATTACCATTCTTATCTTTTAAACAAAAAGATTTACTTCACAAAATTCACCAATCTTTCACAAAGATTCATTTACACTATTTAAACAAAAGATCTATCTTTGGGATCCTCTTTTGTTTGAAAACAAAGTTCACCAAATATTTCACAAAGATTACTTCATAGCTTTTGAAATAATTCCATTTCAAATCTTTAATACAAAAGATACACCTTTAAGATCCTCTTAAATTTCAAAATAAGGTTCAGCCATCTTTCACAAAGATTCATTCATAGTATTCAAAACTATTTCAATTCCATTTCAAACTTGAAATGTTTCAACAAATTGGAAATCCTTTCTTTATATGAAAGCTATTATTAATTGAAAACAAATAGTTTTTGTTTCGGGAAAATCCAATTACATATGTATAAGTTAAAGCTCTGGGTTAAATTCAAATTCTCAAAACAATACTTTTTAAATGGTTTAAAACCCGTATAAACACATTTATTACTCGTATACCCTTTTTAAACCGTAATTCCAAATATAGATTCAATTTCAAATCTTGAATTCAAATCAAATTAATAAAATTTCAAAACTTTATCAAGTTATTCAAAATTACTTTTACCTCCAAATCTCTTTTTCAAAAGCTTCTCATATTTAACCCAATCCCATTTTCAAAATCATTTGGATTCAAAATTCAACTTTAAAACTATTTCAAAAATCTATGACTTAACCAATTTCCTCGTGCAATCCATATTTGTGTGTGTATGGTGTAGTCCAGGGGTTTTACACAATAGTGCAACATCATTAATCATCACAGATTCAATCACAGCAGTAACGATAAGCGGTACAATCTATAACGTTTATCTTCCACTCATTGATAAATAATATAATTTCATCACAAATAAATAAATTACATTCATTATAGCTCAATTCAAAACAATTCATATCACAAAGCATCACACAGCAAAGATATCAAACAATTTCAAACATTCAATACAATTCAAACAGCCATGAGTAAGGTTAATTAATCATCTGATTAAATCAGATTAATTACTTATGAATAACTGCTAATCCTGGTTAATTAATATTAATTAATTACAAATCATTTATATTAATTATTCTTTAATCATTTATTAATTAACCATTAATTATAAATTAATTAACCGTTAATTATCAATTAATCAACCATGATTAATAAATAAATCAACCTTTAATCATTAAATAATTAACCTTTAATTATTTGATCATCTTTTAAATTAATTATCCTTTATTGACCAATTAATAAATTAATTAACCCTTAATTAATTAGCATTTAACTAATTATCCTTAATCAATTATCTTACTTAAAAATTAATAAATCCTTAATTAATTATCCTTAATCACTTGATTAATCAACCTTAATCATTAATTAATTACTTTTAGTTAAATAATTATCTTTAAGTAATAAATTACCCTATAGTTACTTATTGTTAATTAATCAACCTTTATTTAATTAATAAGTCAACCTTTAATTAATAATTAACCTTTAATTGCTTTCGTCAAGTAATTAAGCTTTAAGAAATTAATTATCTTTGATTTAGTTACACAAGCTATTAGCTTTTAAATAAATTACACAAAGTAATTGTACTTACTTAATCACTCATTTACATCCTTTAAGACTTATTAAATAAAACGAATTATCCTTAACAATGGTTAAATTTTAAAAACCTTTAATCTTTGAAACAAAATCATTATCAATCCATAAATCAACTTAGACATTTGAGTTAATTAAATAAAACATTTGGTCTTCACGATTAACTCCTTAATTTCAACATTAAGTTTATTTAGAAATAAACCTTTGAAAAATAAGATTATATAAAATTTTAAAACATTTTAAAATTTAAAAACCTGAAACAAGTTTATTTAAAAAGCTGAAACCTGAACACTATCAAAATCAACCCGAGTTAAATACTATAAAAAAAATCCGAGCATACCAATCAAAATCACCGAGTCACTCATGTTTCCTGGTACTTCGAGACATTCGCGACATCGACTCAAGTTCGTATCCGAGCACATCACCGTCTTCCCCAAAATTTACAACAACCCATACAAACGTACACCACGTGCATGTGCACCATCATCAGAACGCCCTCCGACCATTGCCGTAGCCACCATCAGGTCGGTGACGACATCGTCCATCCACTCGACAACCCAGAAAATTCGAAAACCCATCAACACAAAATTGAGAAATTCGAACGAAAATCTAGAACCCCAAAATTTACGAATCCTCGCCGCGACGATGAACCATATACCGATCGTCCCCGCCGCTTCGTCCACAAACTCACCGAAGACCTGTGCGCCCTCTCGCCTTGGTCCGACCAACTCTGGCCTATCCCTGTCGAAGAAATCGACTCGAGAACAACATCGATCAAATCCCGCTCTTAAACCCTACTACCACTTCGATCGTCTTCCACAATTATTAAAAAATTTACAAACATTTTTTCCATAAACCTCATCACCTAACCCTCCTCTGACATCAAGCCCGAAGCTCAATTTCACGTTGATCATCGGGAATTGACCATTTTCTCACAATTTAATAATATAAAAATCTTGAAATTATTATCTAAATTCACCATTTTGCAATGCGATTCAGTTTATGAAATCCAAATTCAAAATTAAAATGATTGATTTTTTTATCATTTCTAAAAGTTCATTGTATGTTTCAAGTTTCCAGTTAATTACTTAATAAAATTTCTTGAAAACAAATTTTAAAATTTAAATCAGGTAAATATAAATATTTTTCCTTTAAAAATCATTACCAAAATCCTTTTCGATTTTGAGATATGAATATTTTTCTTCAATTTGGTTAATCTGTGACTAAACAGAAGGAAAAAAACATCTATATACATACAGGCATACACAACCATTTCACAGATACATATGCATTCATATAAACATATTTCACATCCACATTTTCAAGATTTTCATATGCAGATCAAAATGTGAAACAGGTTTAACGGTTTGGGATTTAGTTTGCTCACATGCAGTTTGGAACAGAGCAACAGTTTTAGTTTTTTTAAATCTGGAACTTCTTTTTTAAATCTGAGATTTGGGTTGATCTACTCTTCTGAATTAGTTTTGGTTACTTGTACTAATTTGCCTCTGAATCTGAAGCTCGTTCCAGATTAAAAATTTGAAGTTTGATTTTTTGATTTCCTTTTACTCCTCACTGTTTTGATCTCCACGTTTGAAGACTTTGATTTCCAGATTGACGTCTTGAGAGTTTGATGTTGAGATGATTTTGTAGTTTTATTCTTAAATTTGTATCAGGTTTTACTTTTTATCCGAGAACCTTTAAATTTCTCTGGTTTTGCCTTTGATTTTTTTTCCAGAAATGAAAGTGAAAGAGTATTGAAGCCTAAATTTTCTAAATTAACAGGAGATGTTAATTTTTCCACTTGTTTAATATGTTTACACTTGTTAATACTAAGTTATATTAATTTAACACTTGTAAATACCTCTTTTAAATTTTCTTACAAATGTCCAATGTGATTTAAATTGTGTTTAAACATTAACTTAACTTAATTTATAAATTTTATTTTAAACCTTGTGTTATTACAAATTATGTAATATGTATATATTTAATTTTAACTTTTTTAAATAGCATTTGTATATTTATTTATATCAATTCCAAATTTTTTTTTTCAAATCATCATATACAAAACAAGTTTTTTTCTATTATTAAATTATAGATTTTCCAAATCCAATATATATCCAAACTTTTATTTTTAAATTTCAAATTCAAAAATTAATATACAATCAATTTGTATTTATAAATAAACAAACAATATCTTTTTTTGTAAATATATTTTATTCATCCACAATCTATAAATATTTTTTCAAATTTATTTTCAACATATATGTATTAGAATTGTAGTGATATATAAGTTGATACATATATAAGTTTAAATTTTTTTAGTCATATTTTTATATTTTCTAATTCTAAAACAACTTATTTGCCACTTGTTAAATTATTTGTAAATTAAATGAGCACTTGTTCATTGCTTATATTCTCTTGCCTACATTTATTAAAACAAGAAAATTTATGTTTAGACCTTTACTTTACTTTATTTATAAATCTCTTGCCTACTTATATTCTCTTGCCTACTTATATTCTCTTGCCTACTTTCTTAATTAATTTAGAATTTTTGTTTTCATCTTTTGTACATTAATCCATGTGTTTAAATTTACATATGACAAATCATATTTAAATTTTGAACCCAGGTTACCAACCTTTTAAATAAATAAATATCTATCTTAATGTTTTGAAAATGATTAACTATGAAAACTTTTTTAAATATTATGTTCACTTAAACCATACTTTCCTATTTATTCTTATTTAAATTTTAAAATTTATAGTTTAAATGAATGAATGTTTATATTTGTACTTATATAAAGAAAAATGATTTGAAAATCAATTATACACAAATAAATAATCTTATATACAAATATACTTTAATTTTCCAAAATACAGAGTTAACAAATCCAATCTTTATTTATAAGATACTTATCCTTGAATTTTAAATCAAAATTCTTTTTATAACTATTTTTATGTAAACAAACACATTTTATTTCACTTATTCCTGGAAATTTCAAATTAAATTACCAATTAATTCTAAATTAAATTCAAAAATCAAATTAATCACTAAATTAATTTGGCTTAAAAATTAGGAATGTTACAGATTCCCCTCCTTACGAAAATTTCATCCCCGAAATTTGCCAAGGAGACAACAAAGAATAGATGAAAGATAGAGAAATATCTTTCCAGATCAAACTGAATATCTATTCTGTATTTGGCTTACCAAATCAGAATATCGCTAATAAATATGAGAACGAACCCATTAAATACTACACAAGATACTCGGGTCATAAGATCTACGAAATAAGCTGGGACCTCGGTTAGTTCGAAGGATAACTAACCATTCGTAGAATGTATCTAGACCCAAAAGTATAGACAATCAGATACTCAATTCAGGTTGGAATATCCCAAAATATACACTAGCTTGTCCATCTTCGGACTTTGACTCTCACAAGAAATCACAATAGGATTTCAAATTTGGTTTTAATCGAAATTGTTTTATCGATACAAATCAATTTTAACTTTATATTTAGTTAACCAATTTATTTCAATTTCAAATTTCAAATTCATTAAACTTTAAAACGAAAAGCTGATAACGAGAATACAAGATAGGAACTTATCTACACGATTTGCAGTGCCACCACCATACCAAAGCTTTACCCTCGAGTTGCCATGAAGCCATCAAAGAATTTGAAATCGTATGATGATCAAAAGAGATTGATAAAGAAAAGATTGTTTCCTGTTGTTGCAGAGTATCGATCAATTGTAGTGGTACTTCCCTGTTCCCTATCTCGTCATCTTCTTACACTCATACTCACTATTAGTGGATAGTAAGAGAATTTACTGAGGCATACAGACGGATATCGTAGGGATATAATCATTCTAGGGCATACTTCACCCTATCTCTAATGAGTCACCTAATGTGTTATACTCCAAAAGCTAAAGTTCAACCTTTAGCTCTGATACCAAATGTGACGACCCGAATTTTCGCGTTCGAAAGTCGGCACCCATACTTCACTAGTACTCGAATGTCGTAGATTCAAACACCGAATCTGATTCGCTGGAGCTTATAACACATTAAGTACAACAACACAGCGGAAGAAATGAATAATATTATTGATATACAACATTTGTTACAACTGAATATCAATACAAATCAGAGCTAGAATATAACAGCTGAAAGATAATCTTCTACAGAGGAACACCAATATTACTTTCAAAAGGAAAAAGGATAGAAATCCCAACAACCCATCACTAAAGCCAAAGCTCCAAAGACTCCAAGCTCCAAATCGAAAGCTCGAACGATCTTCAATGCTGAAGTGAAACAAACTCCATCCCAATGCGATTGCCAAACTAAAAACTTCAAAGACGAAAGCTTGAAAAGATTTCCAAATTCTACTAAACCAAAGACTTTGAAGGCTATCGAATATACGCCTACTATTTGATTATATGAAAAACCCAACTCTAGACTGCCCGTGTGGAAAATTGTGGGCAATCAGAGTTTAGGAAGGGAACAATAAACTCCAGATCAGTCATGGGACTGGCGTGAGCAAACAAAAACAGTTTATCTTTAACAAAAGAAAAACAAAAGAATTTAAAATTGAAATCCGTATTGCCTTTTTTTTATAAAATGAATCTACCATAAGGCCTCCCACCACACACACCATGCAAACAAAGAATTGGAGGAGATTTCTCCTTATGATAGACAAACATGCTTGATACACGAAAACCATTTTGATATTATTATTATTAGTGCATAGTGGGAAACATTTACAAGTATAGTATTAATCTTAGCCCGCATACGTGCCATTATAGTATGCCTACTATAGCTACCATATTAGATGGCAGGTTCTACAACTAAAACCGTACTGGGCGCGTATTGGTGATTAGATTTCGAACAAATGGTCAGGCTAAGGAACTTCCTATTGCCACATACGCCTCTGGAGGGATGACCCCGAGAACCTACTTGGATCTCTGCCAACACAAGGCTGGGTTACCCCTTCCTGGAAGTAACACCTACAAGTATGCCATCCCCGGTCGTTTGCGACCTTTAAGTTGGAGCTCTCAACCACAAAGCAACCACAAAGTAATAAATTTGCAGTGTCCACGTGAGTTAGGTATCTGGGCTCCATACCATGATACCACATTTTTCTAGAATGAATGGACATACCCTAAGGGCGCGACCCCTGGTAACCTTGCCGCATCTTTCTTGTTTCGACCATTTCCGGGGTGTGAGGTCCTGATGCAGTCTCGTCCACAAAGCTATACTTTTTCACCAATCCATCCTTTGATCAACAAATGATCAGCAGCACTTCGTATGCCATGTTACAAAATTGTGAATGTATCACTAGTAACCATCAACTATATAACCTCTAAGCTCGTACGTCTCAGAGAAGGGTGTTAAGCTAAGAGAATAAATTCTCCGCCATCAAACAGAAATGTATTTGATAGAAACCAGCTTTACATCTCAAAGTGTAATGTCAGACACACATCCATACAAGTCTGTTGCAGGTTCGAACAGAATCGAAGGCACTTTACAAAGAAGCCCTTGCAATCCGGGCATTCACAATCCCGATCGAACTCCCCATCACATATGGAGATCTCTATACCGGCGCGACTCAGTGCAGAGACATTCGACGGGTTATTCTTTCATTCTAAAAAATACCCGGTCTTCATCACCGCTCTTCAAATGCTATCCCTTTACGACGTATCATTATTCGAATGGTTTATATGACACAACCATTTCACAGATACATATGCATTCATATAGGCATATTTCACATCCACATTTTCAACATTTTCATATGCAGATCAAAATGTGAAACAGGTTTGAAGGTTTGGGATTTAGTTTTCTCACCTGTAGCTTGGAACAGAGCAGCAGTTTTAGTTTTTTAAATTTGGAACTTATTATTTAAATCTGAGATTTAGGTTGATCTACTCTTCTGAATTTTTTTTGGTTACTTGTACTAATTTGCCTCTAAATCTGAAACTTGTTCCGGATTAAAAATTTGAAGTTTGATTTCTTGATTTCCTTTTACTCCTCACTGTTTTAGTCTCCACGTTTGAAGACTTTGATTTCCAAGTTGATGTCTTGAGACTTTGATGTTGAGATGATTTTGTAGTTTTATTTTTAAATTTGTCTCAGGTTTTACTTTTTATCTAAGAACCTTTAAATTTCTCTGGTTTTGCCTTTGATTTTTTTTTCAGAAATAAAAGTGAAGGAGTATTAATTTCTAAATTAAAAGGAGATGTTAATTTTACCACTTGTTTAATATGTTTACACTTGATAATACTAAGTTATATTAATTTAACACTTGTAAATACATTTTTTAAATTTTCTTACAAATTTCCAATGTGATTTAAATTGTGTTTAAACCCATAACTTAACTTAATTTATAAATTTTATTTTAGACCTTGTCTTATTACAAATTATGTAATATGTATATATATTTAATTTTAACTTTTTTAAATAGCTTTTGTAAATTTATTTATATCAATTCCAAAATAATTTTTTTTTTCAAATCATCATATATAAAACAAGTTTCTTTTTCTATTATTAAATTATAGATTTTCCAAATCCAATATATATTCAAAACTTTTATTTTTTAATTTCAAATTCAAAAATAAATATACAATCAATTTGTATTTATAAATAAAATAACAATATCTTTTTTATAAATATATTTTATTCATCCACAATCTATAAATATTTATTCAAATTTATTTTCAACATATATGTGTTTGAATTGTAGTGGTATATAAGTTGATATATATAAGTTCCAATTTTTTTTAGTCATATGTTTATATTTTCTAATTCTAAAACAACTTATTTGCCACTTGTTAAATTATTTGTAAATTAAATGAGCACTTGTTCATTACTTATATTCTCTTGCCTACATTTGTTAAAATAAGAAAATTTATTTTTAGACCTTTACTTTATTTTATTTATAAATTATTTCTAAGTCCTTTTTCTTAATTAATTTAGAATTTTTGTTTTCATGTTTTGTACATTAATTCATGTGTTTATATTTACATATTACAAATCATATTTAAATTTTAAACCCAATTACCAACCTTTTAAATAAATAAATATCCATCCTAATGTTTGAAAATGATTAACTTTGAAAACTTTTTTAAATATTATGTTGACTTAAACCATACTTTCCTATTTGTTCTTATTTAAATTTTAAAATTTATAGGTTAAATGAATGAATGTTTATATTTGTACTTATATAAAGAAAAATGATTTGGAAATAAATTATACACAAATAAATAATCTTATATACAAATATACTTTAATTTTCCAAAATACAGAGTTAACAAATCCAATTTTTATTTATAAGATACTTATCCTTGAATTTTAAATCAAAATTCTTTTTATACCTATTTTTATATAAACAAACACATTTTATTTCATTTGTTCCTGGAAATTTCAAATTAAATTACCAATTAATTCTAAATTAAATTCAAAAATCAAATTAATCACTAAATTAATTTGGCTTAAAAATCAGGAATGTTACAGATTCCCCTCCTTAAGAAAATTTCGTCCTCGAAATTTACCAGGGAGACAACAAAGAATAGATGAAAGATAGAGAAATATCTTTCCAGATCAAACTGAATATCTATTCTGTATTTGGCTTACCAAATCAGAATATCGCCAATAAATATGAGAACGACCCATTAAATACTACACAAGATACTCAGGTCACAAGATATATGAAATAAGCTGGGACCTCGGTTAGTTCGAAGGATAACTAACCATTCATAGAATGTATCTAGACCCGAAAGAATAGACAATCAGATACTCAATTCAGGTTGGAATATCCCAAAATATACACTAGCTTGTCCATCTTCGGACTTTGACTCTCACAAGAAATCACAATAGGATTTCAAATTTGGTTTTAATCGAAATTGTTTTATCGATACAAATCAATTTTAACTTTATATTTAGTTAACCAATTTATTTCAATTTCAAATTTCAAATTCATTAAACTTTAAAACGAAAAGCTGATAACTAGAATACAAGATAGGAACTTATCTACACGATTCGCAGTGCCACCACCATACCAAAGCTTTACCCTCGAGTTGCCATGAAGCCATCAAAGAATTTGAAATCGTATGATGATCAAAAGAGATTGATAAAGAAAAGATTGTTTCCTGTTGTTGCAGAGTATCGATCAATTGTAGTGGTACTTCCCTGTTCCCTATCTCGTCATCTTCTTACACTCATACTCACTATTAGTGGATAGTAAGAGAATTTACTGAGGCATACAGACGGATATCGTAGGGATATACTCATTCTAGGGCATACTTCACCCTATCTCTAATGAGTCACCTAATGTGTTATACTCCAAAAGCTAAAGTTCAACCTTTAGCTCTGATACCAATTGTGACGACCCGAATTTTCGCGTTCGAAAGTTGGCACCCATACTTCACTAGTACTCGAATGTCGCAGATTCAAACACCGAATCTGATTCGCTGGAGCTTATAACACATTAAGTACAACAACACAGCGGAAGAAATGAATAATATTATTGATATACAACATTTGTTACAACTGAATATCAATACAAATCAGAGCTAGAATATAACAGCTGAAAGATAATCTTCGACAGAGGAACACCAATATTACTTTCAAAAGGAAAAAGGATAGAAATCCCAACAACCCATCACTAAAGCCAAAGCTCCAAAGACTCCAAGCTCCAAATCGAAAGCTCGAACGATCTTCAATGCTGAAGTGAAACAAACTCCATCCCAATGCGATTGCCAAACTAAAAACTTCAAAGACGAAAGCTTGAAAAGATTTCCAAATGCTACTAAACCAAAGACTTTGAAGGCTATCGAATCTACGCCTACTATTTGATTATATGAAAAACCCAACTCTAGACTGCCCGTGTGGAAAATTGTGGGCAATCAGAGTTTAGGAAGGGAACAATAAATTCCAGGTCAGTCATGGGACTGGTGTGAGCAAACAAAAATAGTTTATCTTTAACAAAAGAAAAACAAAAGAATTTAAAATCGAAATCCGTATTGCCTTTTTTTTATAAAATGAATCTACCATAAGGCCTCCCACCACACACACCATGCAAACAAAGAATTGGAGGAGATTTCTCCTTATGATAGACAAACATGCTTGATACACGAAAACCATTTTGATATTATTATTATTAGTGCATAGTGGGAAACATTTACAAGTATAGTATTAATCTTAGCCCGCATACGTGCCATTATAGTATGCCTACTATAGCTACCATATTAGATGGAAGGTTCTACAACTAAAACCGTACTGGGCGCGTATTGGTGATTGGATTTCGAACAAATGGTCAGGCTAAGGAACTTCCTATTGCCACATAGGTACGCCTCTGGAGGGACGACTCCGAGAACCTACTCGGATCTCTGCCAACACAAGGCCGGGTTACCCCTGCCTGGAAGTAACACCTACAAGTATGCCATCCCCGGTCGTTTGCGACCTTTAAGTTGGAGCTCTCAACCACAAAGCAACCACAAAGTAATAAATTTGCAGTGTCCACGTGAGTTAAGTATCTGGGCTCCATACCATGATACCACCTTTTTCTAGAATGAATGGACATATCCTAAGGACGCGACCCATGGTAACCTTGCCGCATCTTTCTTGTTTCGACCATTTCCGGGGTGTGAGGTCCTGATGCAGTCTCGTCCACAAAGCTATACTTTTTCACCAATCCATCCTTTGATCAACAAATGATCAGCAGCACTTCGTATGCCATGTTACAAAATTGTGAATGTATCACTAGTAACCATCAACTATATAACCTTTAAGCTCGTACGTCTCAGAGAAGGGTGTTAAGCTAAGATAATAAATTCTCCGCCATCAAACAGAAATGTATTTGATAGAAACCAGCTTTACATCTCAAAGTGTAATGTCAGACACACATCCATACAAGTCTGTTACAGGTTCGAACAGAATCGAAGGCACTTTACAAAGAAGCCCTTGCAATCCGGGCATTCACAATCCCGATCGGACTCCCCATCACATATGGAGATCTCTATACCGACGCGACTCAGTGCAGTGACATTCGACGGGTTATTCTTTCATTCTCAAAAATACCCGGTCTTCATCACCGCTCTTCAAATGCTATCCCTTTACGACGTATCATTATTCGAAATGGTTTATATGACACAAGGTCCTCTTCCGGCTAAACCGAATAATGAGCGCAATATTTGAAAAGCATATGTATATTAGGATCTTAGTTAAGTCATAACTTATTACCCAAAATCTTTCCTTCAAACGGTTCAAACAAATTACCATTCTTATCTTTTAAACAAAAAGATTTTCTTCACAAAATTCACCAATCTTTCACAAAGATTCATTCACACTATTTAAACAAAAGATCTATCTTTGAGATCCTCTTTTGTTTGAAAACAAAGTTCACCAAATATTTCACAAAGATTCCTTCATAGCTTTTGAAATAATTCAATTTCAAATCTTTTATACAAAAGATGCACCTTTAAGATCCTCTTAAATTTCAAAACAGGGTTCAACCATCTTTCATAAAGATTCATTCATAGTTTTCAAAACTATTTCAATTCCATTTCAAACTTGAAATCTTTCAGCAAATTGGAAATCCTTTCTTTATATGAAAGCTATTATTAATTGAAAACAAATAGTTTTCGTTTTGGGAAAATCCGATTACATATGTAAAAGTTAAAGCTCTTGGGTTAAATTCAAATTCCCAAAACAATACTTTTTAAATGGTTTAAAACCCATATAAACACATTTATAACCTGTATACCCTTATTAAACCATAATTTCCAAACATAGAATACAATTTCAAATCTTGAATTCAAATTCAAATTCAAATCAAATTAATTAAATTTCAAAACTTTATCAAGTTATTCAAAATAACTTGTACCTTCAAAACTCTTTTTCAAAAGCTTCTCATATTTAGCCCAATCCCATTTTCAAAACCATTTGGATTCAAAATTCAAGTTTAAAACTGTTTCAAAAATCTATGACTTAACCAATTTCCTCGTGCAATACATATTTGTGTGTATGGTGTAGTCCAGGGGTTTTACACAATAGTGCAACATCATTAATCATCACGGATTCAATCACAGCAGTAATGATAAGCGGTATAAACTATAATGCTTATCTTCCATTCATAGATAAATAATATAATTTCATCATAGTTAAATAAATTACATTCATTACAGCTCAAATCAAAACAATTTATATCACAAAGCATCACACAACAGAGATATCAAACAATTTCAAACAATCAATACAATTCAAACATCCATGAGTAAGGTTAATTAATCATCTGATTAATTTAAATCAGATTAATTACTTATGAATAAACTGCTAATCCTGATTAATTAATATTAATTAATTACAAATCATTTTGATTAATTATTCTTTTATCATTTATTAATTAACCATTAATAATAAATTAATTAACTTTTAATTATCAATTAATCAACCTTGATTAATAATAAATCAACCTTTAATCATTAAATAATTAACCTTTAATTATTCTTCAAATTAATTACCCTTAATTGACTAATTAATAAATTAATTAACCCTTAATCAATTATCCGTAATAAATTATCTTAATTATAAATTAATAAATCCTTAATTAATTATCCTTAATCACTTGATTAATCAACCTTAATCATTAATTAATTACTTTTAGTTAAGTAATTATCTTGAAGTAATAAATTACCCTTTAATTACTTCTTGTTAATTAATCAACCTTTAATTTAATTAATAAGTCAACCTTTATTGCTTTCATCAAATAATTAAGCATTAAGAAATTAATTATCTTCAATTTAGTTACACAAGCTATTAGCTTTTAAATCAATTACACAAAGTAATTGTACTTACTTAATCACTCAATTACATCCTTTAAAATTTGTTAAATAAAACGAATTATCCTTAACAATAATTAAATTTTAAAAACCTTTAATCTTTGAAACAAAATCATTATCAATCCATAAATCAACTTAGATCTTTGAGTTAATTAAATAAAACATTTGGTCTTCACGATTCACTCCTTAATTTCAACATTAAGTTTATTTAGAAATAAACCTTTGAAAAATAAGAATATATAAAATTTTAAAACATGTTAAAATTTAAAAGCCTGAAACAAGTTTATATAAAAATCCAAAACCTGAACTCTATCAAAATCAACCCAAGTTAAATACAGAAAAAAAACCCGAGCATACCAATCAAAATCAACGAGTCACTCACGTTTCCTGCTACTTCGAGACATTCGCGACATCAACTCGAGTTCGTACCCCAGGACATCATCGTCTTCCCCAAAATTTACAATAACCCAGACGAACGTACACTATGTGCAGGTGCACCATCATTAAAATGCCCTCCGACCATTGCCCTAGCCACCATCACGTCGGCGACAACATCATCCATCCACTCGACAACCAAGAAAAATCGAAACCCATCAACACAAAAATCGAGCAATTCGAACGAAAATCTGGAACCCACCAGATTTATGAATCCTCATCGCGATGATGAACCTGATACCGATCGTTCTTGCACCTTTGTCCACAAACTCACCGAAGACCTATGCACCCTTTCGCCTTGATCCGATCAACTCTGGCCTATCCCTGTCGAAGAAATCAACTCGAGAACAACATCGATCAAATCCTGCTCTTAAACCCTACTACCACTTCGATCGTCTTCCATAATTATTAAAAAATTACAAATGTTTTTTCCATAAACCTCATCACCTAACCCTCCTCTGACATCAACCCCGAGGCCCAAATTCACGTTGATCATCGAGAATTGACCACTTTTGCAATTTCGTTCAACTAGCATTTTCTCACAATTTAATAATATAAAAATCGTGAAATTATTATCTAAATTCACCATTCTGCAATGCGATTTAGTTTATGAAATCCAAATTCAAAATTAAAATGATTGATTTTTTAACATTTCTAAAGTTCACTATATATTTCAAGTTTCCAGTTAATTACTTAATAAGATTTCTTGAAAACTATTTTTTGAAATATAAATCAGGTAAATATAAATATTTTTCTTTTAAAAATCATTACCTAAATCCTTTTTGATTTTGAGATATGATTTTTTTTTTTAAATTTGGTTAATATGTGGCTATACAAAAAAAAACATCTATATACATACAGGCATACACAACCATTTCACAGATACATATGCATTCATATAGACATATTTCACATCCACATTTTCAAGATTTTCATATGCAGATCAAAATGTGAAACAGGTTAAAGGTTTGGGATTTAGTTTGCTCACTTGTAGTTTGGAACAGAGCAGCAGTTTTAGTTGTTTTTAATTCTGGAACATGTTGTTTAAATCTGAGATTTGGGTTGATCTACTCTTCTGAATTTGTTTTGGTTACTTGTACTAATTTGCCTCTAAATCTGAAACTTGTTCCAGATTAAAATTTTGAAGTTTGATTTCTTGATTTCCTTTTACTCCTCACCGTTTTGGTCTCCAGGTTTGAAGACTTTGATTTCCAGGTTAATGTCTTGAGACTTTGATTTGAGATGATTTTGTAGTTTTATTTTTGAATTTGTCTCAGGTTTTACTTTTTATCTAAGAACCTTTAAATATCTTTGGTTTTGCCTTTGATTTTTTTTCCAGAAATGATAGTGAAGGAGTATTGATGCTTAAAATTTTTAAATTAAAAGGAGATGTTGATTTTTCCACTTGTTTAATATGTTTACACTTGTTAATACTAAGTTATATTAATTTAACACTTGTAAATACATGTTTTAAATTTTCTTACAAATGTCCAATGTGATTTAAATTGTGCTTAAACCCATAACTTAACTTCATTTATAAATTTTATTTTAGACCTTGTGTTATTACAAATTATGTAATATGTATATATTTAATTTTAACTTTTTTAAATAGCTTTTGTAAATTTATTTATATCAATTCCAAAATAATTTTTTTCAAATCATCATATATAAAACAAGTTTTTTTTCTATTATTAAATTATAGATTTTCCAAATCCAATATATATTTAAAACTTTTATTTTTAAAATTCAAATTCAAAAATTAATATACAATCAATTTGTATTTATAAATGGACAAAGAATATCTTTTTTTATAAATATATTTTATTCATCCACAATCTATAAATATTTTTTCAAATTTATTTTCAACATATATGATTTGAATTGTCGTGGTACATAAGTTGGGACATATATAAGTTCAATTTTTTTTTAATCATATGTTTATATTTTCTAATTCTAAAACAACTTATTTGCCACTTGTTAAATTATTTGTAAATTAAATGAACACTTGTTCATTACTTATCTTCTCTTGCCTACATTTGTTAAAACAAGAAAATTTATGTTTAGACCTTTACTTTATTTTATTTATAAATTATTTCTACGTCCTTTTTCTTAATTAATTTATAATTTGTGTTTTTATGTTTTGTACATTAATTCATGTGTTTATAATTACATATTACAAATCTTATTTAAATTTTTAACCTAAGTCACCAACCTTGTAAATAAATAAATATCTATCTTAATGTTTTGAAAATGATTAACTTTGAAAACTTTTGTAAATATTATGTTGAATTTAAACCATACTTTCCTATTTGTTCTTATTTAAATTTTAAAATTTATAGTTTAAAAGAATGAATGTTTATATTTGTACTTATATAAAGAAAAATGATTTGAAAATCAATTATACACAAATAAATAATCTTATATACATATATACTTTAATTTTCCAAAATGCGGAGTTAACAAATCCAATTTTTATTTATAAGATACTTATCCTTGAATTTTAAATCAAAATTCTTTTTATATCTATTTTTATGTAAACAAACACATTTTATTTCATTTGTTCCTGGAAATTTCAAATTAAATTACCAATTAATTCTAAATTAAATTCAAAAATCAAATTAATCACTCAATTAATTTGGCTTAAAAATCAGGAATTACAACTAGAGAGTTCTCCGTCAAAATATCTTCAATATGATCCCTACTTCTATACCTATTTTAGATGAATGAAATTTGTTGAGTGATTTATACACTTCCCATATTGTCTTGCTCTTGAAGTGAAGGAATAATAAAGGTTGTTCGATCCAGGATGTTGGCACGGTCGAACCTCGTCATATCAGTGTGTTCTTTCCTTTTGTCTTTTATCTATATTTGAGATTTTTTGATTTTTTTAGTCTCTTTATTAGATTGGAATAGTTTAGATTGTCTACAGACAAGATTATTGGGTGTTCTGCTTCTGTTGGCGAAAACTCTAATTTTTCATTATGTACTTCCTTCTAGTATTTCATACAAAAGGCATTCTTCTTAAAGTTCAAGATGCTGGTGGTGATGAGTCGGTATTCCAGTTCCATTTTTGGCCAAATATTAATAGTAGGATGTATGATTTAGAGGGTGTCACTCTTTATATTTGTTGAAGGGTACCACTATTGCAAAGTCTTCTTCGTTTGTTGATTCTGTTGATTCTGATTCACCATATTGTGGCATTTCTGTATGGGACACATTGGAGAGAGCAGTTTAGAGGTGTTGAGAAAGCGAGGCTTGATTGATGGCGTTCACCTTTCAAAAACATGGCTTTTGTGAGGGATGCGTACTTGGAAAGTAGGCAAAGGTTTTTTTGGCATGTTTCAGAGTATATTTACACTAATTTTCGGGGCCCCTCACCATGCCTATCTAATGGAGGAACCGGGTATTTTGTTTCATTTATTGACGATTTTTCAAGAAAAGTGTAGCTTTAATTTATGAAGTCCAAGAATGAAACTTTTGATAAGCTTTATAGTTGGAAATCTCTTATTGAGAAGCAGTCTAGAAAGAAAGTGAAGGCTTTTCATTCAGATAATGGTAGCGAATTCATGTCTCAAAAATTCATCAAATATTGGGAGTCCCATGGAATAAAAAGGCATTACACCACACCAAGTGCCCTCATTCAAATGAGATTGCAAAGAGAATGAATCAGACATTGTTTGAAAGAACTCATTGCTTACATAAAACTTTTGGATTAAAGAAGAGATTTGGATAGAAGCATTATGTACGGTGGTTTTCCTCAGCAACCGCACACCTTCTACCACCACAGATATGAAGATTTCTAAAGGAGTATGGAAGAGAGAGCCTATTTCATATTCCACTCTTAGAGTATTTGGCTGTCTAGCTTATGTGCATGAGAGCAAAGGGAAGTTGGATCCAAGATCCCTGTAACACTCTACATTTTTAATAACATTATTCGGGAGATATAATTAGATGAATTAAATAGAATAATGTAAATGCTAAGTGATAGGGGGATTGGGAATTGAATAAATACTAAGTGGTTGTGCTTAATTAATTAATTAAATGGGCTTAAGTATGACTTATAGGCTAATTAGTTTACACAAGGGTATATTGGGTATTAGCCGCACTGTAATTCCATAACCCTTATATATATCCACAGCTTGCCATCCATTTGTTTATTTCTCATTTGCACAAAAACGTAAAACGCATACATAAAGGGAAGCCGGCCATTGCTAGGAACAAAAGAGAAGGGAAACTAAATCAAAGGCTAAAAAATTAAAGCAAGGGAAATAATCTCAATCTCAATAAAATCTCCTTGTCTTAATCAAGGTGAATAATAATTTATACCATCTCTATTTTGTATTATGAACATATGTTTTTAGATTTAAGATTAAATTCGTTTCTATGTTGTTTTGGATGATGATACGCTTGAATTATAATTTGGTTGATTTAAACAAGACTATTTAAATGGGAATATATGCGATTATAGGGAAAAATCGACTACAATTGATTCTTAAATGCCATGGAAAATTTTTATGTAATGCGAAACATGATTTTGGAGTTGGGTTTTAATTTTGATAATTTTCCAAGCCATGGATAGAATATTATGAATTTTCGAAGGAAAATATGGCTAATTGGGTTTAGAAATTTATTTCAGAAATTATATTTATAATTTGGGTTTGAAATTTTGATATGTTAGATAACATGATGAAAGTGAATTTCTATAATTTTTGGGGATTTTCCTAAGTTATTTTCTAAGGAAATTAAATTATTTTAAAAGAAGGACTTATTTGCAATATTTGTTTTGCTTAATGGAAGGGAATATTTGTTAAATTAATCATGATTTAGATCTAAAATTAAGCGGTAGTTATTTTTGTAAAGAAGTTGAGGCAGCCAATCACATATGCAGGTTAAGTAGTAAGTTTTTTCTTTTACAAGCATTAATCGGCTCACCCAGAAAAGTTGGTTTCGCCTTCTTTAAAAGTTTCTTTCGAATCCAATGCCTCCGCTTCATCTTAGTTGAGACCAACCTAGCCGAAACCTATTAATGTCGAAACCATTTCACATGGTATCAATGAGCTTGGTACGAAGTGGATTGGTGAAGTGCGGAAGGAAAGGTGTTAAAAGCATTGCTTTTGATAGAGATGAAACCATTTTTTACCTTTAAAAGGTATATGCTTGCCTTATTTTTGAAGGGTTCTTTCGACCAAGTTGATACCCAGTTGCTTTCGAACTTGTTGCTTCCTTTTTTTCAAAGTAGAATTTTCGACTAAGATCCTTGTTTATAAAAGAATGCTTTCGAAATTGATGGTTCCGACCTAGTCGAAACACCACTGTCATTTCTATACCTTTCAAGAGTATTAAATTCATCAATGCTTTCGAATGGTAGTTTTTGTTTTAAACTTATACTAAGCAACTTCCAAAATGCTTTTGAAAAGGTCTAAGGGTTTCAAAGGCAATGGCTTTGAAAGGGAGTTTCGGTGTTATCCTTTAGTGTTTTAACCTAAATGTTTTGAAGCTTTCGAAAGGGATGGTATCGACGCAATCACATTTTCCCCTATAATTTATTATGATAAAGAATGGTTTAGAAAGAGATACCTTCATTTGTATTCACTTAGACCAAATGATATTTTTAATTATAAACCTAATGATTTCGAAAGAGGGACTTTCAATGGTTTCAGATGGGATACTTCCAAAGGTTTTGAAATGGATACTTTCAATGGTTTTCGAAGCTATGCTTCTAAGAGTTAATAAGTAACACTTCACTACGGTCAAAAGGTTTCGAAAGAGAGGTTTTAAAGTATTTTGAAAGGCAGGAGCTTAATGTTTTGAAAAGGAATTTATATGCTTTCGAAAGAGGTTATCTAGTGAGGTCGAAAGCAAGGTTTTGAAGGTTTTAAAAGCCCTAATTTTCAAAATATATAATCCCAATCTCATTTTAAAAAGAAAACCATGGCTTAAATAAATAAAGTGTTTTGAAAAGGAGTTTTTGAAAAAGTTTTCTTTGATAAAAAGTTTAAGGGGATTAACCAAGTTATTGTGTTTGCTTCTTCATATATGTATATATTCGCAATGTAATGGACCCATAACTGTATTGTGGAGAAGGGCAGAATAACCCGCTAGGTTCACCCAGTAGTGAATATAAATTAAGTTAACTCTTGAATAAAAGGAATTGCATCCACGAGGTCAGGAAGACCAGAATATATGATGCTAAAATATTAAAGGAAGATATTGGCAGGGGCCAATATGTTCATAGTAAGCCCATGAAAACTATGTATAAATGAAGATGTTAGGATGATAAGTTCATAGTTAGCCCATGAAAACTATGATTTGATATTGGCAGAGGTAATAGGTTTGTGGTTATCCTATGAAAACTATATCAGGATTAAGATATTAATAAATGCCAATAGGATCCTTGTAAACCCATGAGAATAGGATAAGAGAAGGATATTGGAGTTACCAATAGGTTTAGGGAGAACCCATGGAACAATTAAGATATTGGCAGAGGCCAATAGGTTCTTAGTGATCCCATGAAAACTATGAAATAGGGAAGAGATTCCATAAAAATTTAACCAGTTATTAGTTAGCCCATGAAAACTATTAGGTTAATAGTAATCCTAGAAACTGTAACTGAGACAGATAGTCAAAATGAATGGGGATGGGTAATCCAAAATAGTTCACTTGTTTTGCATATCATCATATCATATTATTTTGAGGTGGTTTAACCACTGTGGATGCAGAAGCATAGTATATGGTTTCATAGAGGTTTTAGGATACTAGTGAGGATAAAACCCATACCGCTAAGCAACGTGGTCTCACTGGATATCTAAATGATTTGAGATGGTAGATTATCATTCATGCCAAGCTTTATGTCTAACTCAAAGGTTATGTTTTCCCCTTAAACTCTCAAGCACTCAATTGATTTTGAGTAGTTTGAGAGTTGACGTTTTCAGGCACCTCATTAGATGAATAAGCTTCCGAAGACGTGCAAGAAGCATTATAGCTATCTAGAGTTCTCTTTTATTTTGATTCCGCTGTGTGGATGCAAAGGCAAAGTTGTTAAATTCCCTATATATAATTTGATCATCCAAGGGAGCATCTTCATATGTCGCTCTTGGCGTATGTTGAAATAAATATATTTTTTCTAAACGTGGTTAACGATTACGGGATTATGTAATGAATTTGAAATGTTTTGAAATAGAACGTGGAACTTGTTTGATGTTCTAATTTTTTTTTCATATTCATGTGTTTCTGTGTATCAATGTATCTAACATTGCCGTATTTGGTCGTCGGAGGATTAATAACTATGGATGACTGCAGTACCCGTAGCCATTAGTTTTAGGCCTCTAAATAGGGGGATGTTATAAGTTGGTATCAGAGCACATGCTTGTGAAAACTTAAAATAAAAGTTAAACATAAAGGATTTTTTGAAACATAATCCAATGAATTAGAAATATGATCGGGGTTTGGGATAAGGCTATAGTAACGTACTTTTATTTGATATATATACATATATACCCCTCTCTCTTAGGCCGTTGTTCTTTATCATACTAAGGCTTATGTGCAGATTTACGAGATAGAAGATATGGAAGCAGGAAACGGAAGAGGATATTTCGGTTGAGGAAGCACCACAACCAATGGAAATTCTCGACCTAATACCAGGAGGAACCAAGGTTGACATGCTAATGCTAACCAAAGTGCCGATGCGAATGTGGGTGTTGGAAATCCACCAGTAGATATGGGGGCGATGTATCAGTTCTTCGTCAATGTGGTGCAAGTAGGAGTTGCAGCTTGAGTTGTTGGAAATGTTGGAGGAGCTAGTCCTGTGGTCCAGTTGGGAATAATTATGCTAAGCGGAGACTACACCAGTCTTGGTGGGAAGCCATTTATGGGAATAGAGGATGCTATTGTGGTAAAGAATTGGCTATTATATTGTGAGAGAATATTTGCTGATCTGGTTTAGATGATGAGCAGAAGAGAAGGTTCGCCTCCAGCCAGTTGCAAGGGTCAGCACCTCATTGGTGGAATAGTGTTATTGTCGGAGTTTTGAAGGAAGAGTTGACATGGACTGAGCTTAGAAAGAGATTTGAATAGAGGTTTTTATCTAAGGTTGCTAAGTCAGCACTAATGAGAAAGTTTATGGATCTAGTTTAGGGAGAGATGTCGGTTATCGAGTATGCCACTAAGTTTAATGAGCTATCTCGATATGGGTATGCTACTATAGGAGCTGACATTAAAGGAATGAGAGGTTTATTCGGGGACTGAAACCTGAGCTTGCTAGGGCGACCATGCTACAAATCCATGATCCTAGTTATGTGGTTGTGGAGATGGCAATCCGACATAAGGAGATTCTTGTTGTTTGTGCTAGAGAGAAACCAGTTGAAACCCAAAGTTCTCAGGGAAAGAAAAGAAAGTTCTTTAAGAAGAAGGGAGATGTTGCCAAGAATGAAAAGGCTGATTTAGTTTGCTACAAGTGTGAAAAGAAGTGTCATTATGCAAATGAGTGATGGTCAGGCAAAGGGAAGAAGGCTGCAGACAAGAAGAATTCGGAGTGCTTCAACTATGACCAAGTTGTGCATTATAAGAATCAGTGTCCAAAACCGTTTATAGCGGACAAGGGAAAGGTTTTTGCTGTTGGACCATCATCTGCTAAACCAACTGCAACTGAAAAAGGGAAGACTGTAATGGAAGTTACGTCTTTGATTCAATGTGTACCGGTTAGGATATTATTTGATATCGGTGCATCATATTCATTTATACCCTAGTGTTTGGTTGATAGGTTATGCTTAGAACCTACATACCTTGTTACTTCTTTAAGTGTTGCAAATCCAATAGGAGGATATGCAACTCTAGGGATGAGATGTGTCCAATTAGAACTTGATTCGTTAGGTTATAAGTTTTCATGAGTCTGTATGTTTTCGATTTCGTAGATTTCAGAATCATTTTGGGCATGGATTGGTTGAGAAGATATGAGGCTAGGATATTTTGCCAGAATGGGAAAATATCACTAAGACACCCTGATAGTCATAACTGAATTATATTCTCAGTGCAGAATTCTGATCGGAGTAGTTGTGCTTCTATTTAGTGGAATGCAAGTGGGAGAAGATATGTTCAAGTAGCCAAAGATTTTGCAGATGTCTTTGCACCAGTTATAGGAATATCACCAAAACGAGCTATTGAGTTTCGAATAGATCTTGTGCCAGGAGCTGAACCTATAAGTAGATCACCTAGCAGGATGACACCTACCGAGATGAAGGAACTGAAGGTGCGGCTAGTGGATCTAGAAGGAAGAAATTTTATTAGACCAAGCAGTTCATCTTAGGAAGCGGCCGCGGTATTCATAAAGAAAACTAGATGGGTTGTTGGGGATGTGTATTGACTATCGTAAGTTGAACGAGAGAACAGTCAAGAACAAATATCCTTTGTTGAGAAATAATGATCTATTTGATCAGTTGAGTGGAGCCAGAGTATTTTGAGAATTGGATCTAGCGACAGGTTTCCATCAGTTAAGAGTGGCAGAGGACCGTATTCCTTTGACAACATTCCAGATTAGGTATGGTTCGTATGAGTGGTTAGTAATACCATTCAGGTTAACAAATGCACCTTCTTTCTTTGTGGATTTGATGAACCGAGTCTTCCAAGAGTATTTGAACAGATTCGTGTTGGTATTTATGATGAAAGAGAGCATGCAGATCATCTTAGAGTTGTGCTTGATACGCTGAGGCAGCATCAGCTAAAGGCGAAGTTTTTCAAGTGTCATTTCTGGAAGAAAGATGTCAATTTTCTTGGTCACATGGTTTAAGAGAAGGGGTGTCAATCGATCCAGATAAGATCGAAGCTGTTAATAAATTAAAGAGACTAGAAACGGAGACTGAGATTAGAAGTTTTCTTGGACTTGCTGGCTATTACCAAAGGTTCATTAAGGATTTCTCACGGATAGCAGTGCCTTCGACTAAGCTAACTAGGAAGGAGGTGAAGTTTGTCTGGTCTGACAAATGTGAGGAAGCACTCCTTAAGTTAAAGCATTTGTTGACCAATGCATTTGTGTTAGTAGTTATAGACGAAAACCAAGGGTGGGTGGTATATACCGATACATGTGGAACATGATTAGGAGCTGTATTGATGTAGAAGGATAAAGTGATTGCCTACCTTCATGATAGCTTAGACTTCATGAGGTAGATATCTTACTCATGATTTGGAGTTGGCAGCGGTGATCTTCGCATTGATGGAGACATTATCTCTTAGGGGAGATATTTGAGCTATACACGGATCATCAGTCTTTGAGATACTTATTATCTCAGAAGGAATTAAATATGAGACAACAGAGGTGGTTGGAATTTTTAGCTGCTTATGAATTTGGGATAGAGTATACTATAGGGAAAGGTAATAAAGTAGCGGATGCTCTTAACCGAAGACATCAAAATGTGGTGTTAGCTACGTTGGTAGAATGGAAGGATTTAGAAGCCCTGACTACCTGTAGTGTGCAGTTAAGATCAACTGCTAGTTCTAGTCAAAGTATTTCCTTATTTTCATATTTGAAAGTTCGACCAGTGTTGATCGAGAGAATAGCCTCTATGCAGAAGGAGGATGCAGTATTAGCCGAGAAGATCAAAAGGCTTGAAATTGGAATTGGGATCGATGATCTGAAAGATTTTAGTCTTGACCCGAGGGGATGGTTGAGAAGGAAGGGACGATTATGTGTTTCGAATGTTGAGAACTTGAAGAAAGAAGTTCTTGAAGAATGTCATTGATCCTAGTTTACGGTTCATCCAAGAGGGACCAAGATTTATCAAGATATGTAGAGGAGCTACTATTGGGAAGGTATGAAGAGGGATGTTGGCTTGTGGGTTAGGCAATGTGTAAATTGTCAACAAGTGAAAGCCAAACATAAGAAGCCGAGAAGGTTACCTCAGCCTTTATAGATTCCAGTTTGGAAATGGGAATTGGTATCCATGAATTTTATAGATGGGTTGCCAAGGTCAAATAGAGAAAATGAAAGTATATGGGTTATAGCATACAGGTTGATCAAGAATGTCTATTTCATTCCAGTTAAATCAACCAGGTTGACACCTGTTTTAGCCAAGTTGTTCATGAAGAACATAGTTAGACTACAAGAGATTCCCAGTAGCATAGTCAGTGATAGAGATGCTTTGTTCACTAGTGAATTCTGGAAGAGTCTACAAGATGTATTAGACATTAAGCTCAAAATGAGTACTGCATATCACCCTCAAACGGTTGGGGAGATAGAGAGAGTCCATAAGGTACTCGAGGATTTATTGAGAGCTTGTGTATTGAAATTCGGTAGATCTTGGAAATATTGCCTACATTTGGTTGAGTTTTCCTATAATAATAGTTTTTAGACTAGTACAGGAATGGCGCCTTTTGAAGCTTTGTATGGAAGGCCATGGAAATCACCAGCATGTTGGTTGGAGATTGGAGACAGATTGGTTTTAGGTCCAGATTTGGTTAGAGAGGTGACAGAGAAGATTGAGTTGATCCGAGAAAGGATGAATGAAGCTCAATTCAGACAAAAATGTTATACCGATAAGAGGTGTAATGACCTAGAGTTCTCAGTTGGAGACAGGGTTTTCAATGAAGTATCACATATGAAGGATGTGGTACAGTTTAGAAAGTCAGGGAAACTAGCACCGAGATATATTGGTCCATTCAAGATTATAGAGAGGATTGGAAAGCTCGCATAAAAAGTAGAGTTGTCGAGCAGTATGGCAGGTATCCATAATGTATTTCATGTGTCTCATCTTCGCAAGTATGTGCATGATCCAGAGACTACTATTTCCTCCAACGGGGTTGGAAGATTTGGTAGTAGAGGCTAATTCGACTTTTGTTAAACAACCAGTTCAGGTTGTAGCAAGAGATGAGAAAAGATTGAGGAAAAAGACGGTCAAGTTGGTGAAATTTCGTTGGAGCGACAACTAGAAGGATTGTACTTGGAAGATAGAGGACAGGATTCGAGATACTTATCCCAATCTGCTTTGAGTATATGTCTATATTAGATTTATATAGGTAATTGCTAGTCAGATAGAATAGTATTGTTGTTAGGAGTCGTTATAGATGATTGCTATGTTAGTATTTAGTTCCTATTGAATTTCAACAACGAAATTCCTTAAGGAGGGAAGCCTATAACACCCCTAATTTAAATAACATTATTTAGGAGATTTAATTAGATAAATTAAATAGAATAATGTAAATGTTAAATGAAAATGGATTGAGATTTGAATAAATACTAAGTGGTCGTGCTTAATTGATTAATTAAATGAGCTTAAGTATGGCTTATAGGCTGATTCGTTTACATATGAGTATATTAGGTATTAGCCGCCATAATTCCATAACCCTTATATATATCCCCAACTTGCCATCCATTAACATTTATTTCTCATTTGTACAAAAACATAAAACGCCAACATAAAGGGGAGCCGGCTATTGCTAGGAATAAAATAAAAGGAAAATTAAATCAAAAGCTAAAGAAATAAAGCAAAGGGAATAAATCTCAATCTCAATCCAATCTCTTTATTTGAATCAAGGTGAATAGTAATTTATACCATCTCTATTTAATTTATGAACGTATGTTTTTGGATTTAATATTAAATTCATTTCTACGAGTTTTGGATGATGATATGCTTGAATTATAATTTGGTTGATTTAAACAAGATTGTTTAAATGGGAATATATGTGATTTTAGGGCAAAACGGATTGAAATTGATTCTTAAATGCCATAGAAAATTTTTATGCTATGTAAAACGTGATTTTGGAGTTGGGTTTTAATTTGATAATTTTCCAGGCTTTGGAAAGATTATTATGAATTTTCAAAGGAAAATATGGTTAATTGGGTTTGGAAATTTATTTCACAAATTGTATTGATAATTTGGGTCTGAAATTTTGATGTATTAGATAACATGATGAAAGTGAAAATTTATAATTTTTGGGAATTTTTCCTAAGTTATTTGCTATGGAAATTAAATTATTTTAGAAGAATGATTTATTTGCAATATTGGTTTTACTTAATGGAAGAGCTTATTCGTTAAATTAATCTTGATTTAGATCTGAAATTAAGCGGCAGTTATATTTGTAAAGAATTTGAAAACTTGAGGCAGCCAATAACATGTTTACACATGGGCAGGTTAGTTTGAAAGTTTCTGCTTTAATTGGCATTGATCAGTTCTTAACCAGAAAAGTTTGTACCGCCTTCTTTAGAAGTACTTTTCGACTCCAATGCCTCCGCTCCATCTCAGTCAAGATGAACCTAGCTGAAACCAGTCCACAAGGTACCAATGAGATTGGTACGAAGTGGATTGGTGAAGTGCGGAAGACAGGGTGTCGAAAGCGTTGCTTTCGATAGAAATGAAACCATTATTTGATTTTTAATGATATAAGCCTGCCTTGTTTTTGAAGGGTGCTTTCGACCAAGTCGATCCCCAGTTGCTTTCGAACTTGTTGCCGCCTTTCTTTATTTAAAAGTAGAGTTTTCAACTAAAATCCTTGTTTATAAAATAATGCTTCCGAAAATGGTGGTTCCGACCTAGTTGAAACTCTATTGCCGTTTCTTTACTTTTAGGGCGTATTGAAGTCATCAATGCTTTCAAAGAGTAGTTTTTTTTAAAACTTATACTAAGCCTCTTCTTAATGCTTTCGAAAGGGTACAAGGGTTTCGAAGGAAATGGCTTCAAGGGGTTTCGATGCTATCCTTTAGTGTTTTAACCTAAATGTTTTGAAGCTTTAGAAAGGGTTGGTGTCGACGCAATCACGTTTTCCCCAATAATTTATTATGATAACGAATGGTTTCGAAAAAGACACTTTCGTTTATATTCACTTCGACCTAAATGATATTTTTAAATATAAACCCAATGGTTTCAAAAGAGGGACTTTCAATGGTTTCGAAATGGATACTTTCAAAGGTTTCGAAAGGAGTACTTTCAATGGTTTTCGAAGCTATGCTTCTAAGAGTTAATAAGTAACACTTTATTACATTCGAAAGGTTTCAAAAGAGAGGTTTTAAAGTATTTTGAATGGTAGGGGCCTAATGTTTTAAAAAATGTTTTATATGCTTTCAAAGGAGGTTATCCAGTAAGGTCGAAAGCAAGGTTTTGAAGGTTTCAAAAGCCTTAATTTTCAAAAAAAAAACCCAAACTCGTTATAAAAAGAAAACAATGGCATAAATAAACAAATTATTTTAAGAAAAAGTTTATGAAGGAGTTTTCTTTGGTAAAAAGATTAAAGGGATTAACCAAGTTATTGTGTTTGCTTCTTCATATGTGTATATATTCACAATGTAATAGAAATAATAATTGTAATTTGGGAAAGGGAAGAATAACTAGCTAGGTTGACCCAGTATTGAGTATAAATTCAGTTAACTCTCGAATGAGTAGAATTGCATCCAGGAGGTCAGGAAGACCAGAATATAGGATGCTAAATTATTAAAGGAAGATATTAGCAGGGGCTAATAGGTTCATAGTAAGCCCATGAAAATTATGTATAAATGAAGATGTCAGGATGATAGGGTCATAGTTAGCCCATGAAAACTATGATTTGATATCGGCAGGGGCCAATAGGTTTGTAGTTAGCCCATGAAAACTATATCCTGATTAAGATATTGACAGATATCAATAGGTTCCTAGTCAACCCATGAAAACTAGGATAGGATAAGGATTTTGGAGCTACCAATAGGTTCGGGGTGAACACATCAGATATTAAAGATACTGGCAAGGGCCAATAGGTTTTAGCGATCCCGTGAAAACTATGAAATAGGACATGGAGTCCATAAAAATTTAATCGGTTATTAGTCATCCCATGGAAACTATTAGGTTAATAGTTGTGACGCCCCACCTCTATACTCACGCTAGCTAAGGACACTACAGAGTAATGCCGTCAACTAGCACGAAGAATAAGGCTGCTGAGGAGCGACCATCCGTGTAATTGCTTTGTGCGAGCGCCGATATGTCAGATAGTGTAACATGCATTTTCAAGAGGAAATCCGACATACCGATGCAAACTCAAAGCTACTTCACAGTGGCTATAATATCTCGGAAACAAATATAGAAATAAACATAACTTAAATCAGTCATAGATATTCGTATCACAAAGGCGGAAACAGATATGAATATAACACTTATAAGTGTACATCAGAGTAGTGGTCAAATAAGATCCACAATATCACAAAAGAATAGATACAAGTGCAACATCAAAGAATATGTATACATCAAGGAGTCTCTATCTCGAATGTATAACAACAAAAACTACCAATCTAATCTAGTTAGACAAAAGTCAGATAATGATGATCCCAGATAAGGAGTCATGCAGAAGCACCTGTAACATCTCGGTCTAACCTAAGTATTATTTAATAAGAAAATAATAAACGGATCAGTCTAGCTATAAATATCAGATTAAACCGAGATAGAATAAGGGACATGACAGAAACGTATAATAACAGTAATGCCATACTGTGATAAATATGCATTTGAAAACCAACCAGAGATTAATCAATATCATAAGAATCTTCGCATAGATCAAAAAGAAAACCATATTCTTTATTTTTATTCACGAAGTCACAAATATTGGCAAACATCTCAATGCCAATCGTAAAAGTTGTTAAAACACAAATTCACCAATGCATAAATATTGATAAATTCATCAATGTAAAACACTAAAATTGGTGAGACATAAATTATAGAAATCATCAATTAGAAATCCAGAAATCACAAGAGGGGAAGGCCTATCACAAAACAGAAGCATGAAAACTCACCAACATGTGTATCACAAAACGGAACGCTATTCCATGGTTGTTAAACATCAATTATTGAGCCGAAGCTCCACAAAACAGTCAGAAGACCATGGGTCGCTACCCCACAAAATTGATCCAAAGCTCCACAGAAACGGGGTTTAGTCTCCCTCGCATACAAAGTGACATCGCACATTGCTAGTCTAAATCACAAAATGATCATCATCGATCATCAAGAAGTGTCAATTACACTAAGCTAGGAAATAGATGAGTTTAGCTTCATGTCCCATAACCACTGGCTTAACTTAAATATTTATGAACAAACTGTAAATCTCCACTCGAAAGTTGTCACAAGAGTTTCAATCGAACGAGTCTAAGAATTTACCGACAAAGTAAACGCAAGCATTTCATACCACTTATTTTGCAAACTCATTTAATCGGATTTCTTGAACGAATGAGGTAAAGGTTTGTGTATACTAGTAGATTGGAAAAAAATGGTTTTATAAACGAGTTTGATTATTGAAAATAGAGTTGAAATCATCTTTGTGAAAGAGTTTGAATATTTACTACTAGTATAGAAACCTTTGTATTTAGAAGTGACAAATCACAAAAATGATTGTAGAAACAATCAATCACCAAAGATTAACATTCGAAGGCGTGAATCAAAGCCATAAAAATCGATATCGAATCCATCAAATGGATATTCTCAAAAATTCCGAAAAGAAGTCATCATAGACAATAATAAATGATAATAAGAAATCGGATAATCACGAATCGACAAAAATTGGAATCTCAAGCAAAATAGGCTAAATAGGAAAAATATACTGAACACAAGCAGGTCAGTCGACTGGAACTCTGAGAACAGTCGACTGGCCAATGCTTGGAAAAACTCTCGGGTTCCAGGTCGGTTGACTGTACTCAGAGGGTCAGTCGACTGGTGCCTGTTTTCCAGCATTTCCAGCCTATCTAAATGAAGAGCAAACTCTAGCCAATTCACGATCGGACGAGCAATGGGCACTAGGGGTTTATGCCAATCGGCAACCCAGCACTACAGGCTCTTCGATGCATCACCAAAAACATGTTCAAACAACGAAGCTAGGATTTTTAAAGATTTGACTTTAAAACACCGAAAATTGGAACATTCATAAAACCAATTCAATCCAAAGCAAATGAACACGGAATAGAAGTTAGGAATTCATACCTAACAACAAAGATAGATATAGACATAGATGTGAGATAATGATCTCACCTTTTACACCAAAAACAAGAAAGAAGAAGCTTGAAAACAAAGGAGGATCAACCCCTCTTCAATCTCAATCCTAAAAGCTCCAATCTAAGATCATAAGAAAATAATTTCCCAAATTAGGTTACAGGGAATTTCTGAAATTGGAGAGAGATTGAGATGGAGAAGAAGAAGGAGATACTTACCTAAGCTTCTCTTTGATTTTGGAGCTAAAACTTGGATTTGCTAAAGAAACTAGGGCTTAGGATTTTAATTTCCAATCTCCTCCACCATTTTTACTAAAGCTTAAGTGTTAGGAAAATATGAAGGAATGAAGAGGAGAGGTGGTGGAGTTAGGATATAAGATGAGTTTGGTTACTGGGTTGAACCCCAAGTCCAAACCCAAAGCCCTAAGTGAAAAGGTCAAAATTTTAGCTAGCTCCCAAAATATCAATGTTTATACTCAAAAAGATCGCAAATGCCGTTTTGAACTCAATGGAGGTGGTCTCGAGTCCTAATTCGGCTGTTTGCAAAAAGTAGTTTTTTGGACTTAAATCCGACTGACGAGGCTATATTTAAATAGAAAATCGTAAAATATGTGGGTTGTTACAGACTCCCCTCCTTAAAGAAATTGCGTCCTCGCAATATTTAAGAAGAAAATAAAAAGTAAAAACCATAAAAACATATCAACAGAAAAGAAATTTGAAATAAGAAGTTCACCTCAAAGAGCATGAGAGAGTAAGTCCGGATGTGTTCGCTCGATGAATTCTCTAGATTCTCAAGAACAATTCTTAGGATTTGAGGACCATTGAACCTTCACAATAGGGACATCTTTATTTCGAAGGCATTTGACCTTCGATGCAATGATACGAATAGGATGCTGCGCATAAGTCAAATGAGGTGAAACTTCAGTTTCTTCCACAACACCAGGCTCAAGAATAGAATCGGAATCCCTAAGGCATTTCCGTAGTTGAGAAACGTGAAATACGTCATGAATAGCAGAAAACCGAGCCGGTAATAAAAGGCGATAAGCCACGGAACCAATACGTTCGTTGATGGAAAATGGACCAATATATCGAGGTGCTAATTTCCCTGATCGACTGAAACGCACAACACCCTTCATAGGTAAAACACGAATAAACACAAAATCTCCCACATAAAATTCTAATTTCCTTCTTCGGTTATCGGCTTAGGATTTTTGCCTACTTTGAGCTTCTTTCATCCTATGGCGGATAAGGTCAATCTTTTCTATGCAATCACGAATAAAGTCTGGACCTAAAACCAGCTTCTCACCTGCCTCAAGACAACAAGAAGGAGATTGGCATGGCCTTCCATAGAGTGCCTCAAAAGGTGCCATACCAATACTTGATTGGAAGCTATTATTATAGGAAAACTCAACAAGAGAAATATGATCTTTCCAACTTCCACCAAATTCAAGAACACATGCACGAAGAAGAACTTCAAGAGTTTGATTCACACACTCGGTTTGTCCATCAGACTGAGGGTGATAAGCGGTGCTAAAATTAAGCTTTGTTCCCAAAGCTTTTTGAAGACTCTTCCAAAATCCACTAGTAAACAATGGATCACGATCGCTAACAATAGAAGTAGGGAGTCCATGCAATTTAACAACTTCTTTAATAAAGAGTTTGGCTAAAAGAGGTACGGTCCGATTGGACCGAACGGGAATAAAATGAGCGGATTTTGTAAGTCTATCAACTATCACCCATAGGCTATCATGACCCGAACTAGAAAGGAGAAGGCCGTTAATAAAATACATGGAAATTTGGTCCCACTTCCGAATTGGAATATCCAAAGGTTACAATAACCCGTCGGGCCTTTGATGCTCGGCCTTAATGAGTTGGCAAGTCATGCAACGCTTAACAAAGTTAGCAATATCGGATTTCATTCGATCCCAATAATAGAGTCGTTTCATATCCGCGTACATTTTGCTACTACCAGGATGAATGTAAATTTAGAACGATGAGAACCTTCTAAAATATCTTTACGAAGATTATCAATATTTGTCACGATAAGTCTATCAAATTTTCGAATGTCGCCACGAGCATCAATATCAAAGTCTTTCAAACCTTCAATATTAAATTTATCCCTACAACTTTGGCTAAGAAGAGCCAACTCGGAATCTAGCTTTTGAGCTTCAAGAATGAGGTCTAAAAGAGATGGATGAGCCTCAAGGCTACATAAAACGAGAGATGAACATAAATCAGATTCATGATCTCGAATCTCGCAAGTGGACAAAATCCTGAGATCATTCCATTCGGATATCATCATAGAAACAACCGCTTGTTGCTTACGACTAAGGGCATCGGCAACACGATTCCCCTTTCCGGGAGTGTAAAGAATATCAAGATCATAAGATGCAAGAAATTCGAGCCAACGTTGTTGACGCAAATTAAGTTCCTTTTGAGAAAATAAATACTTCAAAGATTTATGATCGGTGTAAAGAATAAATTTTTCTCCCATAAGATAATGGCGCCAAATTCTAAGGGCGAAAACAGTAGGCGCGAGCTCTAAATCATGTGTGGCATATCTAGTCCCGGCAGGCTTTAATTGCCTAGAAGCATAAGAAATAACACGATTCCTTTGCATAAGAACGACTCCCAAACCAACATGACTAGCATCGGTATAAATAATAAAATCTTGGTTACCTTCGGGAATCACAAGAATAGGAGCATCGGAAAGGAGTTCTTTTAATTTCTGAAAAAAAGCTTCACATTTGTCCGACCAAATGTATTTAACTCCCTTCTTTTTCAAACTAGTAAGAGGCACGGAAATTTTTGCAAAGTCTTTTATGAAACGACGGTAATAACCCGCCAATCCAAGAAAGCTACGGATTTCCATAATACTCTCTGGTCTCTTCCAATTTTGAATCGCTTCAATTTTTAAAGGATCCACGAAAATTCCGGATTCAGAAATGATATGACGAAGAAATTTCACACGAGGTTGCCAAAAGTGACACTTAGAATATTTTGCTTTCAATTGATTGCTCCTAAGAGTTTCCAACATAATCCGAAGATGCTTTTCATGCTCCTCCTCGGTTTTAGAATAAACAAGAATATCATCTCTAAAGATGAGAACAAACTGGTCAAGGAAGTCTTTGAAAACTCGATTCATAAGGTCAACGAAATAAGTTGGAGCATTTGTTAAACCAAATGGCATAACAAGCCATTCATAAGATCCATAACGAGTACGGAACGACGTCAAAGGAATACTATCCTCTGCAATACGAAGATGATGAAAGCCGGTTGCTAAGCCTAACTGTGAAAAGACTCTAGTACTGCTAAGCTGATCAAATAAATCATCAATCCGAGGTAAAGGACATTTATTCTTGATAGTGAGATCATTAAGCTTGCGGTAGTCAACGCAAAGCCTAAGTGTACCATCTGATTTCTTCACAAAAATAGCCGAAGCTCCCCTAGGAGAGGAACTAAAGCGAATAAATTTCTTTGCCTCCAATTCGGATAATTGTCTATGCATCTCTTCATTTTCCTTATTGGACATACGATAAGGAGGACGAGTAATAGGTACAGCTCCAGGAATTAAACTAATTCTAAACTCAATGGCTCGCTTAGGGAGTAATCCTAAAACAGGCTCAAATAGGTCAGAAAATTCACGAACAACGTGAATAAGAGAAATGACATCTTCCTCATCATCATTATCGTCATCATGAGTATTCAAAGAATATAAAGATACTGTCAAGTTGGAATCCGAATCTTTAAGAACAACAGAAATCTGCTTAATAGATTGAGGATGTTGAAGATGAATAGTTCGCTCAGAACATAGGATTTGAGCTTCATAACGGTTAAGCCAATCCATTCCCAAAATCATTCCAAAGCCTAAGTAGCTCATGACATGCAAATCGGCTCGGAAAGAATAATCACATAAAACAATCTCGACATCTTTACAAAGCAAACCGAGTGTTGCGGATCCACCAACTGGATTCGCAATTCTCAAAGAAGTCATTAAAGCCATAACACTCAAAGAAAAAGTATCGACAAGTTCTTTTGATATAAAAGAATGGGATGCACCCGTATCAAAAAGAAATCGAATAGGATGATCACGAAACATAATAATGTCATCAAGGATAGAATAAGAAATACCTTGACCACGAGAAGTGTTACTAGGGGCTTGCACCATATTTAGCTTTCCCTCCTTCTTGTTTTGAAGTTTGGGGCATGTAGATATATAATGACCCGAATTTTTGCAATAGCGACAAGCAAAGGGCTTTGAACACTTATTTGCATAATAGTCCTTAGAACCACGATTGTAGCATTGGCCACCACTAGGTGTAGAAGTATTAGATACAGAAGTTGCTTATTTCCCTTTCTTGTTGGGATAAGGACCTTTGAACTTATTAGGCCGGTTCTTGTTGTTGTTGAAGTTCGGTCTGGCACTCCTAACTTCAACATCACTCTCTTTATTTGCCTCTTCAAGTCGAAGAGCGATATCAACAAGCTGATCGAAAGCAACTTCCAATTTCAGAAGTAATGGCTTTTTGAGATTCTTATTCAAGCCATAGACAAATCTATGATTTTTCTTCATTGGGTATTAATGTACTCGGCCCCATATTTAGAGAGGGATTCAAAAGATAGCACATAATCTGCCACTGAAGATTCACTTTGAACAAGGTCAATAAAACGACAGGCTAAAGTCACTTTTTCAGCTTCCGGCACAAACTTTGATTCGAATCTTTCCCGGAATTGCTCCCAAGTAAGATCTGCTTCGACTACTTCAGAAATAAGAAGCTCATACTAATCCAATGCTCTTTCTTGGAGCATGCTAAAAGCCACTTGGACTCGATGAAAATCAATAAGATTCATGCGAGAAAAGATGCGATCGCATGTTCTAAGCCAAGCTTGGACTTCGATAACGCCCTCGGAACCCTTGAACAGCTTTCCACCCAAATTTGTATAATCACTGCACATGCGTGCAAATCCGGATTTTGGGTGAGTAGGCTCTGGAATGGGTCTGACCGCTTGAGCATTCTTTACCAGATCAAGAAGCTGTTGGGCGGACATAAATACTCCATCCTGAGAAGTAGCACTGGATTGACCGGCACTGGGACAGCCTGGTCTAACCATTTCTCTTCTTTAAGAAAGAAAGAAAGAAAGAAGAAGAAAAAGGTTAATCTCAGAATGAATATCAAATACTCATGATTGATAAAACAAGGCATCACAAAGAAAATAGGATAGGATGGGTCCAATGACTCGAATAAAATCCTAGGGCACGACTCCTAAGAAGAACTTAGGACGATGATCCTTGCTAGAATATTCTACATTGTTACGAAGTTTGGATCTGATACCATGTTGTGACGCCCTACATCTATACCCACTCTAGCCAAGGACACTGCATAGTAATGCCATCAACTAGCACGAAGAATAAGGCTGTTGAGGAGCAACCATCCGTGTAATTGCTTTGTGCGAGCGCGGATATGTCAGATAGTGTAACATGCATTTTCAAGAGGAAATCCGACATACCGATGCAAACTCAAAGCTACTTCACAGTGGCTATAATATCTTCAGAAACAAATATAGAAATAAACATAACATAAGTAAGTCATAGATATTCATACCACAAAGGCAGAAACAGATATGAATATAACACATATAAGTGTACATCAGTGTAGTGGTCAAATAAGATCCACAATATCACAAAAGAATAGATATGAGTGCAACATCAAAGAGTATGTATACATCAAGGAGTCTCTATCTCGAATGTATAAAAACAAAAACTACCAATCTAATGTAGTTAGACAAAAGTCAGATAATGATGATCCCAGATAAGGAGTCAAGCAGAAGCACCTGTAACATCTCGGTCTGACCCGAGTATTATTTAATAAGAAAAAAAATAAACGGATCAGTCTAGCTATAAATATAAGATAAAAATGAGATAGAATAAGGGATATGATAGAAACGTATGATAACAGTAATGCCATACTATGATAAGTATGCATTTTAAAACCAACCAGAGATTAATCAATATCACAAGAATCTTCTCATAGATCAAAAAGAAAACCATATTTTTTATTTTTATTCACGAAGTCACAAATATTGGCAAACATCTCAATGACAATCGTAAATGTTGTTGAAACACAAATTCACCGATGCATAAATATTGATAAATTCATCAATGTAAAACACTAAAATTGGTGAGACACAAATTCTAGAAATCATCAATTAGAAATCCAGAAATCACAAGAGGGAGAGGCCTATCACAAAACTGGAGCATGAAATCTCACCAACACGTGTATCACAAAACGGAATGCTATTCCATGGTTGCCAACCATCAATTTTTGAGCCAAAGCTCCACAAAACGGTCCGAAGACCATGGGTCGCTACCCCACAAAATTGAGCCAAAGCTCCACAGAAACAGGGTTTAGTCTCCCTTGCAGACAAAGAGACACCGCACATTGCTAGTCTAAATCACAAAATGATCATCATCGATCATCAAGAAGTGTCAATTACACTAAGCTAGTAAATAGATGAGTTTAGCTTCATGTCCCATAACAACTGGCTTAACTTAAATATTTATGAATAAACTGTAAATCTCCACTCGAAAGTTGTCACAAGAGTTTCAATCGAGTGAATCTAAGAATTAACTGACAATGTAAACGCAAGCGTTTCATACCACTTGTTTTGCAAAGTCGTTTAGTTGGATTTCTCAAACGAATGTGGTAAAGATTTGTGTATATTAGTAGATTGAAAAAAATGGTTTTATAAACAAGTTTGATTATTGAAAACAGAGTTGAAATCATCTTTGTGAATGAGTTTGAATATTTACTACTAGTATGGAAACCTTTGTATTTAGAAGTGACAAATCACAAAATTGATTGTAGAAACAATCACTCACCATAGATTCACATTCGAAGGCGTGAATCAAAGCCATAAAAATTGATATAGAATCCATCAAATGGATATTCTCAAAAATTCTGAAAAGAAGTCATCAAAGACAATAATAAATGATAATAAGAAATCGGATAATCACGAATCGATAAAAATTGGAATCTCAAGCAAAATAGGCTAAATAGGAAAAATAGACTGAATACAAGCAGGTCAGTCGACTGGCACTCTGAGAACAGTCGACTGGCCAATGCCTGGAAAAACTCTCGGGTTCCAGGTCAGTCGCCTAGACTCAGAGCGTCAGTCGACTGGTGCCTGTTTTCCAGCATTTCCAGCCTATCTAAATGAAGAGCAAACTTTAGCCAATTCACGACCGGACGAGCAATGGGCGCTAGGGGTTTATGCCAATCGGCAACCCAGCCCTACAGGCTCTTCGATGCATCACCAAAAACATGTCCAAACAACGAAGCTAGCATTTTTAAAGATTTGACTTCAAAACACCAAAAATTGGAACATTCATAATACCAATTCAATCCAAAGCAAATGAACACGGAATAGAAGTTAGGAATTCATACCTAACAATAAAGATAGATATAGACATAGATGTGAGATAAAGATCTCACCTTTTACACCAAAAACAAGAAAGAAGAAGCTTGAAAACAAAGGAGGATCAACCACTCTTCAATCTCAATCCTAAAAGCTCCCATCTAAGATCATAAGCAAATAATTTCCCAAATTAGGTTACAGGGAATTTTTGAAATTGGAGAGAGATTGAGATGGAGAAGAAGAAGGAGATACTTACCTAAGCTTCTCTTTGATTTTGGAGCTAAAACTTGGATTTGCTAAAGAAACTAGGGCTTAGGATATTAATTTCCAATCTCCTCCACCATTTTTACTAAAGCTTAAGTGTTAGGAAAATATGAAGGAATGAAGAGGAGAGGTGGTGGAGTTAGGATATAAGATGAGTTTGGTTACTGGGTTGAACCCCAAGTCCAAACCCAAAGCCCTAAGTGAAAAGGTCAAAATTTTAGCTAGCTCCAAACATATCAATGTTTATACTCAAAAAGATCACAAATGCCGTTTTGAACTCAATGGAAGTGGTTTCGAGTCCTAATTCGGCTGTTTGCAAAAAGTAGTTTTTTGGACTTAAATCCGACTTACGAGCTATATTTAAATAAAATATTTAAATAGACAACCGTAAAATATGCGGGTTGTTACAATAGTAATCCTAGAAACTGTAACTGAGACAGATGGTCAAAATGAATGGGGATGGGTAATCCAGAATTGATTCACTTGTTTTACATATCATCATATCATATTATTTTGAGTTGTTTTAACCTTTGTGGATGCAGGAGCATAGTATATGCTTTTGCAAAAAGTTTTTAGGATACTAGTGAGAGGAAACCCCGTTCCGCTAAGTGGCGTGGTCTCACTAGATATCTAAATGGTTTGAGATCGTAAATTATATTTCATACCAGGCTTTATATCTGACTCGAAGTTAATGTTTTCCATTTAAACTCTTGGATACTCAATTGATTTTGTGTAGTTTGAGAGTTGAGATTTTCAGGTACCTCTTTAGACGAATAAGCTTCTGAAGACATGTAAGATAAATGATATCTATCTAGAGTTCTCTTTTATTTTGATTCCGCTGTGTGGATGTAAAGGCAAAGTTGTTAAATTGCCTATATATACTCTGATCATCCAAGGGGGCATCTTCATATATCGCTTTTGGCGTATGTTATAAGAAATATATTTTCTCTGAACGTGGTTACGATCGTGGCATTATGTAATGAATTTGAAATATTTTGAAATGGAATGTGGAATTTGTTTGATATTTTAACTTTTTTCCATATTTATCAGTTTCTATGTATCAATGTATCTAACATTGCCGTATTTGGTCGTCAAGAATTAATAACTATGAATGACTACATCATTCATATCCATTAGTTTTGACCTCCAAGTAGGGGGATGTTACAATCGTGCAAGTGTATTTTTCTTGGCTATGGGAGAGCAGTTAAAGGTTATAGGTTGTAATGTTCTACTACCCAGAAGATTATTATTAACAGGCATGTTACATTTGATGAAAAGGCTACGTTGAAGGTGGAGACTTCTTCTTCGATTAACGATCATGTTGAGAGGACAATTTTAGAGTACCAAACACAAAGTAGATCATCGGACTTCCATATAAGTACAAATGGTGTTTCAGATGACACCATGGCTGATAAGGAGAGGATAGTGGATTAATCTCAAGATGGAGCTCAAATTCAAACTCGACCAATCAGAGAGAAGAAAATACCAAGATGGCTTGATGATTTATGGAATTGAGCATGGAAAACATTGACTTTGATGATATAGCAGCCAATGCATTAACATAGTTCATAATGATCCTAGAGACCATAGAGATGCCATTAGTTCAGTTGATAATTCTAATTGGCTAGTATCCATGAGGGAGGAAATTGAGTCTTTGCGCAAAATCACATTTGGGATTTAGTGCCACTTCCTTCAGGCAAGAGAGCAATTAGATGTAATTCGATCTATAGGGTGAAAGATGGCGGCAACGGTGACAGAGGTACAAGGCAAGATTAGCGGTTAAGGAAATATGCTCAAACGAAAGGTATGCAGTTTCATGATATTTTTGCTACAGTGGTCAAAAACACTTCCATTCACATTCTTTTGGCATTGGTTTCCCACTTCAACATGGAATCGGAACAATTAGATGTCAAGAAAGCATTCTTTCATGATGAACTTGAGGGAAACATTTACCTACAACAACCAGAGGGGTCCACTGACAGTAACAGGCTGGTCATGTTGTAAGCTTAACAAATCTCTTTATGGTTACAGTCTCCTAGACAGTGGTATAAGAAATTTGATAAGTTTATGATCTCACATGGTTAATCTTGAAACTTTAAGGACCAATGCATCTATTTTAAGGAGTGTAATGAAGATATCATCTACTTATTGCTTTATGTTGATGATATGTTAATAGCTTCTAAGAGAATGACTAGAGTTTTAGAGTTGAAGATAGAGCTCAACAAGGAGTTTCATATGATAGATTTGGGAAAGGCACATAGAATTTCGGGAATGGAGATTTAGAGGAATAGAAAGCAAGAGTTTTGAGGCTCACTTAAACTCAGTATATCAAGAAAGTCTATCTCGATTGGGTATGTAGAAAGCTAAACCGGTGGTTACTTAGTTAGGCTCTCAATTTCAACTATCCAGAGATTTATGCCTCGCATCGTGTGAAGACAAATGGGATATGGCTAATATTCCTTACTCTAGTGCAATTGGAAGCCTTACGTATGCTATGGTATGCATAAGGCCTGATTTAGCTCATGCAGTTGGTGTTGTTAGCAAATACATGTCTATCTAACCAAGGTAAGACTCATTGGCAAGTAGTAAATTGGATTCTATGATATTTGAAAGGCACTCCTAACATTAACTTGGAGTTTGGAGGTAGGAAAATAACCGTAAGAGGTTATTGTGATTCAGATTACGCTAGGGATAGAGATGGTAGGAAAAACATATTTCAGGTAATGTCTATACACTTTGCTTAGGTCTTCTTTCTTTGAGATCTAAGCTACAATCCATTGTAGCTTTATCGACTATAGAGGTGGAGCTTAATTCTGTCATGGAAGTGACCAAGGAAGGATTGTATTTGTTGTAGCATTTGGAGGAATTATCAATGATGCAGAAGACAGTGGAGTTGTTTTCAGATAGCCAGAGTACCATTTATCTTATTGACAATCAACCCTGCAGATTACGGACAAAGCACATTGATGTTAGAAGTTTCTTTCTCATGCTTAAAGAAGAGAGAAATAAGATAAAGCTACCAAAGATACACACAAAGGACAATCCAACTAATAAGTTAACAAAGTCGGTTCCAAAGGACAAGTTTAAGCATTGATCAAACTTGATTAGTATGGTACGAGCTACCTTGCACCATGGGGCATTGACCCGATAACTAGTTTTGTTGATGGATGGATATATTTAAATCAAGGAAGAGTGTTAAATTTGGACGATCTAAATATATTCCAAATATTAAAAGGGAGAAATTATTAATTGATTATCGCAATCAATCAAATATGGGAAGCAAATAGAAAAGGTAATCAATTAATTTAAGAAGATATGTTAATTGTTTTGAGGAAACAATCAAATAAGGATATACGTGGAAATAAATACCAATATGCTAAATTTGTGTTAAAATAAAATCAAGTAATTCGGAGAGATTTCATCCTTATATCTAAGGCGATCTTCATCTTTGCACCTAAATATACGAAGACATTTATTAATCTTTTCAACACAAGATGACTAGAGAGTTCGACACCAAAATATCTTCAACAAGGCCCCTATTTCTATATCTATTTTCGAGTGAGTGAAATTTATTGAGTGATTTATACTCTTCTCATATTGTACTCCCTCTTGAAGTGAAGAAATAATAAAGATTGTTGCATATGAGGTCGTAGGCATAGCCGAACCCATTATATCGGTGTGTTCTTTCCTTTAGTTCTTTTATCTATAATTTGATCTCTTCGATTTTCTTTTATTCTATTTGTTGGATGGAAATGTCAAACAAGATTATTGGGTGTTCTGCTTCCATTGCCTAAAACTCTGATTTTACACTATATTCTTCCCTCTAGTATTTCATACAAAAGGTGTTCTTAAAGTTCAAGATGCTGGTGGTAATGAGTGGGTATTCCAGTTCCTTTTCTGGCCAAATAATAATAGTAGGATGTATGTTTTAGAGGGTGTAACTCCTTGTATTCAGTCCATGCAATTACAGGATGGTGATACAAGTATGTAAAGGAGAATTATATTATTCTCCTGAGCTTTTTCCAAGTTGTGTTCCATCTTTTGTATTTTAAGTTACCTGACATATCCTTTTTATGAAATGATATTGAAGCATACTTTTGTTGAGTTTTAGTTGTAATTTCAACATTTTTAGAAATACCTTTTTCCTCATTGAGAAAAAGGATCAGTGGACACCCCTCACCCAATATGTCATATGAATAAACTTACAAAAGAGTATGAGGTTCAATTCACTCTAACTTTAGGTGTACCACATGAAAGTGATTTTTGTAAACTTTTTTTTTTGAAAATGGTACTTTTTATTGATGGACAAAAACAGAGCATATACTTCCTTGATATGCCTCATTAAAACCTTACAACCCCCCTAACCTATATGGGTACCTTGTAAGGAAAAAGAGTACATATCAATTCCATATATTAACAATACATCAATTCAAATACTGGACCAAACTGTCAAATAGATGGAGGAGGAAAAAACATATAAGCAACACTCTCAAAATCATCCGTACGAGCAGCTGGTACCAGATATGAAGACAAACCATACTCCAACTTAAGTATTAAAACAAAATAAAACTCAAAAGACGTCATTTCTTCTTTTGTTATCCTGCCACGCGTTGGGGGAGAAGCAAAGCCCCAAACTAACAGATCTAAATCAACATTCGCCGATGAAAATGGAGAAAATAACGAAATCATCAGACTCCAAAATCGACTATCACAAACTATCACTAGTCACAGATCAACATCAGCTCAAGGGGGTCGGAATTGGACGTGGAGAACTGACGCCATGCTGAGATTCACCAAGATAAGTCTCTCGTCAGAGTTTAAATCACCAGATTGAGTCTTTTGTTGGATAAGATGTTTACTGTCTATAAGAATGTGTTTAATTCTTAGTTCGACTGGTTGTTCAATTCCATTAAACACACGGTTATTTCGTTCGCACCAAATGTTCCATATTATATTAGTAAAAATGATACTAAAAATGTTAGAGTTGGAAACTTTCGTTTGATCCTGAGCTTGTTTAATAGCAGTCATAGTAGGATAGATTTCAAAATCGGAGAGTCCTGTGACATTACAAAGAGAGATAGGTCTGAAATCAGATATATTCTTAGCCTCTGGAATTTTTGGTATGAGGCAAATGAAAGTGTGATTTATTTCTCTAATGATTTTACCACTTTGAAGTATGCCATTCATAGCTTCCCAAATATCCTTTTTCATGCTGTCCCAGTGCACTTTGTAAAATTTGGAATTGAATCCATCTGGCCCAGGAGAACTATTATCATTAATCTGAAAAATGGCCTCTTTAATTTCTTCCATTGTAAAAGATTTGCACAAATTCATTTTAGCATTTTCAGATAGAATTTTCTTGCAAGTAATGCTTGGAAATTGATTTGAGGCTTGTGGCGATTGAAATAGATCAGAGAAGTAAATAACAGCTTCTTGAGTTAATTTTTCTGATGCTGAGATCCATGTTCCTTGACTGTTAACAGCAAAAATGTTTCTTCGACTGTTTTTGACTTTTGAGATTTTACTGTAAAAGAATTCTGTAGGCCTGTCCCCTTTGAGAAGCCAATTGAGTTTCATTTTTTGATCATTTTCAATGGCAGATTTTCTCAACATATCATGCAGTGCATCACAACCAGCAATGTATGTTTGTAGGAGGTTATCATCCAGTGGGTTGTTAACTAATTGATTGTAAATGTTGTTATTATGCTCTTTCAAATTGTCAATCATTAGTTGTATATTGGGTTTAGTACTTAACCAATTCTTCAGACTGCTTTTCACCCTCTTTATCTTGAAGAGCAGTTTGTACAGAGGGCTACCAGGGGGATTAATATCCATAGCGTCGGTAATGATTTGATTATAATCAGAGAATGTGTGCCATGAGTTCTTATACTTAAAAGGTATGTTCCTCTTTTTAAAATTTTGAGTTTGTAGCATAATTGAGATAGGAGTATGATCGCTCAAAGAATGATTGCCAAAATGGATGCCAAAATTGACAAATTTGTCTAGCCATATCGAATTAACAAAAACTCTGTCTATTTTACTATGAATAGAAAAAGAATTACCTCCTCGCCAAGTAAAGAAATTGCCTGTAAATTCAGGTTCCACCAGTCTCGATAGAGTAATACAGTCCATAAAATAGGGATCACCACTAGAGTTAAAGCTACCATAATTCATTCTTTCATCGTGATATAGAATCGTATTGAAGTCACCTGCCACAATCCACGGTAGATTAACTTTATTGGATAGCGATATGATATCTACCCATAGAGTGGATCGATTGTTTTCTTCATTATGAGCATAAACAATGGTGCATACTACTCTGATATCATTATTATTACACAAGATACTGGTAATGTATTGGTCTATGGAGTGAAGAATGATGTTAGTCCATACCAATGAATTCCAGAGAATAATAATACGACTTTTTCGATCAGAAATGTTGTGAGACATTTTCCACTTATTGTCAATTTTATTCATGAAGCGTTCAATAGCATTAAGAGAAAGTTTGTTTTCCAGGATGCCAAAAAAAGAAAAATTATTCGAATTAATGATTTTTAGAATTTCCAGTTGTTTGTGGGGTGCATTCATCCCCCTTATGTTCCAAATTAGGAACTGCATTAACTTTTATTGTTAGGAGTGCTACTTTCTTCCAGAGGAGTAGCTTTCCCCGTCGTCTTGGTTTTTTTTTGATTTTTTGCTTTTATTTTTTAGCTGAATGACAAGATTTGACCATGCAGGGTTCTCCAAAATGTCAGGATTCGAAGAGGCTTTGAATTCTAAAGGAGCTTCCTCTGTTCTCGTTTTGCGAGTTGATTTTGTTCTGGCTATTGATGATAAGTCTGGATTTGGGCAACCATTCCTTTGACTGGGGAGAGGAGGCACGTCTGCGTTATTAGATTCTTCCATGGCTGAAGCTACATCATGTATAGCATCTAGTTGTACATTAGAATCACCTGTATTATAATCTGTAGACGTTGAATCCACTTTGTCATTCATGTTGTGTCCTTTAGTAGAATTATTGATGATGTAACATTTATTTGGTTGAGCTGTCTGAGTGGTTGTTTGTGTGATATGGATAGGATTTGTTTCATTTATAATTGACATTGGATCAGTTTGTCTAATCTGTTCAGATTCAGTGCCATGTTTTTGTTGTGACTGATCCTTAGTTTCCAACCCAGAGTTTTGTTTGATAGGGTTTTCAGTTATGTTACAATTTTCCAGAGTGGAATCAGTGGAATCTATTATCATTTCAGTGTTACCTACTTCTGTGTTGTGGTTCTGCTTAGGCACCCTTGCTTTAGTGAATTGACAGTGATTTTCTATATGACCAAAGCTCGAGCAATTGGGGCATACGATAGGCTTCCATTCATAAACTATATCTTGCCAAGTTATTTCATCCTTCTCATTTAAAATAGGAAGTTTGCTAGGATAGTTAAACTTATTATCAATTTCAATAAGGACTCTAGCAAAAGCGATTTTTATTATTCCCTCCGTGAATTTGTCAAGTTTAATAGGAGTTCCGAGCACAGAAGAAATTCGACTGATCCCTTCTTCTGTCCAGAAATCAAGTGGCAGATTAGGGAGACGGATCCAGATCGGGATAGAGTGAAGTAATTCTTTATTAAGTTGCATTCCGGGATGCCATCTCTTCAACATCAACAATTTTTTGTTATAATAGTATGGTCCTCCCTCCAAAATATTTAGACAGTCTTGCTCTTTGTTGAATTTAATCACATAAAAACCATTTTCCATTGAGAAAATTGAAAATTCCTCTACTGGTTTCCAAACTCTGATGATATATTCTTTGAAGTATGGATAATATGGTTTAGGTCCTACTACGTAAACCACTATGGCGTTATTCCATTGTTTTCTAGCATCCATAATAACTTCATTAGACATTTTAGCGCATTTTATAGAATTGACTTCTCGAGGCGGATAAAATTTCAGTGGTACAGAGAGTGGAATCTGTTTGGGCATTTTCTTGGGGAATGTTACTTGCAAAAATGATGAGAAGATGTTAAATTGCTTTTGATATATATTGATTTTCTTTGGTCATCCACTCTTCAGATATTTTGATTTGTTATGTAATGTCTAAAATGAATGCAAAAACATGCTATGTTCCTTTTATTGGTGTATATCAGAACATGACTGTATCAATTCTCGCTATAATGTTTAGTCGAATTGACCTTGAAGGACAGTTGGTCATGGGATTTAGAAAAACCAACAGTGGTTCATCTGATAAGATTTATGAGTTAAAGATGATGCCATTAACATTAGTTCCTCATTTAATTAGTTTTCAACTTAGCTCAATTTTTAGTGTTAGGCATAAAAGGTGAGTTTATATGAGCAAAATTAGATTTGAGGCTACTTGGTTATAATTTGAATTTTTTTTCTTCCATATTTGTAAGCCAATGCAGCATAACAAGATTCTGGTAATTTTATTATATTAATATCAGACTAGATTAGTGTGTTATAAACTCTAATAATGTTGACTACTATTTTGGTGGGGATTCAACGTCGTTCAAGAAACATACACAGATGGTTATAATATGCTAGCAATGTGTTTTTTTGATAATATGCATGCAATGTGCTTTTTTAAAGGTTATTTAGCTCCAAGGTGATCAAAGGAAGAACATCACTGCATTCCTTGATCAGGTATAATCTAATATTTTATATCTATATTGAAATATTGGTCTAGGGTTAATATGCATAAAATTAACTAATTTTACAAAAATGAATTATGTTGATCAAGTTATATAAAAATTAAACATATTTATAAAAATTAACAAATTTATAAAAATTAATTAACTTTTACAAATTTTTGACCAAGTGAACAAAGTTTTGTAAATAAATAATTAGGTGTAAAAAAAATAATAAAGTTTTGTAAAAAAAATTAATTAAGTTGACAAAAAGTTTATAAAAATAGACTAATTTTCATAAAATTTAACCAAATTAACTAAGTTAAGAGGGTTTTATAAAAATTAAATAATTTTCTAGAAATTAAGTATATTTTATAAAATTTAAATAAAGTTAACTAAGTTATATAAAAATATAACCGAGTTAAAGTTTTATAAAATTTAAATAATTTTATAAAAATTGACCAAGATTTATAAAAATTAAATAATATTACAATAATTAGTTATGATTATTAAAAATTTAATTAAGTGAGCTAAGTTTTATAAAATTAAATAAATTTATAAAACTTAACCAAATTTATAAAAATTAACTACCTTTTATAAAAGTTAACCGAATTTTATAAAAATTAATGACGTTTATAACAATAATTAAGTTTATAAAACTTAATCAAGTGCTTAAAAAACTAAGTTTATTAAAATTAATTAGTTTTAAAAAATAACTAAGTTTATAATAATAACTAAGTTAGCAAAATTTCACTAATTTTTATTAAAGTTAACCAAGTTTTATAAACATTAGACTAAATTAATAAAGTTTGTGAAATTTAATGAAGTTTTATAAATGTTAACTATTTTTTATAAAAATTTACCTAAAGTAACTAATTTTATAAATAATCTATCAAGTTCCATAAATATTTCGTTAAGTCAACTAAGTTTCTAAAAATTAACCAGGTTTTATAAAAATAAATTATTTTTTATGAAAATTAATTAAGTTCGTAAAACTAATAGTATCAGTAATAGTGTAAATTATAATTGTAGTCTAAAATTAAATAAGTTCATAAAAATCATATATTGTTGTGTAAAAATCCCTATTTTGTCTACACATTGTTCATGAATCATGCCTGTTGAGACTGATTGTTGAACTTTTCCTTTACATGTAACCAATACATTTAGTGCGAGTAAGTAGCAATGAGGTGATTTGAAGTAATATATACTGGCATATGTATCACTTGGATATGAATACTTCTATATGTCATTTTGGTTAGAACGATTTATATATTTTGGTTAACAATATTTGTAATCTTCATACTTTGTTATGAAACACTATGGATGTATATTATGTTTTTGTGTAATTTTATTCGACTACAAATAATGTGTTGGTTATCAAATATAATCTTAGTGATATTTTAAATTTGTAATATATATGCATTAAAATCGCTCAAAGCAATTATGTAATCAGATGAGCACTATAAAAATGCTATAACTATTAAAGATAGCATTTAGAAAATGCTACTGTCAACTGTATTTGATGGAGTTTATGAAACGCTATAGTTAATACCTTTTAATAGCGATTTTAAAATGTTTCCTTCAAACTTTTGATGGCATTTTTTGTCGTTGTCTAATATCCCTCTCTCTTAATAACATGTTATTTCACATTGTTTTAAAAGCGCTATCAAATTAATTTATATAATATTTTAAACGCTATTAAAAGTGCTTATTTATAGCATTTCTGACTTTGCTATTATAAGTCCTTAGCCGATAATAAGATGTAACGTTTTTAAAAACGCTATTGAATACTTTAATAGTGTTTTTCAAATGCTATTAAAGTCCAGATTATTGTAGTGGTCCCTTACTTATAGGATGAACACTTTGATTATTGCCACTATAATTAGTGATGCTTTTCTTGCTGCCAAGTCTCAAAAATGTTGAAGGGAGCTTGACAAGTCGATGGTTGTAACGAACCGTAATTTAATCTTTAAATTTGAATATTTAAAATATTTTTTTATATATTTAAATAATGGATTTTATAACTCAAATAAACATCATTTAGGTAATAACTAATGATGCCGATGCTGTTTTAAAATTTGATTTATGAAAATAATTAGTTTGGAGAAAAACCAAAAATATGACCTGAAATCGTCTTTTGGGATTTTGACTTTTCATAGACCGAAAGTTGTCGAAGTTGGTTGCTGCACTAGAGTATATATGTACATGCATAAATAAATGACATATGCTTGGGTTAATAATGGGATTAAATTAAAATAAGCTTAAGAAACCTTGAAAGATAATGAAATAGAAAGTGAATTTTCTTTTTAATATATATATATAAACACGTAAACCAAGACAAGTACACTTCAAAAATGTGGAAGTGATGGAAGTATGTAAGAGGAGGAAGGGATAATGTTTGAAGCAAGGTAGAGAAGGGTGAGGTGGTAAAAAGTTAAGGAGGTAAAGTACTATGGGCAAAAAGATAATTTTCATGTGTCATTTTATATAAAAACAACATCAATCTTTTGAATACTCATTTTGTTTCATTTCCTTCTTTTCCATACTTTTATATGTTCTTTTTCAAGCTCCCTTCTTCATGTCGATGGCTTGTCAAAATTTCTCAAAATCAAAATTCACTCTTTTTACTTTAAAACACTTATACTAGCTTACAAAAACAATTCTATTTCTTCTCTACTCCATTTATCTCCAAAAATAAGCACAAAACTCCATTTTGCACCATGGCGGAGCCTAACCAGCCCTAGGCCAAACCTAATCCACCTCCTTTTGGTCTTAAAGTTGAAATTTTCCAAAAGGGAACTCCGTCCAGTTTTCGTTTACAAGTTTGGTTGAAATCCATGATCATTTGTGTGTGTAAATCTTGCCTTTTAAAAGAATGTTTTAACCATTATTGTTGTGGTGAAAATATAAGTATTTATTCGAGTTTATATGTGTAAGAAAGTGATTGATTGTTGGTTTGGTTACTACTTAAGGTGACTTCCTTAATAGTTAGTAAGTGACTTGAGATTAGTCGATTTTTTTAAGTAAATGATATAATTGATGCTCTCTATATGTTGTATAATTGTTATTTGATTTTATATATATGCCCATACTTATGTAATGTAAAGCATGGATAAATAGATGATATATGAAAGTGTTCAAGTGTCCGTCTAACGACTATCTCTATATTGACACTTTGAAAAATATCCTTACTTTTAAAATCTTTTGGTTTAATCTTGTGCTTGGGTTTTTACAAAGTTTATTAATTATTCAAATAAGAATGTGTTTAAAGTTAAACAATCATTTTAATATTGATATTTAAATTTAATTAATAATTTTAAATAATGATGATTAAGGTTAATTAGTTATTTAAATAATGATGAGTTCAAAATTAATTAATCATTTTATTACTTATGTTTAAAAATTAATTAATCATCTTAACTAATGATCTTTAAGCTTAATTAGTCATCTAAATAAAGATGTATTAAAGTGATTAAACTTTTATTAATGATGTTTTAGGATAAATTAATCTCTCTAATAATAATGTTTTAAGTTTAATTAATCATTTTAATAATGATGTTTTAAAATCAATTAGTCATTTTAGTAATGATGTTTTAAATTTAATTAATCACTTGAATAATGATGGTAAAGTTAATTAATCATTTTAAATAATGATTTTTGAAGTAACTAAACATGGTTAAAGCTAATTAATTATTTCAAATAACATTTTTTGAAGTAACTACTCATGGTTAAAGCTAAGTTATTATTTTAAATAAAGATGTTGAAGTAATTAATCATTGATTAAAGTTGATTAATCATTTTTAATAATGTTGTTTAAAGTTAATATTTGAAATGTGAAATCCAACACAAGTTTGGTTTTAAATGTTAAAAAGTTGACTTGGTTACGGAAAGGATAAGAAATTTAATTTCCTTAAATGATACGATTCAATCATACTCTTAGCACTAAATGTTGAAATATGGAAACTAATCTGCATCTCGAAAGTGAAAAATGTCGTTAAGATAATGCCTATATGTAACACTACCATTAGTTGCTCGACTTCATTTTCAACCAAGAAATTGTACAAGTATGAAATCGACGAATAGTGATAAGATTAAGAGATTTAATTTCCATATTTTTTATATTACCAATAGTTGATCTATTGACTATCGATTCGGCATTCTTCTTTGAACATCATCAATATAAGACGATTTATTGCTCGAATTTGAGCATTGATATCCTTTGTCAGAAATGACTAAACCTAAAGAACGTGTGGAATCCAAGCTATGTGGGTTGCTTCCATTAGGTATTATCACATCTACTCTAGATTGGTTTCGGTTATATGCGCACTAAAATGTGAAATACTCGGATTTTTGATAAAGGTCAGCGGGGTCCAGCTTAGACATGTTCGAAAGCCACGTAGTTCTAAGTATATTCTAGAGGTATACTTTCGGTAAGTGGGGTGCACTCTCCTAGTCATTTGTTGGAAAATTTACCTTTCCTTGCCTTTGATTCAAAACTTTGAATTTGTTTTCTTAATTACATTGAGAAGTGACAGGAGCTCTTCTCGATGTTTAATTATTTGTGTCCATTCTATAAGTTTGGATTTGGTCTTGTTTAGGCCCATTCTTTCAAATTTTGAGATTTGTTTCAAATTGTTCATATTAATTGTGGTTGGATGTTGTTATTGTGAGGGGAAACCAATTCCGCATTTAGTGGCATGGTCTCGTGTGTTGTTGTTTATTTCCATCAATGTTTAGAGTTTACTCATACCAGACTTATTGTCTAACCCGAGTTGTTTTTTTTCCCTAAATTCTCAGGTACTCAATTATATTTAAGTAGTCTGAGAGTAGCAGGTTTCTTAAGGCTCTTTGGAGATGAAAATGAACGAGAAGGAGGCTCCTTATCTATCTAATTATATATTTACACTGTTATGTTAATATATGTATGCGTATTTTGGATTAGCAAGTGTAAATGCATGGTTTATAACTGCCTAGGCTGATAGTTGTAATAATTTTGTATAACTATGATAACTCCATGTTAAGGAGTAACCTTATGTACTATATTTGTGTTGCATTATAATTAACCATTCCATTGTGAGATTTTATGTTTCGTACTTTTATTTTACCCCACGACAACTCGTCTTTTGGATGTTTGGGCAATGACACACGTATACCGTGGATGTATTAAGTGTCATTCCTTGGGGTCGGAAAGATGGATTGTTACAATGGTTCCTACAAAGTCTTTTCTAACAAAGATATCTATGGGAGATGACTTACCTACAACAACACTCATTGCTTCTCCTTTAGATTCCATTGTAGTTTCTACAACCATTGCCCCTATCTTCTAAAATCCCTTAAGTTAACATAATAAGTTCCCTTTTAAGGGACCTTCTAGCTGGCTTACACAAACATTTGGGGCATGATTTTCCATCTAATATGGGACTTTTAATGGTTAATATGGGGGTTTCCTCTTCTTCTAGAGTTGAAGAGTTACTTCCATCATCTATTCTTTGTGTTCCCACTATTTCTTCTTTGGGAACTTCAAGATCTCCTTCTTCTTTAGCCAAAGAAATATGTGTTTTTATTCAAAAGCATATTTTGATATATTTAATTTTCTACTTGATATATCAATTTTTTATACAGTTTGATTAAAATATTTAACATTTTAGGTTGGGAAGCATGTGTTCCTACTACAATAATCTGCCTTAAATTCTTCCCAATACGTGTCATCACTATAGGAGTTAAACTCTACTTTATCCTGTAATATTAAAGCGCTAGAAGTCGAGAACCGCAATCTCAATGCTACCAACAAATCCTCAATCTCAAAAAACTCACAAATATCATCTCTCTTGGAGTTAGAAAGGGAGAAAAATCATGCATTAGAGGAAAAGTTAAAAGTAACTAAGGATGAGTTCACATTGTCTAGGGAAGAAACGAACGAAGCTCTTCTTAAGACAACCGAACTTGAGAAAACTTTGGCTAAGATAATTAAGCTCAAGGAAAAATTGGCTAAGAAAGATTCCTTGCTTAAAAGGTTAAATGCTTCCTCCTCTTTCTAATGTCTTACCTACATGGAAGGATCAATTTTCGGAGGTCTATTCATGGTATACAAAAACAACATTATTCAATGTGTAAACTTGGCTTTGGCTGCCCTCAATTAATAAGGGTCGATTATAAAAGGAAATTCAACATAATCCTTGAGCGAATTCTTGGAGAGCTATCAAAGTATGGGACAATGAGCTAATTAAGTTTTAAGAGCGTTTGATTTTTGATGAACCTTCCCTCGATGATGACAAAGAAGAAAATAAGGAGGGGAATTTGATAATGATGACAATGGGGATGATGACAATGATGATGATAAGGCCGATGGTAATGCCAAAGATGACTTATCATGAAAAGATAAAGACAATGGCCCTAATAACAATGGTATGGGAGAAAAATACAGTGGTCACAAAACAGTTCATAGCATCAACTTTTCTTCTTCCGTTATCTTACCTAGAATTAATGATATTTCTCCGCCAAGAGGCTCTTCTAATAGACCCCTTAGTTTTAGGCTGGGTGGCTCCGACCTTCCATCTTTCGAAACTAAGAAGGCTTTTTCCCTAGGGTAAAGCTCTCTACTTTGCTATCTCAATTAATTTATTTATTTTGTTATTTCTATTTTTTTTTAAATTCTCATGGTAAACTTCAGTGCTTTGCTCTTACTACTAGAATAAATGAAAAAAAACAGATATTACTTTGAGTTTCTTCTAGATTATAGTAAAAGTGAAATCTTAAGACTCAATAGGGAAGGAAAGAAGCATTGTGAAGACCTTAACAAGGCTAATGATAATTATATGAAGCTTCAAAAAGGCCTTAAATTCCTAGACAATTTTAGAAAGAAAATGATAGAAAGAACTTATCTCATCAGATTTCTCAGTTAAAAGGTGCTATCAAAATTTTGTGTAAATGATTGCTACTCAGATTGATTCGATTGATCTCCTAAATGTTATTAGAAGGAAAGAGAAGAAACTGAAGAATTATTCTCTAGTGGCAATTCAACATATTACCGATCCCTTCTGCCATAGAGACACTAGATAAGGAAGTTAAGGATCATAAAGAACAATTGAAGTTGATGTATTTCTTCGTCTTTAAAGCTTTTTAACTAGATACTTTGGTAAACTTTTTGATTAAGGGCATCCTTTCTTTTAACATAAAGATTGATTTCTCATTTTTAGGTCTGTAAAGAGAATATCGGTTGAGGAAATTCATGGCCGCCAATTATCAAAGATACCAGCATTTCTTTTTGTATGGATACTTTGACAAACACAAGGACATAGGTGGTCCCCTTATTTTGTAAAAGAATGTGGCAACGAGAAGTGAGAATCGTTCTTACATTTTGAACATCCATAGGAAAGGTAAGCAGTTGGTGTACCAATATCCTCCAATTCCACATTACGCTGGACCATAGGTTTTTCAAATTCTATTATTATAAAGGTTACTTTGGCAACCTTTAGGATAAGAATGTATGTAAAAATTATAATTGTGAGTGGTCATCATGTCAAAACTTTACATACGTAGGGATAAAAATGTTCATACATTTTGGGAATTGACTTATGGTTAATCATTTGCCTCCTGTACTTTCACCTATTAATTTGATAATTGCATTTTTTCCTTTTTGTTTGACTTTTAGTGAATGTTTGTTGATTTGACAAGACCCTATAGCAGAATTAAAGGCTCAGCTTACCATCACGCCTTGGACTATTTCTTTGGGTCAAGCCTAAAGTCAGACTAAAAGCTTAATTGACAATCACTCCTTGGATGGTTGGTTTGGACAGACTTAGAGGTGGGACTAATGGCATGGTTGACCATAACTCTTTGGATGGTTGCTTTAACTAGGCCTAGGGGTGGGACCAATGGCTTAATTGACTACAACTCCTTGGATGGTTGCATGGCCAGGCCTAAAGGCTGGACCAAAGGCTTAATTGACCAATTTTCCTTAGATATTTACTTCAGTCGGACTTGGAGGTGGGCCAAAGGCTTAGTTTACCACCATTCTTTGGATGGTTACTTTGGCCAGACTAGATAATGGGACCAAATGATTACTTGACCACCACTCTTTAGGTAGTTGCTTTGGCTATGCCTATAGGAGAGAAAAAAGGCTTAATTGATCATTACTCCTTAGATGGTTTTTTGGCTAGACCTATAAGTAGGACTAAAGGCTTGATTGACCATTACTCTTTGGATGGTTACTTTAGTCAGGCTCGAAGGTAGGATCGAAGACTTTGTTAAACACCACTTGATGGATGGTTGCTTTGGCCGGGCTTAGAGGTGGGAACAAAGGCTTAATTGACCATTATTACTCATGAAATACTTTCTTGAAAATTAGTTTTCTTTAAAAATAGTCACAATGTAATTCCGTTGGATTAATGTTAGTGAATTATTTATTCCCTTTGGTTCTCTGATTGATTTTTCTTAACAAATTCTTGTAGTTTCCCATGTCTCACATGGTATAGGATCATTCCTGTTAAAGCTTGACAATGGTTGGTTTCATATAGTTTCCACCATGATAATGACAATAATCTCTTCCCTTGTATTTCTCCTTTTCTTTTATCTTTTTCTTTGAAGGCTAATAATCCAATCTATCTCTTGTAGAAAGGTATACTTTCTCTTGTGAAATACAAAAAGGAGACATTATGTATGTCTTAGGTCCTTTAAAGGGATAGTTTTCTTGGCCATCCTTATACTTTTTTATAGAAATTATTTGCTCTTATTCACCCAATCTTGATTTCCTCTTCAGGATGCAAGAGCACTCCTTCATTTCAGTAAGGAAATTGGTCGATTATGCTTTTCCACTTTTGAGATAATTAGTAAAAGTCATAAGTCATTTCTTCTTCAAATATAATTCATTTAGCTTGAGATTATATTAAAATTTTCATTAGATTAAAAGAGTCATCCTTTATCATTTTAACTCTTCTATATATTAGAGTGGGTTCTCCCTTTTCTAATCCTGATTCTAAGGAGAAAATGGGCATTTCACCTATTTGAAATAGCTTAAAGCTCTATTTATTCGGGTCATATTACATGACATTTCTCTTCTCTGCTATGATTTGGAGGGCTAGGTTCCTTAAGTTTAACATTTTCTCTTTTGCTATATTGATGGTGGTTTGGAAAAGTGTTGATACATAGGTTTGGTTTTGAAGATCCTTGTTGTGATATAAACATATAGGTGTTCTTAGGGAAGCGATAGAAATCCTCGTTTAGGCATTAAGCTCCATGTGTTCAATTCTCGGTGAAAACATTAAAATGTTAGACCAAAAATTAGGCCTAACTCTTATGCAAGTTAAAGTCATTCAGAAGTACTTGGACAAGAGACTTAACTCTTAGGCAAGCATGCTCATGGTCAAGTACTCAAGTAGGAAATAATGCAATCAGGTAAATGTTCAAGCCCTTAGTCAAAATGGCATGATTTGGATTTAACCTAAATAAATGTTAAAGTAACAAATCAAAAGTTATTAATTTCTCGATTACAAAAATGAAAATGAGGAAGAAAGGAAATTCAGAATTCGCCCCTTTTAGTAGAGGATGCATGCCTACTTATAGAGAAACCTTGCCCTTGGTTCTTTCATATGTGGCAACTATTGAATATAGACGATTGAGATATTACTAACATGACACATCATCGATATAACATTTGACACAACTTTCCTTACTTTATTCAAGATGACATGGCATAGCTGGACCAACTAGGGGTCACGAAGTGGGTAATTAGAATGCCTCTTGTACTTATTACTAGATGCATGATAGAAGTATTCCTTCACAATTGATAGCACTATTCTTACTATTTAATAAATTTTCTTGCTAGACGTTTGATAGCTTCTACATTCTGGTATTCTATAGCTTTGTACCTTGATTCGGAATAGCTCTATTCCTTGACATGTGATAGCTTCACACCTTGACATGCGATAGCTCTACACCTTGACATGCGATAAATCTATGTCTTTGCACGTGATGGCTTCACACCTTGATATGCGATTTCTCTTCACCCTGTCTATGCGATAGCTCGATGTCTTTATATGCATAGCTTCATACCTTGCGATGCAATAGCTCTATACCTTAGCACGAGATAGCTCTTCGCCTGTTCATGCAATAGCTTAACATCTTAATATGCAATATCTCTACACCTTAACATGTAATAGCTTCACACCTTCACATGCAAAGGCTTCACACCTCGTCATGTTATGGTTCTTCTTCTTGACATGTGGTAACTCTATATTTTTATATGTGATGGCTTCATATCTTTCCATGCAATAGCTCTTAGCCCTCGGTAGCTTTGCACCGTGGCCCTCGATGTATTTAGACTTTGCCTTCGATAGCTTTCATTTTATTACACGATAGCTTCAAATTGTTGCTTCTTGATAGATTTATATCCATATACCTTGACAGTTCAATTCCTATTCACACTTTAAAATTTAGTGTAACACTTTGCATACAAGTAAAGAGTAGTAAAAATGGGTTATGCTAATGAGGCGCATGCCAAGGGAGCATTGATGAGTAAATGCCTAATGATCTCCACCTTAAATATCAAAACGATGACGGTGGGGATGCTTCCCAAATTGGTTATAACGGCCAGCATGCCTCGATGGATGTTAATCAATGACAAGATCTTCTTATCTGGTATTTTACTTAGTGAATGATAGGTTTTTCCCAATTAGGAAGTACAATCGGTCTTCCAAGTTATCATATATTTGAGAGCACTATGAGTTTGAGCAATGTTTGATGGTTGAGAGTCATGGATTATAAAGTTGGCTTTTATAATGTTTAGTACTGTATGATATTGAGTAACTTAATTAGCACAATAAGTGACTTTACTATGTATAGTAGTTAGCTCTTATTTGTGATTATAGTTATATAGTTAGGATTATATGCAATTATCTATGATTTTAGTGGGTGATATAAGCGTAGTGTAGTAGGTATGTCTTATTACCACTTTAAGAGGAAGATTAGGTATGGTTACTTGTACTTAGATGATTTACATATCACATTCTTTTGTTTTGTATTTTCATTTGAACAAGATGTACTTTGATATTATTCAGTTATTCGTCTGCACTTTTCACTTGATCGTACTACTATTTTTCTTGTTTTATATATGAGTTTATATTATATATTGTCTATGCATTGTGAGACATACACCTTGTTATGAAAGATTTGTATGATGAATCACAGAATTACATATGTCAATTGGGTACTTGGCAGCATATGATGATCTTATACAGCATTAAAGGTGTATAGACATCTTAATAAGACAGAGTTGCGAGGTAAGAGTCATCACGGGCTTTATTGTACCTAACATCGAAATTTATCCACAAGTTTTCTGAATGCGCTTCAGCGATGGTGAGCTTACTTCCGTGAAATATCCCTAACTACTTTATTCAGATGTTTATCTGCATTAAAATAACATCCTTGAGTCATAAATGAGTTTAGGCAGAGAATCTACCCTACACTTAAACCCACTCCTATTTTCTGTATGCAAGCATACAGTAAATTACCAAAGAGCAAGCCAACCTATTGTCTCATCACTCGGGATCTGATTACGTTGAATAATATTATCCTTCAGTAATATTCACCTCCCCGTATGATTATAGGCCATTTTCATCTAATTCTGGCATTGGCGTCATATATCCCCTGTATAATTTTTTCATAAAAGAGAGAACCTTTTCTCCCCTTTCATTTTTCAGTTTTTACCCAATTAAAACAAACTATCTCACTATTTATATTTCGGTGTTATATTGCTAACATTATGATATTGTGATAATTTTGAAGTGTATGATAATGTGTTTTGAGTGAATATATTTTATGTTAGGAAATGTACTAAACATTTCAAAAGTGCAACTTATTTATCCCGACTAGTTCTGATGCACACATACCTACTTATGTGTATTTTTCCAAGGTTTTTGTTCCTTTCAAACTTCTCCGTTCAGGACAAGGGGGAATAAAAGCCAAGCATTTTGGCAAGGGAAGTGCATATAGTTACGGAAAACCAATCATATAGCTTGTTTGTATTTTTTTGAAATTGTATAATCGTCGTCGTCAAAAACGGAAAGAATGTTTAGACTAGTTTTGCATGTTGATGATGTCAAATATACAATGGTGCCACTAACATGTTTATCAAGATATTACAGGTATTTAGGTGAGTTTTACGGACATTAGAAAACTAAGTTATGGACGGAATGTACAAAGATGGCAAAGACATATACAAAAAAGAAGAATAATGTAGTGTTGGTCTTTTTCTATGTAAGTCTTAGAGTTTAGCAAGTTAAACACCTAAAAATAATAATCACACACATACGTACAATTTAAAGTCATAATTTTTATGGAATTTGATGTTTCGAGCATAACCAGTCGACCGGTCACCTAATTTAGTTGGCTAAACACTATCTAAAATGAATATAGCTTACTTTTTGAAATTTTTGTTCATATTTTAACATGGGATAGTCGACTAGTCCAACCCAAGCAATCGGATGAACAAGGTTGCATGGACTATTATTTTAAATTTTATAAAAAGAGAGTTATTCAATTTTGATAATCTTCATCATTGTATGTTTCCATTCATTGTATATACATTTCTAATAGTCATAGCTCCTCTTATTAGTCACATCTATGGATCTCTTCGTTGTTATAAATAAAGTTCTACCAAGAATTTTGAATACTCCATGTTTACGTTTTGCATTAAAAAATTTCTCTCTTTGAAATTTATAACCTTTCAAGTTCTAAAATGCTGATACAATTTGATTTGATCACTTGAGTGTTCAATATATTAATACACTACAACAAAAGTTTATTTTCTTAGCATAACGAAACAAGGTGTTTTAAACGGTCGTCGTTGGAATATAAATTAGCGCTAAACTTACGATCCCTAACGCTTAGGTGCTCTACCTTTTACTTTTCCTCCCTTCATTTTCCTGAAAACCAGAAAACTTTCCCAAAATTTCTAACTCCCGGTCCAAACAAAGCTAAAAACTTTCAATCGACTACTTCCTCCAAAATAGAATTTCTCCCATGTAGCTATTAGCTATCGTCGGCGAATTGGTGCCTTCATCATCGTTTCGGTTGCAGTCGATTGGCTCCCTTCATCCTCGTCCCCCTTGCAGTCGATCGACAACCATTATCTCCATCAACTATTAGCCATCGGCATCATCGAAGTTTCAGAGTAAGATTAGTTTAAGTACATTACATATGCAATCGTGCTATTCAGTAATTTATTTTTAGTTCCAGCTCTTCTAAAATCTGTCGCATCTGAACCGGTCTCATCAAATTATCCTGATGTAGTTTCTTATTTATTGTTGGTGATTGAGTTGGTTGATTGCTAGATTTATTATTGAATTATTCTTAGTTCTCATTCCTTGAGTATAGGTCATATTCCAAGCTGACTGAATCGCATTATTGAATATGGATCTAAGATTAGATGTAAACATATACAAGTTCCTTGGGTATTTCTTGTGTTTGAATTATCAGTCAAAATTATTTTCTTTTGACTCAAGTTTCAGGTAGGTCATGACGTGCTTTGAAAAATTTAAAAAATGCAGTAGCAGCAAAGTGATGCACAACATTCTTTTTCCTTGCATTTCTTTATCTTGAAGTGAATATTTTTATACATACAGAATTATCAGTATGCAACAACCGTGCATGTCTAATGTTCCAAATTTTTGGTCCAAATCAATTATTATACATACAGAATTATTGATATTTATATTTCTAATTTTTGTTTCTATTTTTTTAGAAAGCAAATATGTCATGGTGATTGGATAATGAGATTTAGAAAATCAGATCTAATGAAACAAACAAGTTGTATATCAATATGGTTGAAGCTTGATACTAAAGTTTGTTTTATTTTCTGGTTTCTATTCAAGAAGCTTCGACAAAAGTTACTTGAATGCAAACCAATTTAAAATATGCTTGGAAAGTATTTGTATTCACCTATGGGTTGCTAGGTCAAGGAAACAAAAATTACTATGTAAAGGCATGAATTGAAATCTACTCCATATATTTTTGGGACTAACTTTATGCTTCAACTTTTTTCTAAACAGTGAATTTTCTAATCCATGAATTTTTATTGATAAGTTTCATATTGTATTTTTTTGTTTTTGTGTATGTGATTTGAATTATCAAAAAAATGCCTGTGAAAAACCAATTTCAATGAACAATATTTTTCAATGAGGCATATTTATTGGGAGAAGGAGGTTTCAATTTTGTTCAAAGGATGAAAGGATGTGTTAATGATAGACGGTAATATTAGTAAAAGTTTTAAATTTATATAACGAACCCGATTCTTCGACTTCCGAAAATCGACATTAATACATTCACTGTATCAACTGCCGAACAATCGAATGCCGGAAAACCGAACCCTTAGGCTTAAAGAAGAAGAAAAAGATAGAAGAAATAAGAAAGAAAGAAAAGCAACAGAAACAATATCAGAATCTCACAATCGCAGCGGAACAACATATAATAGATAAATGAATAATCTTTAAATCAAAAGAACTGTACATTTTATACATTACATCCTCAGAGTCAACTTACAACACAACACAACTGGACAATTATATGAACTTGTCCTTACAACTGAATACACAGTGGAAAAGATAATATTATATACAAGTGATACGCTTCGTCATCCAGCTTGCTCTTAATCTCCACAGCAACTCTTGAATTCCAGAAATGACTTGATAACTTGACTCCAGACTGCCCGTGTGGAAATTGGTGGGCACCCAAATTTCAGGAAGGGAACAATAAACTCCAGGTCAGTCATGAGACTGGTGTGAGAACTTAAAAACAGTTTTTCTTAAAAAAAACAAAGAAATATTTTAAAATAGATCTGCAATGCTTTTAGAAAATGTAACTACCATAAGGCCTCCCGCCATACACACAATGCAAACGCAGAATTGGAAGAGATTTCTCCTTATGATAGTCAAACATGCTTGATACGCAGATTTTCTTGATATTAGTACTGTGACGACCGCCCATAACTCCTGCACTAAACAAGGGAATAGTGCGCTGAAAAGTGTGGCAGGCCGCCATGGACGATCATCAAGGTAAGGTGAACACAGAATAGTCTATCGTATTACTCACAGCGCATGGATAAAATACAATAGAAAAGTATACATAGTGAAGCTCCATAGAACAAATTCTCATCATATAAACTCATAATAGTTTGGTACAACAATCTGAAAAGTCAATACAGCAAGCCTCACTACATATCACTCAGAGTAGATACAAACAGCGGAACATCCAGTACATATAGTAAGAAAACAATATGCAAAAGCCTCCAGCTCGTCTTCGTCATCAACAGCGTTGGTCACTAAGAACAGCACCTTTCACCTGCTACTTAGTCTGTCCATCCCAAAACGGATGAATGGCCCAAGATAATAAGAGTTGAACATAAAACCTTGAGTCAGACAAAAGTCCTAGTGAGCGGTAAATCAACTATCAAACATACCAAAAGAGCATAAAGGATAAAAAGGAATAGGAACCCAACTATCCCACTCCACCGCTTTCTACAGTGATAGCCCCCAGACACACTAAGCAGAACAAACATAGCAAAGCAGACAATTAAAGTAAAGCAATTATCACTTGAGTCAAGGTCGATGTTTTCCAAGTACAAACCCCCAAGGCCTAAACCAAGATCAGATAAGCACCCACAAAACATCGCTCTTGAGACCGAGTGACGATACAACCAAAGCATCCAAACATCCATGACTCTGGCTATCACTGTTATCATTGCCTCGATATCACCGTTAATTGAATGACCGGCTCATTATTTCATCCGTCCGTCAAGGGCTAATGGTAACCCCGGTTCTAGACATAACTCCGCACGTCATCGTGACCCGTGCCTAGGACTATCGAATCTTCCCAGAGTACTAGACCATCAACTATTCGTCTTGGGACTATCGAATCTGCCCAACGTACTCTTTCTTTGAGCATGCTAGAACCTTCAACAACGATGTGATCTCAGCCTTCTAGTCATCCTCCTCGACGACTATTTCCATACTAGCTCAAGCGCCTCTCGAGCCAACCATTATCAACAAACTCAAACCATATCACCGAGTTATCAACATGCTTGGGATGATCCCGTCTGGATTAAACCAAGGCTATCTCACATCATGCTTTGCTTCATCGCATCATAGCAAAGTCCCATCTTAACATCATGCTTTGCCTCATCGCATCATAGCAAAGTCCCATCTCAACATCATGATCAAATCTATCCATATGAGCTTTATCATCCACTTCATATGCCACGGCAGCTTTCCTTATTCAAGAGCCTTTCTACTTAGCTTTTGAATCATCTTCGACGAACTTGTCCAAATCAAATCATCAATCAACTAATTTATAGCAATCAATCAGATCAATCATTAATTCAAGTAATCAATCATTCAAACAAGATCTAAATAAACAGATATAACAAAAATGGCAATTTCGTAAATAAAGAGTCCAAATCTAACAAGCATGAATTCTAAGTAATATCTTGATGAATGAACTAGCATATGTTAACATGTAGTAAAATGGATATCAAAACTTTATGAACGATGGATCTACATGCAGACTTAAGGAAAATGCATGAAATCACTATCTTTAACACACAAGCAAGCCACCGATCCAATATACTCCTTTGGCCATGTGAGAGATAACCACCACTCACCGAATCACCTAAACACTTCAAAAGCAACTAACTCCAGATCTGGACAGCAAAGGATCTAGCTTGATCCGACAAGATTTCCCTTCAAACGATGAAATCCCTCTTCAATGGATGGAGATCTTCAACTTTGGCTCTTGGATCTTTGATTTGATCTTCGATCTTGGATGGATGGAAGCACTAGATTAGAGTAGAGAAAAGAAGTGAAGAAGTGTTGTAGTCGAGCTCTCAAAATAGCAGCACTTCGTCGCTTCAAAATCCGGATCCCAAAAATGAAGATAGGCACTTCTATTTATAGGCTGAAATCCTTAAGTCGTTCGCCCCTATGAGTTATTCACGACTCATCAAAGCCCACGACTTACGACTCATCAATCCCCACGGCCTACGGACTCAATGGACCTCCCTACTTACGACTCAATCATACGCGCGACTTAACACATGCGCGCGACTTAACTTAGACACGACCTAACGACTCAAGCCCATACGACTTACGACCTAACACACTGCCGCATTTCTCCCTAAGTCGTTTGGACGACTCAACGACTCAACACTCAACACTCAACGACTCAACGACTCAACACTCAACACAGGGGACGACTCAATGACTCAACACAGGGGACGACCTACCGACCTAACTACACACACGGCTTAGCGACCTACGACTTAAGCCTATTGCCTTAAGTCGCTTGAACGACCTAACTATAACACGACATAGCCGACCTAACCTTAACTCGTCCACGACCTAAGCCATCTTCCTTAAGCCGTCCAACCAACCTATCTCCCTCTTAGGTCGTAACCCGCTTATGCCGCTAGTTCTCTTAGGTCGGCCAAACCCCTAAGCCGTTAACCCTTAAGTCAGTAACTCGTTCAACCGACCCATCTCCTATACCACTATCCCTTAGGTCGTTTACTAACTTAAGCCGTTAACTCCTAAGTCTTCTAATCTCTTAAGTCGTTAACTCCTTAAGTCGGTCACCTTCCTTAAGTCGCTCCATCCTCTAAGTCGCTCCACCGACTCATGCTACAACTCGACCCAACCCTGGACGACTCATCTCTGGACGACTTAAGCTCCAAACTACTTAAATTTTAAACGACTTAACAACACTAACGACCTAATGACAACAGTTCTGCGATTCTTCGATCCGTAAAAATACGGGTCGTTACAATTACTGTAAGTGCAAAGTGCAGGAAAACATTTCAAAAGTATAATATAAATCTTAGCCAACATACGACCATTACCGTATGCCTACTATAGCTACCATTTAAATAGTGGGGCGCCTCAATAAGTAAATGGCAGGTTATACAACTAAAACTATATAGGGCTCGTATTGTTTCTTTGGATTTTTCAACAAATGGTTAGGCCAAGGAACTTCCCATTGCCACATGGGTACGTCTCTGGAAGGACGTCGCTAGAACCTAACCGGATCTCTGCCAACACAGGCGGGTTACCTCTAGCTAGGTAACTACTGACACGAGTATGTCGTCCCCTGGTCGTAACCAACCTTTTTCCCAGGATTCACCAACAACCACAAGAAATAAATTTGCAGCAACCACATAGGTTAAGTATTTGGGCTCCATACCATAATACCACCTCTATCCAGAAGGAAATGAACATACCCTATGAGGGCGCTACTCGAAATAACTTTGCTGAATTCTTCCTGTTTTGACCATTTTCGAGGTGTGAGGTCCGACGAAGTCTCGTCCACAAAGCTACGCTTTTCATAAAAGCCACGCTTTGATCAACAAATGATCAGAAGCACTCAGCATGCCACGTTACCAAATTGGGAATATATCACTAGTAACCATCAACTACATAACCTCTGAGCTCTTACGTCTCAGAGAAGGGTGTTAAGCTAAGAGAATAAATTCTCCGCCGCCAAAAGAACTGTAATTGATAGAAACCAGCTTTACATCTCAAAATGTAATGTCAGACAAACAATCCATACAAGTCTGTTCCGAGATCGAACGGAACCGAAGGCACTTCCAAAGAAGCCCTTGAAAATCTGGATATTCACTAATCATGTCCGGAATTCCCATCACAAAGGGTCATAAAATCTCTATATCGGGATCAGCCGATGTAGAGACATTCGACAGTAATCCTTCCGTTTTCGAAAATATCCGGTCTTCAACATCGGTCTTCAAATGCTATCCATTACGACGTATCACTATTCAGAATGGGATTTATGACCCAAAGGTCCTCTCCCGGCCAAACCGAATAACGAGCGCTTATTTTAAAATAAGTATAGCATTCAAATTCAAGCAAATCACAACAAATACCCATTTAAAGGTAAATATTGATAGTCGGTTATTTAACTATCGAAGTGAGCAAACAAATATTCGGCACCATAACAATCACTAAGCCCTTTTATTAATCTTCCATAAATTAAATAACTTGCCAAATATTCACTTCAATTTATCTTTAAAAATATATATTCTCTAAACCATTTCAATTTCTATATTGGAAAACATTTCCAAATACTTATTTAACAATAAGTAATTCACAAATCTATTTATTTTCAATACTTAGAAAATATTCAATATACTTAAAACACGATTAAGTATATATTTTATTCTTTTAAGGAAAACGTTCTCTTTAAACACATTTATTTTGGTCAAAACGAATGTTGCGTAAAACATCGTTACGACAACCCAAAATCAATACCGTAGGGATTCAAAAATACGATAGATATATAAATCCCAATACTATACAAAAACATTTTTTTTCGAAAATCATTTACTATAACTACAGGGTTATAGTCCATCTTTTCCTTATTTCTCGAAAATGTCTATTTCAATAATGAATGTTGAAATCTATGGTTTCGATCCTTAACACATTTTAAAACAACTTCAAATCGTTTTAATTCTATTTAAAAGATCACTTCCTAAAACATTTCTTTAATATATTATTCACCGTCCAAAATCGTGAATATAAATCATTTACCAAATTCAACACTCTACATATTTAATTTAAAGGATTATCCACTGTCCAAAATCGTGGATATATCTCCTTTAATAAGCTTTCATATTTACTTATCAAATTCTATTGGTTTTGGATTTAAGAAACAACGTTTGTAAATTCACACACACACACACATATATTTTACAAAAACTTCAACTTATAAAATCCCTTAATTGACAAATTCTATTTATATCTCATTTAAATGCCAAAATCCAATTTATAAGTTAATTACTTATAAATCTTTTATTTTACAAAATCTATTCATTTTATAACTTCACAATTTATAAATCTATAAATTTCATTCACCTATGAAATCCATTTATACTTCATTTTAACACTTATAAAAACTCGTTTTATAATTCCAATATTTTAATTTATAAATATCAATTTTATAAATCTTTTATATAAACCTTTTATAATAATTCAAAAATCCCAATTTAAACCATTTTACAAATTAATCAACTACTTATTTCAAAAATCACATTTTGGTTATATTTCACAAAAATCATAATTTTTATAACATAAAAATTATAACGTTTATTTATTTAAAATAAATCAATTCCAAAATTCAATAAAATGTATACTTTCAAAAATCACTTGAAAATCCTTTTAAATTCGAAATCGTTACTTTAACATTTTTAAAACTCCAAAAATAGGCCCAATGCTGCAACAGCACCAATACATCAACCACGACATCCAAACATCATATATCAATATGATAACAGAATATATCGCAAATACCTGTAAATAAATCAATACTGTTGTGGGATCCAATTGGATCCCTCCAACCCGTTTCCCTGCATCCACAGATGTTAGCACAATACCAATCCCGTTTCAAGACGGAATATGGCGGTACATGGGTTTATAAAACATTATCCGCTATTATGCGGCGCAATAGGGTCTCATCCGCTATATAATGCGGGAAAATCAACTCCAAGTACATATATAATACTAATTCCACTTTTTTTTGGAGAGAAATGTGTGATCCTCTAAAAAACGAGGAGAGCACACATGGAACTATATATATAACAAATATAAAGGAGCTGCCAACATGCCTAGCAGGTGACAAGACTACCAACTAGAAAAAATAAATAAGTAGATACCCCTCAAATGAGCTCCGGCAAAGCCACCGCCCATTAAACCCTAATACCGAGCTCCGGTAAGGCCACCGCCCGATAATAGAGTGTTAGAGGCATCTAAAACTAGAGAAACTAAAATACAACTCCCACAAAATAAGAGAAGATCTATAAAGAAGAACACCAAGGGGCGAACTAAAAAGTAGAACTCCACTCTGAAGACACTGAGTAGCTACCAAGGAGTGCAAGACGCGGTCGGAATCCCTGTGAAAAGCAATCCTGCCAACCAATACAAAGCTTCAAGCTGTCCTGAAAACCAGTCAAGAAAAAACTAGCAACCTGTCTAAACCAAACCTGAAACAAAACTAGGAAACCAAGTTAGAATGAATCACATATATGTATACAAATAGAATTTATATACATATATGTGAGAATAAAAACCAAAATGAAAATTAAAGCAAGGAAAAGCTAGAACCAAAAGCTAACAATACTGAAGTACTAAAAAATAAGAAATAAAAACAAAGATAAAACAATACAGGAAACTACTTTAAGGGCCTATAATAGGAAGAAAATTATACTGCATCATGTGAACATTATTTAAATTAGTATAGGAATTAATAAAAATATTATTAGGGACAAAATTATTAAAGTTAAGTTTGAATATGTTAATATTATTTCTAACCTTGTTAAGATATTCCTTAAAGCAATTATTTTTGGCTAATTTATATTTGGGATTTGAAATCCAATTTAAGTAGAAAGATGAAATTAAAATTATCAAATTATTATAGTGATTATTTTTATTATTAAAAATCCTTTGATTTCTCTCAAACCAAATATACCAACAAGAAATTGTAAATATAATATCAAGCAAGTATATAATATCCTTATTGAACATAAATCTAAAAGAGTTCCAATAGAAAAAACAATTAGTAACTCTAGAACAAACATTAAACTCAAAAATATTAAGGGTCTTAATAAGAATAAAATGAGTATCCATGCATTCGTAATAAATATGATTAATATCTTTAGAGTATGTATTACAAAAATAACATTTATTATCAATAATAATATTTTTCTTTTTTAAAAGTTCAATAGTATTCAATTTACTATGAATAATGAGCCACATGTGGATTTTAGATTTTGTAAGAGAGTTAGATTTCCAAATAAATTTAAAACAATTGTCAGAAACACCCAAAAAGTTAATAAATTTGTAAAAGGAATTCGAAGAATATTTCTTACTCTTATCCCACTCCCAACTAATATAATCATTATCATTGTCAATATTGTAGAGATTTAGCTTAGCATAAAGCAAATAAAGCTGTCTAAGGGTTGAGCATACTAAAATACTATAAAAATTGAAAATCCAAGGAGGGTCACTATCAGAGTTAAAAACATCAGAAATAAATGCAAATTTAAAGTTACAAATATCATTAAATCTTTAAACACAATCTTAAGAGGAGTAGCGGAAATCCAACTATCGTGCCAAAAAGATGTGTTATTACCAGAATGAACAATAATATTTACACCTAAGTTGAAAATATCATTACGTTTTAAGATGGATTTCCAAAAATATGAAAGTTTACAATAAATCAAAGGACTAATTTGATAGAGATTATAACTACCATTGTAGTAATATTTAGATATTATCTCCTTCCAAATGGCATTATCACTCGTATCTCTGAATTTCCATAACCATTTACTATGAAGAGACAAGTTCATATTACATAAATTAATGACACCTAAACCACCCTCTTTTTTAGACTTACAGACAATATCCCAATTAACTAAACATTTAATGCTACTGTTTGGATTATCACCACTCCAAAGGAAGACTCTTCTCATTTTATCTATTTTTTCTATCACCCAATCAGGAAAGAGGTGCATAGACATCCAATAGAATGAGAGAGCTGATAAAACAGAGTTAATCAAAACTAGTCTACCAGCTCTAGATAAGAATCTCCCATTCCAAATAGTAATCCTATTTTTAGTTTTATCAATGATTAATAACCAATCTTCATGCTTAAGATCTGAAGGTCTAATAACAAAACCAAGATAATTAAAAGGAAAACTCATAGTTTTACAATTTAAAGTATTAGCAACTAAATTTTCAACTTTGTCAAAATCATTTAAAACTAAAACCGAACTTTTATCAAAGTTTATTTTTAAATCTGATAAAAGTTCAAAACTATAAAGAATAAACTTTAGTGCAATGATTTGCCTAGGAAGATGAGAGGAAAAAAGCAAAGTATCATCAGCAAATTGAAGGACAGACAAACCAAAACTCGAAATATCATTACCAAAAAAATCCAAGAGATTATTATTAACAGCATTCTTAATAATCTTAGAAAAATCATCAGCCGCTAAATTAAACAGAAGGGGCGATAAAGGATCCCCTTGCCTCAATCCTCTCTTGGATTGAATTTTATTACCCAAAATTCCATTAACCATAATACTTGAGTTACCATTTTTAAGCAAGTTAATGATCCAGTTAATCCATCTATTACTAAAGCCTCTGGCAAGGAAAATATCAATAAGGAAATCCCAATCAACCAAGTCAAAAGCCTTAGCAAAATCTAATTTTAAAATAGCACAAGTAATATTATTTTTACAACAAAGATTAATTTATTCTTGAACAACTGCTACACCATCAGTGATATTTCTTCCTTTAATGAAAGCTGATTGAGAACAGTCAATTAAATCATTCATTTTTAAACTAAGTCTATTAGCTAAAACTTTAGAAATAATTTTTATAGAGCAGTTAATCAATGAAATGGGTCTAAAATCTTTTAAAGTTTTAGCACCAACTTTTTTATGTAATAAAATAACATTAGCAAAATTAAATCTACCTAATTGGAGATTTCCATTATAAAATTCATTAAACATATTAATTAAGTCTAATTTTAAAACCTCCCAAAAAGTTTTATAAAAGAGAATAGAAAATCCATCCGGACCCAAAGATTTATCTCCCGGTAAATCAAAAATGGCTTTACGGATTTCCTCTTCAGTAAAAGGAACATCTAAATCAGAAAGATTAATATTAGAGACAGACGAGTAAAGATCATTCCATCTAACATTAACTCTATGCTTGTTATTATTGCCAAAGATATCTTTATAATACTCGGTGAAAGCATTATTGAGATCACGTTGTTCAACTAATTCCACATTATTAACTAAAATGGAATTAATTGTGTTACTATGTCTTCTACTGTTAGCTATATTATGAAAAAATTTGGTATCGTTATCACCTTTATTAATCCATTGAATTTTTTATCTTTGTTTCCACATAACTTCCTCTTTTTCAAGAATAGAATTAAGTTCCTCTTTTAAGTTATTAAGAACATTTTTCTCTCCTAAACTTAAATGTCTAGATTCTTCTATCTTATTAAGCTTAAGCAACTCATTAAGAATATTTTCTTTTTTAATTTTAATATTACCAAAAAAAAAATTATTCCAGTTTTCAAGAAAAATTCTTAGATTTCTAAGTTTGAGCACAAAAGCTTTAGCCGAATTAAAACTATACTTAAAACTATAAAAACTCATAGGCGACCATTTATTAACTATTAAATTTGAAAAATATGGTTCAAGAAGCCACATTTTTCAAATTTAAAGGAATTAATAATAATTCTATGACGATCGCAAGACAGAATAATGGGACAATGATCGAAAAGGGTATAAGGAAGACCAGACACTTTACAGATAGGATATTTATCCTCTATTTCATCGCTAACGAAAAACCTATCTAAAAGTGCCAATGAGGGATAATCCCTATTATTACTCCAAGTAAAATCTCTATTGGATAGAGGAATTTCAATCAAATTAGAGAGAATATTAAATTGATCAAATTCCTCCATGGCCGAATAATCACCTTCTCGGGGAGAACGCTCTCCGATAAAACGGGTAACATTAAAATCGCCCTCCAAGATCCGGGGGTCAAAGATCTAAACTCAAGGCATTCATTCCAAAGGATCTGCCTATCAATTTTAGAATTAGGCCCATAAACTTTAGAAATATTTAAAATAGAATTATCGGTTAAATTAAGTAAAATAATATGTAAAGAGTGTTGCTTTTGAATACACTAGAGTAATTTAAAGAGATTATCCCTCCAACCTATCATTAGACCTCCAGAAGAGCCCATAGAAGGAAGGAAAACCCATTTACTAAAAGAAAGCAGGAGTCTTCTAAAAAAAAGGAAAATCAGGACACTCGATTTTAGTTTCTTGTAAAAGAGCAATGTCAACAGAAAAGTCTTTAAAAAATATTCTAACTTTATCACATTTATTTAGGTCGTTCAAACCTTTAATGTTCCAACTAATGACTCTCATAAACCCATAGATCTAACCCTGTCAAATTCCTTACTTCTAATAAACTCACGGTCTAACTCAAGATCAGAAAAAATGAAAGCAGAGCCACTAGCTTACTGACTAAAATCAAAAGCAGATAAATCACCCAAAGCATAATACGAATAAATGCTACCAAATCAAAATGCGTACCAGAGCCTGATTCTGAAACACTACTCGCAGTGTTCGAACCAGGAAACTCACCCATCGACTGAGAGCGACTGCCTCTAATCCTGACACTGCGACGAACCAACCCGCTCGAAGCGGCATGCTTTCTACGTCTACCTCTCTTCGACGAAGAAATAGGAGGCACTGAAATGCCGCTAGCCTCACAACTCAGAACAAACAACAGTCTACCCAAACTCCTATCCAAAGCACCCGAATCAAGAGAAACACCAGAATCCATACATGCCACAACATTATCACTATGGCAATTGTCCACTGGTTGATTAATCAAACTCAGAGAAGCAAGAGAAGAGAAATTATCATCAAGTAAAATCTGATACCGAGCTTTAAACTCAACTGAGCCAGTGTGCATAGCCATAGCAGAGGGACTAAGCAAATTAGAGAAACCATCAACAACATTATTCTCTGAAACAACATTAAGATCAACCTGTTCCAAAGAGTTGTGTGCACCATGCACAACACATACAGAATCCCTACTAGATAAAAGCTTATCAAAATCCAAATAATCTTCTACAACTGAAACCAACTTATCATCAGAAGGAGAGTCTTCCGATAAAATCCAATCAAGAGAAATCCTAGAATGTCGTGGCAGAAAGACCTCATCCACAATAGAAGACTCGGTATAAAAAGAAACTTAACCCCTTTTGAAAACTCATATGCCCAACAACAGTTATCAAGAAAATCAAAGTTAATCAGAGAATCAGAAATCAAAGGAAATTCATCTAACTGCCTCCTGTCCAAATCATCAAACTTATAGAAACAATCAACGACATTATGGAAGTTGAAGTCACACTCTGGAATAATGGACTGAAGATCGATAACTGAGCAACTAGCAGAAGCATTGCAATCCAAGAAGTTTCTATCCAAATAATCAACAGAGGAATGAACAGCAACCACATTAGAATGATCGCTATCATCATAGGAGCGAACAGGAGAAAACGCTAAATCAGGACATAAAGAATTGACGGATGATGGATCATAAACATCAGAAAATACCGAGCATTTAGAAGCGAACTCTGTATCAAGACAAGAAAATCTGTTGCAAGTCGAAATCTTGAATGAATCCAATTTGTTAGAAAAAGGCACACCTTTATTGACCTTTGGATGTATAAAACCACTATTCGAAATATTATCCATGGTCTCTAAAATGGACATACAGCGAACAACATTAGGATCAAGCAAAATAGAATCCAAGATAACAGATTCATCATTTCTAGAATTTACGAGAAGACACTTATCATCAACATTTTAACAAACCAGCATTTGCTCAGAAATGACCTAGGAATCAATATTATCAACAAGCAACTCAGAATCCATGATCTAAACTTGATCACCCTTGCCAAAATTTGGAGAATTAACATTATTAAAATGAAATAAAAGATCATCAAGAAACTTCAAACCTTCAGTTCTTTTGAGCCCGATATTGTTGATTAAAATTCCTCTCAAATGGATGAAATTTAAAACGAAAAGGAAACCATGATTCCCTAAAAGATCTAAAGAAATGGATGAGATCGAAGAAGAATCAAGTTTACCAAAATAAAGTTCAGGATCTCCAAATTTAGCTTTATAACCCTTACCAATATTCGTGGAATTAACAAAATTAAAGTGGAGAAGCAATTCTTCCAGATAGTTAAAACCTTTAGATCGAAACTTCCACAAATGATCTAACATAATCCCATTCAGGAGCATTATCTTTAACACGAACTAAAATCCATTATCGACTAAGAAATTAGAAGAAGCCGATAAACTAGAAAAGGTCAAACACTTGTTGCTCTTGTGACCAAAATTGCCGCAATTAAAACATCTAATAGGATCGCGGCAATGAGACGCAAAATGATTACTGTCGCCACATCTAAAACAATAAAACTTGTTAGCTTTGGAATCAATCCATCTTTTGAACGAAACTTGTGGCTACGAAACTCGAAAATTATGCACAGGCAATTGGTCTTTGACCACTTGGGCATAGGGACGACGACGAAACAAATTTGAATCTCTATCCACAAAATCCGCTTGCAAAAGAGGAATTATTGGAGGCGAAGGAGGAAAGATTTGAGAACGGGAACAAGAAGCTGACGCCATTGTTTTTATTAGTTTAGAAGCTACATAATACTAATTCCACTTCAAGATGGAATATCGCGGTATATGTGTTTAATATAATAACCTCCGCTTAATATGCGGCGTATAGGGTCTATTTCAATAAAACAGATAGCAATTTATCATTCAATCATACAATCAAGCAATTTTAAATTTAACCATTTAAAATTTAAATCGAAACACAATTCGATTGAGTGAGAAGTTCTCGCCTTGCTTCCAATAATAGTTGTAGTGTTTTATTTCGAATAATATTAAACACGCGTTTAATTTTACCCAAAATTATCACTATCTCCAATCAATCCCAATCTAGTTCCATCGCGTAGTATTCGTCAATACGAACCTGACGCAATTCGTTTCGTTCAAAACGGACCTCGTATGAAAAAGTTACAATGTTTTAAAGTTTACACGAATTAATATACAATTTATTTTCAATTTTATTTCTATTTTTAACCTTTGAATAATCTGAGCCGTGCATTCAGTACCCTAGAATCTAGGCCGCGCATTCCCTCTTCTCCCTCCTTCCAGTTTTGAACGCAGATAACCCACATGGCCACCTCTTTCCATCAATTTTCGCGACTATCTACGGCCATCTTAACGACGATCAAACAACGTCATTTGAAAGGCCATCATGAGAGCCACCTTCAACTGGAACCACGATGAGCTCGGCTGCCCATTTCTCTAGAAAATAACGTATGAACTTTGCATCCAGATTCACAACGATTCGTTACGTGAAATCCAATCATAATCGTTGGATTGTTAGCTCTCATCGTACTCTACAACTTCGTAGTTGAAAGTTTCTTGAATAGATTTGTGGATTGAAAGGTAATTGAAGAAGATTGAAGACAAGATTTCGGCCATTGAAGTGTTTCTGGCGGATGTAACCAGAAACCCTAGGGTTTGTGCAAAATGAAGGAAATGAGGTCCTTATATAGAAAATTACGCGACACTATTCACCCGAAATTTTTTCGAACTCGAACGAAGCGTGCCGCCTGGTGTTTATAATGTTTTACCCCTATTCCGAACATAATGGAATATATATCGGGAGCCAATTCGATCATATTTGGAAGATAGGTTTTCGAATCGACTATTTTAAATTTAAAATTCACTTAAACCGATTTCTACGCATTTTAGCTTGCCCCGGACAAACCGTAAATCCGATTGACACGAAATTTGAAATCTTACAATAATATAACATTACGGATCCGATGAAACTGGTTTTGTCGAAATCCAAGACTGTTTGAAAAATGACTATTTTTACTCGTCAATTAAATATTAAAATATTCAATTTCTACAAATTAACTTTTAATTCAATTTTAAAAATTCTATAGCATCATTCTGACTCCAATATGATTTAATACAACTTTACAAATCAATTTTAATCACATTAAACCCAATTTTCAATTATTTCTGTAATTTCAAATATTAAGTTATCGATTTAATTATCCAATTAAATCTAGATATTCGAAATAAAATTTATTCGACTTGCAAATTTTACTTGTTAATATTTAAAATCAATTAAATATACAAATTTCAAACGGAAGGAATTCTGGGTCGTTACAAACTTCCCTCCTTAAAAGAATTTCGTCCTAGAAATTGCCAAGTAAGAAATAGTTAGAGAATCCATTAACTTTTTTCAAAAACAAGCCGTTCCAACTTAATTTCAGATTCATTTTAATTCCTTAACTTTTCCAAAATTCGATGGCTACACTTTTCTAGTTCAATTCCTACATTTTCATTTCAATTTAGAAATTGACTTTTCGTTAAAAAAAATTCCAAAAAATTTCAAATTTTTTCTAACTCCCAAAATTTACGGAAAATTTTGGCAGAGTCTCCCTTGTACGGATGAGCTTTTGCAATATCACAATAGATATAAATATATATACATCGACCCACACGGCCGAAAAACAGAAAAACAGTTCATATTTCCTATTTTTATTGCGTAGGCATACCTTTTTAGCATTTTTAAGCGATGCAGTTATTTATTAGCATTTTAGCGTGACCAAATCCAGCCAACTACAGCCCCGGTACCTGTACTTACTCAATTTAAACATGTAAGTGACATATAAAGGAAATTCATTTACATTTCTCTAATTTTCAATAGAAAACACATAGTTTTCATAAGCAATGCAATCAAAATAATTCCAATAAGGTTTCGATACAAATTTTAATTGCTTACAACCAATTCACATTAGTTCACTTTCAATTCAAATTCAATTACATTGCTTTCCATTTATCAATTCAATTTCATTAACACTTAATGAATTATATACAATCAACTAACAATCATATAACAACCAAATCATAATCAACATAACCAAATTATTAAATTTACCTTCAATTTAGTTTAACACTTTTAATTTCCAATTGGTTTAATATCTAATTGACTTTTCTTTCAATTATTCAATTTCCAATTTACTAGTTTTTAATGAATTAACATTTACATCCATTATTTAATAAGTTATACAACTTATTTAACTTCAAAGTTATTTTATATAATCACTTCAGCTTAATTTCCATTTCGATAGCTTACCTAATCCAAATCAATTTATTTAAGCTTTGTTTAGTTAAATTTCACATCATATATTTTATTATGCCAACTCAATTTTATTTCAACTTTACCAAAGTAAAATCTTTACTATTTCATATTATAAGTTCAAAACTCGTTTCACTTATATCCAACAATTATAACTTGGATTTTAATTTCAAATTTGTTTATCACAACAAAACTTCAATTTTCAATTTCCTATGGTAGCAAATCCATCACACAGAAACTCGAAAATGATACTAATGATGCTGCGGTCATCACCCTTATTATTTCCTAGCAACAGTAGCGAATCCAGTGCTTTAAATTCTTTCAAAAAATTTCCTTTTTCTTATAACTCACATTTATAAGTCTTTTTCTTATATAATTTCACTATTTAACTTTTAATTTTGGAAAATGATTTCCAAAATAAACAGCATTCAACATTTTCAATTCATAGTTCAAATTCATTTTTATTTACAACTCATATATATAAATCTATTCATATAGTTTCACTTCTTATATATATAAGATTATTTCACAATTGTAAATCACATTAAATAAAATTCCATGCTTAATAATTCATTTGCGTATACAATTATTCTTTTAATTAACTTATATATATTCTTACATTTTCAACAACCAAACAATCAATTTATATACACTTTAATAATTTATGAAAAATCATTTCCTTTATATATAAAATATAATCGAGGTAAAATTATTTCATTTACCCAATTTAAAATGATACTATGTCGGTTTATCTCGTTTAAGAGTTTAGAAACCCCTATCAATAATATGGCGTCCCACATACCGACCAGAATCTACAAACAACTCAATGGATAAGAAAACACAATATAAAACACTTTTAGATTCACTAACAAATACGCGCTCATATCTATGATTACACTCAACTCATTCTAGAGTACTACTGACTCTATCTCTAATGAGTAACACCCAACAGAGCCAAGATTGTCGCTTAACCAAACGCTCTGATACCAAATTATAACGTTTTCGATTCTTCGACTTTCGAAAATCGACATTAATACGTCCACTGTATCAACTGTCGAACAATCGAATGCCGGAAAACCGAACCCATAGGGTTAAAGAAGAAGAAAAAGATACAAGAAGTAAGTAAGAAAGAAAAGCAACAGGAACAATATCAGAATCTCACAATCGCAGCAGAACAACATATAATAGATAAATGAATAATCTTTAAATCAAAAGAACTGTACATTTTATACATTACATCCTCAGAGTCAACTTCCAACACAACACAACTGGACAATTATATGAACTTGTCCTTACAACTAAATACACAGCGGAAAAGATAATATCGTATACAAGTGATACGCTTCGCCATCCAGCTTGCTTCTAATCTCCACAGCAACTCCTAAATTCCAGAAATAACCTGATAACCTGACTCTAAACTGCCCGTGTGGAAATTGGTGGGCACCCAGAGTTTAGGAAGGGAACAATAGCTCCAGGTCAGTTATGGGACTGGTGTGAGAACTTAAAAACAGTTTATCTTAAAAAAATAAACAAATAAATATTTTAAAATAGATCCGCAATGCTTTTAGAAAATGTAACTACCATAAGGCCTCCCGCCACACACACAATGCAAACGCAGAATCGGAGGAGATTTATCCTTATGATAGTCAAACATGCTTGATACGCAAATTTTCTTGATATTATTACTATAAGTGCAAAGTGCAGGAAAACATTTCAAAAGTATAATATAAATCTTAGCCAACATACGACCATTATCGTATGCCTACTATAGCTACCATCTAAACAGTGGGGCGCCACCATAAGTAAATGGCAGGTTATACAACTAAAACTATACAGGGCTCGTATAGTTTCTTTGGATTTTCCAACAAATGGTCAGGCCAAGGAACTTCCCATTGCCACATGGGTACGCCTCTGGAAGGACGCCCCAAAAACCTAACGGATCTCTGCCAACACAAGGCCGAGTTACCTCTAGCTAGGTAACTACTGACATGAGGATGCCATCCCCCTGTCGTAACCAACCTTTATCCCGGGATTCACCAACAACCACAAAGAAATAAATTTGCAGCAACCACATAGCTTAAGTATCTGGGCTCCATACCATAATACCACCTCTATCCAGAAGGAAATGAACATACCCTATGGGGGTGCTATCCCCAAATTACCTTGCTGCATTCTTCCTGTTTTTGACCATTTCCGGGGTGTGAGGTCCGACGAAGTCTCGTCCACAAAGCTACGCTTTTCATAAATGCCACGCTTTGATCAACAAATGATCAGAAGCACTCAGCATGCCACGTTACCAAATTGGGAATATATCACTAGTAACCATCAACTACATAACCTCTGAGCTCGTACGTCTCAGAGAAGGGTGTTAAGCTAAGAGAATAAATTCTCCACCACCAACAGAAATGTATTTGATAGAAACCAGCTTTACAACTCAAAATGTAATGTCAGACATATAATCTATACAAGTCTGTTTCGGGATCGAACGGAACCGAAGGCACTTCCAAAGAAGCCCTTGCAAATCCGAATATTCACTAACCACGTCCGGAATTCCCATCACAAAGGGTGATAAAATCTCTATATCGGGGATCAGCCGATGTAGAGACATTCGACGGTAATCCTTTCGTTTTCAAAAATATCCGGTCTTCAACATCGATCTTCATATGCTATCCATTACGACGTATCACTATTCGGAATGGGATTTATGACCCAATGGTCCTCTCCCGGCTAAATCGAATAACGAGCGCTTATTTTAAAATAAGTGTAGCATTCAAATTCAAGAAAATCACAACAAATACTGATTTAAAGGTAAATATTGATAGTCGGTTATTTAACTGTCAAAGCAAACAAACAAATATTCAGCACCATAACAATCACTAAGCCCTTTTATTAATCTTCCATATATTAAACAACTTGCCAAATATTCACTTCAATTTATCTTCAAAAATATATATTCTCTAAACCATTTCAATTTCTACATTGGACAACATTTCCAAATACTTATTTAACAATAAGTAATTCACAAATCTATTTATTTTCAATACTTAGAAAATATTCAATATACTTAAAACACGATTAAGTATATATTTTATTCTTTTAAGGAAAACTTCTCTTTAAACACATTTACTTGGGTTAAAACGAATGTTGCGTAAAACATCGTTACAACAATCCAAAATCAATAGCATAGGGATTAAAAAATACGATAGATATATAAATCCCAATACTATACAAAAACATTTCCTTTCGAAAATCATTTACTATCACAACAGTGTTATAGTCCATCTTTTTCTTATTTCTCGAAAACGTCTATTTCAACAATGAATGTTGAAATCTATGGTTTCGATCCTTAACACATTTTAAAACAACTTCAAATCGTTTTAATTCTATTTAAAAGATCACTTCCTAAAACATTTCTTTAATATATTATTCACCGTCCAAAATCGTGAATATAAATCATTTACCAAATTCAACGCTTCTACATATTTAATTTAAAGGATTATCCACTGTCCAAAATCATGGATATATCTCCTTTAATAAGCTTTCATATTTAGTTATCAAATTCTATTGGTTTTGGATTTATAAAACAACGTTTATAAATTCACACACAGATATATATATATATATATATATATATATATATATATATATATATATATTTCATAAAAATTTTAACTTATGAAATCCCTTAATTAACAAATTCTATTTATATCTCATTTAAATGCCAAACACCAATTTATAAGTTAATTACTTATAAATCTTTTATTTTACAAAATCTATTCATTTTATTACTTCACAATTTATAAATCTATAAATTTCATTCACTTATGAAATCCATTTATACTACATTTTAACACTTATAAAAACTCATTTTATAATTCCAATATTTTAATTTATAAATATCAATTTTATAAATCTTTTATATAAACAGTTTATAATAATTCAAAAATCCCAATTTAAACCATTTTACAAATTAATCAACTAATTATTTCAAAAATCACATTTCGGTTATATTTCACAAAAATCATAATTTTTATAACATAAAAATTATAACGTTTATTTATTTAAAATGAATCAATTCCAAAATTCAATAAAATGTATACTTTCAAAAATCACTTGAAAATCCTTTTAAATTCGAAATCGTTACTTTAACATTTTTAAAACTCCAAAAATAGGCCCAATGCTGCAACAGCACCAATACATCAGCCACGGCATCCAAACATCATATATCAATATGATAATAGAATATATCGCAAGTATCTGTAAATAAATTAATACTGTTGAGGAATCCAGTCGGATACCTCCAACCCGTATCTCTGCATCTACAGATGTTAGCACAATACCAATCCCGTTTCAAGACGGAATATCGCGGTACATGGGTTTATATAAAATATTATCCGCTATTATGCGGCGCAATAGGGTCTCGTCCGCTAAATAATGCGGGAAAATCAACTCCAAGTACATATATAATACCAATTCCACTTCAAGGTAGAATATTGCGGTATATGTGTTTAATATAATAACCTCTACTTAATATGCGGCGTATAGGTCCTATTTCAATAAAACAGATAGCAATTTATCACACAATCAAGCAATTTTAAATTTAACTATTTAAAATTTAAATCGAAACACAATTCGATTGAGTGAGAAGTTCTCACCTTGCTTCCAATAACAGTTGCAGTGTTTTATTTCGAATAATATTAAACATGAGCTTAATTTTATCCAAAATTATCACTAGCTCTAATCAATTCCAATCCAGCTCCATCGCATAGTATTCGTCAGTGCGAACCCGACGGAATTCGTTTCGTTTAAAATGGACCTCGTATGAAAAAGTTACAATGTTTTAAAGTTTGCACGAATTAATATACAATTTATTTTCAATTTTTAACCTTTGAATAATCTGAGCCGTGCATTCAATACCCTAGAATCTAGGCCGTGCGTTCCCTCTTCTCCCTCCTCCCAGTTTTGAATGCAGATAACCCATATGGCCGCCTCTTTCCATCAATTTTCGCGACTATCTACAACCATCTTAACGACGATCAAACAACGTCATTTGAAAGGCCATCATGAAAGCCACCTTCGACTGGAACCACGACGAGCTTGGCTGCCCATTTCTCTAGAAAATCATGCGCGGACGTATGAACTTTGCATCCAGATTCACATCGATTCGTTATGTGAAATCCAATCATAACCGTTGGATTGCTAGCTCTCATCGTACTCTACAATTTCGTAGTTGAAAGTTTCTTGAATTGATTTGTGGATTGAAAGGTAGTTGAAGAAGAATGAAGACAAGATTTCGGCCATTGAAGTGTTTCTGGCGGCTGTAACCAGAAACCCTAGGTTTGTGCAAAATGAAGGAAATGAGGTCCTTATATAGAAAATTACGCGACACTATTCACCCGAAATTTTTTCGAACTCGAAACGAAGCATGCCGCCTGGCGTTTATAATGTTTTACCCCTATTCCGAACTCAATGGAATATATATCGGGATCCAATTTAATCATATTTGGAAGATAGGTTTTCAAATCGATTATTTTAAATTTTAAATTCACTTAAACCGATTTCTACGCTTTTTAGCTTGCCCCGGACAAACTGTAAATCCGATTGACACGAAATTTGAAATCTTACAATAATATAACATTACAGATCCGATGAAACTAGTTTTTTCAAAATCCAAGACTGTTTGAAAAATGACTATTTTTACTCGTCAATTAGATATTAAAATATTCAATTTCTACAAATTAACTTTTAATTCAATTTTAAAAGTTCTATAACATCATTCTAACTCCAATATGATTTAATACAACTTTACAAATCAATTTTAATCACATTAAACTCAATTTCCAATTATTTCCGTAATTTCAAATATTAAATTATCGATTTAATTATCCAATTAAATCTAGATATTCGAAATAAAATTTATTCGACTTGCAAATTTTACTTGTTAATAATTAAAATCAATTAAATATATAAATTTCAAATGACAGGAATTCTGGGTCGTTACAATTTAGATATTAAAGATGTATCAAAGAGGTTTTTTTAGAAAAATATCAAAATTTAAAGATAAGATGGTTAAATATAGGAATCTCATTAAAATAATAAGTGTCGGTTCTAATATTGAATTTCTTAAGTTAACACAAGAAGGGAGTATTGTTTGTTAGTTCATGTGCAATTAAATCCTAACATTTATTACTATTGGTCATAGTTAGTGTTTCTTCCATCTCCTTGCAGGAAATAGATCCTCCCCATGCTTTCATCCATTGTTTTGTGAGTCCCATCGTCTTTTCATTCCCTTGTACCTAAAATTTTTTCCAAACCATGAAAGCTATATTATATCCCTGACGTTATGTTTTCATATCCTCTCTTTCATAGTACTATTCATGCCAGGTTATAAATTCATGTAAACTGTGAAGGGTGTAATTTTTGTAAGAGATTAAAAATCATTTAATACGGAGGAGAAGAAGGAAATAAAGAGGCTGAGAGTAGAAATTAACCTCTATATTACAGCTTGTGAACTGAAGATTAAACGCTATTATTATGTGGCGTATATTTGCTCCATGGTAAATTTTATCTAACTGGTTTTATGTGTGTAATTCATATGCATGTCATCTAATATATTAATTAGCATGAGGAAATTGCTAGGTATTGAACGTGGAAAGTAATAATGTGAAAGCCTTGTAAGCTTCATATTGCGGAGACTGACATCAAGAAACCCATCAAGGATAATCTATAGAATAGGCGTGTAGCATTTTCCCTCCTTTCAACTTGCAATGCGCACAACATTAAATCTTCATTTATCATATTTATATATTTCATTCAATTCGGCAATGTGGAATATGGAATTGAAAGCATTCAAAGAAGAAACAGAAAATATTGCAGTACAACTTTTTAATGCTTTTTTCTGAATGGCTTATTTTTGTAGTTAGTAATATCTGGTATTTGGGAAATATATCAGTTAAATGTATGGTTTTTTAACATGAAAAATACTACATAATTCATGCCCAGTTCCTTTTGACCCCAGCCATCTTGAGTTCATCAAGAGTAAATACCGTACCTTATCTAATTTTCGTGTTGTACTTCTAGTTTAGCAGTGCATAACTTGTCTTGGGAAAACATTGGGTTCTTTCTTAAGTCTTCAATCCTTCTCCAGGTCTTTCTGGTGGTCGATAGAACCATGTCTTCACATGACCTTGCCTGAACTCATTATAGTGACAATTATGGATAAGGTTATTATGCTTCACATTTACCTTCCCTACAGATATGACCAAACCTTAGTTGTCTCAAATATGTTTGCTTTTGGTTGGAAGTGATTTGAATTGAATATTGCTCTGCATATGTTAAAATGGAAATATATACAAGTTTAATAATTTTCTATTGTAATAACAAATATACTTATTCATCCCGTTTTATTGCTTTGTTTTTATGTTACCGGCCTCTACAATTTTCAGTTCTATGGAATATAGAACATCACTTGTGTGAATATATTATAGTTATGTCTTTACATGTATGGCATTGTCGATGAAACCGATTAATAATGAGGTTTTTCTTATCATAGTGATGCAAATTAAAACTCTTTGAACCCAAAATATTTAGGGCATCTTTTTTTTTTTTTTGTTTTTAGAAAGCATGTTTTCTTAATTATCACCCAAGGTACCTACTTAATTTTCTCTGCAAACTTCCCAAATAAAATTATGCACTACACTACCGCTATGTGTAGTATCAATTTTTTTATGAGAAGGTACAATATTATTTCAAAAAAAATCATGAGTTTAATATTCTATATATAATATTAATTTGGGATATTGTATTTTTATGAAAAAAGGTACTTATATATAGCAATAAATAAGGGTTACAATATTTGTTCATGCTTCAAACAGGTGTAGGAGTATCGAAATTGTCACACTCAAAAACACCTGCACGGCTAAACACGAAACAAATGGATGCAGTATATTGCTACTCAAACAAGTGTAAAAGGAAAATACAACTTTTTCGCACTTCATCATTAATTAAATAAATAAAAGCACCGCAAAAAGGGATGTCTGATATTGTTTATAGCAAAGGAAATTGTTTCTCCATTCTTCCCTCATACCTTCTCTCACCAACTTATTAGAACCGTCAAATTCATAACAACCAATTCATTTTATCAAACGACTTTCTTAGTACAACAGAATTTTTTCATCATCAACTAATTCATTCATTATTTTTTTTTTTAGCATGGCCATAAATTCCCTTTTACAATATCTTATTGATTTTTTCACGAACCTTCCAACTATATAACATTTTTTTAAACATGGTTATTTAGTGCCAACATGTGCCAGTTTTGGGCTTGGACTCGTGGCTTTTAGTCTCAAAGTTCAAAACATCAACTAACTTAGTTATCCTTGTTGGCTCAAATAAATAATGATAAAAATCATATATTTATTGCTTTAAATAAATGTTTAATAATTTTGACAAATTCATTATATTTTTTGAACAAATACTATTTCTTGAGAACTTTAAATATTATTAAAAGTAAATCAATGTTTTTAAAAAATTCAAATATCATTAAAAAAATATCAAATATTTTCAAAAAAAAATGAAGAAAAATTTCAAGTTTTATTAGGAAGTTATTTTTCTTGAAAATACATTTTTTCCAGAGAATTTCATAACTTCTCAAAAAGATTTAAAAAATCTCAAATAAACCTCTTCTGAGAATTACATTTTTAACGTTTTTAATGCAATTGACTGTATAGTGTAAAAAAAATCTGTCCATTGGTTTCTACTGTTGCATGGTAGTACTAGTAATCAAAAATTTGGTTTTTATTAACAGCTTGTTTTATGTGGTTACATAGGGAACATATGCATATCAACAGGAAGAAGTTATTGTGCACAGTTTGAATAACTTATCAATAACTTTGGATTTGAGGATCCTTTGCTGTAACATTGCTCATTAAGTTTATATTTTTTGCTTACCATGAGTATTGCAATTTTCTACTTCACAGCTGCACAATTGGTAGGTCGCACTGATTCTCAGTGCTTGCATATATGGAAGAAGGTTTTAAATCTTGAACTAGTTAAAGGAGCTTGGTCTAAAGTGGTGTATAGATTTTTCCCATATTTTAATATGATTTTGCATGAAGAATAGGCATATTAATTAAAATAAGACTGCATGATGTACATTGGCAATATGTTACGTTTCCTTGTTATAATGAGTTTTGTTTCATTTATTGTTCAGAAAGACGAAGCTCTTGTTGCAATGGTAAATAAATTTGGACTAGATAAGTGGTCAAAAATAACAAAACATTTGCCAAGACGCATAGGGAAACAATGTCGACAGAGGTAGCACCATTCATCTAAACTTAACATTGTTTGCTAAGCTTGTTTTTTAACTTGTTACCGATGCTACTGCATATAAATGCCTCCTTAGTAATTATAACGACCTAGATTTTTTGTTGTTTAATTTTAAATATTTAAATGGTTTAAATATTTGGTTTGGAGTTTAATTGAGTTAATAAGTTTTTAAAACTAAATATTTCAAGGGGTACATAGATATGGGCCGTTACATTTGGTATCGGAGCCGAAGGTTAAGCGAGAACCTTGGCTTTGGTAGGGATTACTCATTAGAGATTGGGTCAGTAGTACCATAGAACGAGTTTGAGTGTATTAATAGATATGAGCGTGTATTTGTTAGTGAATATAAAATGGTTTTATATTGTGTTGACTTATTGGTTGAGTAGTATATAAATTCTTATTGAATAGTGGGACGCTGCTAAATTAATCGGAGTTTCTAAACACTTGAACACGATAAACTGACAAAGTATGGTTTTGAAGCGGGTAAATGGAATAATTTTACCCAAATTATTTTGATATAAAAGGAATAATTTTCTAGAAATTATTATAGTAGATTGATATATGATTGGTTATTATTATTATTATATAACCAAAATAGATTAAAAGTTTGGAATAGTTATAAAAAACCAAAATTAAAATTGTATAAGTGTAAATTATACAAATGAGTTAAAACTAAAACCAGATTTAAACTAGAATTTGAAAAATCCCAGAGATTTTGGAAATATTTTCCAAAGTATTTTGAAATAAATAATAGTAATATTATTTAGAGATATTTTTGAAATAGAAAATAGTTTTAAAATGGATTTTGGAAGTGATATAGCAATGAGCTCACTTCAATCACTAGAAAATAATCCCGGTGATGATTGAAGCATCATCAGTATTGATTTTCGAGTTTCTAAGTGACGAACTGCCACCATAGTAAATTTATATATGGATTTTCGGGTGAAAACAAGTGTTGTTTTGAAAATTCCGAGGGAATTGTTTTGGGAAAAAATCAGGTTGATTTTCAAATCCAAGAAAGTGGTTTGTTAAACCAAAAAGAGTATATATATATTTGATTTCAAAGTGATTTTATATATATACTGGGTATTGGAATTCTGCAATCGATTTAAATGTTTTAGAAACTATCAGAAAATAAGTTATGAAATTAAAATGGTGAATTATTTTAAAGAAAAATATGGGAATTGAATTTTAGAAATAATATTTTAAATTGAGAAAGTTAAAATGGATGAAATTTAATTTGAGCTAAGTTAAATAGAGTTGTATTGGAAATGATATCGGGATTGGGATATAAAATTAATTGGAATTAAACTTAAGCAAGGTTAAATTAAATCAATAAATGAAGTGATTATAATAAATGTGATTTTGACTTAACTGAGTTAAATTAAATTGAATGAATTGGAATTTAACTTAAGCTAAGTTAAATGAAAATTTTAGTTGAATTTCGATTAAGTTGAAAATATAATTGAATTGAGTTATAAATGATATTAATGGAGTTGAATTCTTACTTAAATAAATTAAAAGAAATTGTATGAAGTTTAAATTTAACAAAAGTTAACTTAAATAAAAGAAATTGGATTGGAATAAATAAATTTCAAAAAGCTTATAGAATTTGGAATTTATGAAATGAAAGCACATATTAAGCTATTAAGTGATGTAGATCTTGAGTTAAAAATAAAATGTGAATGTACTCAAGTATAGAATTGATGGAAAAGTGAAAAAAATAGTTGTGTAACTTATAAGAAAATAGAAAAAAAATGGGACAGAAAAACCCAAAATAAAAGAGTTTGATATTTTAGAAATTAAATAAAAATTTCAAACTTGAATTATAAAATAAATTTGAATTCGAGTAAATTTATTGAAGTGATTTTTGGAATAGAAATCAGATTTGGGATTATAAATGGAGGTGAACTAATTAGATAATTGATTAGTCAATTGAAAATAGAATGGATATTAACTTGGTGAAATAAATTGGATTGTGGATTAAAAAGTGAATATTGGAATTGGAACTTGAGTTATAAATAATAAAATTTGACCAAATGGTAAGCTTTAATGAAATAAAATTGAAAATTTGTCGAATAAAATGGAAATGGTTTTAAAAAGCAAATGACTTGAGTTATAGATAAATTCAGTTTATAATGTAAATAAATTGAATGGTCCTTGGATACGAATTAAATAAATTCGAGAACGAATTCGACTATGGAACTAAAATTTGAAGTGGATAAAATGAATGAACTAATTAAATTAATTAAGTAAATGAAATGGGATTTGATTGGATAAGAATCAAATTAAACTGAAAGGGAATTTAATTGCAAATGGAAATGAACTTAAGTTATTTGATTGAAATGATTGAAGTAAATAAATTAACTTAAGTTAATATTTTAATGGAAGCTTGGCTGAAATAAATTTATGAAATGGCTATTTACATGAAATGATTTCAAGCTAAGTAAGGTGGATTTGAATGTAATGTGGATATGAATGGGATGAAACTGAATTGATCGTGAATGAATTTGAAATGGAATAGAATTGAATATAAATTGATTTGAAATCAATTTAAAAATAGTGATAAGCTGAAATATTTCTTCTATTAAATGAATATTGCCAAATTTGCATAGAAAAATTGTCATTTGGCGTAAACGGAAGTAAATAAAATTCTATGAATTAATAGAAAGTGAGTAAATTTATTTTTAATCAATTTAGTATGGATGTGAGTTTGTTTGGTTTAAAAATTAATTGAATGCAAGTAAATTGAATTGAAAATCATTTAAGTTGAATAAAATGATATATGGATCGATTGAAAGTGATTGAATTGGTCTTGGAACCTTGCGGTTGCTTATAGACAATTGTTTAACATGCATTGCTTATGAAACCTATGTGTTTTAACCATTTAAATAAGTGAAATGTTATTTAAATTAATGTTTTACTATTTACGAATTTAAAATGAGTAAGTATAGATATCTGGAGTTGTTTAGTTTGACTTTGTTTGCGCGAATTGCAAAGTAAATATGACGCTTGCTTAAAAATGCTAAAATAAGGTACTTTCTTAGATTAAATACTACGAAAATTTAAAATATTGATATATTTTATTTTCAACTGTGTGGGTCAATGCATATGTATTTATCTCTCTTGTCATATTGCAAAAAGTCCTCCTTACAAGGGAGACTTTGCCAAAAAATTTCAAAAATTTTGGGCGTTCGAAAAATTTTGAAATTTTTTGGAAAAGTTTTTGTCAATGGAAATCGGTTTCTAATTTGTAATCAAAATAAAGGATTTCGGAATAAGAATTAAAAACTAATTGTTTTGAATGAAGGTAAAAGATTAGAAAAGTGTAATATCGAGTTTTCACTAAGTGGGTTTTTTTAAGTTAATGGGTTTGGAACATTCTTTTTTCTTTAGCAAATTTCGGGGATGAAATTCTTTTAAGGGGGATGAATGTAACGACCCAGATTTTTCTGTCGTTTAATTTTAAATATTTAAATGGTTTAAATATTTGATTTGGAGTTTAATTGAGTTAATAAGTTTTTAAAACTAAGCATTTCAAAGGGTACAGAGATATGGGACTTTAAAGTAATCATCTTTTATAATGTTGAGTTCCTTTTGAGCTACCACTATATGATATTGTCCCGCATGTCAAGGAATTAATATGATGAAAACCAGATATAACTATAAGAATTATTGATAGATTCTAAATTTAATCATCACTCAATATTATTGGGAATATCTTTTGGTTTCAAGTATAGAATAAATGAAATTATATAATATTTAAGTATCTCCTCCCCAAATCCAATTTTACTGAAACACACAATCCATTAATCTCGGTTTTCCCTTTTTTTTTAATTACCTAGAGAACCAAGCTTCGCTTGGAAGCTCTAGGGAAGTATGCGCCTGCCAAACACATACTTCGGGTACTTGTTACAGGGTTGTCAGCTTCGGGGCTCGAACTCGTGACCTTCGATCACGCAGTCCGGACCATCAACCAACTGCGCCAACCCTGTTGGCTCCTTTGTTTATTCATGATGGTAATGATGATAAAGATGTTGTATTCCCACACATGCATGCAAGCACGTGTGTGCTTATGCATGCGCATTGAGTTATATTTATTTTTTATTTTGATCCTAAGAATATCTATTGCAAGGATGTAAATATGGTAGTATACATTCTAAACTATAGACTTGTTAAAAACAGGAGTTTGTACTGGTTCTCCGAAAATCTATTTGTATTTTTCAAATCCTGCTTTCAATTTAGAAGGCTAATTTGGATAAACTAATTAGAGAAGCCATATCAAACATGCCTTTTCATTTGAAAAAAAGGAAGAAAGAAGGAATTTTTTGTTTTGTTTGTTAAATATATACTGTAAAGAAAATTTAACTACCGGTATTATGGTTCAAGCTTCCAGCCAGAATTCCAGAATCTTAGAGATTTCTTCCGGATTCCAACATGGACCGGACCGTGATGCGTTATATTTTTGGTCAGATCCATCGCTTGTGGAATTGATGGAGAAGCAGCGGCGTTTGGGACTTTAAGTGTTTTAGTCTAGATTTTAAATTAGGTTGAGAATAGTAAAGTAAATTTGCATGGCTATATAAATTTCATTAATGATTTGGATTAATAATTAAATTATAATTAGGTTAATAATTTTAGTTCAAGTTCATTTCAATAAATTTATTTTACATAATTTTTATAAATTTTGTCTAATATTAATATTGCATATTTGTTGGCGTATTTGGAAAAACTATACTAGAATTTAGAAACCCGAATCAAAGAATTTTTGAAATGGACCGAAAATTTGGAATTTTCCACTTACCGGAATGGAAACTAAAGACAAAATTTCAAACCTTGATTAATATAATTGCATATCGAGCTTATCTGCAACATAGGTTTTTATATATGCTTGGTTCTATTTACAGAGATGTTATTCTTTTATTTACAAAGTTTGCACTGCACTTATAAATGCCTTAATTATTGAACATACCAGTAAAGAAAATTTAACGCTCTGAAGATTTGTACAATTTTATGTACTTCTTAAATTTTTTGACATGGTTAACCCGTGCCAACGGGTGTCAGTTTTGGAGACTGAACTCGTGATCTTTCGCTCGAAACACCAACCAACTAAAACATGGTGGTAATATCATTATTTCTTTGCTTACTGAATCAAAACATCATCAGTATTCTTTGTCAGGCGACATTGAACTGCTTATATTAACTATGTACAAATATAAATAAAAGTTTATCCTTATTATAGTATGATTAATGTCACTTCAACTTTTTTCCAAATTGACACTACATGATTTTAATTTTATCAGACTTCTTGTACGTGTCTTTAGGTGGCATAATCATCTCAATTCTTCAATAAAGAAGAAGCCATGGACTCAAGAGCATGAGCTAACACTAATTCATGCTCATGATGTGCTCAGAAACAAGTGGGTATAGATAGCCAAGTTACTACCTGGAAGGTTAGCATTTGCAATATATCACTATGATTGCTTTAGTAGAACTGAGGAAAAAAATGCTAGGCCTGTAAAATCATAGGGAGATGTGTCAAAATCCCTAAATTTTAGGAAACCAACAAAAAGATTAATGTTGTCATTAAGCATTGAAGAACCTGTCACCTAATTCTCGTCTTGGTTTTCTGATTGATGGGCTGACTTTTGGGAAAATCAATCAACAATCAATCAACATATCATTGAAATTTTTAGGATGAAGTATGATTTACGTGCGGCGGGACTAGTGAGTTTTCGATAAAAGTAAGATTACAACAAAGATAGAATCTAAGTCCATATCTACCTGATTGGTCCGGGATAAAAAATGAAGGAAAAAAGGGGAAAAAATAATCAAAAGGATGTACCAAGGTATATTATGTTTGCACATGATGATTTTCTAAATATTACCTCAAAATAAAAAAAATAAAAAAAGTTAGAAAAAATGAGGAAATAAGTCAAAAGGGTTAAAAAAAACCCTACTAAAATCAAACTGAGTATGTGGCATGCAAGTTCAGTAAGGAAACTAGAGTTAACAATACAATTAAGGTAGAAGAGAAGATGATTAACAAGAAAGACAGTTTGAATATCTTGGTTTAATACTGCAAGAAGATGAAGAAATAGACAAAAACAATAAAATAATCACATTAACACAGGTTGATATGACGGAGACAAATAAATTACATCTTATTTGTCTCCTTCACCAAATTTATTAAATTATATTTACAGTTGAAATAAAATGCTTACTGTTCATATTGCTTTCCTGCTATACGACTAGGTTCTTCATTCTATGATAGTCTAATGGCTTTAGTTCCTCCATCTTATGTGTCTTTAAATAATGAAGAACCTACATGTAAAGATCAAGTTGACATAGGCAATTTTGTAAAATGCAGCTCATCATCACTACCTACTATTTAGATGACCAAGATGAACTAGACATTCCAAACGTTTCCCGCATAGATCCATTGAATGTAGTATCAACAGACTCGAGTGAAAATACTACCTTTTCCAAGCTAAATAATTCTTGTCCTGTAGTACATATCCCAGATCTTGGTGCTCTATTATACCAACCTCCTCATGTCCACACTTCAGACTTCGCATTTTTAAATATGATCTTGTTAGTACCAGCGAAGGTCAAGCTTCGGATTTCTCGTCTATTAAATATGATCTTGTTAGTAATTGCGAAGATCAATCATATAGTCCCCTTCGAATTTGGAAATTTATAGAGCCTTCGTCCTTAAATATTTGATGGAAAAAAATAATAACTTGCGGCAACAAGTTATGGATTCGAAGTTACTTTTGATGCCATAACTACATTTTGGTTTGTATGCTTGTATGTATTACTACTTTTGGTCACTAGTTGTTGCTTGTTCTACATTAAAATATTATGAACTTAGTATCTATTTTGATGTAAGAATATTGCGCATGTTTATTATGTAATGTTTCATGTTAATCGTAAGATGTGTGATTAATATAATATGTTGATTATAAAATATGCGATTAATATAATATAGGTGTTTATATAAACAGTGTTATACATAAATTGTATCCACGTATAGAATTGGAACATGCTATATAGGAACTGAGCAAAATACGACAGCATTTATAAAATGCTATTAAAATATTTAAGTGTTTATAAATTGCTAAGAAAAAGATTACATAGCATTTTCGAAATGCTATAGAAAGTTTTAACAACATTTTTGAAACACCATAAGTAGCACCCTGGCATTCTCAAACACGTTGCAAATAAACATCATAGCAACAAAAGAAATGCTATAAAAAGAAATCACATCAATGAAAAGAACGTTGTAAAAACTTAACATAGCATATTATAACCGCTATTGAATATATTTCGAAGCAAAGACGAATGCTAAGAAAAGAAATTTTTCCCATCAACGAAAACGCTGTAAACTGTATTAATGACACCAAAAAATGCTATATATGCGTGGATTATACAGCGTTTTTTTGTCTTGCTATGGTATATGTCTAACTTATAATGGCATGTTAATATATAGCGAAGTTAAAAACACTGTTAAAGGTTTTTATAACATTTTTGAAACGCTATGATAGGTATATTTTATTGTTGTGATACTATACATTCTATTCTTTAAGATATGTTTTGTACTTCATATTGACATATTAGTGTATTCAACACACAAGTCATTATCAAAGCATCTTTATAAAGATTTTTATCGTTGAAGTCCAATGTAGGAGTCTCGGGTACAATGTTGAAGTCATATAGGTGATATAGGCCTTTGGTAGAAATATGTTTGATCAATTGCACTAGTAGCAGGGAAAAAGGAGTAAATTTGAAGTAAAATTTTCTTTTATTAAATTGCACAAGATCTTTTTTAGTGTAATATTATATTTTTGTATTAATCAAATTTGGTATTTCAACAATAAAAGTGTTTTGATAATATCTTAATTTTTTTAATTAATTAAAATATTTATTTTTTTAGCAATGTATATAATAATATTTATTATTAATTTAGTTTAAGATTAATTAGTTTATTTATTTTAATTTCAAATATTTATACTTTATGATATCCATATTCATAGCTGAACATCACAACAACATAAATATATATAAATTATCGAATATATTCATGAGGAAAAGTGATCATTGTGTCTTTAGGTCATAAGATGTCTTATGGATGTCAATATAATGTAAAATAATTAACCATAGTTTATATATTTAAATAAAATAATTTCTATGGCCACTTTAATTTTATAAATAATATTTATATTTAAAATATACATCTGTTTATATATATAAAATAAATTTAAACATTATATATTATTACAAAATTATTTATTTTACTGTAAATAATATTGAAAAATTATGTGAATATATGTATATATATTGAATGTGTGTGTATATATATTAAACTTATTTTTAATTTTATATATAACTAATTTTAAATTTCAAAATTAATTATTTGACTTATTCAAAATAATATCTACAAAATAATTTTTTTATTTCTACAACTCCAGCTAGTAAGTATTTCTTTTATTTTTTTTGGCCTAAAGTTAAATTTGTTTGAAAATTTTAAATCTATAATTTCCATAAATAATTTGATTTTGTTTTATATATATCTGTGTGTATACATATGTGTATGTGTATATAAATGAAAAATATATATTATTACTTTACTGTAACCAAAAATATAAAAAAATATTTTTTAGTAAAACATTTGTATGGATAAATATATGTATGTATATATGTATGTGTATGTATGTATATGTATGTATGTATGCATAATTTATTATAAATAAAACGATAATGATTAAAATTTAGCTTTAATTTATTTTATCTCAAGTTGGAAATATTATTAAAATGAATTTGTTTAAAATTAGTACATATGTTTAATTTAATATTATATATATAACATGTTCAGATCTGAAATTTTATATACATATAAAAAATTTCTCGATTTTTTTATTAAATACATACATACATATATACATACACAATTATAATTAATGTCATTAATTATTAAATTACATGCATACATATATATATATATATATATATATATATATATATATGTACGTATGTGAATTTTTTTATTTATTTAGGTAAAACATAGTCGAACACATATGATAAGAGGGTAGGATGATATAGCATAAATATCTATAAATTAATATGAAGTACTAATTTAGATTCAAATATTGTTCATCAATGTAGTCCTATTGAGAGCCTAACATGTCATTTTCTTATTACTTCCACTTGAGGCTGCACGATCTCCTCCTCTACTTTAGTTTGAAAAATTGAAATGAAGGCTTCACCAATGGGGATAGGCGCTGGAGAAAGAATAAAAAATAATCATTTAATATAAGGGGTTTAGAGTATTTATAGCCAAGGGTTCGCACCTTCTTCTCCTCATTTTTCTTTGGCATTTGAAGATCAAGCTAAACCCTCCTTATCTAAATAACATAGCCATCCATATCAATAACTAAACAAGGTCAATGAACCCTTTGACCCCCATTTGTATTACCATTTATTTATTTAATTTCCTGCTCTAAATCCAACAAATTGCCATATAACCTTTATACATCGTTTTTTATTTTAAGCATGAAGTAAATAATTAAAATAGCCATAAAATATTAAAATAACATTTGTATTAATTTATCATTAAGTTATAACATCTATAAACTAATTTTACCATCGGTCGAGCTAAAAATTAATTAACAACGCAGTTGTGTTGACTCTCTGGTGTGAACTCGGTCCTATTCAATATTTAAACAATTTAAATATTGAAGCATGTACGGAATTTGCTGAAGCACGATACCAAGCCAAGTAGACTATTATCCCGCTTTTGAACCAAGCAATATCTTGAAAAGTCAGAACCATTGAATGGTTGTGAAATAAACCAAAAGTCTATAATATAGAAGACTAGTCTAGTGCCAGGATTCAGAAGAAGCCCTAAGAATTGGCACTGACCTTTGCTTTCCACAAAGAAGTACCAATTATTTTTCCAAACGAGTCAAGCAGAGAAAAGAAAAGGATAGAAATACAATTCAACATCACAACTCGGCACCATCCCTATGACGAGTCAGCATAACTTGTTCAAGAGATTAAAGATGAAGCAAAATGCACGATAGGAAACTCTATAATTTGAAATCAAGTTATGAGCATAACTCAATACCGAGTTATGACTCTTGCTGACTTAACCATGATTTTCACCTAGAGCTTCATGATGGATGTAGAGAATGTGGGTAGCAAATTTCAGAGACTATTTCGATGGTCTTTGTCTATAAATCAAATGGGAAGCGCAAATTAAAAGGAGATCTTTTTTATTCTTTTCACTACTTTCTGAATTATCTAAATTTACCTCGATACTCCCTTAAATCCTTAGCTGAGTTGTAAGCAACTGACTTGTAAAATCAGTCTTAAACAAGAAAAAGAGAATTATTAACAATGTTGACAGTGGATGTAGGTTATTGATTTTGGCCGAATCACTATAAATCTTTTGTGTTCTTATTTTATTTTAATTTCGTTATTTCTATAGCAGTCGCTTATTAATCAACTAGTGCGGGGCCCGTGCTACGCACACGGGTAGAGGCAGAAGTTTGAAGTTTGTATTCATGGTATATTTAATTCATCTCATTCTTCCATCAATGAGATTTATGCATATGTAACGACCCGTCGTTCTGACCGTCCCCAGTCGGTAATTAAACCAACTTGAGACGTTCAAAATGACGGATTGTTATTCAGTTTATAGAGTTTAAACAAAAACAGCCACAGAATCACAGAATAATCATAATATTTCACATAAATGAATTTTTGTACATATATCAGAGTTTGTACAATGCATTAAATTTTTATACAGCGGAATATATCTTTAAGTACAAACGAATTCTTCGAAAAGCTAAAGTGAAGCAATTTCCCTCTCTCTCTAACTTCGATGCCCGAAAATCTTCAAGCTGTAAAATTACTCGGTCTGACCCGAGTATTATATTCAAAAGAAAATAATACACAGGTCAGTCTAATTCAAACTCAGTTATTAGTGCATAGAGGCAATAATAATCAAATAGCAATTAGATGACAGTCAAATATAAATTTACCTATCCGATCCTTTAACAAGAAATCGGATAACGGTAAATACAACACTTAACAGTGTTAAACAACAAATCAGTAGATTCAAATTATCAATGAGGATAGATGAAGGGATTATTGATGAAGATAATTTAGAAAACAATCAAAATTTGCCTAAACGGCAATTAACAACAAAATCATCAAAATCGGTTCAAAATATATTGAATTGTCAACATAAAACAATTTTCATCAAAAAGAGAACATCATTTAAAACATTAGATTTGGTAGGGCTGCAGTACACACACGCGTATACGGCCTCGCCACATTTTAAAATGTTAACTTCGTGTGGCTGCAGTTCACGCTTGCGTGCACTGCCTCGCCACTACAGCGCGAAATAAGCAAAATCAGGAAATGCACAGAAAAAGGCACAAACGAGCACAAGGTCGAGTCCGAGCGTTTGAGCTAGATTCAACTCAAGTGAATTTTAGAAGAAAACAAATCCAATTGCATCAATGCGACGCAAATCAACAAGACAAAATTGTGTATAAAACAATGAAACTGCAGTCACTAATGAATACAAGGGCGAATCTGCAATCAAAAATTTGCAGCCACCACAAGATCACAAAGCGCGAAGGCTCGAATGACCCAATGCGCAAAGGCAGGGGTTCAAACTACATGAAAATAGCTGAAAGAAGGTGAGAGCACCAAAAATATGGCACCACAACACACAAAACAAGTTCAAAGTACTGTTAACATAAAACAAACCAGGGTGACAACTCAGTATGTACAAGGCAACAGAGGATGCACATGCAAACATAGGCAGCAGCATGGTTAGCAAAGGCAAAGTACCAGTTCAACTCGAAAAGCATCACAACACAAGTGTACATAAGCACAAATTTGTCAAAGTCCAAAGCCTAGTACACCATAGTGCACGAAGTATGAATAGCAACTATAATATAGCTTCAATTAGCAAAAAACAGTGAAGCATATGCATAGCAGCAGTAGAAATGTACATGTACCAGATCCAATAACATGAAGGAACCCAAGACACAATAAAAATGCAAACAGAGGCGGCAACAGCAAATGATTGACAAGTAGGTGTTCTGTTCTTCAAACATGCACTCACATATTATTCTATTTTATTTTTAATATACATATATATTCCTTCATTTTCAAACAAACATGCAAGCATAGTTTTACTCATACCAACAATTATCACAATGCCTATTCAATATGTACATCAGAGGCAACAATTTTAAACAGGAGATGGGGTTGTTCACACACTTGTAATGCTAGAACAGAGCAACTGTTCTTGTTTTTCTCACTTTTACATATATACATATACATGCAAGCAGATTTTTTTTATCAAACTTAAGTAATCATTTCATACAGATCAAGATACAAGTGGGTTTTAAAAATGTTTTAAGTGCAGGTTACTCACATAAAATAGGTTCATATGGAACAGAGGCAACATAAAATCAGTATGAACTCAGTAAGTAAGCACAAGTGCTTTAACTCATAAGCAATTTTGTCAAGTTAAAAGAGCAAGCCAGATTTACCAATTCAACAACTTCAAAAGAACCGTCATTAGTTTAACAATTTTCGAAAGTTCATACTGCTTATCAGTTCCACTGTGAAATAAGAGGTAAGAAGCTTAACTATTACTCAACTATGTTTTGTACAATTTAATCCAGCAATAAAATCTATGAAATAATACATGTATGAGGTCTGTATAATCTGTATTTAAACAACAGGCGCATGGAACATATGCTTGCAATCAGGTTTTATAACCCCTGCATACTTTCAAATGAACAGATGTAATTTGCCAGACAATATGGATGCAACAGATATATGCAACAAATGAATGCAACAGAAATATGGTGAAATCCAGTAACTAAACAGGTCAGACCACAAGTGTATCAAGACTCAACAAAGGCTACAACAGTAGGTGAAAGTTACGCATGCTACAGGGATGATCAGAAGTGACAATGTCACAAATGACCGAAGTCAAAAGGAAACCACTAGGATGAACAAGTCATCTACAAATTGAAGTATGAGACAGCTACAAAATGAAGACTATAGTAAAATTCACACATCAGTGAAAGCAAGGCCGAAGCCAACAAAAATCAATTTCTTCTATTTTCTTTTCTTTTCAAAAATTTAACTTCGAAAATCACATGAAACTATAAGCCATGGACGTGGTCACAGGGACCGACATCAACGACCCATAGTTATCAAGAATCCAAATCAATGCTTCAGGAACGAATACAAAGATGGCCAGAGACGAAGCTCACTGGGGCCAAAAAAATCAAGGCCAAAGCCATTAAAAATATCACAGAAGCAAAATCGAACAATATCAAAGGCCGAAGCCAACAAGAAGGAATCGAACCAATCAATGAAAAAAAATCAACAGAGAAATCATCAAAATGATAGCTAAATCAAACGACTGAGAATGAAAACAGATGTGAGGGTCACTCACCTTATTCTGAAATGAAGACGAACGCAAAGAAGCTGAAGCCCTAATTTTTCATACAAATCAAAAGAAGCAGCGACTTCATCAGTTTGAAAAACCCTAATTTTCGAGCACGGAATCGAAGAGACGAAGAAGAAACTCGTGCGAAAACCTTAACTTTTTGAATGACGAAGAGGAGACGAGAGACGTCATTTTTTCTCAGAGGAGTTTGATTTTTTTTTATGAAAAGGAAGGGGCTTCGTGTTTTAAGGAGAAGGGGAACGTGATTTTGCAGAGGGGGCACAATTTAGGGCGTGGGTTTAGGCATATGTAACGACGTGGATCAAGGTGATGGAAGTAAGGCGATGTACTCTTTATATTATATTATACTATTATTATTATTTTTCAATTTAAATTCAATTTGTTTTGTAAATTATTTTCTTTAATAAATATATAAACGTTTTGCAGTTCAACTATCAAACATAAATTTATATTAACATGTTTCACAATTAGATTTTATACTTGTATTTTATATTGATAAAATTTTATTCCATTTTATTTTAAAGAAAAGAAAAATGTTATTTAAAACTAACCATCAATTTATTAATTTACATAAATAATAATTCGTAAATCCAAACTATTTTTTCTAAGTCATTAGTTCGAATTTAAAATACAAATTCAATATTCAATTTCAAACTCCAAAGTCAAATTCAAATTTTATTCAACTTAAATAGATTAAATTCTAAAATTTAATCGCCAATTCATAGTTATATTGGGAATTCAAACTAAACCACCATTCAAATATTTAAAATTAATTAAATATTTTCAATTTAAATTGTTCAAAATTCAGGGTTGTTACAATCTTCCCTCCTTAAAGAATTTCGTCCCGAAATTACAAATTAGGAAAAACGATTGCTAAAATCTCACCGATATTTATACCCTACACAATTTTTTACCAAGTTCGAATCTTATAAATAAATATAGGATTCATTTCTTTTGTTTTATTTCATTAGCTTTATTCATTGATTTCTATAATCAAGACACAAAAGTCTTTTACCAAAATTTTCAACTTACAAAACTTAGATTTTTAAATTTGAAATTCTTCATGCTAGATATTTACATATCATATCTTTTCCAAAGCTGTGGACTTTCAAGATATTTTAAAAGATCTTCTTCCTTAATTCATTAGGTTAGAATTATGTTATTCTAATTTCAGACTATTGATTTTCTATTCAAAGTTTGAAAATACTTGCTAACTCGAAGTTTAACAAGTCCATCGTCGTTCTTACAGACATTAGGCATACGCTGGCCAGGCGCAAGTCTAAAATTCTCCAAGTACTAAATATACTTGTTTCAACTCCCAGTGAAAATACTTTTTAAAAATTCTTTTAAAAATGGATATGGAAAGCACGTTCCCCCATGGATAACAGTTTACCCGGCGGTTACGCTACTATCCCAGTAGAATTGCTTGTAACTGTAGATTTCACATCTCTCTTGAATTTTGCCATGGTTGTTGCCATAGATCACGGTTCACACGGCGGTTGCGCTACTATCCCAGTAGAATCGCTCGTGACCGTAGGCATCTCGCCCCTCAAATTACGCTTCGGCCTCTAGATCACAGTTTACACGGCGGTTGCGCCACTATCCCAGTGGAATCGCTTGTAACTGTAGGCATCACGCCCCACGAATTACGCCAGCATCAATTCACATAATCCCAACACGATGATCCATCGTGGGGGATTCCAGTCCCAATGGACATTCCACTAATGGAAATTCTACGTAGCTACGATTTCCAATGGACACTCCACCGAGTTCCAATCACCTTCACAAATAATAAATGGAAGGTACATTTCCATATCCTCAGTTTTAGAAAACATATGTCATATACATATAGTACTTCATTTCACATTTCGTACATATCATACCTATGTAAACTTGCATAGGACTTTTCATAAAAATGACTTTCCAAACTGATGGTTTTTGAATTATTACATTCACATATATAAGTTACGAAAACTCAATTCACATTCATAACAAATAGAGGATTCCAAAATTTTCCATTTCATTTTAAAATTTTCCTCTATATCGATTTGAAAATTTAAGGTTATCTCAAACCTAATTCACATTCATAATCCAATTCATTATCGACTTCACATTCGATTTGGATTTCACGTTAAAATCGTCAATTCTCAACACATAATTGGTGTCTATCGATATATAACCTCTAAGCTCGTACGTCTCAGAGAAGGGTGTTAAGCTAAAAGAATAATTTCTCCGCCACCAACAGATATATATTTAATAGAGATCAATTGCTATGTCATCAATTCACAATGCTAGACACACAATCCAAATCGACTATCCAAAATTCAAAGTTCAACTTATATTGTTTTTGATGTCAAAGTTAAACTCAATTTAACTCAAGATTCAATCTTTTTGGAAAATATTCAAGTTGAACTGATCATTCAAATTTCCCAAAAATATCTTTACAAGATATATAATTTTCAAACTTAACCATTTGAAACAAATTTCAAATATTCATTTTTTTCCAATTTATCTTTAAAAGATAAAATTTCAAACCTTTCATTTCATATTGGAAAACATTTCCATACTTATTTAATAATAAGTAATTCACAAGTTCATTTATTTTCAACACTTGAAAATATTCAATATACTTGAATCAAAATTAAGTATATATTCCATTCTTTAAGGAAGGAGTTCTTTTAAACACATTATTTGAGTGAAAATGAATGTTACGTAAAACATCGTTACGACAACTCAAAAATCACTAGTATAGGGATTCGAAATTTAAGATAGATATATAAATCCCAATACTATAAACAACATTTCCTTTCGGAAACCATTTACTATAACAACAGTGTTATAGTCCACCATTTCCTTATTTCTCGAAAACGCCTATTTCAACAATGAATGTTGAAATCTATGTATTTGATAGTTAATGCATTTTAAAACATCTTTAAAACCATTAACTTTTTCAATTTCAACTTAATTCATAGTTTGAATTCCTCATACTTTTCATAATATTAGTTTTAAACCAATTTCAAACTTTTCAATATTAAGTTTTTCACTTAACTTAATTTTTCCGCACGTTTAAATTCAAATTCATCACTGAATTTATTAAACCTATAATGGATTATCATGTTGACAACTTCAAATTTGAAATCTAAATCTCATTTGAACTTTGCATTTGCTTTCTATTTCAAAAATAATCAACTAGTTCTTTAGTAAGCCATTCATCGACTTAGTTCCATTAAATTTATATTTCCACATTAACCTCATTTCATAATATCACTTCCCTAAAACATATCCGTTTTATTCAATAATATATTCACTGTCCAAAATCGTGAATACGCTTATTTAAATCAATTCAGTGTTTCTACACTTTTATTTAAAGGATTATCCACTGTCCAAAATCGTGGATAAAATTCCCAACCAACATTTACTATCACAATATTTAACTTAAAGGATAATTCGCTGTCCAAAATTACGAATATATCTCCTTTAATAACTTCTATTTTTCATTTATCAAATTCAATTGGTTTCGAATTTATATACAATCTTTACAAATTCCATTTCTATTTATAAACTTCGATTTATAAATCTTCTTTATTAATTCAATTCAATTTATATAACTCAATTATATACCAAAAGTTCATATTATAAGTTAAGTACTTATAATACATTTATTCACTAAATCATTCTTCAAAACATTTGAAATCAATTTTCAAAAGAATTCAGAATCAAATTTCCAAGTTATAGTTCAACAATTCTCTTGGTTATAACCAAATTAACATGTCCTTTTATTTTCCAATTATTTCGGAGATATTCAAAATATTTGGTTTAAACCAATTCATCAATTCACTTAACTCATATTTTATTTTTCATACATCTCAATAAATCGATAATGGATTTTCGAATGAGAAACTATCGCAAACCTAAAATTAGAGAGGGGAATTTTCGAAAAAATTTGAATTTTCAAAATAACTTTTATTTTTCAAAGAAAACAATTTCATACTTCTTTTAAATTTGAAAAACATTTTTCTTTAAAGTGATCCTAGTAACTATTCATATTAAATGTCATAAATTGAGCTTTGTGTAAACCAAAGCTCTGATACCACTTTTGTAACGACCCACCGTTCTGACCGCCTCAGTCGGTAATTAAACCAACTTGAGACGTTCAAAATGACGAATTGTTATTCAGTTTATAGAGTTTAAACAGAAACAGCCACAGAATCACAGAATAATCATAATATTTCGCATAAATGAATTTTTGTACATATATCAGAGTTTGTACAATGCATTAAATTTTTATACAGCGGAATATATCTTTAAGTACAAAAGAATTCTTCGAAAAGCTAAAGTGAAGCAATTTCCCTCTCTCTCTAACTTCGATGCCCGAAAATCTTCAAGCTGTAAAATTACTCGGTCTGACCCGAGTATTATATTCAAAAGAAAATAATACACAGGTAAGTCTAATTCAAACTCAGTTATTAGTGCATAGAGGCAATAATAATCAAATAGCAATTAGATGACAGTAAAATATAAATTTACCTATCCGATCCTTTAACAAGAAATCGGATAACGGTAAATACAACGCTTAACAGTGTTAAACAACAAATCAGTAGATTCAAATTATCAATGAGGATAGATGAAGGGATTATTGATGAAGATAATTTAGAAAACAATCAAAATTTGCCTAAACGGCAATTAACAACAAAATCATCAAAATCGGTTCAAAATATATTGAATTGTCAACATAAAACAATTTTCATCAAAAAGAAAACATCATTTAAAACATTAGATTTGGTAGGGCTGCAGTACACACACGCGTATACGGCCTCGCCACATTTTAAAATGTTAACTTCGTGTGGCTGCAGTTCACGCTTGCGTGCACTGCCTCGCCACTACAGCACGAAATAAGCAAAATCAGGAAATGCACAGAAAAAGGCACAAACGAGCACAAGGTCGAATCCGAGCGTTTGAGCTAGATTCAACTCAAGTGAATTTTAGAAGAAAACAAATCCAATTGCATCAATGCGATGCAAATCAACAAGACAAAACTGCGTATAAAACAATGAAACTGCAGTCACTAATGAATACAAGGGCGAATCTGCAATCAAAAATTTGCAGCCACCACAAGATCACAAAGCGCGAAGGCTCGAATGACCCAATGCGCAAAGGCAGGGGTTCAAACTACATGAAAACAGCTGAAAGAAGGTGAGAGCACCAAAAATATGGCACCACAACACACAAAACAAGTTCAAAGTACTGTTAACATAAAACAAACCAGGGTGACAACTCAGTATGTACAAGGCAACAGAGGATGCACATGCAAACATAGGCAGCAGCATGGTTAGTGTTAACGCTAAAATTTGAACGCTAACACCCCGGTGTATGAAGTGAAATTGTGAAAGCGCCACCCGATAGCTCGGGAACAGATTATAAGCAGATAATAGCGAAAAAGCAGTAAACAACATCAATTTTATAGTGGTTCGGCTTAAGAGAAAGCCTACGTCCACTTTGAATATCTTTATTGATGATTTGATTACAAGTCGATGCAATTACACTTTGATTACAACACACTTCGAGTTACAAGTGACTTAGAGCAAGTAGCCTAAACTTCAATGTCGATCCAAATCCTTGAACTCATGTTGGACATGTATCATTTCTTCGTGAAGTTCCTTGAGGCGTTCTTTATATCTCAAAAGCTTTAAGTGTTGGAGTAGTTCAGAATGCAGCAGAGTAACGGCGCTTGGAATCAATCAGCCAAAAGTCCCTTGAATGTTGGAGGTGGCCATGTATTTATAGGAATTTTCAGCCCTGAGTCATGAGTCGTGCTCGACTCATGCTTGGCTCGTGGCCGAGTCAAATTAGGTCGTGGCCGACTCATTGAACCAAGCCCTTGGTTTCTCCATGGCCCATTCCTTTGCTGGATTTTAAGCCAAGTCCTGAGTCGCTTACGAGTCAATCCTCATTGGCATAGGTACTGTGGCAATGGACTACGACTCAATGGTTTTAAGTCGTGGACGAGTCGTTCTGAGTCATGAGTCGCTAAGTCATTAACGACTTATCAGGTAGCGGTATATAGGTGAAGTGACTTAGGGACTTATCTTCTTAGGTTGTCAATCCTCTTGAGTCGTTTCTTATGATGAGTCGTGGACTTGTTGAGTCGCTGAGGCGATAGCCTTGATGAGTCGGTAATGCACTGAGTCTGTCTGCCTTGTGAACCGCTAACTAGTTAAGCCACTCTGCTCCTCTAAGGCATTAACTCGTTGAGTCGTTGATCCCCATAAGTCGTGAGTCGCGCAATTCTTTAACTCGTGCAATTCCTCAGTTCAGTTGAGTCGTTGATCCACTGAGTCGTTACAAGCCCTGAGTCGTTGGGTCGGTCTAGGCCTTGAGTCATCTCATATGAATCGTAAACTTCGTTGAGTCGGTAACTCACTGTGTCGGCCTGTCTCATGAACCGCTAATCCCCATGAGTCGTTCCATTCCTTTAAGTCGCCGTGAACCTTAACTCGTTAGCTAATTAAGTCGCTACCAGTTGAGTCGGTCCTTTCCTTAAGTTGCTGAAGCCCCTTGAGTCGTAAATCCAATGAGTCGTTAAAGACCTTAAGTGGATGAGTCGGCCCAAGTTTCAACTCGTTGGTAGAACAGGGTTAACATTTGCCCCTCGAAGTACACGCCTAAGTCGTAGGTCGTGTGCTTCGACTTATCTTAACTCGTGTGCCGACTCAAACTCTACTGCCCAAAGTTATAAAAACCTGAGTCGTTCCCCTTTTCTTCTCATTCCCCAATCTTTAAACCGTGTCTGCCATTAACGCACATCCAAGCTCTCAAAGGCGATTTCGACCAGATTCTCCATCGATCATCTCTATCATCATATTGCGTAAGTGATCTCGCTCTCCTTGTGATTTTCGATCATCCCTAGCTTATGCGCCCCATCTCCATCTTCGATTTTCCCCTTTGAGCCCTGCGAATTTGGTTGCTTTGGTCATCAATGAACTTAGGGTTATCTGTTCTGATGGTTTACGATTCGAGGCGGTTTAGTGGTGCGATAGAGCTAGGATTGTTGATTGAGAGCTTATTGGATTAATGGGTTAGGAATTAGAAGGTTCACGGGATAGGAGGGAGACGGTTCATGGGTTAAGAGCCAGAAGGTAGACGGGTTTAGGAATTGTATGGTAAGTTGGCCAATCAGAGTGGAGCATTGCCTCAGATGCGACTTAATAATTCTGGACGACCTAATATCCTTTGCGACTCAACTCTGGACCGGCTTACCAGTCCTCACGACACAAGTCTTGAGTCGGGACCGAGATAGGACTTGGAGAATTTTCTCATAACTTTGAACTGAAATCTATTCCCACTTCTATGCCTTACGACTTAAACGCTGCCGACTCAAAGTGTTGATAACTTAAAGCATAAACGACCTAAGCCGCCTTATAACTTTTAAATCGTGGGCGAGTTAACACGTTGAACTGTCTCGGGGCATAATTCTGACTTGAACTTTAACTTGGATTGCTGAAATATACTGCCTGAATATTGATTTGTTTGGACTCTAACCTGTTAAACTTTGTTGCATATTTTAGTTTTACAGATTGCTTCAATTTGCAAGTATACAACCTGCTTAATAATCACAGAAAATCAGGACGAATATACTGCCATTGATTGCCCACATCCAATGACAGATTAGTCAATAGAAGATAATTAACTTAAATAGATTGCGTGAATGAAGTGCTTTAAATCAACGAATTCAAGTAGAGTGCTAAAGCAACATTGAACTAGTCAACTGAAATTGACCGGTTTGCACCAACACTATACCTGAATTTTTAAATTAACAAGTCCTGAAATTTAGTAATTGATCAATTGCCAACTAGCTTAACTTCAGTTATATTTACTTGTTTATTTTCATTAGTTCTGCACAACACTTCACACTTTTAGGAAACGTGCACCTTCGCATTTGAACATCCAGTTGCTTGTGTAGAATGACTTCTCAACAAGAAGAACCGATGGGCCAGGCTGAAGATGTCTTCCCAATAGCTAACCCAGTGGATAACCCTCCGGAGAGAACTTCCACAACTCTGAATCAGCGAGTGTTTAACCAATTGCGCATCCAGTTTGGCATTGCCGAAGCTGATGCCTTACTGCCGGTGCCAAATGATACTGCAGATAGGCCCCCTCTTGGCTTTGTTGCTGTCAATCGCCAAATGTGCTTGAGCGGTGCCATCCCACCTTTTAATGACTTCCTTCAGCAGTTCCTGCTTCGGTTATCTATCTCTCCATTCCAATTGCACCCCAACGGCCATGCCATTCTGATGGGGTTATGTGTGCTATTTAGGAGAGTTTTGGACCGATTACCGAGCTTTGGGGAAATCTGCTACCTCTGCTCATTCATAAAAATTAAAGATCATCCCTCTATCGTAGTTATAAGGAGTGCTCAAAACCGCAAACTCATCACTGATCTTCCTGATAGCGCTCATGGATTTTTAAATCAGTATTTCTTCGTTCGCTGTCCTCCAGGGTTTTATGCCATCTGGAGAGTAGGAAGTAATATTTCCTGTTTGAATTTCTCCATTCTTGAGCTTTTCAAAATCTGAGTTGCTAAATGCTAACTTCGCTTCTTTTTTTTTGTTTCAGCACTTCCTCCTCCCTCTAGAGATCCATGCTATAAGCAAATTTTTGAAAGACTGAATGTCGTGGCGGCAGAAGAGAGGAGTATAAAGTTTTTGTTAAATGATGAACTTTTACATCAATTTGGAATCCTTCACCCTTCTCGTTCGACTCAGCTTTGTGAAGTTCCTGATTCTCCAGTGAAGGCTGAAAAGCTTATGCCAAAAGATCCCTCCACTGAAACTTTACTGGTGAAGTGCCCCACTCTCACTGATGTTGCGGGGCCGTCTAGAAATTTGACACTTGCCCCAGTTATCGAAGAGGAAGAACCTCCACGATCTTCCGGGAGATCTGCTGACGAAGGAGTTGAGAAAGCAAGTCCCAAAAAGCATGATGGTGATGATGTTTTTGAGGGGTTGAGCGACCTAATTGTGACTTCACAAGAACTTTTTAAAGATGATGTTTCCAAAACTATATCTTCTGTAATCGAGGCGACATCTTCTCTACAACAAATGTCAACTCCTTCTACTCAAGTTATCACCACCTCTACTCCACAGAGTGGTCTGTAGCTTGATGCGTGTAGTTTACACATTACACAACACTTAGGATTTTTCAGCACTTCTACGCACTTATCTTCTTATACTTTAAAGATTTCTAAAGCTTATTATTATTTTTTATTTTCAGATTCTCCGATGGGGCGCAGCAGCTCATATTACGATGATTTCCAGCGCTACGGGAGGCGTAGCCAATATGATTATAGGCGTTACCTCCCCTCTTACAGAGAATCCGATGAAGAAAGAGCTGCCCGAAAGGCTCAAGAGAAGAGGGCTCAAGAGGAGTGCTACGAAAGAAGGGAGAGGGAAGAGCGCCATGATTCTTCACAGAGAGGTGACGATTCCCATAAAAGAAAAACCCATGATGACAGAGGAAAAGGTCATGTGGTTGAAGATTCGAGCAAGCGAGCGCGACATGGAGAGAAGCACACCACTATAACCCCTGAAAAGGTTACCGCCCCTGCCTCGCTTGATATTCCTTCCGGCTCTCCCGCTCTCGGGAAGTCGGACATACAAACTATAATTAGCAGACCCAAATTCCAAGTTGGACCGGGTCCTGCCACTTTGCAAAGCCGATTTCCTCAGTGGTGTCTGAAGGGAGTAAGGTTTGACCTTGACTTGGTCCCCATTGACAAGTCTGCCATGTTACAAAACCTAGACGCCGTTAAGCTTGACATTGAGAGGATGTCGAACTGACAGAAACTTGTTGACGAGCTTCAGAGGGTTAATCGTGCGAACATAGAGGCCATGCTCACCATGGAAAATGATAAAGCCGAATGGCAAAAGGTGCTCGAGCAACATGACACCGAGATGAGAAGCATTGCTTCTTACAATGAGGAGCTTGAAGCGAAAGTTGAAGAACTGAAACAAGAGTTTGTTGCTTCCTCTACTTCTTATTCTCAAAAAGAAGTAGTGCTCCTCAAACAAGTGAGAGATGCCCACGCTAGCCAAAGGGATGCCGAAGACAGGCTCGAAGTGCAGAAAAGAATTAGCGAGGGCTATGTCGCTGACATTGAAGAGCTTCAGAAGAAAAACAACTCCCAAGAGGCGGAGATTCAAATGCTTAAGCTTCAACTTTCTAAAGCTGAAATGGAGCGTGATGAGGCCGTTGCCGGAAAAATTGCAGCTGAAGATTCTCACGAGGCAACGAAAGCCAACATTAGCTCAACATTATTTGATTTCTATCTGCACAGCATTTTGGGGCGTGGTAGCCTTGCCTTTCTAGGTCCTAAGTATGAAATTACACTAGCTGAAGTTTGGGAGGCAGCACTCGATATGCTCGGTGGTAAAGGCGCTGGCTACGCTGAGTTAGCTCTTGAAGAGCATTATCTTGATGATGATGTCCGCGCCGCTCTTGCCAAGGGGAGAGAACAGCTTGCAAGATTGAGAGCCGAAACAGCGACAGGAGAATATTCAGGAAAAATCACCTCGACTACTCCAATACAACCTTCTCCTTCAGCCGAAATTGATATTATCGGTTCTAGTTCTCATTCCCCTTCTCCTACTAAAGTCATCACTGATATTACAAGCATACAAGGTGGAGATGAGGGCGGCGAGAGTGCTGAGGCACAGGTTTACGAAGTTGACATCAGGGAACCGACTTCTGCAGGTAACCCTACTGACAATCTTGCCCGCGTAGACTGCTTATCTGTTTCTTATGAATTTGATGGGCTTTTCGACTACTTCTTGAATCTTGGCGAACCTTTATCTCCGCTTTTTGCTGACTTAAACTTTTTTCCTTCTGCAGAGAAAACGTTGGGCATTGTTCAGGGTTCTCCTCCTCCAATTATTCCTTCTCCGCTTCCTAAGGTCACTCCTCCTTCTGCCTCGCAACCCGGGTCATAGGAAGAGCAAATAGAAGCCCTTCACGTCTTAGATGATCCCGTTGCTTCTCAACATCCGAAAGGAGAAGAAACTGAAGGAAGCGAGAGGACGCCAGAACCCACTGGCTCCGACGCTGAACCGTTATCCAAACTTTTTTCTCCAGGGAGTGGGCCTTCCTCCAAAAAGAGAGGGAAGCAGGGAGTTTCCAAGAAGAAGGGTAAGAAGGAATCTCTAACTGGCGAAGAAGAGACGGAAGAAAGTCCGATCGAGCCTCTTTCTCCTTCATCCCCTACCCTTACAAGCCGACCTAAAAAATTGGTCATTCGGCCAGGTGCGGGCTCAAAAGGTGGGCGGAAGAAGAAATGATGGCTCTGGTTCTGTGGCTTTCATATCGCTTTTTTGCCCTTTTTGCATGCAATGACCGGAAATTGTGCGGGTACCGGCCCCCCGCTTTTCTTTTGTTGGAACCTGTACCTGTATATAAAATAGTGTTGAATAAAATAATTCTTTTTCCTTTGTATAAACTCCTGTTTGAATTTGAGAATGCATTTATTATTCATTTTTGCACAAGTTTATTTATATGATATTGCAGCGGGCTTATGGCATGTTGTTTGAGCATTACTTTCGTCGATGTGGCTATACCATATTGTATATAACTATACCATGTTTCCCCCATACCATAAGCTTGCTGCAATATTTCATACTTCGAGGGGACTTGCACTCTTATTTTCTGAAGAATAATTATTTCATTCTTGAAGAAATTCTTCGTAGAGTACAACTCCCTTCATATAAGTTTTTACGCTTTGTCCTTCGAAGAAATCACTTTTTTCTTTTGCTTATGTACACGTTTTACCAAGTGAATTCTTCTATGAGGTAAAGCGGGCCTCTGAAGGGTACTTTAACTTTTTTTTTTTTTTTTGAGGATGGTTATTTTCCAGATCAGGTAAATCACTCTTCCTTTGAAAGTTAAAGTGTGCTCTTGATGAGGATTTTTTTTTTTACATAGAAAGTTGTACCTCTGAGGAGGGATTTTTTCACGTTTCAACACTTGGAAGTTTTATTTCAATCTTGGTGAAACGTGTACCTCCAAAGAGTTGTGCCTTTGAAGGAAGCCTTTTCACGTTTCAACACTTGGAAGTTTTATTTCAATCTCGGTGAAACGTGGGCTTCCGAAGAAGTCTTTCTTCTTGATTGTGTCTCCGGGAGGAGGTTTTTTTTGTTTGCATTTCAACTCTGGTGAAGTGAAATTCCGAAGAGCGGCTGTTACACTTCAACTCCTGGTGAAATGGGCCTCCGAAGAGGGCTTTTATTTTGTTTTGCATTTCAACTCTGGTGAAGTGAAATTCCGAAAAGCGGTCGTAACACTTCAACTCCTGGTGAAATGAGCCTCCGAAGAGGGCTTTTATTTTGTTTTACATTTCAACTCTGGTGAAGTGAAATTCCGAAGAGCGGTCGTAGCACTTCAACTCCTGGTGAAATGGGCCTCCGAAGAGGGCTTTTATTTTGTTTTACATTTCAACTCTGGTGAAGTGAAATTCCGAAGAGCGGCTGTTACACTTCAACTCCTGGTGAAATGTGCCTCCGAAGATTGCCTGGAAGTTACTCTCTCATGGTTGGAGGGTCATGACTCCTCCAATCTTTTTTGGTTGAGTAGAGAACTTTCGTTTTTACGGCATATGCTTCATTAGAGGTCTTTATCCTCCGAAGAGTTGTGCCTCCGAAGAGGACTTTAGTTGTTCCTTGTCCACTTGCTTATGCCTTTTCAGTGATCCTCTATTATTATTATTATTATTATTATTATTATTATTATTTTTTGCTTGCACTCCCTTCTCTTACAAGTAGCCTGTTTAATCCAAAGAAGTGTACTTCATTGCTAGGCCAGTTCACGAGAACGGACATAAGCTTCTTAATTGGATGTTTGTTTGTTCAAACTTCTCAATTTATTAGCTAAAGCCCGTTTTCGGCGAAATCATTGACCGTTCAATTGAAGCACTTCTTATCTAGGATTTAAGCTCGGGAATTTTGCGACTTGGAATTTGTTTGTTGAATGATAACAAGAATCACTTGGTCTTGTAATGTGCAAGTTTTGTTTTCGTTGCCTGCAAAAATTTAAATCGATATTTCAGTAATACATTTAATGTACTTTTCATATCGAAAATAAAGCAAACATGTAATAATAATAAGGAACACAAGATTTATAGTGGTTCGGCCAAGAATTTGGGCCTACATCCACTTTATAGTCTTTCATTATTCACTTGCATCAGATTTACAATCGCTTTCAATTACAGGAATCATACATTCATAATTCTTTCTATAATATTTCAACAAAGCTATCAAGTAAAGTATGGACGCAAGTGATTGCTGTTCCAAGCTCTTGGAATTTGATCTCCTTCGACAGTAGTGAGTTTGAATGTGCCATCCAGAAGCTTTTGACCTATGACATATGGTCCTTCCCAATTTGGCCCAAACACACCTGTTGCTGTCATAATTCTCTTTAGGACTAGATCTCCAATTTCAAAGCTGCGTTGGCGAACTTTGAAATTGAAATGTCTGGCTATCCTTTGCTGATGAGATGCGATTCTGAGCTCAGCCTCTTCTCTTTTTTCATCAAGGAGATCCAGTGCCTCAAGCTGTAGTTTCTCATTCTCCGCTTGATTGAAATGGATTCTTCTATGTGAAGGGACCTCTGTTTCTACCGGAATCATTGCCTCTGATCCGTATGCCAATGAAAACGGAGTATGCCCAGTCGCAGTTTTGTGGGTAGTTCTGTATGCCCATAGTGCCAGCGGTAGCTTATCGACCCAACCACCTTTTGCTCTTTCAAGTTGCTTCTTGATGGTCGACTTGATAATTTTATTTACTGCTTCCACTTGCCCGTTTGCCTGCGGATGGGCTACTGCTGAGAAGCTCTTTCAGATTTTAAATCGTTTGCAAAAATCTTGGAATTCTTCACTTTCAAACTGAGTACCATTGTCTGTAATTATTTTTTGAGGCACACCGTATCTGCAAATGATGTTTTTAGTCATAAAACTTATCATCTTCTTTGAGGTGATAGTAGCCAGTGGTTCAGCTTCTGCCCACTTAGTAAAATAATCTACAGCAACAATGGCATATTTAATTCCAGATTTGGCAGTTGGTAATGGTCCTACAAGGTCTATCCCCCATATTGCAAACGGCCATGGACTGACCATCTGTGTGAGTTCAGTGGAAGGAGCTCTAGGAATTTTGGCAAATCTTTGGCATCTGTCACATTTTCGGGAATAGTCTGCTGCATCTCGATTAATTTCTGGCCAAAAATATCCGTATCGGAGAAGCTTTTTCGCTAAAGTTTGACCACCTAAATGATCACCACATTCTCCCCCATGCACCTCAGCTAGGATTGTTTTGGACTCTTCCCTAGATACACATCGAAGTAACGGCATTGAGAATCCCCGTCTGTATAACTGGCCATCCTGGACTATATAGCGAGAGGCTTTCCTCAGTAGCTTCTTTCGTTCTTTTGAACTTTCCGGTAAAGATCCATTGAGCAGATATTCTGTTATTGGAGTCATCCATGATTCTTGCTCTTGAGACACATTCATGATCCAATCAATATCCATCTCATCAATGCTCGGAGTCGACAGGACCTCCACTGGAGTTAACCCCAGAAATTGAGCTTCTCCTGTGCTAGAGTACTTTGCGAGAGAATCTGCTTTCATGTTTTCTTCTCGAGGAATATGACTTATCATGTAATGATCGAAATCACCCAGGAGTTCCCAAGCCTTTGACAAGTAGGCGGGCAGATTTCCTCCTTTCGCTTGGAATTCCTTCTTGACTTGGCATACAATAAGTTGAGAATCACTGAAGATCTGTAATGCTCAGATGTTTAGTTCTTTAGCAATTCTTATGCCAGCAATAAGGGCTTCGTATTCTGCTTCATTGTTTGTTGAAGGAAATTCCAATCTTAGTGCGTAGCATAATGATCGACCTTCAGGGGTCTCGAGTACAACTCCGGCTCCAGAACAGTAGTCGTTTCTCGCGCCATCGACATATAACTTCCATTGGATTGGGGAATCGTCGATCGTTTCCTCCTCACCATTACCCTTATCTGTGAATTCTGCGATGAAATCCGCTAAAGCTTGTCCATTGATTGCTTTTCGGGGATGATAAGTGATGTCATATTGACTGAGTTCGATATTCCACTTTAGAAGACGACCAGAAGTCTCAGGGCGAAACAGGACTTGCTTTAAAGGTTGATCAGTGAGGACTCTGATAGGATGAGCTTGGAAATATTGCCTCAACTTCCTAGATGCAATTAGTAGGCAATAGGCGAGTTTTTCCAACTTAGAGTAATTCATCTCTGCCCCAGTGAGTCTTTTGCTGATATAGTAAACTGGATGTTGAATCCCTTTGTTTTCTCGTATTAGCGCTGCACTTAAAGCATGAGATGATACTGCCAAGTATATAAGAAGATCCTCGCCATCGCCAGGCCTAGAAAGTATTGGAGGCGTCTCCATATGGAGAATCAATTCATCAAAGGCTTTTTGGCATTCGGGAGTCCAATCGAAGTTTTTCTTTCCTTTCTTTAGGGCGTCAAAGAATGGGATGCATTTATCTGTGGCTTTGGAAATGAACCGACTTAAGGCGGCGACTTTTCCATTGAGACTTTGCAATTCCTTCTTTGTTCTAGGAGCTTTGACTTCCTTTAAGGCGGTAATTTGAGCTGGACTAGCCTCAATGCCCCTAGCGCTCACGATGAAACCTAAAAACTTATCGGATTCCACTCCAAATGAACATTTTAAAGGATTGAGCTTCATTCCGTATTTTCGGATGACTGCGAACATGTCTGCTAAGTGTTCTATGTGATCCACTGCTTTCTTAGACTTTACTAACATGTCATCGACGTAGACTTCCATAGTCTTGCCCAATTGCGGTTTGAACATAGCATTAACAAGTCTTTGGTATGTTGCCCCTGCATTCTTCAGCCCGAAGGGCATAACTCTGTAGCAGTAAAGACCAACGTCGGTGATAAAGCTCGTGTCCTCCTGATCTGGCTCATGCATCATGATCTGGTTATATCCGGAGTAGGCATCCATAAAAGATAACAATTCGTGTCCCGCTGTTCCGTCGACCAGTTGATCGATCCTGGGTAAAGGGAAGCAGTCTTTGGGGCAGGCCTTGTTTAAATCTGAAAAATCGATGCATACTCTCCATTTTCCGTTGGCTTTCTTAACCAGCACTGGATTTGAAACCCAATTCGGATAGGTAGATTCTTTGATAAAATTATTCTCCATGAGCCGATCAACTTCTTCTTTTAACGCTGCCGACCTTTCTGGACCTTGAGTTCTCCTTTTCTGCTTCACAGGTGTAAATTTTGGATCAATATTTAGAGCGTGTACTGCAACTTCTGGGGATATCCCGCACATATCGGCATGAGTCCAAGCAAAAACATCCAAATTTGCCTTTAAAAAAGATATTAAGATATTCTGAATTGACACATTAAGTTGTGATCCCACATTCAACACCTTGTTTGGGTCCTTTGGGTAAACAGGTACTGGTATTGTCGTTTCCACTGGTACCACTCTATTTTCCCCTGCACTGACTTTTCTAGGATCCATCTCTTTCCTTTCTCCGCTGTGCTCGCCAGTGCAGGGTCCGCCCTGTAATTGCTACAAGGCTGGTTCTTTGATGCGGACTGGGGCTGCCGCATCCTTTCCCATTTCTCTTTTTCTGGTTTCTCGTAGCTCTGTTAGATAACATTCCCGCCCCTCATTTTGATCCCCTTTTATAACTCCCACTCCATTATCTGTGGGAAATTTAATGGTGAGGCACCATGGGGCCAGAACAACTTTGAATGCTGCGAGAGTTGGACGGCCAAGGAAAGCATTGTAAGCAGAAAATTCGTCGACAATCACAAAAGTTTGCTTGCGGACCACTTTTCTCTCTCCTTCTCCAAGTTCCACAAACAAATCAACGGTTCCTATCGGCTGTTTTGGCTCCCCAGTGAAGCCAGCGATTTTCTACGATGAGGCTTGCACATCAGCCATAGGGATCTTCATTTGGTCGAATGTTTTCTTGAAGAGGATATTGCAGGATGCGCCACAATCTATGAGAACTCTTCTGACAATAGCTGGCCCGATACCAGCCGAGATGACTAAGGGATCCAAGGTAGGAGCTTCAACACCTGCGGAATCCCTGGCTCTGAACACAATATCATCATTGAAAGTTCTTTGTTGCTTCAGGGGCATAGCACCTTCCAAAACAAATACATCTTCCTCAGTCGGTACATACTTCAAAGCTCGGGTATACCTTTCCATCTCACCCCAGCTTCTGCCTGCTGGGTGAGGTCCTCCTGTAATGACATTGATAATGGGCCTTACAGATTCATGCCCTGCAGCCTTCTCACCTGTCCTAGGCTGATGAGCGGGAGCTTGTTGCCCCTGACTAGACGAAGCAGGATGGTTGCTATTCTTTTTCACAAATTGCTGCAGCTTGTTTTCCCTTAGCAACTCTTCAATCAGATTTTTCAACTGGCGGCATTCGTCGGTCTCATGACCGGGTTGATTATGGAAGCGGCAGAACTTGCCACTCTGTATAGCCTTTTTCCCGGTCCTCAGAGGAAGAGGTTTAGGAAAATCAACAGAATCCTTAGTGGCAAGGTAGATACGCTCCGGCGTATCTGATAAAGGAGTATACTCTGATGGCTTGAAGGATCGAGGCTTCTTCAGATTACTCTGTTTCTTCCCATTGTTATTTTCCCTTTTTTGCCCTACAGATTCATTCTTGTGTGGAGCAACAGTGTTATCTTCAGCTTTTTCCAACACTGCCTTTACCGGTACGGGACGGCTTTCCAGGCGTATGAATTCATCTGCTTTTTTATAGAATTTTTCAAGGGAGTTTGGTTCCTTCATGTTTAGCCATTTCCCAAATTCGCTCGACTTGTCAATAGCCCTCATCAGATAAGTCAATATCATTCGCGGTTCTGCATTGTCCACCTCCGCTAGTGCTATATTAAAGCGGTTTAAGAAAGATCTGATAGTCTCTCCTGGATTCTGTTCTAAACTTGACAACGACATGATGTCCTTGGCTTTTGAAGCATATAGTCTGAACCGCTCCTTGAATTTCCGGGTCAAGTCCGAAAACTGATCAATAGATCGGACTGGTAGCTTGGTGAACCACAGTAGAGCCACACCTTCTAGATATACAGGAAAATATCAGCACTTTATCTCATCAGAGGCTCTGGCACCTGTCATGTGCCAATCATACTTGTATAAGAATTCGTTCGGATCGCTTGTCCCCTTGTAAGCTGGAATAGTTGGAGGGATTCCTTAGGAATTCAGCCTTTAAGATTTTCTCAGTAAATGGAGTTTTACTTGGGGCAAAACCCCATTCTTTCTCGTCTTCAACCCTCTGCATACTCTCTTTCATGATTTGTCGGACCATTCCAGAAAGATACTCCTCATCATGTCGAGTTCTAGATCCACCAACCTCAGGAAGTGTTTGTTCAAAGGGGCTAGCAGCCCTTTCAGGAGCATTCCTTTCTTCAGCATCATGATTGTTGCCAGCAAAGTTCCTTTCATTACCTGCCGGTTGACGGTTTGCCCCAAGCAAATCGTTCAACCTATTTAGAATTAGGGCATTTTGGGAATTCTGAGCCTCAAATTGTGCGTTTTGGGCATTTATCTGCTGGTTCAGCCCTAAGATTGCAGCATCGAGCTCTGCCTTTGTAACTCCGACAGCTGGAGTGGCTTGATTCGATACAGGGGAAGCGGAGGTTCCCTCTTGAGCATTCCCAGATCTGACAGATCTACTTTTCCTTCCATGAGCCATAATCTCGGATAGACTTCTGGTTTTCAAGGAAATTCTCTCTACAAATCTCTGTGAAGCAATGATGGTAATTCACCTGAGTTCAGTTCTCAGTGGAAGCACCAAAAATGTTAACGCTAAAATTTGAACGCTAACACCCCGGTGTATGAAGTGAAATTGTGAAAGCACCACCCGATAGCTCGGGAACAGATTATAAGCAGATAATAGCGAAAAAGCAGTAAACAACAGCAATTTCATAGTGGTTCGGCTTAAGAGAAATCCTACGTCCACTTTGAATATCTTTATTGACGATTTGATTACAAGTCGATGCAATTACACTTTGATTACAACACACTTCGAGTTACAAGTGACTTAGAACAAGTAGCCTAAACTTCAATGTCGATCCAAATCCTTGAACTCATGTTGGACATGTATCATTTCTTCGTGAAGTTCCTTGAGGCGTTCTTTATATCTCAAAAGCTTTAAGTGTTGGAGTAGTTCAGAATGCAGCAGAGTAACGACGCTTGGAATCAATCAGCCAAAAGTCCCTTGAATGTTGGAGGTGGCCATGTATTTATAGGAATTTTCAGCCCTGAGTCGTGAGTCGTGTTCGACTCATGCTTGGCTCGTGGCCGAGTCAAATTAGGTCGTGGCCGACTCATTGAACCAAGCCCTTGGTTTCTCCATGGCCCATTCCTTTGCTGGATTTAAAGCCAAGTCCTGAGTCGCTTACGAGTCAATCCTCATTGGCATAGGTACTGTGGCAATGGACTACGACTCAATGGTTTTAAGTCGTGGACGAGTCGTTCTGAGTCATGAGTCGCTAAGTCATTAACGACTTATCAGGTAGCGGTATATAGGTGAAGTGACTTAGGGACTTATCTTCTTAGGTTGTCAATCCTCTTGAGTCGTTTCTTATGATGAGTCGTGGACTTGTTGAGTCGCTGAGGCGATAGCCTTGATGAGTCGGTAATGCACTGAGTCGGTCTGCCTTGTGAACCGCTAACTAGTTAAGCCACTCTGCTCCTCTAAGGCATTAACTCGTTGAGTCGTTGATCCCCATAAGTCGTGAGTCGCGCAATTCTTTAACTCGTGCAATTCCTCAGTTCAGTTGAGTCGTTGATCCACTGAGTCGTTACAAGCCCTGAGTCGTTGGGTCGGTCTAGGCCTTGAGTCATCTCATATGAATCGTAAACTTCGTTGAGTCGGTAACTCACTGTGTCGACCTGTCTCATGAACCGCTAATCCCCATGAGTCGTTCCATTCCTTTAAGTCGCCGTGAACCTTAACTCGTTAGCTAATTAAGTCGCTACCAGTTGAGTCGGTCCTTTCCTTAAGTTGCTGAAGCCCCTTGAGTCGTAAATCCAATGAGTCGTTAAAGACCTTAAGTGGATGAGTCGGCCCAAGTTTCAACTCGTTGGTAGAACAGGGTTAACAGTTAGCAAAGGCAAAGTACCAGTTCAACTCGAAAAGCATCACAACACAAGTGTACATAAGCACAAATTTGTCAAAGTCCAAAGCCTAGTACACCATAGTGCACGAAGTATGAATAGCAACTATAATATAGCTTCAATTAGCAAAACACAGTGAAGCATATGCATATCAGCAGTAGAAATGTACATGTACCAGATCCAATAACATGAAGGAACCCAAGACACAATAAAAATGCAAACAGAGGCGGCAACAGCAAATGGTTGACAAGTAGGTGTTCTGTTCTTCAAACATGCACTCACATATTATTCTATTTTATTTTTAATATACATATATATTCCTTCATTTTCAAACAAACATGCAAGCATAGTTTTACTCATACCAACAATTATCACAATGCCTATTCAATATGTACATCAGAGGCAACAATTTTAAACAGGAGATGGGGTTGTTCACACACTTGTAATGCTAGAACAGAGCAACTGTTCTTGTTTTTCTCACTTTTACATATATACATATACATGCAAGCAGATTTTTTATATCAAACTTAAGTAATCATTTCATACAGATCAAGATACAAGTGGGTTTTAAAAATGTTTTAAGTGCAGGTTACTCACATAAAATAGGTTCATATGGAACAGAGGCAACATAAAATCAGTATGAACTCAGTAAGTAAGCACAAGTGCTTTAACTCTTAAGCAATTTTGTCAAGTTAAAAGAGCAAGCCAGATTTACAAATTCAACAACTTCAAAAGAACCGTCATTACTTTAACAATTTTCGAAAGTTCATACTGCTTATCAGTTCCACTATGAAATAAGACGTAAGAAGCTTAACTATTACTCAACTATGTTTTGTACAATTTAATCCAGCAATAAAATCTATGAAATAATACATGTATGAGGTCTGTATAATCTGTATTTAAACAACAGGCGCATGGAACATATGCTTGCAATCAGGTTTTATAACCCCTGCATACTTTCAAATGAACAGATGTAATTTGCCAGACAATATGGATGCAACAGATATATGCAACAAATGAATGCAACAGAAATATGGTGAAATCCAGTAACTAAACAAGTCAGACCACAAGTGTATCAAGACTCAACAAAGGCTACAACAGCAGGTGAAAGTTACACATGCTACAGGGATGATCAGAAGTGACAATGTCACAAACGACCGAAGTCAAAAGGAAACCACTAGGATGAACAAGTCATCTACAAATCGAAGTATGAGACAGCTACAAAATGAAGACTATAGTAAAATTCACACATCAGTGAAAGCAAGGCCGAAGCCAACAAAAATCAATTTCTTCTATTTTCTTTTCTTTTCAAAAATTTAACTTCGAAAATCACATGAAACTATAAGCCATGGACGTGGTCACAGGGACCGACATCAACGAGCCATAGTTATCAAGAATCCAAATCAATGCTTCAGGAACGAATACAAAGATGGCCAGAGACGAAGCTCACTGGGGCCAAAAAAATCAAGGCCAAAGCCATTAAAAATATCACAGAAGCAAAATCGAACAATATCAAAGGCCGAAGCCAACAAGAAGGAATCGAACCAATCAATGAAAAAAAATCAACAGAGAAATCATCAAAATGATAGCTAAATCAAACGACTGAGAATGAAAACAGATGTGAGGGTCACTCACCTTATTCTGAAATGAAGACGAACACAAAGAAGCTGAAGCCCTAACTTTTCAGACAAATCAAAAGAAGCAGCGACTTCATCAGTTTGAAAAGCCCTAATTTTGGTGCACGGAATCGAAGTGACGAAGAAGAAACTCGTGCGAAAACCTTAACTTTTTGAATGATGAAGAGGAGACGAGAGACGCCATTTTTTCTCAGAGGAGTTTGATTTTTTTTTTTATGAAAAGGAAGGGGCTTCGTGTTTTAAGGAGAAGGGGAACGTGATTTTGCAGAGGGGGCACAATTTAGGGCGTGGGTTTAGGCATATGTAACGGCGTGGATCAAGGTGATGGAAGTAAGGCGATGTACTCTTTATATTATATTATACTATTATTATTTTTTTTCAATTTAAATTCAATTTGTTTTGTAAATTATTTTATTTAATAAACATATAAACGTTTTGCAGTTCAACTATCAAACATAAATTTATATTAACATGTTTCACAATTAGATTTTATACTTGTATTTTATATTGATAAAATTTTATTCCATTTTATTTTAAAGAAAAGAAAAATGTTATTTAAAACTAACCATTAATTTACATAAATAATAATTCGTAAATCCAAACTATTTTTTCTAAGTCATTAGTTCGAATTTAAAATACAAATTCAATATTCAATTTCAAACTCCAAAGTCAAATTCAAATTTTATTCAACTTAAATAGATTAAATTCTAAAATTTAATCGCCAATTCATAGTTATATTGGGAATTCAAACTAAACCATCATTCGAATATTTAAAATTAATTAAATATTTTCAATTTAAATTGTTCAAAATTCAGGGTTGTTACAATAAATATTATTCATGTTATTTTTGTAAAGTTATATTTTCTCAGAGTATTGTAGAATTTTTCATTTCGTATAAACTAAGCAAATTAGTAAGTATGTACCTATTAACGTTTCAAAAATTGTTTTGAAAAATATTTATGACTTATTTGGATCAATTTAAATAAGCTAATTTTTAGTTTTTGAAAGACAAATGAATTGATTCTGACTTTACAAAATTAAAAAAGTAACTTATTTTAAGGCCATCCAAACGGGCCTTTAGTTGTTAGACAGATATATTAGGGAAAAAATGGAAAAGTAAATATTTTGAAAAAAAGCGCTGTGATTATTGTACAATAATTAATTCAAGTTGATTATGAATTGACATAATATTTATAAAAGCATGAGGGTGCGTACCATTTGATTTCAGAAAGAAATTAGTAGGTAGTTGACATATTTACACACAATGAATCAGACTGCCGATTAGATCATTTAATGAAAGTAAAGTTGTTGGTTAGTAAATACTTGCAAGGCACTAAATATTCCTTAGGAAACAACCTAACCGAGCATGGCAGTCATGTCAATTCGATGTGGGATAAGACAAACATGTTATTGGATATAATAGCAATTTCAAGAAAATGTTCAAAATGGGAAAATATGAATATTAGGAAAAGTATTCTTAAAGCTTGTTAAAAAATAATCAAGTTACAACCCAACGCTAAACTATGGAGTAGGTTCAATTGTACAGGAAATGTATTAACACAAACAGGTTATGGTGCAAATTTATGTTAACCAAATCGAAACAAAAATGAAAATAGGAAAGTATACCATAGCTGTATTTTTTTACAACAATGACAACCAAATTGAAGTAAATTTACAAACCTTTAAAAAAGCACAAACAGGACAAATGGTAATCATACTGAAATAAAATTACTGATTATAATAATAACACAAAATGGATAGTGTAAGGGTTGGGAAGTGGGTCCAACTAAGCAGTAAGTCAATATAGTACTCTGTCTTCATAACTTTTACTTTATTTATCGTTTGTTCTTCCGCAAGTCATATTTGGACGAGATTCTCAAATTTCTGCATATTGCATGGCTCGCTCTTCATTGCTAAGTCTCTTACCATTTCCTCCACTTGTTTGTATTTGTCAAGTTGCATGCTCATCATGTTGTGACTCTTCTCTATCTAGTTGGAATAATAGTATATAATCTTCAACAGACACCACTTGGGAATCAAAGCATTATTCTGACCTGACATTTACAAATTCATCATCAGATGATCTAAATACTATTTCTATTTTAAATATGAAAATATAATATGCCTATTCTAATAATACGAACATAAGACCATATCATGAACACCTTTTTAGATAATCCAATATATTGCAAGTATCGTTTGTATATTCATTATAGGCTAAAGTTTTGAATCAATCATGCATATCGACAAAGTCAACCAGAGGAAAAAAATAGCGAGGTAGAGTAGCCAAGTACACAACGGTCACCTAAATGCATTATAATACTACAATAATGGTCTAACATAAAATTAAGAGCTAAATGAGCAATACTTTTGTGCTAATATGGGTGATGATATACTAATGGTAAAAAATGGATATAATAAAATAGCATAAGCACAAACTGAATAACCACTTTTTTTGAAGCTAAACGATGGCATTAGGTTAAATATTCCAAGATAAAATTTGAAGAGTCAGTAACTCATAATTTTAGTACCTTACATTATACATTCATTTTGAGTAAAGAATCTGATCGCTCATTAAAAGGTTTTGAAGGCAAAATCATGTTATTCACAATTTGGTTATAATTTATCCTTCGTAAGTTGTGCAAAAAGCATGATTCTACGTTTACATGGTGATATGTGCTTATTCGGGAAGAACAAACGAATTATATATGTGGTATTCTAACTTTTGTTTGAAGAAAAACACATATGTAAGAAACCTGTTTTATGAAAAATGGTTCTGTGGTAGGTAATATGTTTGATGTTAGTCAATGGACATACAAAAAAACATCATCTGCTTGTAGTTTAATGCGGTTAGCGAAAGTTGACATGCATGAGTGTGCACTATTGATATCTTACCATTCTTTAAGACAATAGCAGACCAAAAGGTTTATTGATAAACAAATTTAGGGAATGATTGTCTACTTCTCTACAGTAGTATTGAAAATTTAATGTTTAAATACTAATGACAAAGAGAAGTTTAACTAACAACGAACTTGTTTACCATGTAATATACAAATTACAATGCAAAAAAGTTATATTAACAGTAAATATTGGGTAGTAATTGAAGTCATTACATAACGAATTATATATTAGAAAAACTCTCTTCATATTTTGTTAAGTCAGCCGCAATGACTGAGTAACAGACTATGGGTGACTGGTTATAAAAGAAAAGGGCATAAGATCATTATTTGGTGCATAATGGGTAATGAATTCATAATAGAATCACAAATGCTTTAACTTAACACCAATTGAAAGGGACCAAACCTTCATGAGCGATACTTCTTTGATAAAGGCGCTAGCAACGTGATGGCCTGCTTGCTTGAATATATATATATATATATATATATATATATATATATATATATATATATATATATATATATATAGTGGAAGCCCGTGCATTGCACGGGTACATAGGTTAATGGATGTTATAGTTTGTAGGCGTGAGTAGATTGGTAGGATATATTTAATAGACGTACATATTTTACAAAAGGTAGTTTTATGTATGCCGTTAATTGTAAAAATTGTGTGACTATCATTTTCTATAATCAATAAGATACGTTGGTTAAACGTAGTTATAGTTTGCACATATGAATGATTATTTGAATTTCAAAGTTCATATTCATCGTAATTTTCTGTTAATGTACTCAATTAGAGATTTAGTTGATGTGTATGATAAATATTAGTGCAGATTATTTGTTCTCATTATAGAAATGGTATAAACCATCAAATGAAATAACATAAGGCTAATTTACAACTGTTTTTCAAAATTTCTATTTAAGATATATACACACCTCCACTATGTTATCATTTTCTAAATATCTTGAATGTGACACTTCAATAAGTAGTCATATAAATAATACAGTTTTATTTAGAACAAATGAACACAATACAACAATACCCAGTTGTCTGTATCATATAAGCTGCAATATAAGACTTATCAAGTGGATCAAAAAGGCTAGATGTTTAAGTAAATGAAATTTAGTCATGAATAAAATATCAAGAATAAATCGACTACTAATACCTGTACTTGGAAGCGTAGCTATAGTGACAAAATTAGAAAACGAAGCTTTTGAACTATATGTAAACATTTTTAAACTTTTCCTTAAGATTCTTAAACTAAAATAAAAATGTGTTTATATAAAATTGTCAAGCAGCGAGTAGATTTTCTTCACAATCATTTTTAAGTCAAGTGAATTATGATCGTGTTTGATTTCTCATGCATGTTTTAGCTGTATAAAGACGACACTGCTGGTTTTTCTTATAATGTCAATAACTTTCAGATTGTGATTATATTTTGCACTGGTGTAAATATGTAATTTTAAATGGTAGTAATAATTTCAAGTATGTAAGAACTTCGATTACATTTTGATTTTTTTAATCCACTGTGGTCAAAATATATAGGTTAGAAAAAGAAAAAACGGTACCTTGTGCAGATTTACGCTGTAGGACAATCGGTATAATGCGGGATTCTCACAAACTTTGTTTCCACTATGCATAAATAATTTTCAGTAATTTAGATGCTAATGTTAAAGGAGAACAGATTTATTCTTTTACCATAGAACCTGGTGGCCGAAAACTAATTTGGTAACATTTTTGGAAGGATAACACAACTTCAGAAAATTAACTGTACACAAAACAGACGTAAAAAGGAATTCAAATATCAAATTGCAAATATAATGAAGAGTAATAAGTGAGATCAAACAAAATTTGATTGATTGTACAATCGGTAAATGAACTTGATGAATAAACAGTTTACACTATTTCACTTTTTACTTTTCACCTTTTAGTATTATAAACCGATATGCGACCTTTAACGTTGCCTCCAGGATTGAAGAACTCAGTTTTACCATTAATCTAAATGCTAATTCAGGGATATCAAAATGACAGAGTATGTTAGAATTAGGACAATAACCTAATACAACATTCGTCAGTCATATGTTCTTCCCGTTAAATCTGTAGAAAACGGAAGAATAAAAATATTTTCAGCAAATACATGTAATACTTTAATTGAATGTGAATAAAATTAAAAAGATTCTTTATAAGCACTACATTTATTCAAGAGCCGCCTCTTAAATCAGTAGGCTCGTAATGTTAGCCAATCAATCTGATGGTTGGTAGAAATTTATTTATTTTGTGTTCTATTATATTATAGATTACATTATTTTGACAATGTGACATATTTTGTATTATGCGTCAATTTGTTAAGCATGGTATCAAACTGTGAGTTATAACATTTTTAGGCCTCAGTTTTTGACTGTGAGCTTAAAAGTGTATTTTCACGTATCTTCATTCCGATTGTAATAACTTTAATCATGGAATACCATTTCACTACATCCATTGTTCTATTAGCACACAAAGATAAATTACAGGTTAAAGGGGGCACCTTCTACCAGAGATAATACAAATATTTCTAAGCGTATACTATAAGAAGGAAATTGGAAAATTAATGAAAAGTGAAATGTCACACCTGATAATTGAAATCCAACTCATGTGTAGCAACCATACTAACAAAATTATGAGTATACATTGCCAAACTTCCAACAATCTGAACACGATGTTCCCTTCCTCTTTTTTCTTTTCTCATCACTCTCAATTTTCTCCTCTATCAAATCATCTTGCTGCTCTGATCTAAAAGACCAAGCTTTCTCAAAAATTTCGCAGACTCCGGCTCCGTAGGTATGTTGTCCAGTTCAAGATATTAGGGATAGACAAACAAAAAGATATCAATTTTTTTTAAAGAAATTAAGGTTACCAAGATTTATTTGTACTTCTAATCATCTCCTTTTGATTCAGTTTCATCAATAATTTAAGATTCTTTTTTTCAAGAGAGAAAGAAAACAAATATTTGGTAAAATTTGATTAATATATATTCAGCTACTAATCAAGTTGATCGATCAACTCTGAGTAAAAGTAAATTCAAATATTATTTAATGAGAAAATTTACTGATCTTATCTATAAATTAGATGAAGGCATTTTTAGTAGGTATAGTAAATAGTAAAGGAAAGATAAAAAGGTCAACTATAACAGCTGAATATAGACTGATGCTAATTGAAATTCATTAATAACTTACCAAATGTATTTTTTACTCAAATTGGTAATTAATTTAGTTATTATAGAATAGTAATAGTTACTGCTAATTTTAGTCAGATTGGCCAGCAAAATTTGATTAAGCAGTATTAGAACAAGTAAATTAATTTGACTAAAATCTATAGCAGCTAATTCCAAAGTATGTACAAACAAATTTTTACTAATAAAATAATCAATTTTTAGAAGTAAATATAATTTTATACATTAGTCAAATTATTTACTTTTGAATACTAATCAAATTATGTACTATTAAATATATTAGTTAATTCAAGTTATACATGTAAATTAAATCAAAATAATTAGTAAAATTGGATTATATTGCCTTTTGAGATAGCCTAGTAATCAAATTTCAAAATCAACTTTAGTCTACAATAGATATAACAGCTATGCCTAGAGTTATATAAAACCTCTTAAGATTGAATCAATATCACAACAATGATATACAAATTAGAGCAATTATTAATTTAATTTGCTTCATGAGTTATTACAATTAGGACATGATTAGGTATAACTCTAACAGTCAAAACTTTATTGATTTGACTGCAAAATGTTGTATTAAAGAGTTGAAATGACTGTTTAAAAACTCCGTAAGTACATTAATTCCCATAGGGGAACATTTTACCTATTGAATATATTACTCGATTTATTTAGTACTAAATATATTAGTTAATTCAAAGTATTCACATAAATTAGATCAAAATACGTAGTAACATGAAATTTAAAAGGTATTCTACAATAGCCAAGTAATCAAATTTCAAATTAACTCTTTTCTACAAAGGTATAACAGCTATGCCTACACTGATATAAAACCTCTTAAAATTAAACCAATATGGCAACAATAATATAGAAATCTGGGAAATTATTGATTTATTTGCATCATAAATTATTATTATTAGCACATGATAAGCATAACTTGACAGTCAAAGCTATATTGATTTGATTGAAAAATGTTTTATTGCTGAGTTAAAACGATTATATAGCAACTACCATAAGTTATCTTATTGCCATTTGCAATTTTATTTTTATTTTGCAAATGTTAGCTATATGTACATGCTTACAACAAACCTGAAAGATTGTTATACTGACACCCGAATGGAGGGCCATGCTCAACAAAACATGATAAAACGACCTTATATTTAATTTAGCAAGCATCCTAAGATTATGTCGTAATGTGAGCTATTTTTACATCCACATATCCATATATCCACTTTGTAAAATGTGCAAAGTTGGTACTGCTAAGTTAGCAATGATTTTTATATCTCACATGCAAACAAAGTATACACTGATTATCATAAATATATTTGTTAATTAAGAAGTAATCCATACGCATTCATTCAAATAGGTAGAAAACATAAATGCATTTTTATCAGTACATAAAGAAAACATGTTAATGTGGAATGATACCTTATAAGCGTGATGGTGTTAACATGTTTCCTGCTTCTTCTTCCTCACCAAATTCAAATTTCTCCAGCAAATATTTTCTCATCATTGTGTTTCCACGGTATAGATTCCTATTAGCTACACCTATAATTATGAACCACGTAGAATCGTTAATCAGAGATTCTACTGTTAAAAAATTAAAAGCAGAAATAGGACATCAAAAAATGTAGGTTAACAAATCATTGTGATGGCACTGATTAATACAGTTTAGACTTTAGCAATCAAATTCAGGAAAATGGACTATTGCAATTGTCACATATATAGTGACGTAATTATGCGAATGAACATGTGATTTAAAAGAAAATTCAGAATTCAATACTCAAACAGCTTAAGTGCATGCATATGAAATTACATGGACAACCTCAAAATTGATAGGAAATAGTGGCAAGGGGGGAAATGAATAAAGATAAAGATAGGATATTTCTGAACTGCTAATTAGATAGTTGGTACACTCATGCTCTTCTTCCTAGCCTTGGCCTCTTTATACATTTAAGAGAGAGAATGAGCACAGAAGATTACAGAAATACACCGATACTTTTCTCGCTTCGAGCAAGCTTCCAATAATAATACAATTGCTAAATGTAGAAATTGAATTTATAATGTGGAGTGGTTAATTTGACTAACTGGAAATAGTATTAATGAATACGGTCTAGGAGAAAGCAATTAGTGGCCTTAGTTTAATCAGACATAAACTATAATAAGATAAAAGCTAGGTTATGATTAAACAAACATAAACTACAGTTGATGGCCTCATTTGATACCTAAGAAAAAAAATTTACGCAAAGAGAACATTTGATAAAAGGTAGGTTATGATTAAACAAACATAAACTATGATTAATGGCCTCATCTGATACCCAAGAAAAAAAGGTTATGCAAAGAGAACATTTGTACTACCCAAAATTCATTATAAAGTCGCGTTTTGAAGAAGAGGAAGAGACTAAAAAGAAATATATAGATTAGTTAAACAAAGTCTGATCAAAATTGGGGGAAAATCATGTAAACTGACTGAAATGCAATCAGATTGAAACAAAATGTAGCGGTGAGTAAATAAACAATTTAACTAACCTTGTTAGATGCAACAAATTTGACCACCGAGATTGCCTTATCCAACCCGTCATTCAAAAACCCACTTCTTTGCTTGAAAATCATCAGCCATACTTTATTGGAGATCAAAATAAACGGAGAAGTGACTACAATCTGAGATGAGAATAAGAATTGGGATAGGTTGCTTATCGTAGGAGTCGGTTGAGAAGTTAGGAGGATATAAGAGAAGGTGCTTATCGTGGGATGGTTGAAGTGAACGGAGAAAAATCTAACGCTATTAAGTTTAGTGATTACTGACTTTGCCAAAAATCAATTTTTTCGAACTTAGAGGAGATCGAAATAGATCTGGAATGGTAGGTGTTTGGCGATTATTGTAGAATTGGGGAAAGATGGGATGCATGTTGTTTTGGATTTTGGAGGAGATAATGGGATGCGAACGATTTTGTTTTGAATTTTGGAGGAGATAATGGGATGCGAACGATTTTATGAGATGCAGGTTGTTTTGGATATTGGAGGAGATAATGGGATGCGATTGTTTTGGATTTTGGAGGAGATAATGGGATGCGAACGATTTTTGGTTTTCTATGTTTAGGAATGAAATAACCGTCTTTAAAATTTTGAGAATATAATGGGATGCGAACGATTTTGGTTTTCTGTCCATTTTGCAGGAAAAAGAAACGGTGTATTAGAAACGACACGTGGAAGAAAAATAAGAGTGTGGTTTCTCCTTTCCTATTTAAGTAATAGATTAGGTGTTTGCTTCCCTTTTGGTGCAAATACAGTCTGTTTAGATGAAATCGTATTCAAACAATGTTTCGGGCAAGTATTTTTAGAACTACGATTCTCAGTTTTGATGACGATAACTCCATACAAGAGATTAAAATGCACTAGTATAAGAATTTTTTACTACAACTTCAAAAGGAGAAATGAAATCGCGCTTAAGCTTCAAAGATCATTGATTAGCAAATATTGGAAGTTGCTCTTGAAGATTATATTTGTGATTCATGTTGTCTTAGCTATATTTTGTTAAAACTCACAAGATAATTACTATAAGCTATTTCATACTCAATGAATCTTTAAAACAAAATTCAATTATATATATATATATACATATTTGTATGTGTGTGTGTGTTTTTAAGGGCCATTGGAATGCGAATTAGAAGTGCCCATCGATGGAAGCCTATCGGTGCACTGGTGCACAATTCGATTCGCAATTTCAAAATGAATTTATCACATCTTTTTACACTAGAAGATTTGATTCTTTTTCCTTCTTCAGTTATGACTTTCTACAATAAATAAAAATCATACCCTTTGATTGAATCACTTCAAATCTATAAATAAATATAATTTCAACAAGTTTTAGTAACGAATATACTCTCTGATTTCTATTATAAATTCTAGAAAACCCTATTCTATTCTACGTTCTTAAATCAACGGCCGTTCCTTATTAATATTCAATTCTATGATTTTATTATCCCCTAAACTTTTGTCCATTCAATTACAAAATTAGTTCTCGTGAGTTATAGGAGCTTGCACTATATTGGCAAACCAGTGTATCAAAGGCACGACTATTGCCAAGTCTGTATTCTACCAAGATAGTGTAAAAAGTCCTATTCGTTGGCTCAGGAAAAGTGTAAGGCCTATTCCTTCAGGAAAATGAGGATGTTGGTGAGTAAATTCTAGAATAAGAGATTCTGGTATTGGACGTAGGACGATGGTGAACCAGTATAAAAATCTAGTGTATTGACTTTTACTTTATTCTATTTAATTGGCGCTTATAATACTTACTGCTTGTATACAATTATATAGATTAGCCACATACGATCGTATACACTTTCACTTGGTATCCGAGTAGGTATTTCATAAATCGTAATACGGTTTTTTGAAAAATATTTGTATGGCACACATAAGCAGTTTGTAGAGGGTCAATCTACTTTATGTCTACCACTATTCATTAGTAGGAATTATAATTTTTGGTCAACTAGAATGAGAATCTATATGAAAGCAAATGGTCTTGAAATTTAGGATGCCACAAAAACTAAATATGATATTCTAACCACATCATTAAGTGTGTGGACTCTCGAGTAAAAGACTGCTACAACCAAAGATTCAAAAGCTATGAATATTCTTTTCTGTGCATTAGACAAAAATGAATATACTAGAGTTATTATATGCAAAACTGCTTAAGATATATGGCACACCTTAAAAATTACACTTCAAAGCACAAATAAGAACAAACATTCTAGAATTGCTATAATGAAAAATTAATTTCAAAATTTCAGAATGAAGGATAATGAAAATATTTTTGATATGTACTCATGTTTATAAGACATTACACATGCAATAATAGGATTGGATGAAAACTTATCTGAATTTGACATTGTTACAAAAATTTTAAATTCTTTAACAAATGATTGGGAGAGAAAATTATTAGCAATTAAAGAAACTAAAGACCTCTTTAGACTCAAAGTTGAGGAGTTAATCGGTAATCTAATTCCCTACGAAGTGAATTTGTAGCCAAGAAAAATTCAAAGCCTAGAAAAGTAGACTATAGAATTCCAAGCTGAAGAGGAATCAAAACTAGATGAAGAATAGATGGCCTTCGTAGCAAAGAAATATAGAAAGTTGAAGAAGCAAGTTAAGAGAGGAAATGGCAGAAACAATAATAACTTGGGACTCAAATGCTTTGGCTGCAATAAATTTGGACTTATTATAAATGATTGTCCATTACAAAATAATGGAAAGAAGGAGTTTACGAGTCGACAAAAAGAATAAATCTTCTTATCAAGCCATTTGGGATGATGTAGACTCCTCGTCTTCTTCAGATAGCGATTGCGATACTGAGCAAGCTAACGTCTGCTTTATGGCCACAAAGGATGATGTACAATGTGAATTAACTTATAATGACCTATTTGAATTTTTTATAGAATTAGATTTAAAAATTAGAAATTTAAGAAAACCATACAAGAAACCACAGTTAACTTAAGTAGGGCAGAATTGGAAATAACCATGTTAAAGATGACAAAGCTATTTCAGAAGAAGTGGTTGAAACTCAAAACAATCTTTAGAAAAACCTGTTTTTGAAATGGAACAGAAATTTTATTTCAAGAGAAAATAAAATTATAATAATTTAAGTTCTAAGGTTTATTATTTAGAAAAAGAAACTAATTCCTTAAAAAATAAAAATATTAGCTTAAATAAGATATCTAAAGAACAAGAAAGTTTACAAGACTCATTCGATATATACAAATAAAATTTCTATGCTAGAAATGAAGTTGTTCATATAGAAATGAAAATTTCAAATTATCAAAAGATAATTGTGAATTAATTTCAAAAATAAATTTCTTGAATCTGAAAATTTAGAGCTTAAAGAAAAATTAGAAGAGATTTCTATAAATGTATTGAATTCAATAAAGGTTAAGCAATTTTTTCGAATTTAATAAAAAATTCTTGACCAACACACAACAACAAATGTTTAGGTTTCAAAAAAGAAAAGGTTAAGAAAAATCCAAAGAAAAGTATTCTACTTTATATTAAAATTAAAAAAATCTAGCAACTCTAAGGAATGTGAATTTATGGGAATAGAATAAAATATGGATTCCTAAAACTAATAATAATCTCATTAGAAAGACATATATAAAAAAAATTTACTCTAATGTTCATAATAATATGAATTATTCTTTTCAAGGTTCTATGAAACCCTCGTGGGTATGGTTACCAAAAATTTAACCCCAAGACCCTAACGTAGGCAGTGGGTACCATTAAATTTATTTATCTTTTATAGGTATCCATTTACATTAGTAAAAGGAGAAGATGGATTCAAGATAGCAGATGTTCCAACCACATGACGTAAAAATCCAATATGCTTACAAACATTACACTAATGGATGGCATATCGTTTGATAATTCAAAAGTATACGTCATCGGAAAGGCGATGTCAATAACGATGGTACTCTATATTCACCTTTAATTACTAATGTGTGTTTGGTTAAAATTTAAAACACAATCTTCTAAGTATAAGTAAGCTATGTGATAAAAGTTTTAAAATTAAATTTGAAAATGTTAGTTGCAACATTTTGATCAAATGAAAGATTATGAAACACCACACCTCTACACGCATTCTATCTAAGAGTATACTGAGTAATATTGTCAGATAAAACATAGAATAAGGCTGTATGGGATACATACATGAATATTCCTTTGAAACAATACTGGTACATATTAAAACATTAAATAAATAACTCACCTGAACGTACAAAATATCGGTACAAAACCAATAAATACGTGTGCCTCCAAGATAGAACAATACATAATATATAGTAAATTACAAAGAATACAAAGTCAATCACAGCGATAACAATAATATATAATAGATGATATTATAATTCTATAAAATATGTCAAATATCATCTATCTCAATAGAATTATTTCACTATAGAGTCGATTTGTCATGTGCCCAAAAATAAGGGTAAGTGCATGGCCAAAAAGGGGCTAACTTATCCTTTTTAAATTTTCTCTAACTAACACAGCTTGACCACAGTAACTGCAACAAATAAACACTTCTACAAGTACCTAATGGCGACTTTACAATATTTAGCTGTATTCTAACTTTCCCTAGGGATTTTCTACTTATCTAGTTCTTATTATCCTTCTATGAAATAAATCTATCCATATTTTTTGACTGCACTTCTCATCCTTTACCACTAGCATAAACCTTAAATTTGAATGTACGTATATAAGCAATCCTCTGCAATCCTTGCTACTAACTCCAATGGTGTCGTGATGCACCACACTAAATAACTTAAGTATGCTCCCACGAAACTATATCCTTATGAAATCCTCAATGCACCACACTAAATAAATTAAGTATGCTCCCACGAAACTATATCCTTATGAAATCCTCAATGCACAACATACTACGTTACTCATTTACTAGTATACTTAATCACCACACCTTTTTGATACTAAGTGAGACAACTCAAATTTGGATAGTTTGTCCTTTATGGTACTTCCTACTTAGCTCTTTGCAAATTTTCCACTTTACCGAAGGGTATTAAACTTTATGATTTCTTAAATTATTGAAAATAACAAAACTTCTTTTCCCATTTGATTCAGCTTAAATCATCTTGTTTAATTTATGAATGGTATTTTTAGTCCTTTAAAAATCATGGTATCTAGTTATCCCGTGTAGAGTCTGTAGGGATCCTTCCTATGCTCTACAAGCGAAAGTTTAGTATATCTTCCCATTAAACTTTAACAATACAGGTCCCAAAATTAATTGAAGTCATAACATAGAATCACTCTAGCATTGGTAATAATCACCTTAAGTATATAGTCTTCTTCCAATCCAAGGGATGATTGGAAAGTATCCTTCTATCTTTTCCTCATAATCTAACCAGAAATTTCCTAAACTTATTTTCTATGAAAATCACCTTCGCATTCTCAATGCGTGCATATAACAATATCTTTATTCTTGACTGAGACCCAAATCCTTGAATTAACCATTCCTTGCACAATTTTAGCTCAAATTTTATATAGGATACTTCTTTTTTTTATGGTTCGAACTTCCGAAGCTTTAGTATTTATTAATGTCCACAAATGAGTGCTTTTTGAGAGTCTATGAGAGTGGATCGTGTAGTGTATAAATATGCAAGTATAAATGACTAACTATATAATGTATCTAATATAAACTTGATAGATAATAATAGCAAAGTAAATGGAAATAATCACACCAAGATTTTATACTGGTTCGGACCTCCCGTCCTATGCCCAGTCCCAAAGCTCCTCTTCGGAATTCAATTATCAAACACCCTCACTTCACCTAGAGGAATAGGCTTGGTTACAAAAGCTTGTTCTTGTCAAGTGTGTGTTCTATAACATGAATATTGACTGTTGAGTACAAATGCTTCCAATCTATATATATGGATAATATTAATTGAAGAATCTAGAGTATGTGGAAGACTAAAATACAGGTGTTAGAATGCTAGAGATCAAGTATTAATCAGAGTACAAGAGTAAAGAGTAAAGTGAGTAAGGTGAGATCTTCTCTTGAATTCCAGATGCTATTTATAGTGGTAGTGAGATCCTTTGCGTAGTTGTATCTGTTAGTAAGTGCTCTAAGGTTGCTACTCATGGTGATGAAGAATTGCAGCGAAGAGGAGCGAACGTGTCTTTTCGATTGTGACAGTTATAATTTGAATTTACACGGCCAAATTAAAAATCAGACGTCCGGAAAATGTTTCAGACGTCTGGCTTTCATATATTTTTTATATATGGCTATTTTCAGACATCTGAGTATATTAACCAAACATCTGATTCTGTCTAATTTGTGAACCAACGAAATCAATCAGATGTATGGCTAGTGCACTTAGAAGTCTGGATTTGTGCATGTTGCTTTTCTCGTGCATGTGTCATTCTTCTTCCGATTCTATCGACTTGTAGCCTCTTGATATTTCTTTTGAGTCTTGTTCTTGTCTCTTTAGTGATTTTACTTTACCAATTACCTGTAAATATAGATATATATGCATATTCGCTTTCCATTGTATAGTGTTTATCATCGAAACCATAGAATTGATTTCCTAACAATCTCCCACTTTTTGATGATGAAAACTATTCATTGTACTTATATATCGATTATAAATCTCCCCCTGAATATGTGTTTATTTTAAATGTTTTATGATTATACTTATATTTCTCCCCCTTTGGCATTATCAAAAAGAATTATAAAATAGAAGCCAATTGTCAAACAAAAAGAAAGTTTCATTAATAACTTGAAGTGAGATTACAAACATAGATTTGTACAAAAATTGATACTCCAAAAACCTCAAATCTATGATTCCCAAAATCTATGATTCCTTTGGAGAAGCTTTATTTTGATCATCTTCCTTTGGTTCTTCTTTGTCAGAAGTGCTAGCCTTTATAGGAGATATCAAAGCTTCCTTGAGAGGTTCATCCTCAGAGAGTTTGGACTGTTTTGCGTGAGGAGAAGGTACTGGGGTTGGCCAATCTTCAAAAGGTGGTGTTGGACCGCGAACCCGTTGTAGTACTTCTTTAAGAACCGACAAGATAGTGGAAAGAGATTCTTCCACTATGGCTAGGCGTGTAGCAAATGATGTTTCGAAGATATCAATTCGCTTAGCCAAATGTTTTTGATTCTGAGATAGAATTTGTTGGTTTCGGAGAGTGAGATCTCGAACACTTTCATTTGGATTTGTATCCATTCGAGTCTCCATAATTTCATCTTATCCCGGATAATCAAATGGTGCGGGAGGAGGAGGAGTGGCTTCTCGATGTTGTTTCTCCTTTTGGGATGGATCATGTGTGGTTGAGGAGGAGGCTCAACTCTTCTAGATTTACGATTGTGCGTCCAATTTTCGAAGGACATGAATTCTGGAGGGATTTCGGGTAGGTGCATCAGAGAGAAGAATTTGGTGGAAGCATATTTAGGCGAGATTTCTTCGAATGTTGATAGGTAGGATGGAATGCTATGTGTCCAAAGACGTCTCATAATATAAGTTGGGTAAATAATTGACGGCCTTGATCGAGTCCAAAAATGCTTTAGCTCGTCGAAGATGAATTTTGCCCAATTTATTCTTGTTCCACTAAATAAAGCATATAGGGCTTTGTGCGGTAATTCGGTGATTTGCTCGTGACTTCCCCTTCGTGGAACGATTGTGTTAATTATCATTTGTGTTAGGAGTCGAGCTTTTGGACGTAAAAATTTGTAAGCAAATTTTGGCATTTCATCCTCCCAAATTTGATGAGTTATACTGTTCCGTGGCTTGAAGCGCATATTCGGAATGTTATATAAATCTTCCCCCGTGTTAGAGCATCCAAGGGTTCGACCTATTATGCCTGAGGTTAATCTAATCGTGTTTCCATACAAGCTAGACCAGAGCCAGTTATCCTTATTTTCAGTGTTCCACACTGAAGTACTGTCTAGATTTGCATAGAATAAAAAATGGCTAATTGGTCTATTTTGACATCATTAGAAGTAAAAGAAATTAGGGTTTCCAAGCTGGCATTTTCACATAACTCAACTTAAGGAGATTATATAATGGGGCTATGTGGAGTTTTTTCATTTGAATATCTTCATACCTTTTGATGGAATGTGGCGCTCTGTTCATCCACCTTTCAATTTGATCATCGGAGCACACCTGAGGATTGGAAGATGAGGTAGGTTAGTCTTGTTTTCGTTTTGATATTTTGGGATTTTTTGTTCGAGGAGGCATTGTGATTTGATCTTCACGTAAAAAGATGAATTGTTGGAGAAAAAATCACTAATGTTGAAATGTCAAATGAAAATTTTGAGATGAAAGTGAAAAAAATGACATTATCTGGGTTAATTTTAAGAGTCGATTGGATTCAGATGTATGGATTGGAAATCAGACATCTGGTTTGCCTTAAATTGAGTACAACTGATAAATTCAGACGTCTGGTTTTTGATTTAGACGTCTGGTTTGATCGAATTTGTAAAATTAGATGTAGAGAGTTGTATCAGATGTCTGAGTATAAAAATAAGACGTCTCGTTTGGTTTATTTTTGAAAAAAAATCAAGGCAGAGAAATAAGGAAAATGTCTGGATCTTATTACAGACGTCTGAAATGTTTTGATTTTTATATGGAGACGACAGAGCAAAATTTCAGATGTTTGGGGGTTATATCAGACGTCTGACATATGCACAGTGCTTAAATTTTAGACGTATATCATTGTGTCAGACGTCTGAAGGCTATAGTTATACGTCTGAAATAAGCAGTGTGGCTAAAAATAGCCTAAAATTTGATGGTTTTGCTTATTTCTCGAATTTTTATAAGAGGTAATTTTATTGTTGTGAAATAAAATAACAAACAAGCATAGATATATACAAATATAATTTATTTAGAAGGTGATGGAGTTTTGCGATCTCTTGACTTGTCATCCGTCCATGGTTTAAGTGGAGACCATATATTTCCACGTTCATGGGTTCTCAGAGAGCTAGAATATCGTCTTGGTGAAGGGTCCGAAGGAGTACGATATGAAGATGAGGGATCTAAAGAACTACAAGGTTTTGGTAGCGGTTCATGGATATCTTTCTTCCGTGACGAGCAAAACATCATCGCTACTTGCTCCAAAAAGCTTAGGCGACCTGTTGTAACTTTTTGTTCGAAATATAGTTCTCGTTAAAGATCTATCTATTGTTTCCAATAATGATGAATTTCATCAATTTTCTCCTTTGTGTTAGGAGAGATAAACAGAGATTTTTTGGTCTTCTTGTTGACGGGGCTAAAGCCCGTATGAAATGAGGACCACCTATTCATTGGCTCCTGCTTTGGTGTAGCTGTAGGAAGTCATTATGACGTGTCAACTGAGCTGACTGTCGATGTAGTTGAGACGGAGATGGATATATAAGAGTTCCCAGAAGATATGACTATATTTGGTTTCTTTAAGGAAGATATGAGTTGTGTTTATACAGTTTTGTATACCTCTCTTTATATAAGTTGAAAGAATTATTTATAGACAAACTAACTGTCTAAAAAATTAATGGGTTCAAAAATTATTAAGTATAATTTGTGGTAGTAAAATAAACAACCTATCATAGCCTTAAAGAGGTAAATTGTTTGATTTTAAGGAAGTAGATCTTGGAGTGAGCATATACCTAAATTTCATCAGAGTTTAATAAAAGTTTGTTCGTTTAGTGGTTTCGTAAAGATGTCTGCTACTTGATTTTCGGTATTTACGTATTCTAATGAAATAGTTCCTTTTTCAATATTGTCTCGTAAAAAATGATGTCGTATATCTATATGTTTGGTTCGTGAGTGATTAACAGGGTTTTTTGATAAATTTATAGCACTTGTGTTATCAGAATATATTGGAGATTTATTAATAATTTTGCCAAAATCCATTAGTGTTTGTTGCATGTAGATCACTTGTGCACATGCTAGAGCGGCGGAGAAGTATTCGGCTTCGTAAGTAGATAATGAGACACAGTTTTGCTTTTTGCTAAACCATGAAACTAAAGATTGTCCGGTAAAGTGACAAGTTCCACTAGTACTCTTACGATCTGTTCTACATCCACCGAAATCCGCATCGCTATATGAAACTAGATCAAACGATGATTCTTTAGGGTAAAACAAACCATAATCTCTAGTACTAGATAGATAACGTAAAATATGCTTAACAGCTCTTAGATGAGATTCTTTTGGTTCTTCTTGAAATCGAGCACAAAGACATACACTCATCATAATCTCGGGTCAAATAGCCGTTAAATAAAGTAAAGAACCAATCATGCTCCGATATAATTTTTCATCAAAATCTTTTCCATTATCGTCTTTTTCTAAGTGAACAGTGGTACTCATTGGTGTGGTTTGCTTGAAGTTTTATCCATTTCAAAACGTCGTAATAGATCGTTATAATATTTTTCTAGATGAATAAAAATTCCATTTTCAAGTTGTTTTATTTGTAAACCTAAGAAGAAATTTATTCTCCTATGTGTGACATTTCAAATTCATTTTTCATAATATTTGAAAATTGATTACGTAATTTTTCGTTGGTTGAACCAAACATGATATCATAAACATAAATTCGTATAATTAAAATATCGTTATTTTCTCTTTTAATAAACAAAGTTGTATCTATTTTGCCTATTTGAAAACCAGATGTTATTAAGTGATTTTAAAGATGTTCGTACCATGCACGAGGGGCTTGTTTTAATCCATATAGTGCTTTGTGTAATTTAAAAACATGATCGTGATATTTTTCATGAACAAATAATCGGGGTTGTTCTACGTATACATTTTCTTTAATAAAACCATTTAAAAAGTACTTTTGACATCCATTTGAAATAGTTTAAAATTGTGATGAGTTGCAAAGGCGAGTAATGTACGAATGGCCTCTAATCTTGCTATTGGAGCAAAGGTTTCATCGTAATCGATACATTCTTCTTGATTATAGCCTTGAGAAACTAAACGAGCTTTATTTCTAACAATATTTCCATTCTCGTCTGCTTTGTTTTTAATACCCATTTTGTTCCTATAACCGATTGGTCTTCAGGTCTTGGTACTAATTCCCCAACATTATTACGTTCAAATTGATTCAATTCTTCTTGCATAGCTATTATCTAAAAATGGTCATTTGAAGCTTCTTTATAATTTTTTGGTTCAAAATTTGACACAAATGCTATAGGGCTTATTTGATTGAGTTGATTTTTAGTTACTCTAGAAGTAAGATCTCCAATGATATTATCTTTTGGATGATTCTTAAGAATTCTAGGAAATGATATCACCGTATTATTTTGCATATTTCTTTCACTACTAATGGAATTTGTTGAATTTGTTAGTGGGATAATTTATGCTTCATCATTATTTTTACGGTTAAAAAGATTTTCGTCGAAAGAAACATGTAAACTTTCTTCAATAGTATTATTTCGTTTATTAAAGATTCTATATGCTTTACTATGATCCGAATATCCAACAAAGATACCTTCATCGGCCTTTGGGTCAAATTTTCCTAAGTTATCTTTTGTATTTAATATAAAACATTTTGAACCGAAAGTTTTAAAGTATGATACTTTAGGTTTTTTACCAAAAAATATTTCAAAACAAGTTTGTTTTGTCATAGGACGTATGGTTACTCGATTTAACGCATAACAAGCTGTGGCAATAGCTTCAGCCCAAAAGTGTTTTGGTAGACCAGTACTATTTAATAATGTTCGTGCACATTTTTGTAGTGTTCGATTTTTTCTTTCCACAACACCATTCTGTTGAGGTATGCGAGGAAAAGAAAAATTATGAGTTATTCCTTTCTTATTACAAAAATTAGTAAAAAGATCGTTTTCGAATTCTCCTCCGCGATCACTTGCAATATTTTTAATTTTTAAGTTCGTTTGTGTTTTAACCCTTTTAGCAAATATCTTAAACATACCAAAAGTGTCACTTTTATGTTTTAAAAACAAAGGCTATGTATATCTTGAAAAATCATCAACTATGACGAAAACAAATTTGTTGTGATTTATAGATCGTTTTTTTGTTGGTCCAAATAAATCTAAACGTAATAATTCTAATGGTTGTTTTATAGAAATATTATTTTTAGATTTAAAAGAACTTTTCTTTAGTTTTCCAGTTTGAGAATCGTCACATAAATTTTCTACTTTGTAATTTATTTTAGGTAAACCTCTAACTAGTTCATATTTCACCAATTTATTAATATTCTTGAAGTTGATATGACAAAATCGTTTGTGCTATAACCATGGATCTTCATGTTTGGCGGTTAAATGTAAATTTGAATTTTTATTTATATTCATGTTTAATGCATAAATATTTTTGTTTCTAAAACCTTCGAAAATAAGTTGTTTGTTATTATCTAAAATATTACATGTATCTTTTTCAAAATTTATTTGAAATCCTTTATCACATAATTGACTAATACTTAGTAAGTTGTGTTTTAGATTTTCTACTAATAAAACATTTGTAATAATAGGAGAGTTAGATATACCAGAATTGATGACTTCTCTAATGCCAACGACATATCCTTTTGAATTATCTCCAAAGGTTACCGTTCGACCATCGATGTATGTAATATTTGATAACATTTTTGAATTTTCGGTCATATGCTTGGAGCACCCGCTATCTAGTATTCATTTCTCCTTATTTTTTATTTTGGGTCCTGCAAAATAAAAGATGTTTTAATTGGTACCCTTATATTTTATTAGGGTCCTAATTGTTAGAAGAAGGCAGACATACCCAAGATGGTTTGGTACCTTTATAAATATAATTTTTATTATAGACTACATTCTCTAAACTTTTGTCTAATCAAATTTTGGAATACAAATCTTCATATTTTTGGCATTCAATTTAGACTTATGTAAACTTTTAGTTTTTATATAACTAATATTTTTAGCATATTTCCTTTTTGTTTTGACGAATTTTTAAATCCTATTCCATTTCTATTGCTTGATGGTTTTGAAGTTTTGATAAGATTTTTCAAATCTTGTTTTCCTTTATTAAATTTTGACACATTATTCGTATTTTATCTAATTTTTCTTTTAGTTCTATATTTTCAATTTTCAATAATTCATACTATTTTTAAAGTCAACATTTTCTTTTAACAAATTATCCTTCACTATTTTAGTGTTTTCAAAATCAATAGTAATAGCCTCACTTTCTATCAATTTTTTTTGTTGAGATAATTCAAGTTCTTCTTCTAGAATAATTTTTTCATCTTTTAACATTCCTACTTCAAGTTCTAATCTATTTATTTTGACTAAATATTCTTTGTTCAGTTTGTTAATTTGTCTAAATTTACCATTTAATTCCATGCTAAGTTCTAATAGTTCGTCATAGCTAAGTTCAGGATATACCTCTTCAGTTTGTGCCATAAAACACGCATTAGCTTGTTCGCTGTCACTATCGCTGTCACTTTCAGACGATGATGAGTCCGAGTCATCCCATGTTACTTTGAAAGCCTTTTTCTTTTTGAAAATTTCAAATTTGTTATTCTTTTTATCAATGTTGAGTTTTTGGCAATCCTTCTTCATATGTCTATATTGATCACATTCATAACACTTGATTTGAGATAGGTTTGTTGTGTTGGTCTTCCCTTCTTTTTGGAATTTGGTCATCTTTCTAAATTTCCTGAATCTGTTATAATTCTTGGCAATGAAGACTATTTCTTCTTCATCTAAATCAGAGTCATCATTCTTTGTTGCTGGGAATGCTATGTTCTTTTTCTCCAAATTTAGTTCTTTTCGTGCCTGCAAATTAGCTTAGGACATTGAATTTCCTATCAACCCTTCAACTTTGAGAGTGGAGAGATCATTAGCTTCTTCAATAGCTAATACCTTCCTTTCCCAATCTGATGTTAAAGAGTTGAGTATTCGAGAAACTAAATTAAAATTAGTAAATTTGACTCCTAATGCCATAAAATCATGTTGGATAGTTTGAAATCTAGAATACATGTCAACAATAGTTTCATTTTGCTTCATTTTTAATGATGAAAATTGGTTTTGCAAAATTGAAATCTTAGTTTGTTTGACCTTTGTTGTACCTTCGTGTGTAATTTGTAAGGTACGCCAAATGTCATAACATGACACGTGAAAATTCATTTTTGTTTAGAGAGCAAAATAAAACATTCATAGCATTAGCATTTTTTGAAGCTTAGGTCTTTTGTGCAGCGGTCCATGTGTTCATAGCAGTAGTAGGTGCTTCATATTTATCTTTTGTGGCTGACCAAATTTCTAGACCATTAGCTTCCATAAAAATTCTCATAGTGTTGACCAATATGCATAGCTAGATCCATTAAAAAGTGGGGGTCGTGCTGTGGATTGTCCTTCTTGAAATATACTTGCCATATTAAAGTGATTCAAAAACGTGTTACTGTTCTTTGATCAAAACCTTGCTCTGATAACAAATGAGAGTCTATGAGAGTGGATCGTGTAGTGTATAAATATGCAAGTATAAGTGACTAACTATATAATTTATCTAATATAAACTTAGTAGTTGATAATAGCAGAGGAAATGGAAATAATCACACCAAGATTTTATACTGGTTCGGACCTCCCGTCCTGCATCCAGTCCCGAAGCTTCTCTTCGGAATTCAACTATCAAACACCCTCACTTCGTCCGGAGGAATACGCTTGGTTACAAAAGCTTGTTCTTGTTAAGTGTGCATTCTATAACACGAATATTGACTGTTGAGTACAAATGCTTCCAATCTATATATGGATAATATTGATTGAAGAGTTTTGAGTATATGGAAGACTAAAATACAGGTATTAGAATGCTAGAGATCAAGTATTAATCAGAGTACAAGAGTAAAGAGTATAAGTGAGTAAGGTGAGATCTTCTCTTGAATTTATGATGCTATTTATAGTGGTAGAGAGATCCTTTGTGTAGTTGCATCTGTTAGTAAGTGCTCTAAGGTCGATACTTATGGTGATGAAGAGTTGCAGCGATGAGGAGCGAATGTGTCTTTTCGATTGTGACAGTTGTAATTTGAATTTATGCAGCCGAGTTCAAAATCAGACGTCTGGAAAATGTTTCAGACGTCTGGCATTCATATTTTTTTTGTATATGGCTGTTTCTCAAACGTCTGAGTATATTAACCAAACGTCTGATTCTGTCTAATTTGTAAACCAGAGAAATCAATCAGACGTCTGGCTAGTGCACTCAGACGTTTGGATTTGTGCATGTTGCTATTCCTGTGCATGTGTCATTCTTCTTCCGATTCTATCGACTTGTAGCCTCTTGATACTTCTTTTGAGTCTTGTTCTTGTCTCTTTGGTGATGTTACTTTACCAGTTACCTGTAAATATAGATATATATGCATATTCGATTTCCATTGTATAGTTGTTATCATCGAAACCATAGAATTGATTTCCTAACACTTTTTACCAAATGTATCTTCTTATTACTTTATTCCAATTATCTCATGGTTAGGATAACTCAATATGGAATGATGCTCTTCCTTTTTAATCCATTAAACGTGATAATCAATACTTTGGTTTATACTTAGGGATTTCTGTATTTTAATGCATTGAAACTACATCTCTCCCAAAGGGAAGGTTGACAGTTTCAATTTCTTTGTCTTACCCAAAAGGAGAATTAGTGTCACATTTGGAACTACAAAGAAATATTCTTTTCTTAGTTATTGAAATAGATAGTACAAAATATGATAACCATCCTTATTTTTGTACATCCCTTTCACTTGGGTGTGTTCCTTGTCATTTCAAACGATGCACTTTTATTTATAAAGCTAAACTTGATAATCCATAGGAATTTGCATTGCAACCCTTTACATTCCAATGAACTAAAATACTACTTAAATCTCATTACCAATTTATCACTACTTTCAGTTGTGTCTATTACCCATATCAATTATCCAATAAAAAATCCGAAATCACATAAATCCCAACAATTACCATGATGACTTAATTAATATTTTACTTGCACATAACATTCAAATATACAAATCTGGACCTATCACAAGATCTAAATTCAAGGAATACTACTATCCAACATTTCCTGATTTAAATATGTCCAAATTGCTGACCAGCAATTCAAATATTTACAAGGCATACTTGGAATGCATCTATATTGACAAAACCCAATAGATAACACCACTCGTAAGCTACTATGGATACCAATTTCCACTAATACCATCGCGTAATGCTACTATGGGGACCACTATCCCATTAATACAACTTCTCAATCATGTCAACTTGGTCCACCATTAGCCTCCACTGAAACAACATAATACCTGGACCGTCCATAGCCTACAAGTATCATATCCTTATCTATGTGGTACCGACCAATATTCGGACTGTCCCTTTGTCACTTGACTTACTATATAAGAATTGAAGTAGACCTTACTGTTCTCTCTTTACACCTTAAATCGAATAAAACTCCTTGCATATATAGCATCCCTTGACAATAGCCATCTTAGTCTACACTTTCCTAATTTGAGGATACGTTTTTGCAAGTCATACTTACCAAAATTCCTCATATGAAGATTCTACGATTCAAACCATATTTGGTTAAAAAGTTACAAGGTGGTGCTCACCCTTCACTACTAAAAGAATCTTGACCTAGTACTTTATCCTTCCAATTCAGCCATTGACTGAAAGGTCACTAAATTCTCATATTTCCTTTTTATCTCTATCCCAATCATGTTAAAGCTTCCAATTCCATAGTCAATTTCTTTCCTAGTGGACTGTTCAATTCTATTTGTCTACCTCTGATTTATTTCTTTCCTTTGAAGTTTAAGTGATAGTAGTTTCATTTTTACTTCACCCTTTTAAATCAAAACCTTTGACTTCAACTTTGTTTTCAAAAAACTAGTAAGTTTTAAATCTACAAGCTCTCTTTTCATTTAAACAAGTGTTTCCTTTTTACAAAGATCATATTATTCTTCTTTAATTAAATTATCAAAAACAGTTGAGCTTAACTTAGCAAAATGTTCCTAATGTACACCACTTTAAATTTTCTTTAATAAATAAGTTATTTTCATAAAAAACATATTTTTAAAGAAAATATGGTAATTTTTAACTTATTACTATTATATTTTTGGAGTTTTAAAAAAATATTGATAAAGGATTTTTTTCAAATACCAACAATTTCTTCTTTGTAAATAGAGCTCAAAAGTCAGATCTTTCATATTTATCAATTTTTATTTTTCAAAAGTTCAACCATTAAAGGAAGTGCATATTAACGGCAAGCAAAACAATATGCCCCAAAGACAAAACAAAAACTTTAACCCGGTTATTGATAAATCATTTTTTATCAAATTCTCTACTATTACTTTTTAAACAATTTCCATAAAATTTGTTTGATTAGGTTATATAAATTCATAAACCAACTTTCTCTTTCTATTTCATATCAGATATCTACAATTTCTAACTTTTAGAAAACATTTTCATTGGTTTATCACTTAAATAGAGTAGACAATAGCAACCTAATTACCTAAGCCCACTTGTACCTAATAATGCTGAAGTGTATAGGATTTCCAGCCTTTTAAAAGATGTTTAACTTAAGTTTATTTTCCAATATGATATCCAACTTCAATATGGAAATATCTAGCCGTACCTTTAGATAAATAGGAGTCTTGCGACTACTACTAATATGCAAATGGGCTTTCTAATTTAATTGGAAAATCTTTCTTTAATTTGTGATGTCCTCATTCATGCTATCAATATCATATTCCTATTATATGAGCCTCGTGGTACTAATCTTCTTTACTCACACCCTTAAGTCCAAGATTTACTTGCTACCATTAGTTAGTTGATAAACCCTCTAATAGCCTTTCTATATGGGGTAAACTCCAATAAATGTGAAAATTTTATTTTTCACCTAAATTGTCATAACCTTAGGCCGAAAACTACCTTATGAGTCAAAATATATAGGTTGCTGTCTATTAGTACACATATCAGCAAATTATAATTACACTTCCTTAGTCGGGTTAGGCTCATCTTGTCTCCTCACTTTAGATACCGAGGAACCATATATGGATGTTCATGCTTGGAATCTTTGCTGCCTTTCTTGAGTCATTTCTCTAAAATTATACTCATTCTCACTATCTTGTGACTGGGAATTAATTTCAACTTTCCCTAAAGATAGTATTTGGAAAGAATACTTGACATCATTCTTTCTTGTTATACTTATAAATATGGAAACCATTGAAACCTTTTATCTATACATATATACCTTTCAAAAGTCCATTTTGAAAAACCTTTTGAAAACCTTTTTGGAAAACTTTTTTTAAAATTATTTCATGAACATTCTCTCAATATGTGCCTAAATCCTAGGGGATCCTAAACCTAAGCTCTGATACGAAATGTAACAACTCGCGCGCACTTCCCGACACATCGATCGAAAGCCTAGTTTGACTTTCAAAGTTGCGTCATGCTAAGAAATATGAGCTATTGGGTTTTTAAAACATTATAGACCATAATTATAATGGTAAGTTCTAAGACATTCTGCACTTTCAGATTTCACAGTAGAAGGAATTAAATATAAGTACTAAAAAATAGACATTTTAGAAAACAGTCTCAAAAATACTTTAGTTGCTAAATATTGTGTTCCAAAGTACAATATATGTTTTACATACTTTTTTTATAGTAAGTAACAACATGATAGATAATAAAGAAAAATCCAACGTGAAGCTCCTTTCTCTATATAATATTCCCAATCAACCACTAATGTGTCCGTGATTTTGAAAAATGGAAAGAAAGGGTTAGGATAGACAAAAGTCTGGTGAATTAGTATGAGTTTAATATGTGATGATCATATGAAGTTAACTCTATTCTAGATGATATAGGGTGTAATCCAAGTATGTGTGAATCTCAAAGGTCCGTACCTAAGGGTTCTTGTCTAATACGCTTCAACATTACAATCTATGTAGGCTAATGTAATAGATTGAATCTTATATCTAACGATCGACAATTACTCCTAGAGTTATTCATTGCATAAGACACCGCCCTCTTGGTTACTAACTATGGAAAACAACATTTGCACCTAGACTGGTGTAATCTCGACTCGGTTTAGCATAGTTATTACCAACTAGTGCTATCGGATTAACTCCTCCTGCATTAACAGCATTTCCTCCAGCTACTCTTGCATATGCTCTAACTTGCATCGAGTTGATGAAGCACTGATACATAGTCTCTATATCTACTGGTGGGGTTACAGCACCTACATTGGCGTTCACGTTTTGATTTGCATTTATCTATTGACCCGAATTCCTTTTAGTAGTGGGTGGAGCATTTCCGTTGGTTGTAGTGCTTCTTCCACCTACATTCACCCTTCCATTTCCTACTTCCATATCTTTCTTTCTCATAAATCTACATATGACCCTTAATAAGATACAAAAGAACGGTCTAAGAGAGAGGGAAGACTAGAGATGGAATACATACTTATATATAGCAAATACAAGTACGTTATTATAGTGTTATCCCATACCCCTGTCTTATTCTCTGATTCATTAGGAATACATTTTCAAAAACTCTTTATGTTTAGAATTGCTTTAATCATAAACCTATGCTTTGATACCAACTTATAATATCCCTCATTGTGAGGCTCAAAACTAACTGCTACATATGCTAAAGTCACCCTAGTTGTTAATTCTCAATGATAAAATGCGGCTATGTTAATCATATCCATAATCAAAAGCATGTAAATATGAAAAAAATTTCAACATAGTTTAATAACAAATTTTCACATCTCATTCCACAGATGATATTTTATATTCATTACATAATCTCATTTGTAATCTCACGTTCAGAGAATTTCAATTATCATAATAATACTTCAAGAGCGACATATAAGATGCCTATTGGTTGATCAAAGTTAAATACCGGGCAATACTTTAAAATCAAACACACGAGGGATCAGATAAGAACTCCTCATTAGCTATAGTGCATCCAATACATCTTCGGAAACTTATTTTCCTAATGGAAACCTGAGAACCCTTAAAATCGATCTACTCAAATGAGCACTCGAGGATTTAAGGTAAAAGATCAAAACTTCAGGTCAGACAAAATGTCTGGTGTGAATAATAAAATAACATCTCGAACCAAGTAGATATCTAGAGAGACCACGCCATTAAGTGGAATGGGATTTCCTCTCACTTGTACCTTAACCAAAATACATTAACCATATACCGTGCTCCTACATCCACAATGGTTAAACATAATACAAGAATGTAATATACCCTGGATTATCCATCCTAATTTATCTGACCATCTGTTCGATTTTTATAGTTTTTCTAGGGTTACTATGAAGCTATTAGTTTTCATGGGCTGACTAATAACGTATTTCAATTCTTAGGCACTACCTGTCAAACTTCATAGTTTTCATGGGCTCATTAAGAACCTATTGGTTTCCACCAATAGCTTTCCAATCATAATTTTCATGGGCTTACTATGAACCTATTGGATTCTCCAATAACATATCTCAATATATTTTTTTATGGGATCACTATGAACCTATTGATTTCTATCAATGATTTCGTTCGGACATAGTTTTCATGGGATCACTAGGAACCTACTGGACCATCCCACTAACATTTCTCTTGACATAGTTTTTATGGGATTCCTATGAACCTATTGGACCCTTTCCAATAACATCTAAGTCAATAATCTTTTGATTAGTTCTGGGCATCCGGTACTTCTAATATACCTGATCTACTGGATGCAATTCTGATCACTCAGGAGTTTATTATGCTTATAGTCACTACTGGGTCAACCTAGCTGGTTATTTTTCCCATTAACATTCCAAATGCAGTTATGGATCACAAATGATGTGAGTATGATAATAACCACTATGCATAACAAATGATCAAATAAACATAGGAACATATAGCATTCATCATTCAATATGTTCAATTAAGAATCTTTTTATGTCTCATAATTACTTAATCTTAAGTAATATCTTCTTTGGAAATTTCAACTCAAAACTTAGGATATTTCATAATTGAAACACTTGAAACCATTTTCATAATGACATATGTTTAATCCCCATTAAGTCAAATTCAAAACAAGGAAATACATGGCCCTTTAGATAGTTAAAAAAATAGACGTTAACGGCATTGATGATGCCAACATAGAATTTTAGGGCTCTCTTCCTTTAATGGAATAAACCATATTTCAAGTGGCATTAAACAACGTCGACCTTCATCTGGGTCAAAGACAAAACTTAAAACCTATATAAGTTATATAGCTCACTGTCGAACATATAGGGTTGTTGACCCTCTTAAACATAAGCCTCTTTGCCTCTTTAAAAATAGGTTTGAATAATATAGATACAAGCCTCTTCGGCATTAAAAAGATAAGTTACAACATCATGGCCAAGCGGCATCAACATTAAAACATAAGGCCGCCGAGTTTGATGCATATTGACCCCTAAGGCCCTCGACAACGTTATAAAACTTTTACACTTAAGTTACTTTAGCTTTTATGCTGCTTTTTATACGGAGTCGAAGACATAATAGGTGGCATCACTATCTTGATTTGGAAACCAAACGAAGAGATGAGATGCGACATCATTTAAAACAGTGATGAAGACATGTGACATCATCGACGTCGCACTAAAGCTTTTAAAATCTTAGTTGAATTACGAGAATGCAATGTCGCCATTCATGGGTGGCTGCCATTTTCTACTTTGAAGTGGTTGGAATCACTCCATAGCTATTTAAGTAGCTATACGGCGCTTCTCACCTCATCAATGTCGACATTCATGGAGGTGTTATTCCTTTAGGCTCAGTGTGGATATCGGCGGCATGACATTAATGTAATTATAAAGAAAACCGATTTATTTCCAATAAAAGAAACCACTTTTCACCAAATCTTAACCTTTTCTCCAATTTTCTATTTGATAAACAAAAACTTCTTCAATTTCTTTTTGAGAAAATTCTACCGTATATCATTTACAAGTTCAAAAACTATAACAACTAAATAATTGACACCCTTAATTAATTATACATTTAAATGCTCATCTAGCAAATTAATTTCATAGTAAATTATAATTACTTGGGAAAAATCCCGAAAATTTATAGAATTCGAGAATATTTCTATTTACCATACAAAAATTTTAAAGCCAAAAACCATATTTGATTATTTTAAATAACTAAAACCCAAAATTAAGTTATTTCCTCCTTAGGAAACTCATAAAATAATTTACATAGCTTGTAAAATTATGAAATTAAAAATCCAACTCTAAAGTATCATTGTATACCACATATCAAAAATTCGAATCATTTGGAGATAATTAATTAAGGTTTTACTCCTAAATCTATCATTTAATTTCATAAAATCCATTTAACTCATCATTAATTCAAAACATGGAAAAATCAAACATGGCATATCATCCAATCATCAATCCATTCGGTTTCAAATCTGAACCAAAGTTTAACAATCAAAATATAACAAAAATGAGATGGATTTGATTATTATTCACCTTGGTATTGATAATAGAGTTGAAATTTGATGACCGCTTTAGTTTCCCTAACTTTACTCTTGAATCTTCTTCATATTTTTGATGATTTCCACCTTAGCAATGACCGGTCTCCTTACAATATTGATTTCTTATGTTTTGTTAATGTGAGAATGATAAGGGAGAGGAAGGGTTAAGGTATGAATCATTTTTCTATTCCTAAATTACCCTTTTCATATGTTTGTTATTTTTTAGTCACAAAATGTTATCTAGCATTTTGACCCGGCTATATCGATCTGATTTGACAAGTTAGATTCGACTGCTATCAAGACCGATGAGTCCAGAGTAATGATTTTGGGGCCCAGAAATCAAGTACGAATAATAACATGAAGTTGAGATTGAATGGAATTGATAGATATGCAAGGCAGAATGTTCGTCGTATGGAATATAATTTAACACATATGAGAGATCGACAAAAATCAATTTCCATCATAGGGATCGGAGTGTTTCAGGGAGCAAGTACATTTCAATAGAAAACAATTAATATCTCAAGATCTACAAGTCCAATGCATATGAAATTTTGTGAGCAAGATATGGGGACCCTAGGGATCGTCCCTCAAGAAGACGAAGTCAAAGGGATTGAAACTCTTCTCTTAGTAGGGATCGACAAGAATTAGCAAACAACCCATGTTAAAGCAAAGCAACAACACAAGTTCTACTGATCCAATTGGCATGAAATTTGGAGACTAAGCATATTTTACATGATGAAGCTACCACAAGGATCACACCCCAAAATTCCACCAAAGTACGAAGTGGTACGGAGCCCTCTTCTTTGGAAATTGGGCCATGCAATCCCACTTGTGGGTCTATATGGTTTTGAAGGTCCTTCTGCCGAATTTTTAAGGAGATATTAGGCCATCTTCGTCTATAAATATAGGCTTGGTTTTTCATTTTTGGGACTTCTACACTGCTATTTGCTTTATACTCTTTTGTAACTAAGGATTTTCATCTGATCCCTATTGTACTCAGTTTATAAAGTGACTAACAAAGCAATCTGTTCAAAATAGACGTAGGCAAACAACACCGAACCACTATAAATCATTATGTGCCTGTTATTATTTCAATTTGCCCCTTTTTTTTATTATTATCCCCTGCTTTCATTTCATATTCTTTATATATTTCTCTTCAAAACTTCTATTGGGTGTTTGTGCCAATTTTTAGTGTAAACATTTTGGTGCTTTCACTAAGAGACTTGATTCTCGACTTATTAGGATCCCTTTGTTGCTACTGAATTGCATAAATCCCCCGAAGGAGAACCACAGTTATCTTCAAGAAGTTTGTTTATTCTATTTAGATTTGCCAATCTAAGAAAAACCATCTACAATAGTAAGGAACACAAGATCTACTTATCAAAACCCAAAAGGATACGAGAAAGCTAGCATCCAGCAAGGAGGCCAAGCAATCAACCAACTGATGTGAATGCTGATTCAATTGAAGTCCGTAATCCAACTGATTCCATTAGTAGAGCTGAATTCCAAAATCTAATGCGAAAGCTAGTGGATAGCCATCGATAATTGAATCAGATTCAAGCCAATATCAACCTAACGAACTAACTTAGTCAACAACAGTTGGGGAAAGCAAGGAGGGACCTCACCCTTTACTCAGCATCGAAGAGTTCTAGTTCATTGGATGAGTGTCACGGGCACGGGCACCGTAGAGTTAACTGATATCGTGCAGAGACTTCAAGGCATTAATAGGCAGACCTGCCTGGTCTGCTAAGACCAATCGGTGCCGATCACTCTATAGGGATCAGCACCGATCCCTCCTCCAAAGGAGTGAACTTAACTGTCCATGTAGGGATTCAAGCTAAAGCTACTGCAATTGATTTGGATGATGGAGTTTGGTTGAATGTGGACCAATTGCTTCCCTAGAATGATGATGAAGTGAATGTACATGGTATACATCGGGAGTATGGTGAACCAAGAAAGCATGGAACGACCCATAGATATCAACCAGACCATTCACGTAAGGTGGAACATGACCACCGCTTGGCACCAACTATCCAAATGCCAGACTTGTCGGCTACGGTTAGACAGGTAGTTAGAGAAATCCAAGGCTTAACCAATGATGATAGGGGAGTCTTGAGAAGCCATACCCCATTCATCAACGATGTCCTACAGGCACACTATCCAAGGAGGTTCAACATGCCATCAATGCCTGCCTACGAAGGAAAAACTGACCCTAGGCAGCACATCATGAAATATAAATGTATGGATTTCGCATGACCAGATGGTGTAACCAAGTGTAGATGTTTTTCTATTTCTCTCTCTAGAATAGAAACAATGTGGTTTACGAGGTTATCCCATGGTCAATCTCTAAATTTGACGATTCGGCAACAAAGTTCATGGAACAATTCTGTATGCAAGTAACTCGCTCCAAAGATGTAATATCCCTATCCAGCGTGATCCAAGCTCTAGGAGAATCGCTTAAGGATTACTTAGAGAGATACATACAACTATCACAGAAATAAGTAATCTAAACGACCATGCAATATTGATGGCTACAACAAGAGGAATTGATCCGGAGTTTGATTTTGAAGGTTGGTTGGCTGGCAATCCACCTGCAACGTTAGAGTGCTTTTATGCAATGGAAGCTTTGTATTTGAGGAATGAGAAAGCCAGATGCTCTAGGAAGAAGAATGTTGCGAGACCAATTGGAGAGGAAGTGTAGAGTAATATTGTAGCAAAGTAGTCTGATGATAGTTATGGAAAAGTTCATGTGAATGTATAGAACAAACTGAATCAACAAAAGAAAGGCGGAGATAGGAGCTGAGAGTGAAAGAAGGATTCTAGAAGTGGAAAGCCTAGGATTCTGATGTATGATACTTACACGCCACTGAGCACATCTTTAGAGAATATCTGTTTGTCTACTTGTAATACCATGTAGTACAGGAAGCCACCTCCGAAGAATCAACTGAAAAGTAGAAAAAGACCGAAAAATATTGTCGGTTTCATGAATGTTAGTGTCATAACACAAATGAATGTAGGCATCTCCACGATATTATCAAAAAGCTGATTTGAGAAAGAAAGTTACAACAATTTGTTAAAACCTCACAAGATAGGGTGTAGGGAACATCTGACCCCAACCGAGGACAAGCACCGCACAGGGCTGAGGAGCTTGTGCGGACTCGTGAAAAATTGGTAATCAATATAATAGTCAGAGGACTACATCTGGCTGATAAAAGTTGGCACGAGATGGAGCGCTACGCTAGCATGACCACACATGTGAATTTTGAATGTTGTTCGAGCATGGAAGATGGAGCTCTGGTAAAATAGCAACGTACAATGGTAGATGATATTGTCTTTAGAAATAGAGATGCAGACATGAAAGAAATAGAGATGCAGACATGATGGAGTCTCCATCAATTAACCCAATGGTTAGTTCGGCCATAATCGGCTCCACTTTAGTGAGAACAATATTGGTTGAATGTGGAAGTTTTGTAAATATAATTTTCAAAAAACCATATGATCAAATGAGGATGGAAGCCAATGACATGGAACCATCTAGAGCTCGCATTCATAGCTTTAATGGTGTTGTAACCGAAGTTGTTGGTTATGTGAATTTCCCATGCAGTTGGTTATGTTGAATTGCCCGCAGATTCTGCCCTTTTTGTTTTGGATGTTGACTCCCTACACAATGCTTTTCTAGGACGACCAACCCTAGATGAGTTTCGAGCAGCTCTTTTCCCATGGAGTTTGAATTTAATGTTCTTGGTAGATAATTGTGTTGGAGTTGTTCATGGTGATCAGGTGACTGGGCGTGGCTGTTATGTAGCTGAATTGTGGATGCCCAACGAAAGGACAATGATAAGGGTGTGGACAAGTCTGTCCACATCTAAATCACTAAAGATTGACAACCAGTGCCTGAGCCATGGTTTGGGCATTACATTCGGTTCTATAGAAACATAGATCCGAGAGATGATGAGGAGGAGCCGAAAGGGACCAAGGCTGCACCAAATGAGCTGACGATTGACATAGTCAGCCACGACGACCCATCAACGGGTCCTAAAGATTAGATCACATCTCAGTCCCTCGATGATGAATGAACTTGCTAGATTTCTCCAAGCAAATATCGATGTGTTTGCTTGGACTCACTCTGACATGTGTGGGATCTCACCTGCCATCGAGCTCCATGCATTGAATATCGACCTAAGGCATGTCTCGGTGAAACAAAAAAGGCGTAGCATGGATCCAGAGAGATCTGCCACTCTTAAAGAGGGGGTGGATAGGCTCAAAGATAATGTATTTATTTGCGATGCCCTTTACCCTAAATGGGTATCTAATCCCGTAGTTGTGAGAAAGGCGAATGGGAAATGGCAGACATGCATTGATTATTCGGACTTAAACAACGCATGCCCAAAAGAAAGCTTTCTTCTTCCAAGGATTGACCAGTTGGTAGACTCAACCACGGGGAATGAATTTCTATCCTTTATGGATGCATACTCAAGATATAACCAAATCCCGATACATATTCCTAATCAAGAATACACCAGCTTCATTACTGATGTTGGATTATATTGTTATGTTGTAATGTCGTTTGGACTAAAGAACGCAGAAGCGACCTATCAAATCCTAATCAACAGAATGTTTAAAGATCAGATCGGAAAAACGATGGAGGTATTTGTGGATGACATCCCTGTGAAGTCACAATGGTCTTACGATCACATTAGGGACTTGGCAGAAATGTTTGATATCCTCCGATACTACAAAATGAAGATTAATCCTCTGAAGTATTCTTTTTGCATAGCATCAAGAAAGTTCTTGGGTTTCATCGTTAATGCCTGCGGAAATAAAGCTAGTCCCAAAAAGATCCAAGCTATTCGCAATATCCAAACCCTAAAAACTATCAAACTAGTATAGAGCCTGATTGGGAAGGTTGCCACTCTAAACCAATTTATTTCTAGACCTACTGATAAATGCATTCCTTTCTTTGACTTGATTAGGAAAGGAAAAAGAAATTTTGAACGGATACAGGATTATACAAATGCATTCCAAGCTTTTGTGAACCACTTAGGGAGACGTCCCATCTTGTCAATGCCGGTGGATCATGAAGATTTATATATCAACTTGGCCATGTTGGTACATGCTATAAGTGTCATGCAATTTCATAAAGAGAATCGAATCCAAAGGCTGGCCTATTTGTTAGTAAGTTATTAACAAGACCCTAAAGGAACTATCCGAAGATGGAGAAACTGGCATACTACTTGTTGATTGCATCATGGAAGCTCAGCCCTTACTTTTAGACATATCCTATCAATGTTTACACCGAACAGTCATTATGACAGGTCCTGTAGTTACTTGAGACATCTAGAAAGTTACTTAAGTGGAAAATCGAGCTTAGCCAATTCAACATCACTTATCTTTCTTGGTGGGCTATCTAGGTTCAGGCACTGGCGAACTTTATAGCAGAATTTACTACGTAGGATGATTTCCTAGAGAGCAGTGAAACCCCTACCATATGGTGGAAGTTATACACAGATAGAGCATCCAATGATTGTTGTTCTGGAGCTCGAATTGTGCTTGTAACTCCCGAAGATTGGTCAATTTTCTTTGCTTCAAAACTTGATTTCCTTGCAACAAACAACGAAGCTGAGTATGAGACTCTGATTGCTAAACTTAAACACACCAGAGATGTAACAACCCTGGTATTGATAGTTATAATTTAATATCATCAGTAATCTCCAATACCAGGATTGTTACAAGAGAACTAGGGATAAAGTCTCTTGAAATCTTTTACGACTTACAATTGGTAGTATACCAAGTCATGGGAGATTACCAAGCTAAAGGACAACAACTTGCTCCGTTCATTACCTAAGTCTAAGAGTTGTTGATTGACTTTGAGTACTATGATATTACGTACATTCCTCGGGATCAAAACAAAGAGGTTGATTCATTGGTAAAGTTTGCTAATACCGAGGATGCATAACAGATGGACTTGGTTCCAGTTGAAGTATTAAACGCACTGAGCATAAGCCCAATGGAAATCGACCAGGTATTAGAGACGAAGCCTACGAAGGAGTTGTTGATGACTCCGATTAAAGACTATTTGTTGTAGGTAGTTCTTCCCGAACGAAGGAATGAAAAACGACAAGTCCTTCATAAAGATTGATGATATATCATACAAGAAGGAGTTATGTACAGAAAGGGTTTTTTCCGTTCCCCTACTATAGTATATTGCTCATGATGAAATAAAACGAGTTCTAAAGGAAGTTCATGAAGAAGAATGGAGAGATCACACTGGAGGGCTAACTCTAGCAAAAACAATACTCTGTTAAGGGGATCATTGGCTGACCGTCAATCGAGATGCTGCTGATTTGTAAGGCGATGCGACAACTGCCAGATATATGCAAAAGTTCCAAGAGCTCCATCGATGGAAATTACAAAAAATTTCAACATATGGTCTTTTTCCATGTGGGGTATAGATATTACCAGTTCCCTACCGATCTCTAAAGGTGGTGCAGACTACGCTATCTTCACAGTTGATTACTTCACCAAATGGGTCGTAGCGGAACCTTTAGCCATGATCACAACCAAGCAAGTAATCAACTTCATCGTTCAGAACATCATTTGTTTTTTCGATCTTCCACGAGCTACTGTAACGGATAATAGGACTCAATTTGATAGTGCTGAATTCAAAAACTTCTGCCATCGACGTCATATTGAAAAGAAATTTGCAGCAGTTTCTCACCCTCAGGAAAATGGGCAAGTTGAAGTTGTGAAAAGAAATAAAAAATCCATTCTGAAGAAGCATTTGGAAAAGGCTAGAGGAAAGTAGGTAGATGAACTCTCGATAGCACTATGAGCTTATAGGACCACCCACAAGTGTGCTACTTGCTATACTCCATTCACCCATACTTACAATACTGAATATGTTATTCCTGTTGAGCTCGAAGTCCTTCTCATCGAGTGACCTACTATGATCCTAGAATGAATAGAGATCTCCTCTAGAATCTCTAGACTTTTTAGACGAGAAGCGTGAAGTAGCTGATTTGAGGGCAGTTGCACACCAGTACCGAGTCGCCCGATGCTATAACTTTAAAGTCCAACCTAGAACCTTCGAAATCGGCAATCTCATTTTGAAACGATTTTTTTCTGCCTCGTTAGATATGAATCCAACTTGGGAAGCACTATATGTCATTGAGCAGAGGCTTGGAGAGGGAACTTCTAAGCTAGAGACTGTTGATGGCATCACACTCCCAAGGGCATGGAATAGTGAGCATTTACAATGCTATTTAACTTAATCTATTTCTTTTCCATTCAGTTTTATTTAGTTTCATGATTTTCTTTAGCATTTTATTTTCCAGATATGTAATAAGATAAATTATGTCATTTCTTTTCGTTTGGCAAGTAAAGTTTTGAACTTCCTTCACATTTGTGTTTGTTATAGCATAACATGTTAGTTACATAAGAAAGCTAACTGATATTGACTTGTCAAACAGGTTCCTAGAGTTTGGAGCTAGTCGATTACGTAAGTTCATGTCTTAACTAAATGAAATAAGAATGTTCTGAATATTCATTTAATGATTCGCGCTAAGAACCTAATGGGCGGAATGGCTAATGAGGAATGGAAATGAATCGACCATCTGATAACCAAGTTAATTCCATCGAGCGATGGAACCATCATGGATGGAACCAACATGAATGGAAAGCAACCGTGATACGACTGATCGCTCGCTAAGTCAAAACTCGGACGTTAGGGGTAAATCAACCAATTAAGGAAAGTACGATCTAACTATTTTTCGAAATAACTCTAAGTCCACATAGCGTAGACTGGAGTATAAATACAAGCCGAGTGCGATTCGACCACCCGGTAACCATCTCTTATCCCCAGAGTTGGATATGAGCATAAACAAATAGTCAGGTGCGATTAGACCACCTGCTAACTCTTATTCCCAGAGTGTGGATATGAGTATAAACAAATAGACGAGTGCGGTTCGACCACTCGCTGTTTTGTGAACTCCAGCCTAAAATCGACAGGCGAAATATGAACTCGCTAAGGATGGAGTTTGACCATCCACCATTTAACTCCGCTAACTCAAAATTAGGGCAGGAGTATAATCCCTCAAACTGCTGAATCCGACAGCGCAACATTAGGGCTCAAGCTTGTGTTTGGTACAACTCGGGGCAACGACCCCATGGAGGCCTTGGGATAAAATTAACGGATTATCATTCAAACCAATGAGCGACGAATTACAAGTACATTAAATGGAAATGTAATAGCTCAACTACGTAAATAGAATTTCAAACGAAATTTCAAAAAAAAATATAGAACTTTTATTTGCATAAAACTTTAAAATTTTGATACAAGTCTGTTTAAAAATAGGGGCCGTACCCACACAATCATGACCAATAAAAGGGAAAATGGCTATACAAGCTATGCGCAAACTGAGTCGAAGCAGCGGCTATTTCTTTTATCCTTTCTCTTTCTTAGATTTTTCGCGAGTGGCACCACCCAAGCTTACGCCTATCCTTTTCCTCGATCATTTACCTCCCTTGGCAAGAGAGCTTTCAAATGTTGTAGGAGTTCATTGGGAAGTGACCCATTGGGTGGAATGACTTGTAATAGGATGAGATTTGGATCATCAATGTCCACGTCGATGGGTTCAACCATAGCTTTTTCTTCAATACCTCATCGCTCTCGATGCGCTCTTTTAAGCTAAGCTCGTCGGGTGTTCGTTTGCGCCAGTAATTGCAACGTCATCCGACTCATCTGGCAATGGTCTTTAGCTTTATCATCATCAAGTGCTCCGATAACTTGAGCATTGGGCCTTGGAGCATCGATGGTCGTCGAAATCTCGGTAAATGTCAATTGTTGCTCCAGGGTGGCATCACCTTTTGGAGTTTGGTTGTGACCCAGAAGACTTGTTAATCGTGGATACAAGAAGATAAGCCCATGACTATTGGATATGACGAACTAAACCTCTCAAAAAGTGTAGAGTAAAGCGGAATACCTATGTCCGGTTGACTCTCAGTTGTCGCCGGAGTGCTCCCTTGCAAAATAAGGGTTAAAACCTTTGATTGATAATCGGATTTATCTGGATCGTAGCTTAGATCCTATCCTAGACCGAGAGAAACTGACACTCTGACTGCTTGAAGAGAAGAGGGGCCTTTTGGATCGGTCTTCGAAGACTCGGCAGTGTTTTTTGCTTTGCCAGAGGATGCTAGAATGTCAACATATCAAAGCCTCGTAGCAGCAAGGTTTAGAGGTTCATCCCTGTAAAGAATCTCCCGTACTAGTTTCTCTTCATCTAAATCAGCTTTGCCAAGGGTTCTCTTTTTTATTTCAATAATGTAATCCCAATGACTCAAGATAACCCTCACTAAGAAAGCTCAGATCGCGGTGGATAAGGACTTTAGCATTGTATTCATTGATTAGGGGATCGAAATGTCCTTAATTTCATTTCGATTGGCTTCTTTAGCATCCTCTAACTGGGCCTCGATTTGTTTACTCATCTTATTGTGGCCTGCTTCTCTCGCCTCTTCTTTGAGGACTTCAATTTGAGCAAGTTGCTCATCAATCTTATTCTTCAAATTTCAGGCTTCGACGGCCTCTTCGCAACATCTTTGCGCTTCCACGTAAGCTTCAATTTTCTTTTCCCTCGCAACACCAGAAAGGCAATTTCCTAACGGTTAAAGCGTGACAAAACTAATTTGTTACGGTTATAACCGTGAAAATAGGTACTGTGGGAAAATTCACTCACACTTTTGCTCATGGTTATAACCATGATAAAAATAGTAATTTCTCACGCTTATAACCGTTATAAATTTAGATATTATCACACTTATAACCATGACAGAACAGTATTTACTCACGGTTATAATCGTGATAAAACGGTTATTAATAACGCTTATAACCGTGGGAAATTTAGATAGTATAACACTTCTAACCGTGACAGAACAATGGTTTCTAACATTTATAACCATTACCAAAAAGGAAACTCTAACACTTATAACCGTGACAAACGCAAATTATATCACAGTTATAACCATTACGAAAGGTTATTTTCTAACACTTATAACCGTGATAACTAAAACAATATCAAACAAACTATATAGAACCAATATTTTATTACAGCTACAAACAATCTATACAAAAAAAAATATAGTATTAACATTAAGAAAACATACGATCAATAATTAGAACAACGCCAAACATTTTTGCTTCATACAAACACCACAAAGGATACTTCATACCGACACCATAAATTATAGCATACAAGCATAGTATATATATTTGAACCAAAACTAATACATCCCCGTCATGCCAAACTGAACAGCACCAACCTTTCTATGGTGAGGATTAGCAGCAGCAACCGCTGTGGCAGCAGCAATACCGTGCCTAAAAGCAGGCGGTTTCCTTGACTGCAACATGCTCACTTCATCAGCTATTATTTGGTCAAGTCTGCTCTTCTTACTCGCTTCAGAAATACCCGATGCTGCTGAAAGATGTTGAAAGAAAGGAAAACTACCACCACCACCTCTCATGTCGATTGCTATGTGATGTTGTTGTGATGGGTAGTCGGTTTTTTCCTCTGATGACTCCAAGGGGGCCTCCATCTTACCAGATACGCTGCTGCTTCTGCTGAAATAATATGATGGACTAGGAATGGCTGGATATTGCTGCTGTGGTGGCATCAACATTGTACCATTGTTATTACCTCTTGTCGTACTTCTTGGATCATAGGGATCTTTCAGTCCTGTATTATTTTTGTTAAGTAAACATAACAAATGACTTCAGATATAGTAATTATTCCATTTAAATGGTGTGGTAAATTAAATTAAATAAAAATAATATTGGATGCATTTATACCAATTGGGACCCTTTGAGAAATAGCTTGAGATGATCGTATCGTATCTCTGGCGTTTAATTGCGGCTGAACTTCAGGATAAACTGCTTTAGCATGTACAGTAGATCTACAAAGATAAGCCCAGATGGATGTTAGTATAAATTTTGACATTAGAAAACCCCTTTTTTCGGACCAACCAAAAAAAGAAGGATTAATGGAATATTTTTGCCAAAAGCATTCCTAGTTCCTATGTTTGGCAATTTATTCTCCAATCTCAATTTGAGTTTGATTACATTCTCATCCTCCTTGTATTCATATCAGACGCTAATTTCAGTTGTACCTTTCCAGAATCTAGCATTTCCATTAACTATGTAGTTAATAATGGGGTCCCTATAAATATACGAAAATTTGACGTTTGTGATGCAATAAACCTCTTAAAACACTGTAACATTACTACAGTTGCCCAAGCAAACCAATTTAGGCAACAAAATAGCATAGATACCTATATATGCTAATAATCACTTTCTTTTAGATTTCTTTATTTCTAAAAGCATAACAACATTAGACCCCGTTGGATTTGTCTAGTTTTTTGTTTCATCCAAAAACATGCAGAGGATGCATGCATTTTTGGAAAATGACAAATTTGAAAAATGACGCTAACATATAAAATAAAAACAAATTTATTTTGTTTTTCGTGTTTTAAGGAATAACAAAAGAATGGAAAACAATCCATCTCCTCCGTCATACCTCCGTCCCCTCTCCTGTCCCTCCATCATCGTCGTAATGGCCTAAAATTTTAAATATCTCTTCTGTTATCCTCGATTATGAATGTTGAAAACGGAAAACACAAAATACAAATGAAACCAAACATGCCCTTATCTTTTACTTTAAGTGCACTAACACAATGAGGGTGAAAATGTTGTGTCTATCATACATTCATTTTCTTCAATCTTTTCATTTCGTTTTCATTTAATTCCATCGCTTGGGAACTTTGAATTTTTCAACGCAATTCAATCATATTAATTATCGTACATTCATACATTCATTTTATTCAATCTTTTCATTTTGTTTTCGTTTAATTCCATCACTTGGGAACTTTGAATTTTTCAACGCTATTCAGTCATGTTAATTATTATTTCTGATGAATCCAATGTTAATTGTTATTTTTGGTGAAAATGTTGTGCCAGATTTACTGGTTCATCGCCGAAATTCTGAAAACCAAACATGTTAATTATTATTTTTGATGAATCCAACGTTGTTTTGACTCATCAAACTTGAAAATTTCTCCAGGAAGATGATTGTTTTAACATGCATTTTTCAACAGTGCAAATCAGTATGTGTTTTTCATACATGAATATATATATATGAATGTATATACGTAATTTAAAAAGAGTATATTATTTAAATCAACATTGAACTTTCAGAGATTTAGTGTGATTAAGTTATGTCAAACTTAGAAGAAGAAAAGGCAAATCGGTTTGTGCTTTCCATGCATGCTTATTTTTTACGGAATCAACTGCATACCACAGACTATACCACTAGAAAATGAAATCATATAAACATAAAATGGTAAAGCATGTAAAGTGTAAATGATGGCTAAACAGTTTTACCAAATAGTCTGCCTGCAAACATCATTTTGACGGGCGCAGACATGTGGACCGACTGATTGTTCAATATATGCTCTAAAAGCAAAATTTAATAGATAATTGTTGCATCTCATAATTCATCGCTGTGATAAAAAATTGGTGTAGCAAACGTTAGTTAATGGTTAAGTGGTATATATGAGCATGCATTTTGAATTTATACCATTACCACTTATATTTTCTAACTGAACTTCATACTAACTGAGGTACCTTATTGTGCATTGGTAAAGATGAGTATCATCCACATTTTAGTATTTTCCTTTATCACGGTGCTGCTGATGCTTCAATAGACCAACTCCTCAAAAAATATGGGCTTAAAGCAGTCCAATTTATGCTTTCTCACTATCCCCCATTGTTGATTAACCTGCAATATTCGAGGTCGAGATACATATTAGTCATAGCAACAACAATAACAACAACAAAGCCGTTATTTGCAAGGAAGTGTGGTTATTCAAATATTGGGCAATCAATACCTATTGATCATCTGATGTATCAGCACTGAACTCTAATGCACGCATGAAGAGCAATAATTAAAAATAAGTCATACTTAAACACAGATCATGTGCTACCCAACCCTTGTATGGATCCTATCCTATGCTCACAACCAATTACACATTTATAACTACACTTGTATACAAAAGCTGGAAGTTTATTTCAAATAAATTAAGTATTTCCCTAACCCCTGTAAAGAAGAAAACATGGTTTATACTGATGTTTTTTCTTTTAACTTTTCAAGACTATTACCTAGAAATAATTAATTACGAAGCACACAGTGCTTTGGAGCAATGTAACTAAAATTAAACTATAAGAAGAGAAAATAATCCAATTCTTACAAGTTACGTCCACTCTGAACTATCAAAGGAGCATGATTAATCCAAATAACGTCCAATTCCAAAGCTTAATCAAAAGAGTTGCATTTATCACCGCACGTATGACGTATTCTAGTAACTTGTATCACAAACAAAAGCTATTTAACGAAATATTGAAGTAATCGATGCCAAAGTGGTAAATGATTAAAGTACAACAATGAAAAATCATTAAATTCAAGATACTCTATTGAAGTAACAATCATTTAAGTTCAAGATATTCTAGAACAGAAATCTGTCAGTTCAGTAGCTAAAATTAGAAAAGAATTGGCAGTTTCCTTTTTACTTTGTTTTACAACCTTACTATTCAGGCCCAAACAGTTGAAAAAACCATGACAAGGTTTTTTCTGGAAAATTATAACATATAGTGCATAAATCTCTCTGTATTGGTTATGAACAAAATGGATTCACTTCCTTTATTTTTTTTCTTTCGTTTCTTTCATATCTTTCGTAGAACCGCCAATAATCCTATCATATTGTAACCTTTGCTTTTCAAACTGGGAAGCTAGCTTATAGCCTGACCACAACTTCATCACATTGATCCTTAAGAAAGATAAGCCAAAAACCATAGTTGATTATCGACCTTTTTCATACGCAAATATTTTATATAAGAATATTTCTAAAATAATTTATGCTAGAATAAAAAATTTCTCCTATTTCTTATTGCAGAAAATCAATCTGCATTCGTGCCAGATAGAAATATTGGAAAAATATATTTTACTTTCTCATGAACTTGTTAGATATTGAAAATAAAAAATGTATATCAAAATCAGTCTACAAAAGGCGTATGATATGGCGAATAGAGAGTTTGTGTGTTACATGCTAATTGATATAAGATTCCCTGTCTCACTTGTAAATATGATCTAGGAGTGTAGTAGCTATCCAACTTTTTCTATAACGGTAGATGGAACACCACATGGATTTATCACATCTTACAAGGGACTATGTCAAGTTAATCCTCTGTCTCCCTAACTTTTTTGTGTGGCCATGAGTTTTTTCTCTTATAACGAAAGATGCACTTATCTTAAACTGGTTACAGCCTATTTCATATGTTCAGGCAATTATTTCTCATTCATTATACATTGACGATGTTATAATTTTCCTAGGTGCCACTGTCCCAAATGCAATAACCACGACTACTATTTTCAATCAACTTGCAAGCATAGCGGGACTACAAATAAGTTAGGTTAAATCAAAAGTTTATTTTAGTAGAGAAGTGCCAACAAAGATCAACAACTATCAATTTTGGGGATGGAAGGTGACAATATACCTATAAAATATTTAGGTGTACCCCTAACAACTGATTATATATGTGCATCTCATTGCACATTTCTATTGAATAAGGTTTTTGTGAAATTTAAAGGCTGGTATAGTGATTTAATATCCACTACAGGGAGAGATGAATTAATTCAAAGTACTATTACATTAGAAGTGCTATATTGGTTTCTTATTTATCATTTACCAAGCCCGGTGTTACATAAGATAGAAAAAAATGTTTGTAGACTTTTTTGCATGGCAAGGAAGGAAATGGAAGATAAATATACCGTGGATGAAAATAATAAAAATGCAAAGAAAATTGGCAAAAAATGCAATGAAGTCTACTTGTCTTTGATACATCTAAAGCTCTCGTTTAAAAGGTCTCTCCAGCGGTTCCTAGAGAGAAGAAAGAAGAAAAGAGTCACTCATGTCTAATCAAATCCCCTGCTTAAATTTTTGTGCATGTACTTCATTTAATGTATCAATGTCATGTATAAAAATAATAATTATTATTATTTTAAATCGGTGCCATAATATTGAAAAATAAAAATTTCTTTAAAAAAAAGAAAAAGAAACAAACTCTAAGCAAAATATGCAAATATACTATGAATTAGAACTGAAATGACAACACAATCTAAGCATCAATTTTTAATGTTTTTTTCTTTTCTTTACATGAAAACTGTTGTGACATCAAATATAAAGTTTAAAACCAATACAATATAAAATAAAAGAAATAAACCACAAGACAATATATTGTATAAAATATCTTGGATTTAACTGAACAATAATCAAATCAACACATCTCACATAAATTACCCAAATTATCAAACATTGATGATTATGTACCGTTAAACACTTAAATGCTAACCAAAAGAGAAAAAAAGAAATCACAACATATATGTATTTAAATTAATTATCATACATAAAAGATTAAGAATTGAAAGCTTGCTATCTTCTGCAGTCATGACTCCTTTAAGTAAGATTGGCAAGGAAGTGACTTTTTATAGACATTTGACATCCTTTCATATATGCAGCATGGTTCTCTTAGAAGAAATGTTTCATTTAATTTGGACGGTTTAAGGACAAATTCAAGAAAATATTACAAAAGGCATGAATTCCTACATATATGTAATAAAAAACAGAGAATGCACAAGTACACATACAAGCCTAAGTATCAAACATTTTAAATGATTTAGATGTGCAATGAACAATGGCCATGTCAAAAGTTAAAACATGAAACTGATGTCAACTTTACATAGTATAGAATACAGAGACCAAAAATAATAAATTTGAAAAGGTTGAAGATCACTGCAGAAAATATTGATGACGAACCAACACTGGGGTTCCATTTAAAAAGTTGCTTATGACACAGATAATATAAAATACATCGCTTTCCCAAAAGCTATTGCTTCTTCTAGCTCAAGATTGCCAAATTTGGAATAACTGTTGTCAATGGATACTGTCCCAATAGCATTTAAGTTTTAAGATGAAAGATCCTTTTTGCTAACACCAAACTATTGAAAACTCAAAACTTTTCCTTTCGTATTAAAAGAATATCCATCAATTTCACATGATGCTCACACTCTTCTTTTTACTACATGCACTCATTTTTACATCACAGCATCATTATATTTTATGTGTAAACAAATAGTTTTATATCACATCGTGATCCTATTTTATGTGTAAACAAATAATGCGTTCATACATTGGCAAGCATTCAATTCTCAACATGTGCTTGCTAAAATCGCTGCGAGCAGTGCAGGAATTTCAGCGATCAATCTCTCCTACCACAGTACCACTATCCTAACACGGATTATCAGCATCATAGATTACAATGGATAAAAACGAATAATCATTTTCACAAAGTAAAACTATAAAACACAGAATCATGCGAAAAACAGTTTCAATTTATGACCTATTGGAAAAAAACCTAAATAAACAATCACTTCGAAAGTGCACTGGAGCGAATAGGTATTTAATCGAATTTAATTACATACAAAACCCTAAATAAACAATCTTAAAAAATACAAAACCAAATTAAAAACAAAAATTATTACCTGACTTTGAAGAAGGGTGGATTTGGCGAACGCGATGGGCGGATTTGGCGAAAGAAATGGAAGGAGGCTTTGAAATTACGGCGATAGGCGGGCGATTTGCAACGAAAGAAGGCTGGAGCGACGGCTTTAACCTAATTAGATTTAAAGAAGAAAGATATTAGAAGCCAGAAGCGTGACAAACAGCTGAAGCAAGGATTGGAACATAAATGACGACTCTATCCAATCTCTTTTAAATATTTACGAAAAGCCCAAATTTTGTCACAGAAATAACCGTGATAATACAGTGTAATAATAACCGTTATAAATTTCCAATAACAAAAACCGTGACAAAATGAAACGAAAAAAGTGTGACAAAATGGCCTATTTGTGTAGTGCCTCTCCTTCTTAAGATGTTCTTCAAACTCCTCAATGCAATGGAGTAAAATGTTTTTCTCCTTTTGCAAGGTATCTTTTACCAAGGAAAGTGCATCGTTGCGGTTGAGGGCAACATCAAATTTCTTTTTGTAGCAGTTTTTAGATGACTCACCGCCTCAGATATTTCTTTAGAACTTTTTTCTACCTCGATTGGCTTCACCGTGAAATCCGAGATCTCAGTTCTCGATGTTTAATTATATCTTTATCATGGATTGCCTCTAGCTTGAGACGATCGATTTCATGTTGTCTCTCGATAGACACCTTGGAGATCTTCTCTACTAAGTGCTGGAATGATTCATGTTGCATAAAAATGCCATTGATGCATGCGAGAGAACTTTCTTTACATTCCCTAGGATTGTATAAATAGAAGGAGGAACTTAAGCCTATCGAAACATATCTTTTGAAAATTGACCTTAAGATCGGCCACTTTTTCTGCTGTGGAAGCGTCAAGAGCCACAGTTGGAAAAGATGGATCAGAATTGACGATTGGGCATTTTATTGACTTACGATCATAAGATTGCTTGGAGCTATATGAACCTGAATACTAATCAGATGGTATAACAACTTGAGGACCATGGAAAGAGGTCTGATGGCCATTGTGCACAGGAAGATTAGGTTGAACTTCCTAATGGGACGATCGAGATGGGGACTTATGTTTGGAAGATGAATATTCCCTCGAACGATGACTTCTTTCTCGGTCGTTATCCCTCTCCGTACACCTTCCCAATTTTGAATTATGGTTGGATCCGTATTGCATCATGGAGCACCTAAGTGATCAAAAGCTTTGGTATTGAGACATCGCACCTGCAAAAACCAAACAAAAAGTGTATAAGTGGCCATTATAAAAAAGACAGATGGAGATTGTATGGTGAAGTGTACGTGATTGCGAGTATCTTTGTTACCCCCGGATGCATCGGTTGCAGCAGCCTTGCTCATAGGAGTTTTCTTTCCTTTGCCGATGGGAAGAATGTCATCACCACTTCTGGTGGGAGAATTTAGCTCCTAAATACTGATGTTGGTAATGCCATGATATCATCAGGGAATTAGAGATTTGAAAACCCCTTCATCAAGCTTTCCAAACGTTGGGAGGATGACTCTTCGTCGATGGAAGTGATAATAAACTCAGGCTCCTTAACAGTTTTACTCCTATAGATCTTATGTGCAGGCTTCTTTCTTCTCCTAGCTGGTATGTGAGGTTGCGCACCTTGTAATTGTTCAACCATAGGCGCATTGCCCAGATCTGCATCAGCATCGCTAGTCTCTTGGTCTCGGCACCCCTAATTTCGCCCTTTTCAGCATCATCTTAAGCCCCCTCGATTGGGGGCACTATTGAGTTATTGATATCACCTTTAGCATAACCTGGTAGTGTAGCGCTTCTTGGAAGCCCATGCTACGACCTTCCTTCAGCAACCCAAACAGAGATAACCATTCATCGGTTTTAAGGAGGCTAAAGTCCCTATGTTTGACCAGAGTGGCATGAATTGAAAAGATTCCCCTTGAAAATATATCACCCTCAGAATGTTATTTTGATTCAGGATATGACTTGGGTTAAAGTTGAGAATAAAGCGAAGACGACACTTTCGTCCTTCTAACCATCGCCTTGTAAAGTCAAGAGGACATCGGACATAGAACTATTCGTGTTTGAAGAGGCTGAGCTTGTTCCAAGCACCTTTAAGAGTTGATAGTTGGGCGAAGGCTCCAGGATAACGTAGGAAAGGCTCCCTGTCCATCGTTTAAGTTTTGAAAAATCTGATGTCCATAAGAGTTGGCGGGCGGAACATGACGTTCAAAAATAGTAATAAAGTGCCATTAAGAAAGGCATAGTTGTTCGGATGTAGTTGAGCAGGAGCTATTCCAAGATATTTTAGCATCTCCCAGATAAAATAATTGAAGGGCAGCATGCATCTAGCCCAGCACAAACTTATTGCATGTTGTATACCCTTCCAATGGTGAATGAGCCCTGTCGTTCACCGAAGGAACTGGAACATCTTCGAATGGAATCCCATGTCTAGAACATAGTCTGCAAAGAGCAGCCTAACTAATTCTAGAGGCTTGAGAATCTATCAGGTTATCTAAAAATATAGCGCTTTCTACAACATTGGGGGTAGGACATATATCTTTCGCCGGAAGGATGGGAACGTTAGGGAAAAGGTCGACAGACAGGCCGAAAAACTCTGGTTGTTCAGTCTGATGACGAGAGGAAAGTCTGTAAGATATAGTTGAAAAACTTGACATAGCTCTAGAATTACTATGTTATGAAGTTAGTTCAGAAGACATTGTAGCTAGACGTTGTGAACGTCTGAAGTCCATGTCAATTATACTCGGCAGATAATCGAGATTAGAAATGTTTGCATGTCCTCTCATGGTAAGTGTAAGCTAGTGTGGTGCAGTGTCGTGTAGTGCAAAATATAACCAGCTTAAAATAAGAAAGCGAAGTTAAATTATGAGACTTTGGATTCCGACCAAAATGACCGTCATTGTTGACCGTCTTAGGTGGCAAAATAAATTGATTGGTTGTATAAGCTTTGGGATCGATCATCGGCATATCAACATGTGAAATCCGTTATTAAAATCCCTATATTTAATTTTAGTTCATGTTCTAAGTCCCATGGAGTTGGTCGTTCAATTTCGAGTTCATTAGTTGATATGCAAGCCCTATTGTTCGTCGTTGTCATATGTTCAAGTTCATTGAGATGAGATTGGTTTAGATTGTTCAAACAAGTGATTGTGGATTGGTTTTGAAGTTCAATTCGAAGACTAAGATTAGCTAAGTATAAATAGCCGATCCCTATTTGTCGACCCCTATCCCAAAGAAAAATAACTGATCCCTCCATGCTAACCAACACTATCAATCCCTCTACTTCACTATTTTCATCCTTCCATGCTAACTTCAACCATCAATCCCTTCCCTTCACTATTCCAATTGATCCCTCCTTTATCCAACAAAACTATTGACCCATCCATGCGAATCGAAGACGGTCATTCCCTCTCCTTCCACTTCCTCATGGTACCCTTTAGACTTTTTAGTCGAACCCTACCACATCCCACTTCTCATCTTCTCCAAGCAGCTTTAGCCATCCATTATCCATCACGTTGAACTCCAAATTGTCGCCAATAGAATATAATCCATCACCTCATCTTAAAATCAATAATCAAAAACCAAAAAACCTACCTACATATGTATATTTGTTAATAGCGGTGATAAGTGGCTTAGGGATGATCGAAATGGAAGATAAGAGGAAGTGGACTCGTAAAGGCGAGATGGATTATGGAATAATTCGTTTCAAAATGAAGGGAAGAAGAAAGAAGGGAGGGATTAGCTTTAATAGTGGAATGAGGACGGTTTGGTATTTTGAGGGATGAGATGAAATGGTAGGGAAATGAAATAAGTAAGTTTGAATAGTGTTAGTTTATATATGGGGACAAGGGTAGCGGCCCACGATTTCGACTCAAAGTAAAGGGAAGAGGGATCGGTTAAACATATGCTAGTCCCTATAAGCATGCGTATAAAAAAGAGAGAAAGGGAACAGCTAGGAATATGCCGATCCCTGTTAACAAAAAAGTGAAGGCGGATGGATTGGCTAAACATAAGTTGATCCCTACAAATGCTATAAGAAAAAGAAGAAATGAAAAAAAGGGATCGCTATGAGCATGTATGTAAACAAATATAGGTATGGAAATTATTCATAGCATGTATGTACAAAATGAATGAAATTGCATCATACTCAATGAAAATTGGCGACCACCCATGAGCATAGAACATCCGGGAGCCAATGAAAACAATGTGTATCTGAATGTGCACATGGACGGTCTAAAGTTCAACTTTTGAAACCAACAGAAAATGAAATCAAACCTTAGCCTTTAATTTCGAGGCTGGTCTAGATAACCAAAGTTTATTAATCTCCTGGAACCAGACTTACATATCAACTGACGGAATATAACCTTGGATTTATACTATCAAATATCAATCAAGCGTCATGACGATTAAAGAGAGATTCAACACTTTAGGAAAATAATTCGAAAGAGATATAGCATCTATTCAGAAAACTAGTTTCTGTCCGATGACTCTAACTTGCCTCGACCCAAAGCACGTCGTGTTGAGCAAAAGACATAACATGACGTGCTTTCGGGAGCATGTGTTATCCGGTATTTTGACCCGGTTATATTGAACTGATTGGATAAGTCGGATTCGAATGCTATCAACGTCGATGAGTCCAAAGTGATGATTTTGGGGCCCAGAGACCAAAAACTGATAATAACATGAAGTCGAGATTGAATGGAATTGATAGATATGCAAGCAGAATGTTCGAAGTATGGAATATGGTTCAACACGTAGAAGGAATCAACAAAAATCTACTTCCATCATAAGGATCGGTATGTTTCAAGGAGTAAGTGCATTTCAATAGAAAATAGTTAATATCTCATGTTCCACAAGTCCAATGCATATGAAATTTTGTGAGCAAGATATGGAGGCCCTAAGGAGCCTAATCTAGGGATTGCATCTCAAGAAGGTTAAGTCTAAGGGATCAACACTCTTCCCTTGGTAGGGATCGACAGGAGTCGGCAAGCAACCTATGTTGAAGCAAAGATCAAGCAATAACTCAAGTTCTTTAGATCCAATTGGCATGAAATTTGGAGGCTAGGCATATTTTAGCATGAGGAAATTACCATAGGGATCGTATCCCCAAAATTCCACCAAAGTAGGAATCGGTACCAATCCCTCTTCTTTGGAAATTAGGATATGCGATCCCTCTTGTGGGTCCATATGGTTCTACAGGTCCTTCTACCGAATTTTCAGGGAGATATTTGGCCATCTTTAACAATAAATACTAGATTGGTTGTTCATTCTCAGGACCTCTACGCTGTAAATTGTTTTATACTCTTTAGTAACTAAGGATTTTTATCTGATCCCTATTATACTCAGTTTATAAAGTGATTAGTAAAGCAATCTGTTCAAAGTGGATGCATCCGAACAACACCAAACCACTATAAATCATTGTGTGCATGTTATTATTTCAATTTACACCTATTTCTTTGTTAGTACCTTCCATTTTCACTTCGTGTTCTTCATTTATTTCTCTTCAAACCTTCTATTGGATGTTTGTACCAATTTTTGGAGCAAACACAAAACAATCTAATTAACCAATTAATTAGTTAATTATGGCTTGACTATGTTGATTATCAAATCTCGATTCCCTATCACACTATATATCATATTATTCTATATAATTTATCTAAATAAATATTCCGAGTAATATTAATTAAAATTATGGGTGTTATATAGAGCTTAGTGCTGAGGCCTTCTATTTTTGCACCAGCCATCGACAACAAGCCAAAGTTTCAAACGTTAAGGGAAATTTCTAGTATAGCCTGTCATAAGTGTGGGAAGACGGGGAATATTTCTAGGAGTTATACATCGGTTGAGGAAGGAATTATGGCGAAAAAACCATTAATGAAGGCAGTAGTTGCATAGGTACCAAAGCTAGGGCCACCGATGGCAAGGACTCAGTTTGTTTCGAGGCAAAGTTTTTATAACTACCATTAACCAGGTCATTTTGCTTAGAAATGTTCAACGCTCCAGAAAGGGCAATAGCCTCAAGCTTTTGCCCTAGCTTCAACACCTTCTACTTCTATCGCTGCAAAGGGGAAGCAGGTTCTGAAAGGTATTCTATCTATTTCTAATATTCTTATTCATGCCTTATTCGATATTGATGCTTCGCGTAGTTTCATATATGGTATTCTTGTTGATAGATTGAAATTTGAGCCGGTTGTGGCTTTAGGTTCTTTTGTGTGTTAAACCCTGTTGGGGGATTGACCAATCTTTGTATGATCTGTTTAGGAGTTTGAATCTCTTGTTTTGACTAACTCTTTCCTTGTACTTTATTTATTTTGGGTTTTGATGTTCTGCTTGGGACGGATTGGTTATCTTGACATTGTGCAGTATTTGATTGTATAAAGAGAATTGTTTCATTTAAGATCGGGGAGGGAAAATCTTACTAATGAATTTTTGGGAGCCTAGTTCACTTATGTATGGTTTCCCTATTCTTTGGATGTAGCGGAAGGAGAATTGGGTTTTATTTTGGTTATTTAGAAGTTTTCGGATGTCTTTGAAGAGGTGTCAGGTTTACCACCTCATCATGAGATAGAATTTCGCATTGATTTGACTAAAGATGCAAAACCCATCGTATTGCCTATTTGTAGACTTGCACCAAAGGAGAAGTTGGAGCTATCTATTCAGGTTAGTGATCTATTGCAGAAAGGTTTGATGAGATGGAGTTGTTCGAAGTGGGGAGTACTTATCTCTTTGTTATGAAGGTGGACAGTTCCTTAAAACCGTGTGTAGATTGTCTCAAGCTCAACAAGTGGGCTATTAGGAACAAGTATCCTTTGCCTATGATAGATGACTTGTTCGATCAGCTACATAGAGCTAGAGTGTTTTCTCAGCTTGATCTTGCTATGGGATTCTATCATTTGAGGGTGGCAGAGGAGAGTGTACCTTTGATAGGTTTTAGTTCCGATCAGTTTTATGAGTGGGTAGTTATTTCATTCGCTAGACTAATGCTCTAGCATATTTCATGAATGTAATAAATCAGGTTTTCCAAGATGCCATGAATAAGTTTGTCTTTGTATTTGTATTTACCAATGATATTATAGTCTACTCCAAGACAGAGGAGGAACATACATGCCATCTGAGAATTGTATTAGAATAACTAAGAGAGCATGCGTAAAAGGAAAAGTTTTAGAAGTCTAACTTTTTTTATTCAGAAAATAGGTTCCTAGGTCATGTTATTTCAGTGTAGGTTAATTTTGTTGATCCCGCTAAGATTGTGGTTGTTTAGGAATGGGAAATGCCAGAAAGTGCAACTGATATTAGGAGCATTTTGGGTCTAGTAGGTTTTTGTATGAGATTAATAAAAGATTTCTCATAGATTGCCTCTCACTTAACGAATTTGAAGAAGAAATACATCGAATTTGTTTGCATGGGAAAATACAAGCAAACATTCATAGAGCTAAAGCAAAGTTAACATCTGTCCTCCTTGCATAGTTTTAACTATGATAGGTAACTTTGATCCCTTATCGAAAACCCTCATCAAGTGTTCGCCGTCGAAAACCAAATAATAGATCCTTTTTCGAAATGATGTGAAAGCATCTTAAAATCATGTACTCGAATCTCAAATCAAACTATATGGAAGGAGAAATGATCTACTCCAACTTGCACACTTATTTCGTTGGTTCTCACCAAGGACAATTATATTTACACTATTTTTTTTTTGAAAAATTCTCATAGTCTAATTTAAGTTCCATTTGTACAATACTCCACTTCATCCTAAGAGTATATACAACTATCAAATTAAATCTGTTTCATTTTGCATTTATTTCCCCAAGGAAACTCAAGATCCAAATACCTGGTTTTATTTCAAAAACATTTTGAAACGGAACTCGATATTTTAATCAATGAAAAATATATACATATACCTCGAGTAACTCCAGAATGATACTAAGGAATTGAGTACTACCAAATAGTATCATGCATTTCCTTACCTCGAAGGGTAATACTCAAGAGAAGTGTTTACCATCCAAACACATCTCTTTCCCAATTTTAAGTTATTTCCCAGCCACTCAAACTAGTTAACTTAAAATATTTCTTTTATTTTAAAATCCCTTTTTTTCTTGAAATCATACTTTAAATATTTCCAACCAAAATATCTATCACCAACTTGCTTTGGCCTCGTACGGGTTTGAACTTGTTTCGATTGTACAATGATAATAAGAATAATTTACCAAGTGCCCTACAAAATTCGCCTAGGAAAACATCTTACCGTCACTTAAAAAATTATTTTGATTATCACAAATAAAATTGAGACTCATCTTCCCGAACCAATCCCAAGAAAATCCTTCTTACTTACAACTTTTTTATTCCCTAAAATTATATACTTGAACAAAAATTTCTTTCAAATAACACTAAAATTATTTTCCAAAACCTTGGAATTTTTTTTCAAAAACAATGGGATTTATGTCCTCAAGTTTCCTACTTAAATTCCTTTCTAATTATAAGACACATTCTTATTGTTCCCTTCGAATATTTGTTTCAAAATATTCAAACCTTTAATGAACATCTTTTATTAACTTAAATTCTACCCCAACCTTAACATCAGACACCTTACAGTTAAATTATGAAACTAAATTCATAAGCTGTTCATTTCTATGTCTACTGGTTTCTTTGTACCAACCCATATTTTAAGGAGGTAAGCTACTTATAAATCACCGATGATAGTCAATACTCAAACTAGGCGAGCATGACTAAGCTAACCCTAAATGATAATAATAAAATATTATTATCCTTTATCAAACAATAACTCAAAATTACTATGTTATTTTGGGAGAAAACATCCTTGTATATATAAAATATATTTCTAGGTAAAATTATTTCACTTACCCAACTTAAAACAATATTATATCGATTGATCTGGTTCAAGTGTTTAGAAATCCCTATGGATAACGTTGGCCAGACGCATCGATCAGAATACATACACCACTCAACCAATAAAACAACACAACATAAAACATTTTTATATCACTAACAAATACGCAATCCCACACACACACACAAAAAATCTCTCTCAAACTCATCCAGGGGTCTCACTTACCCTATCTTTGATGAGCCAAACCCCACCAAACCAAGGTTCCTGATTAACCTTCAGCCCCGATACCAAATGTAATCAACCTGGCTTTTCGACCCTTAAAAGTCGACACTAATACATCCTCAGTATTCATATGCCGAACCACCAAGTGTTGGAAGGCCAGATTGTCAGAGGAAAGAAAGAAGAAATGAAAGATAAGGAGAAACTGAACAATTGGGAATTTCGCAATGCAACAGATGATTAATTAAATATTAATTAAATAATCACTTAATTAATTGATAATTAATTAATCACTAGTAATTATCGACCACTAAATTATTTTTTTATCACACTAGACCTTAATTAAAACTAAATTAATCAAATAATTGTAATTAACTTTGCTTAATATTTAATTAAATACTATTACTTCTTAATCGCTAATTAAGCGCTAATTACCTTTAATTAATTAATTAAATTATTAAATTTATAAACCTTAATTAGTTTTTAAATATTACTAATTTAGTTTAAAAACTTTTGTAAAACAATCCCAACAACAAACCATTCTGAAATCAGAGTTGAGAAAATCACTCGAACCACATCCATAGCGACTATTTCTATTGGTGTAGTTTGCTCGAAGTTACTTTCAAGCGAAACCACTTTGTCGAAAATATATTATTTTCTGATTGAAATATACTTTAGTAAGATTTCAAATTTTAAACCAAATATGTAAACTTCAGTAAAATCAAAACTTTAAACAAGTTTTGATTCCATGTCCGACCTCAAATTCGTCGTAAATTTATATAAAGCTTCAGTTTTGTTTCAACCCATCACGACTATAATCGAGTTCATCGTTGATCATTACATTACACATCACATTCAAATAAAAAAAATCATGTATACATACATATGCCAATATATATATATATATATATATGCTTTATTAACTATGTATTCGCATACAAAACATCCAATCAAACATAACCAAAATCATCAATCCATATCAATATCAAATCATATGGTATTTAACAAACTTCCATTGTAAAATATTATCATATCATGAAGCAATGCTAGAGCGAATAATTTTTCAAAAAAATCATCAAGTTTACTCACCATAAAGCTTTCCAAATCTTGAATACTTCAAACTTGTAAAACTTGGAAAAACCAAAACTGCAACTCGAAGAAGGTCATCTTTCTTTCAAATTTTAATTATGCAACTCTCAGAATTTTGAAGCATGCTTAACAGAAAAGTTTTATAATTTTCTTTTCTCTATGATTTATAAAAAAGATCACTCAAATTGGATCTGTTTGGTGGGAGATAGTGTCAAATGAATGAGTGGTATTTTTGGCCTTGGAATTTATTGGTCCGAAAACACTCTATAAAGAATTGAACTTTTGACATATCTATGATCAGATTCTGAAGATAAGGGCAACATAAAAGTTGTAGCTAATGGAAATTCAGATGATTTGAAGAAAAAAATCTAGGTTCGGAGTGTTATAGAGAAAGATACGACAGAAGGAAGTTGGACAAAAATGGAGGACAATCAGTGAACTTTTAAACAAGTTTTTCGAAGGGTTATTGATTTTTCTTTTCTATTAAAAAGAAGAGGTAGCCATGAAACTACGCGAAAAGCTTTAGGGAAATAGGAATGCAGAAGTAAATGAAAATATGGTGAAGGTGGCATGTATTTATAGATGAAGAAAGCAAGAAAAATTACCGTTTTAAACTTAGCTTAATTTTTTTTAAACCTGTCATCATTTTGTGAAATCAAATCACCGTCTCATCTCTTTCAGCATCGCATCATGTTCTCTAGTCATATCATATATGTAACTATAGCTAATGAAGTTTTCTTATGAAAATATATAAGATGTGACAGCGCACACACACACATATAAATGTGTGTGTGTGTGTGTATAAAGTTTATTATTTTTAAATTTATAAATTGTACATCAACTTATTTCTTCCCTTACTTGTCACATCCACTTCCTTCTTTAGTCATGTCTTAGGCTTAATGATGGTTAATATTATGATATGACAAGAGATAAAAATAATATTTATATATATAATTTGTTATTTTTTTAAAACTATGAATTGTCACATCACTTCCTAAACATAATTAACATAAGATAATATATTACTAAATATATTATTATATGGTTGATTATCTACTATATATGTGTATGTATAGTGCATAAAGGCGAATGACGTTTTCGATAACTTTTCGGTGTCAAAAAGTCGGAATTCCGAAAAACTTTCTTATGTCACATTTTTCTGTTTTTCTATGAATATGTATTTTGATAAACAATTATCAAAAATGAACTTTCTAACATTAGTTGTAAAAAAGAGATATATTTTCATCACAAAAACCAATATTTGAATATTTAGTATTAATTAAATATTTATAAATCAAAGTGATGAAAATCAGGATCGTTATAGCTTAGTTGTATGTTATTATATATGATGTACTTCATGGATGCACGTTCTTGAGATTTTATTTTAAACATACATTGTATATTACGTATTATACATTATTTATAACACCCATATTTTATGTATCGAAGAATCGTGAATTATTATTATTTTATTCATGTGAGATTGTTCGTCGACGGAAATCCATCAGTTTAGAAAATCGTCGAGCGAATTTAAATTTAAAAATAACCGCAAGCGCACGGTGTACGAATGTAGCACGTGGCGAATATGGGTCGATCCACAGGGAATTGATGATTTTAAAATTCTATTCAATCAAATTAAACCAAGGTTGAAGAGAATGCTAAACTAGAAAAGAAGTAAAACAAGCAAAAGAAAATTGATAAAAATATGAGTGTTAAGACAATTTAGGGGTAATTTCCACTCTCTAGATCACATAATTCAACAAAATGAAGTTATGATCTCTCTTTTCTTGTCATTAGTGAATTAGTTTATGTGTTTATCATAAGTATGATATATTTTTGCTATTAATTAGCTCAATATAAACCATCAAACTATAACACAACCACTAATACACTTTTAAATCTCATAAAATATGACAACAAAGTTGAAAGCAAAATCTTTTTAAGAATGGCCCATTAACTATTAATTAGAAATATAAGCCATCGAATTTTAATTTCATCAATCACTTCTTTTCCATAATCATATGTAGAAGAAGAGGCAATTTGTGTTTTGTTTGTTTAAGCATAGCCTATTTGTTACGAACAACATGGACTATCAAATTCAAAGCTAAACAACATCATTAAACCACTTCAATCATTTTCATTAAGCATAAAAAGAGAGCATAAATATCAAATTAAGTTGAAACTACATGATTAGAGAGCTTCATTACCCTAAATTGAAGGGGATTAGCCTCTCATATTTGTTATCATATGAACAAATGTAGCTTGCAACATGAGAGAAAAAGAAAAAGAAAAGGAAAGCAAGATAAAGAAAAACTATTCTACTTGCATGAAAAATAAATCTACACTACAACATGAAAGTAAATAATAATGAAAAGTAAAAGAACATGTATTGAAGTTGCATAAAAAAAATAACATAAAAGAGAAATGGCTAAGTGGCCATGAAAAGGAAGAAGAGAGCTTAGTTTTATTTTAAGCCTAAAACTAACTAAAGAGAGACTAAGTAAGAGGGACTAAGGGAGAGGAAGGTTACATGAAACATAAGGGGTTATTTATACATGCATGTAACCCTAACCATAATTTGGGAAATGACCAAACTACCATTGAGAAAGTGTGGAGGCCAAGTAATCATTAGCTTCTACTAATCATTATTTAAGTGTACATGAAGCCATTAATTCCATAAGCATGTGCATTAGCCTTTAATTTGTACATTAAGGTGGTGGGTAGGTGGGGTCCTCCATGATCTTCACTTTGAATTATTTTCATATTCATTCCTTTATATTCTTTGTGCATGCATGTTCCTTCGGGAAACCACTCCTATTTGAGACCAAATTCCTACAAAAATATATATAAATTTCCAGTTAATTTTTCTCAAAGAAATATATGCACACAAATGACCGTTTTGCCCTTATATGAAGAAGGATATGTGACAATTTGGAATTAATACGGATTTTAGTTAAAACAAGTTAAAATACCCAATATGACCATTTATTTAATTTAAAAAGAATAAATATGGTGGTAAAAATATGCACATTTACATGCACATCAAATACCCCCACACTTATCTTTTTATTCGTCCTCGAATAAAGGAAAACTAAGATAAATCCGTTTTTGTAGGAAGCACAATTGCATTGAGCGTATGCAACAAACCGTTAAACCCCTGGGTGTCCCCAGTAGGACGAGTGTTGTCTCGTGAGGGTTTTCAGCGGATACTACGCACAAAATCCAAATGCAGGATGAAAATATTTACAAAATTCAAGATTTATTTACAAAGAGATGAATGCAAGTTTTTGAAATTTTTTACAAATGAAGGATTTATTTTGAAATCGACACGAATAAGTTAAATATAGGTTTTGACTATTATCTTGAAAATTTATGTTACTTACTCAACAAAATTTCCAAAAAAAATCAAGTTATCATAGCAAATAGATTATAGTTCAACTCGCTATTTCGGTTGATAACAAAGTGTAATTATGAAAAGGATCCTTGGTTGATTATCAAAATTTATCAAAGTGGTATTTTCATTTCTTTTCAATAACAAAATCAAATCAACTAAGTAAAAATAGTGTTAGGATTTCAATTGCTTGCTCTCTCATTATTTACAAGAAAAATTACACAACTAGCTCAGGTAAACTGAGGCCAGATATGCCACCCATGCACTGCCTTTCAGGCTTATGTGAAGGGAGTACAGAGTATGGCAAGTACATACACCTTCGTGCATACACCTATCGACCGTAGATGGTTTTTATTAAGTCTTTTTTTTACACGTGTTCCACGCATGCATAACCTTGAGGACTTTTAAATGAGTATGAAAGCACATAATCAAAGATTCCAAGTAATTCACTCATGCATAACCGTGAGGACTTTTAAGTGAGAGTGAATACTTGGATGTTATTATTTTTTTATATTTTTTTAAGAGAGAGAGAGAGAGTTTTGAAAAATCATCTTAGCACCATTTAACTTAGAAGACAAAAAAATGTTATATCCTTTACTTTAAATCAACCACTTTTTAAAACAAAGATTTTTAATTAGGATATACTTCATAATTAACACATATGAATCTTTCTATATACTAGTTAAACCATTATTATTTGTAATCAAACTTCATTTTTATTTTTGTTAAGACAAATAAATTTTCAAAGATTTCAATTTAATAAACCAAAACCATATATTTATCTTATAATATTTCTTTAAAAAAATCAAAAGAAAATATGTTTTTGGGATTTTTTTTATATATTTTTTGAGTTTTTTTAAAAGAAAACGCAAAAATAAACCATGAAAAAAAAATGAAGACGAGTCTCCCCACACTTGATTTTGACTGTGTCCCCACAGTCAACCCAAGTGGAAGGAGAAAAAATAAAATAAAAATCTTATATTTACATGAAAGATTATTATTTACAAGAAATGAGAAAGTATACAGTCAAAAAGTAAATGAAACGGTCTTCTAAAGACCGATTCATTTGTCTCGTCAAATGTGTGAAACACGGCTTAAGCACGAAAAACCAAATCGTAAAAGATTTTGAAGTTGATTGTCGATTAGGAAAAACAAATTTTGTTTTATTAAAAATTGAACGAGTTGTTTTTTTTCTATGATTTTTGGGGTTGATAAAACAATTGATTGAAATTCACATTTATTTTCACCAAATTGAAATTCAAGTTTGTCATTGAAAACTTCTTCCAAATTATCGATTTAAAGTCAAAATGGTGATCGAAATCTTCCTCATCATAATTTAATGACTCATTTTCAAAAAGTCCATAAAACTCGTATTTGTTAAATTCATCTTCCTTCATTGGATTATCAACAACTTCATCGCATATATCCATTTGAAAATCCAAAGTTGTTGTATTCAAATTTTCAGAAAAAGGAAGATCGCAATTTAAATCAAGTTTCTCACCCTCAAAAGAATTGAAATCCAACTCAACTACTGTCTTTTCAACAACTTCGTTAAGATCATCGTTTTGAATTTCAAACGTAGTTGTTTGGAAATCATCGATTTTGGTAAAAGATGGATTTTCACTTGACTCGTCACATGTTGAAATTTGATTTTGTTTCTCACGAAAATTTTCCAATGTTTTAATCAACAAATTCGTGTGATCATCATAAATTTCATTCATTTGCTCAACAAAGTCAAATTTGAAATTATTAACTTGAATTTTTTTGATTTGGACTCGTTGAGTACAAGAATTGTCAATTTCAATAAATGGTAGATTATTATTTGATTCTTCGCAATTTGTGATCTGATTATGATTTTCACGAAAGTTTTTGTATTTTTCAAGTAATAAATCCTCGTTATCTTTTTCCATTTGGTAAACAAAATCAAATTCATGACTAGTAATATGAACATTTTCATTTTGAATTTGTTGATAACCAAAGTTTTCAATCGTAACGTTATTGAAACAATTCCCATTGCCAAAATTATTTGAAAATTGGTTCACATTTATTCAACCGCTTTTAACTTAGCACCATTTAACATAGAAGACAAAAAAAATGTTATATCCTTTACTTTAAATCAACCACTTTTTAAAACAAAGATTTTCAATTATGATGTACTTCATAATTAACACACATGAATATTCATATATACTAGTTAAACCATTATTATTTGTAATCAAACTTCATTTTATTTTTGTTAAGACACATAAATTTTCAAAAATTTCAATTTAATAAACCAAAACCATATATTTATCTTATAGTGTTTCTTTTAAAAATAGATCAAAAGAAAATTTGTTTTTGGGATTTTTTTTAATTATTTTTTCTGAGATTTTAAAGCAAAAATAAACCATGAAAAATAGAAAAAAATGAAGATGAATCTCCCCCTCCACACTTGATTTTGACCGTGTCCCCATAGTCAACCCAAGTGGAAGGAGAAAAATAAAATAAAAATCCTATATTTACATGAAAGATTATTATTTACAAGAGATGAGAAAGTATACAGTCAAAAAGTAAATGAAACGGTCTTCTAAAGACCGATTCATTTTTCTCGTCGAATGTACGGGACACAGCTTAAGCACAAAAACCAAATCGTAAAAGATTTCGAAGTTGAATGTGGATTTGGAAAAGCGAAAGTCGTTTTATTGAAAATCGTACGAGTTATTTTATTTTCGATCATTTTTGGGGTAGATAGAAAAATTGGTTGAAGTATAATTTCTTCCAAAATATCGATTTCAAAATCAAAATGGTGATCAAAATTTTCCCCTTCAGAATTCAACAACTCGTTTTTAAAAAGTCCATAAAACTCATGTTCGTTAAATTCGACTTCCTTTGTTGGATTATCAACAACTTCATCATGTAAATCGAGTTTAAAATTCAAAGTTGTCATATTCAAATTTTCAGAAAAAGGAAGATCGAAGTTTAAATCGAGTTTCGCACCCTCTAAAGAATTGAAATCCTACTCAATTACCTTGTTTTCAACAACTTCATTAAGATTGTTATTTTCAATTTCAAAAGTTGTTATTTGAAGAACATCGATTTGGGTAAAAGATGGATTATTACTCGACTCATCATATTGTGGGATTTAGTTTTGTTTTTCACGTTGTTTCGTATATATTTCAAACAAAAATTTGTGTGATCATCGTAAATTTCGTTCATTTGTTCAACAAAATTCAACTTATAATTATTGACTTGAGAATTTTCGATTTGGATTTGTTGAGAATAAAAAATTTCAATTTCGATAAACGGTAAATTATTATTTGATTCTTCGCAAGTTGAGGTTTGATTATAATTTTCACGAAAAGATTTGTATTTTTCTAGTAATAAATCCACATTATCTTTTTCTTGGTCAACAAAATCAAATTCATGATTATTAATTTGAAAATTTTCATTTTGAATTTGCTGATAACCAAAGTTTTCAATTGTATCATTATTGAAACTATTTCCGTTGCCAAAATTAGTTGAAAATTGGTTCACATTTTCATCTTGATTTTGAAATTCATTTTGAAGCTCAAAATTGAATTGGCATGGGTTACACTCGAAATCATTTGAATTTTGAAGTGAATTCAAATTTTGATTATTTTGATTTGAACTATAGCACAAATATGAGTTACACAAATCGTTTATTCTTTGATTTTGTTGAGTAGAGAGTTCAAGTAAAGATGAAATGCTATTTTCGAGATTTGAGGGTTGACCATCATTTTGAAAACTTTGTTGTTCAAAATTTGAATCATTTATACAATAGTTGTTGTTAAAATATCCATGCGAATTTGGAGTGAAATTATATGGATTATACTGATTTTCACAAATATTGTAAAATTCACTTAAGTGGGGAAACTTAGACTTTTTCGAATTTTTTTTATATAAAGAAAAAATATTTACAAATAAAATTTATTTTTCCAAAGGAAATTGATTTTTGTTTTTTTTTTCAAATTTTTTTCTTTGTTTTTTAAAAAGGTTTATATTTTTTTTCTTTTATTTTGGTCTTTAATTTTTTTTTTGGATTTTTGAAATTTCAAAGGAAAAGGGTTTAAAAATTTCAAAGAAAAATTAAAGGAATATTTTTAATTTTTTTTAGTTTTGGACTTTTGAATTTTTTTTTTTAATATGCATGAACTAATGCAACTAAATGAATGCAAGGGTTAAATACAAATGATTTATCCTAAGTTAACCCAAAATTATATAATCACAATATGTCTTAGACAAACAAGATAGTTCTCAGCCAAATAACGGGCAGTGGTAATCGATGCACCACGAATCACCGTAGCCATACAGCCGAAGGTTTAAGTACCTTCAGAGGAACAAGCACTATAATATTTACGAATCACCATAATATTTATAAATTGTTATTACTCTGCCGTAGTCTAGACACCAAGAAATTAAATTGTTCAAAGAAGACAAATTGTCAATATACAATTAAGTGTTATTGATGTCTAACCGTTATTATTAACAAATTCTAGTATGAAATGCAAAACAGAAATTAAACGTGTATTAACAATACAACTAGTAATGAATTTTTTTTAAAGACGCAAATGCAAGCAACCAACAATGCAATTCAAATAAAATTGAAATGAAATCGTTTTTTTGAGCTAGCAAACAGAGAAATTTATTTTGGCTAGCGAAGCAAGCAATTATTATTGGCGGCAGTTCTTCACCTTTGAATTTCTGCTTATACAACCTGAAAACAAACAAAGATATATATACAGTTTTTCTTTTTGATTTTTTTATAAAGAAAGCTGGATACCTAAGACAATCTAACTTAACCAAATTATTAAATCAAACAAAAATCCTTCTTTTTTTTAGAAGAAGGCTCAACACAAAACACTCAAAGCACACAAAATAAAACCAAGTTAAAACAAATTTGTAAATGCACAAACTCAAACTTAAAACAACAGATCATCAACTACAGCCTCTTCCAAATCAATGTCCAATAAATTCACAAATAACAATTTCACGAATAGCAGAATCTCAAACAAATTAGCAAATCAATTTAGTACAAAATTCTCATCCTGGAAATCAAAATCCTAATTTGAAATCGCATTTGGGGTTGCAATTTGGTGTTCAAGTTTGGAAGTGGTTATTGGAGACGATTGGTGATTGGGGTGTTCGACAATTAGGCTGGATGAGGAGGTTCAGGTAGCTCGATCGAAGGAGACGCAGATTCGATTGCAGTAAGGAGGTTATGAGGTCGGGGAAATTGGGGCGAGGTTGTTGATGATATTTGGGTTTTTGATGTGATGTCTGTTCATGGACATTTGTTGAGGCGAGGAAGTGGTGGATCCGATTACTGCTGACGGTGAGGCAGTTGTTTGTTGTGTGAGTTTGATGGAGTGAGTTTAGCAGGTCAGTGGTGAGGAATTGATGCTGTCTGGCAGAGGTGGTGATGGTTGAGTAGTAGTGCACAGGGGGATGGCGGCAACATAGGGAGGCGGTGAAGTCCTGGGTGCAAGGTGGTTGCGGTTTTTGGGTGATCGAAGTCGAGGAGGATGAAGTTGATGTTAGGAGGGATTCGTATGTTGATGAGATGATCGTTGTTTGAATTGCGAGGTGATTCGAGAGGATGGATTGGTGATGGAGGTTGTTGTTTGAATTGGTAGTGATTTTGGGGTTATATTGGTTTTTTGTGGTGGTCTGTGATGTTTTGGGAAGGTGGTAGAGGGAGAACAGACACTTGAACGGGAGATTGTAAGTTGATTGTGGAGTGGTAAGCAGTTTGGGATGCTTGTGGCAGAGATGAACATAGAGTGGATGTTGAGTTGCTGCAGTTGAACAGGTGGTGGAGGGCAGTGGAGATGGTGAGTTTAAGCTTGACAGAGAAATTGTTGAGCAATGAGTAGTGTGCAGGGATGGAAAATAGAAGTGAATGTGGTGAGCAGAGGGTTGTGGTTAACAAGTGGTAAATGACAATGAGCAGAGAATGGCAGAAAGTTAGGAAGTTGATGGATGTTTGTGAGTAGTGTGTGGACTAATGTAGATCTGTTGACAGAGTGGTGCTGCTATGTTGTATTTGGCAGAAGAGAAGTAGTGGATAGCAGTGGTTTGTAGATGGTTTGAAGTGGTTAAGTGATATGAGCAGTTTGAAGATGTGAATTACAGTGAGAAGATTGTGCAGTAACAGTAACAGAGAAGGGGGAGAACTGCACAGTTTTTAGGCAATCTAGTTTGTAAAAGAAATTGAGTTGTAAATTGTAACTGAAATTGTAAAGAAAATGAATAGGAAATAAAATGTTTTTGTTTTTTTCCTTTTTTTTGATATTTTGTATGTTTTTTTGTATGGAAATAGAAATGCAAATGAAAACTGAAAAACTACAAATACACAAACAAATGCAAGCACAAATCGAACACACAAAACAAATTTTTTTAAATGCACTCAACACACAAAACAATCACAAAATGAAATCAAACAAAAATTAATTCGAAGAATAGAAAATTAAAATCAAAGCAACTCCCCGGCAACGGCGCCAAAAACTTGTTCGTCGACGGAAATTCTATCGGTTTAGAAAACCATCGAATGAATTTAAATTTAAAAATAACCGCAAGTGCACGGTGTACGAATGTAGCACGTGACGAATACGGGTCGATCCATAGGAAATTGATGATTTTAATCAATCAAATTAAACCAAGATTTAAGAGAATGTTAAACTATAAAAGAAGAAAAACAAGTAAAAGAAAATTGATAAAAATGTGAGTGTTAAGACAATTTAGGGGCAATTTCCACTCTCTCGATTACATAAGTCAACAAAATGAAGTTATGATCTCTCTTTTCTTGTCATTAGTGAATTAGTTAATGTGCTTATCATAAGTATGGTATATTTGTGCTATTAATTAGCTCAATATAAACCATCAAACTATAACACAATCACTAATACACTTTTAAATCTCATAAAATATGACAACAAAGTTGAAAGAAAAATCTATTTTAAGCATGGCCTATTAACTATTTTTTAGAAATATAAGCCATCAAATTTTAATTTTAACAATCATTTCTTTGCTATAATCATATGTAGATGAAGAGGCAATTTGTGTTTTGTTTATTTAAGCATAGCCTATTTGTTATGAACAACATAGACTATCAAATTCAAAGCTAAACAACATCATTAAACCACTTCAATCATTCTCATTAAGCACAAAAAGAGAATGTAAATATCAAATTAAGTTGAAACTACATGATTAGAGAGCTTCATTACCCCTAAATTGAAGGGGTTTAGCCTCTCATATTTGTTATCATATGAACAAATGTAGCTTGCAACATGAGAGAAAAAGAAAAAGAAAAAGAAAAAGAAAGCAAGATATAGAAAAACTATTCTACTTGTATGAAAAATAAATCTACACTACAACATGAAAGTAAATAAGCATGAAAAGTAAAAGGACATGTATTGAAGTTGCATAAAAAAAATTACATAAAAGAGAAATGGCTAAGTAGCCATGAAAAGAAAGAAGAGAGCTTGGTTTTATTTTGACCCTAAAACTAACTAAAGAGAGACTAAGTAATAGGGACTAAGAGAGAGGAAGGTTGCATGAAACATAAGGGGTTATTTATACATGCATGAAACCCTAATCCATAATTTGGGGAATGACCAAACTACCCTTGAGAAAGTGTGGAGGCCAAGTAATCATTAGCTTCTACTAATCATTATTTAAGTGTACATGAAGCCATTAATTCCATAAGCATGTGCATTAGCATCTAATTTGTACATTAAGTTGGTGGGTAGGTGGGGTCCTCCTTGATCTTCACTTTGAATTATTTCCATCTTCATTCATTTATATTCTTTGTGAATGTATGTTCCTTCATGAAACCACTCCTATTTGAGACCAAATCCCTACAAAAATATATATAAATTTCCAGTTAATTTTTCTCAAAGAAATATATGCATACAAATGACCGTTTTGCCCCTATATGAAGATGGATATGTGACAATTTGGAATTAATATGGATTTTAGTTAAAACAAGTTAAAATATCCAATATGATCATTTATCTAATTTGAAAAGAATAAATATGGTGGTAAAAATATGCACATTTACATGCACATCAGAGATCGCATAACTATAATTTGGGATACGACTCTTAGGAACATTTACAATTTTCATTGAATTTCTATGTGACAAATTTAACCCTGAAACCCTTTTTTAGGCTATAACTTTTGATAGGAGACGAACTAGGGTCTCAAACTATTTTCATTGCATAGGATAATGGTTTTCCATTTCGTACAGTGGTCATAATAGGAAAACTGACTTACTATTAGAAAGTTATGGTTATTCTAATTTTAGACAACTTCTGGCCTATATTTGTGACTAATTAGTTAAGCCCATATTTAGGCCCGTTAATCTAATTCAGGATTACTATAAATAGAGGGCTGTAGAAATTGAATTAAAAAACTTCCCACTTTCCCAAATCAGTTCAAAACACCTATTAACCCTCATTTCCTTCAAAATGACACAAATTACTCTATAAACCTAGCCAAATCACTAACTAGAGAGAAGACCATCAAATACAAGTTAGAGATCATCATTTTGGTTGATTTTCATTTCTTTCTATTTCTATCCATATCAGATCTAGACTTGAATTGGTTGATTTTGTTAATGGGTGAGTGATTTATGCCTTCTCACTATCCTATATATGTTCATATAATAGAATTACTTGTTTTAACATGGTTTTGGCCTTAAAACCATTTCTAGTTTAATTACATGTTATCATAGCTTAGGACATAAATTTGTGAATCTTTGAAATGGTTTTCAATAATGATTTTGTAATTCTCCTCATTCATATTCATATATGCATGTAATATGTGGATCTAGATTAGAGTTGGCTTGTTTATCACATTCTTGCCTATTGCTTGTTGAAATGGATGTAAATGCATGTTATTCTATGATATAATGTTATGCTTTGATGTTATTTGCTAGTTTTTTGGATGCTTAGAAAGATAGGCTGATGAATTTGGCAAATCAGTAGAAAAGTTGGTCGAAATTGGAAATTTTTTAGAGGAGATGCTCTAGAGTATGGAGGGAGCCAGGAGTTCAAATCACATGTCCAAATTCACCAAGTTGACAACTCGGTATCGAATTGTTCATGTCAGTACCGAGTTATCCCTATTGGTTATATGGGTTGACGATTGTGGTTGATCTCTAGAGCATGGCTAGTAGAGGTGGAACATAGCAAGATGCAGGTGATTTGTAAGTGTTGGATGTTATGCCGACTTGTTTCTAGAAGTTGAAGACGAAGGCTTTGGCATGCGATCGAGTTTTTTTAATGGATGGGTTGAGGTCTGAAGCACTTAGGAATGGAGTACTATATGCAAAGAAGGAGATTCAGTCAAAAATTGGCTAAGTAAACAAGTCAGTACCAAGTTATTCAAGTTAATACCGACTTGTTTTGGTGATTGCAGTAGGGTCGGGCTTGTACAAGGAGGAAGCAGGAGAATCTGTAGATCATACTAGAGTTGTTGGCTCGCTCACTTGAGTATTGGATGGCATTGTGACAGTATGGTAAAATCTTTGTATCTTCGATTAGTGACTCGTGAAAGGAGTAGGTACCGAAGATAGCGGCTTGATAAAGGAGGGTATCGTGGAATGAGCAACATGGAAGGGTTCCTCAATAATGGAAATTAGAATGAGCAGAAAGGAGGGCTTAGATGTATATGCTAAGGAATCGTTGATACTCGAAGTAGGGGTATTATAAGTGGGGATGCCTATGGATTGGTGGAGCAGATCTGAATTCCCTAGAACAGTAGCTTTGGGTCAAGTGCCTGGCTTTGTACTACGAGATACGTATCTAGCTTTGGGCTAGGTGATACGAGAGTACATTGAAAATTGAGATTTCCATTAGTCCCTGGCAGCAACAAAGCCATACGAGTTATCATAATTCAGGGCACATTAAGTGATAGTTAGAATTTCTTGATAGATGTTATAGTTATGCTTTCTTTAGTAGGCTATCACTTGGATATATCATTAGGAGTATGTACTGGAGATAGTGATATCTGGATAACTACCATTCTATTTTGAGAAGAGTGCCTTTATGATATTTGTAGAGCAGCATATTATGTTGTTATGTGCTAACTCTTTGGTTGTAGGTACATTTCAGGTTTGGTTTGTATACCTCTATTCCTTACTATATTTAATTATATAGTGTTTTGAGATTCATTTAACTCTTACACCAGACTATTGTCTGACCTAAAGTTTTATGCTTTATTTCTTATTATCCTGGGTACTCTTAAATGAGTAGACTAGATAGCAGGTCTAGGTAATGCAGTAGCTATGCAGAGGATGTGCTAGATAGAGCTATCTCATGTTATATTACGTATATGGATTTCTATGCTTCTCCGCCATGTAATACTAAAAAACCTTGGTAGTGCTTACTTATTCTTCTTGTAATGAGATAGTTATTGAGTTTGATCCTATTGTATAAACTATTCTGCTTGTGATGTATAACTCTATTGATCTTTTACTCTGATTATTTGTTTGCATATTTATCACTGTCTCTTCGGTTATATCTATGATATTATATTTTATCCATATGCAGTGAGATATACAACAGGTTATATGTTGTATTTAATTCATTCTCAACCTTGATGATCATCCTATATCGACCAAACACAGGTTCAATGCACAATTTTAGTATTATTGGTGCTGGTGGTATAGGGCGATCTTCATATTTGATATAAGAGCTTTGGTTACACGATTGACCTAAGTCGGCGCAGTATTCTTTGTGATTCACTGTATGTTATGTATTGTTCTATCCTTGAGGCACACGTAGTTATTGCATTGTGTCTTTACTGTGTACGTATATCCAAGTTATTTATTTGATGTTCAAATACGTACTAATGTTAGCCTAAATGAATATTCATATATGCACCTATACAGCCTCATTCTCCGTACTATCTGATAGTATTACTCAGTAATACTCTTGGATAGTATGGGTATAGAGGTAGGGCACTTACAATTGGTTTCAAAGCAGTTTCAGAACATTACATTATATACAAGAGATGCGAGTTTGGACCTTAAATGAGGCTTAGAGTCACAGTCCCCATGGGTGTGGTAGATTATTGTTTATATTTAAGTGATAGTATGAATGTACGATGATTATCGGGTAATTATTTGGGGACATATTTGTTATTTTTCCTACTATATGTGTATTCCTTATTTCTACCTCTTTAGTATGTAGTTCTTTTTGTGCGAAGTGGAAGTTTTTAAAGCAGGTAGTGAAATTAGGTGTTGTTAGCCGACGAGTAGTGTAAATATTGATGATGGTGAAATAAACCTCTATATGGTTTTGAATATAGTAGTTTGATCCAGTAGAGATCAAAGTCTGCAACGGATGCTGATAGAAAGTTATCCACTAAAGGCATTAGTTTATTTGTTGTTTGTTTCAATTATGTATGATGAACTGTAATATCTTCCATGGTTGACAAATTTATTATATAACAAATAATAATAGTAATAGTAATAGTAGTAAGGTTTATTGTATGTCGATAGTGTTATGTTTTTGGGTAATAATGTAATCAGTGTGAATCAACTAAAAGAAAACATATGAATTTGATTTTGTAAAGTGATGTAAAACATTATAATATTTTATTTTGGTGTTAATTTGTCCACTGAATGCTTTAAGAATCCTAGTTGAAGCATATGTCCAATGTTATCAATAAGGATTACAAAACATTGGAACGAGATATTTCGACATAATGAATTAAAAAAGAGGAAATAATTTTTTAGGAGAACAATATATTTAGAAAAAAGGAGAATCTAATCACGAAGGGAGATACTTTTAATCTTATTAAAGGAACATATTAAATTGTTCCGTTTTATCCACAATCTTCAGCAATTATATTTGTGATGAATTGATCTCCACTCTTTAAGAAGTAAGATTTGCATACCGATCGAATTATCTATGTATTGCAACGATATCAGTAGTTTTCTATTTGTAATTGAATTTAGGTATAATCGATCTATTGTGTCGGCAAGTATCGATGAATTTATACGAGAAATCAAAATCTTAATACATGATTATTGAATGAGAATGAAAGCTTGGTACAACAATATTATGAATTAAATGTACACATTTATATAGTTTGATATAGCCTGTTTCGTGCTGAACGAAAATTGTCAATAAAATTTTCAATTAAATATTCCAAACAAAAATATAATTTTTATAAATATAAGCATATAATATATGATAAAATACTCATCAATAAAATTACTATATATTAAAGAAGATTAGCCGATAAATGTGTTGAGATTTTAATGTTTATAGTTATTTGTGTTGGATATTTTCAATTTTTCCCTTGTTTTATGTTTTCAAGAGGATAGCAGAAAGAAAGAGGGAAGAAAGAAGAAAAGAAAAGTCCCGTATCTTGGGATATATGGAACCATACTTGTTTAAGTATGGGTTTCTCATGAAGGAGTTGGGGACTTGGGGCTACCAAATATTTGCATTATTGAGAGGAGGAAAGTCATCCGTAACTACCACACAAGCGCGTGCCACTGCCGTCCGACCGAACTGGGCCGGATGGGTACGGTACGGGTAAAATGATGATATTTTTGAAGAAAATCTGAAAATAGTAACAGGTCAGATTTCAACCCGTTATGGATCCAAAATTATTTTAAATAAGGCGGGATGTTGGAAAAGGCGCGACCGTTGTTAACGGTTCTGAACTAAACTGATGCAACATTTAAATAGGCATGACCATTGTTAACGGTTCCGAATTAAATGGACGCAACCCTTAACGAACAGACACCTCCTTATCTCTATACAAAGAACGGCAGGAACAATATTCGGTATTGAAAATCTCATTTTTCTTCATACACCAGTCTACAACGCCATTACAGTGTTGCAAAACACTCTCATATCTATTGTGGGCATTTTCGCCCACCGCCTATTGGATATGAAAATTCAAAGTTGTCATAGTTTTGGAATATACTCAAAGTTGCTTTGAAATTCTCATGAGGTTAAGATGTACGCACAGGTTAAAACCGTGTCTCAATCCGAATAACGGTTTGAAAGATATGATCATTTTAAGGTTTGCCTAACACGTCCGACATTAAAGCCTCGAAGACCGCTTTCTACAAAAGTCCGGCCCCGTTTAGATAATCAAAGAATCTGCCCAGCAAAGTTAAATCCAGCCCAACAAAGACCGGATCCGCATAGATACGCCCTAGCTAAGCTCGGCCTAGCAGGGTCGGGCCCCCCAGGGCCGGACCCACACGAGTACAGCCCCACAAGACTAACAGCCCAAGTGGACCCACATAGGTATGGCCCAACTATGTTCATCCCAGCAGGGACGGACCACCAAAATCCGGCCCAACAGGGCCGTACAGGTCGTCCCAGGTCGGACCCCACCTGGTTTGACACCCTACCGGACCCTACCTAGCCGGCTCTTCGCCGGACCCTAATTAGTCCGGCAATGCCAGATCGGGAACTTGGTCCGGCAATCTAACAGACCCCACCTGGTCCGGTAGTCCGGACCCCACCTGGGCCGGCTTTCTAACGGACCCCACCTGGTCCGGCTCTCTGCGAACCCCACCTTGTCCGGCAAGCCGTACCCCACCTTGTATGGACCTACCTGCTCCAAGGCCACCTTACCCGTACCCACCTGGTTCGGGGCTGCACCCACATGGTCCGACCTTTCTAGGTTTTGATCCATCAGACATATCCAGTCCAGACCTTTTGGGGATGGATCTACTTTTTTGTAGTTTTAGGACAAACTTACCTATTCTGGCATTCAAGACTCTAAGGTCTGGATGGGTGACTGAAGGGAGCTAATAGGATAGTATTCGATTAACATCCAAAAGCAGTGGGACAACATAAAGGTTGAAAATCAAAGCCTAGAGGAAGAGAGGTTGAACCGAAGCCTAGAATTCATGTACTCAGTCGCCTCTTCGCACAACCTCACTCTATAAATACTAGGCATATGGCATTATAAAGGGGGATGGACGGGAAAATAATGAAGCTTTCACCAACAACGGCAGATAACTAAGAGAGGAAATCCTTAGTCCTAAAAACAAGTTTATTCATATTCAAAACTTCTACTTGTAATCATATATGAAAGAGATAATAAAAAGGAACAGTAGATGTAGGTATATTCAGGCCGAACCACTATAAATTCTGTGTCTTTTTACATTTCAATCCTTTATTTATTCTTTATTTCAAACTACTGATTTTCAACCACATACACTTGCAACTAAAATTCATCAAATGGTTGCTGTATACTGCAAATAGTATCCATAGCTCTACTATAATGTCTTAGAGGTGTTTGCCAATTTTTCGTGCAAACATTTTTGGTGCTTTCACTGAGTAGGACTGAACTTTCCTTTTTTTAAAAGGAAATTATCCCTTTCTTACATTTCATTTTATTTTGAAACCTATTATTTCCAATCTTCTGACTAAAGATTATCGTTTCTGTTCTTAAGAAACTCTCTCCCCTTTTCTAAGGTCTGAATTCTATGTTTCTTTTTAGATCTATCCTAACTGTTTTACATAAACAAAAAATCCTCCTTTTCTCTTCAGATCTGAACATACATTTTGCTACATAGAGAAATTCTCTTGTCCGCTTTTTAGATATTACTTTTACTATTCCGGATCCATAAGAACATGTACCTATTCTTTGGATCAAAAATTAAGCCACCTATCTTTTCTCATTTTGAATCCAAAAACATGGTTTCTTGGCACAAGAAATTCCCTTTTTTCCTCTGTTTAGGTTTTGGTCATTATCTTCTTTCATAAAAGAAAATTTGTTTCTAGTCTAAAGATCTGAAATTGCATTTTTTAATAAAATTTATACCTTTTTCTTTTCAGATCTAAAGTCACTATCTCATTGGCATAAGAGATTCTCTTTTTCTTACTTTCCAAGTTTGGGATCATTGTTTCTTGGATTAAAATACTCTGTATCTCCTAGATCCGAAATCGTTACTTTAGGAAAATCTATTTCTCTTTTCAGATCTACAATCACTTTTCCTTGAAGATAAGAAATTTTATCTTCAAATCTACAAACACTATTTCTCAAACAAAGAGAAACATGCATTTATTTCTTAGATCTGAAATCGTTCTATCTTCTTTTCTCATTCCAGATCAAAAAACACTCTTTTGACCAAAAGAAACACTTAATTGTTTTTTTAGATCTAAAATCAAATCTTATTCTCTTTCCATCCGGAAGCATTGCTTCTTTAACATAAAAAAAACTATCTTCCTCTTTTGTATAAGAGGACTCTATTCCCCTAGTAAAATATAGAATACGGTTCTAAGGAAATCCTTTTTTCCCTCCAAACTAGAAATCCTTTCTCCTGATCTAAAGTCATTCTCTCTTTGAAGTTAGAGCTTTTCTCTTGTTCTTTTTTTTCAAGTTCGTAATCACCAATTCCTGGGTTGAGAAGCTATACCTCCTATCTCAAGACTCTGTCTTTATTTTAAGAGTTGGACCGTTAACCCTTTAAAGCTACAAAACCTCCCAATCCTTTTCGAAAATTGAATTCACTCTCTCCAGAAGTATAAAATCTCTAGGAAGGAAAGGGGAACAATTTCTCGATGTGCTGCCTGAAGTAAGAGAACACTGCTGTAAAGAATGCAACAACTATCTAGACATGAAAAAGCAGGAAGACTAGTCTAATAACTTCCAAATGCTAAAAATTATCGAATGTAAATTTGACATGGTTGTGATTGAAATTAGTAAACACTTCACTACTCAACATAAAGCGTTGGTGGATAAACTCTTGACACGCTTAGGGCAGATAGAAGTATTCGATCTCAACGTCATAATACAAGGAAAGTCCCGGTCTAGAGAACACAGGGGGGTATTCCACATAACCAAATAAACACTAAGCATCTTTTTTTCCATCCAGCATCAAATCAAAGTTCTACAATTAGGATCCCACTGATGGATGGAAATATCACAACTCAAAGACCGAAATCGTGATGATTGAATACTCAAATTCTAGATATGACAAGCACAACACTTCGTGACTCCTATCATGCACGAAGGCATCACCGAACGAAAGTGTACCAGACATGATTCAAATTATGTCAATAGCTCTCCTTACCTAGGGATATATTCAACAAATATGAAAAAAGAGGGAGATAAGACCAGGAGTTACTAGTCCACCCTCAAGGATAACAAAAACTTTTGAGTGTCCACTACAAACCTTTACAAGGGGCTAACCCTGCTCACTAGACACTTGCCAAGATCTCCACACTTGCTAATAAACGGAGGGCATAAAGGAGGTACTATATAATTACTTTTCTTTCATTCTAATCAATCTTAAGCTATCGCAAGGCTCTACCATCTACTCTTAGATCTCCATCCTTGGAGAAAGGTGAAGGAAGGATTCATAAATCCGTTGAATGTGCTAATCGACTCGAAGGTGCTTACACGCTACATGAAGTAAAGGAAAAAAATAAAACTAGCCCCTACAACTATGCATGACCTCTCTCTATTGGATCGGCAAGGCACATAAAGAGGAGGAAACATCACTGTCAAGAGTTCAGATAGATGGTCACCTAGGGAAGCTAGCATAGCTTCCAGTACAAATGCCATAGAAAAATTGAAGAGATACAGCTCCCTACCTCTGAAGCTCAAATGATCAATGATCAGAGAGAAGCCATCTATTTGATTATGGTGTTACCTCAAACAATAAGGGAGAAGACGCAGTGATAACGACATTTGCCAAGAACTTGGATGACATAATGGTTTATACAGAAAGGCTTTGAAAGATAGAGCTCCAGCAATTCCAACATATTTGGCCCATAGTAGAAAGGCGAGAGATATCCAAAACCACCACTACTAGTTCTCATATCACTATTCAACATGAATCCGCAATATATATAGTAAACTGCTAAGACATTGCAGTCACCAATCAAGGTACTAGCTTCATCACTTCATCATGATCCAATGATCAAAAACACAATTCAAATTGATTAAGAACTAAGGATAGCAGGATGCACACTGAGGACATCCACTATAAGTCCACCAAATTAGCCAGAGTCAACTTGAAAAAATGACTAGACCAATGACTGCTAGGAGGCAGCACTAAAATGCAAAACAAGAATCTTGGCTCAATAAAACTCATGTTATCAAATAGAGTACTTGTAGAAAATCTTTATGAGGAGCTCTGATCACATAATATGCTCGCATAAACATGTCATACGCATGACAATAGACGGTCCTGCAAAAGATGTATCATAACTTGGTTCAAAAGATGCAAAAGATGGAAAAGATCGCATAAACATGTCCTTTTTTTTATCTAACTCGGTTGTTGCCATATCAGGACAGTGCCATCGGATCCTAGGTTCCATAGAGTCTTACCAAAATACCAAGAGAGAATTCCTGTCCAAAAGAACATCCTAATCCAGACATACTACATAACTTGGTACATTGCGCTTCTTTCGAAGTGGCAGGTTTGGTCTAAATTACGCATTCCTCTTGACCGAGATAAGAGACTAATGCATTTACCTAACACATATGCAGTTATATTCACTTAACACATATGCAGTTATGTTCACTTAACACCGTTGTTGTTATAACCACAACTTCTTTTGTGATTAGTGACCCAGATCACAAATATGTGTTGGAAGCAGTGAAAATAAGATAGCCATGACTAAGTGCACTAGCATGTAGTTTACTACCGACTACCGCTCCTTTCCCTAGCAATGACATACCAGTCGGGCATCCGGGCTCAAATCTAGCTTGAGTAACTCAAAGGCTAAATGCATTCGAAGCCTAGTGTGGATTGTGTCATAATATGAGTCGCTCCAGGACAATGGGTAGATTGAAACTATCAACAAAGTCTTGCAAACACTAATTAAGGAAAAACTAGATAAATCCAAAGGAGGTTGGGTTGACGAACCACCCATGACGTTGTAGGCCTACCGAGCGTCCTACAAAATGGCAACAGGACATATTCTATTTGCTCTAAGCATACGGGGCTAAGGCATTGCTTTCAGTCGACATATTTGTCCCATCACATCGCAGGACACATTATAATCTAAAAGAAAACAAGGAGCTTCTTAGCATGTCCTTAGACCTGATTGAAGAAAGGAATAACACCGCACTCAAGAACGCCGCAAACAGACGGAAAGTGGTGAAAAATACAAATCTAAGGTGAAGCCCCAAGAGTTACAAGAGGGAGATATTGTTCTCAAGAAAGTCTTTCAACTTACAGGCGCACTAGATCCAGTTCGGAAAGTACCATTTGTTGTCCACAAGGATCTTCATAACAGAGCTTACATTCCGTCAATAGTTGACGAGAAAGGTGTTTTGGAAAGGAAGGATCTCCAGCATCTCTGCTATAACTTCTCTCATCTTGTAAAAAGCGTGTGTCACCTGAAACCACTAAAGAAAAAAAAATTAATGTTTCTCTCATTTGACATTATTCCTATTGTGATCAATCGCAAGTTCTTGTTGGCAGCAGTGAGAGCAAGATAACCATGACTAAAGGCATGAAAGTAGCGTGGGTAGTTCACGGCTGACGATCGCCCCCAACCAGCAATGATAAACCGATTATAAACCACGGATTAAGCATGATCATAGCCTAGGCAGTTTATCATTGGCATTTGGCTCACCGGCAACTACGAACTGATAATAAATCCATGATTAAGGCATGGCTGCAGCCATGGATAGTTCGTAATTGACGATCGGCACCCACGCTAGCCGAGCCACAGTAAATCGACCAATACTAATGATATAGGCCATAATGGCTCGAGTATTTACTATGTGCGAATCTCGGCTCTAAATCTTAAGTACGGTAGTCGCAAAAGTTACACTCCCTTGGAAAATAGGTTGGGTTGACAAACCATATATCATAAAAATCCACAATCAGGGCAAGTAACTTACATGCCACGAATCTTAAGTTTAGAAGGACTCCCTTGACGGAGAATATGGTTCATTATACTTAAACTAGAAACTTCTAACAATTTATTTTAGTCTTGTGGCATTACATATAGATGGTAGAATTATGAATTCCACTCTGCCAACCACAGCAATATATTCATTCGCTTCCCCTCCACCAGAGGAAATGGAGCATCGACTCAACTCCGTCAGGGATAGCGGAACATCAATCCAACATTGTCACAAGATTTAAAATATCCCTACTAGCCAACTTCTCTCAAGAAACTGTAACGATTCTCCCAAAGCTGAGCATACTTATAGAACTAGAGAAAAGCTCAGTGCAAAGCTTGGTAATAGCACATTGGAATCATGACCTTAAGTTCACAAGTTTAAAACCCATTCATGATGCAAGGCAGCATGTTGTGAGAGGCAACCAAGCGAACTATGCTAGGGGCAAATCCAGGCAAATAAGGAGCGCTCCCGATCGACTTTTGACACCATCGCTAGAAGGAGCTCTGGAGGATGTGACGAGTATTTATGGATGACTATGTTTCCCCCCCCCCCAAATTACTCTGTAAAGCTTAGTAATAGGGAATCACTTCGAATGATGATGACCTCTTAAAGCAGAAGTGATTCGTTCTTTAACCTTCCGAATGTAAGTAATTCATATCAAAGTCTATTTCAAAACAAATATCTTGATACCTTTCCTAATAAATCAATCCCGAGGACACACGGGATAACTCTAACGCATAACTATGGTAAAATTCCGAATAAAAATGTATTAATTGTATGTAACTAATTCTAAGGCAAGGATGAAAGTCCTTCACTTCACTAGCTCAAAAGAATCCTAAAGTTGTAGGTAAAGTCAACCGAATAGGACGATCCTCTACCGCCAAAGCCAACAGGACATTTGAATTGAAAGGTTGATTCTACCTGATTGATGTAGAGAAATCAAGATGATGTCACCAATAGACATTCCACGTCGGAGACATCTGACTATGATAATCGGCATAAACCGGACCAACAGTTGGACTCTTAATTCGCAATGCCAATAAATTTCCTTGAGCTTCGCTCAAAAGGCCAAGACCACTCGCTCAGACCTAGCGCCTACCCTATTAACGCTTGCTAGTAGTCGAATCCAAACAGATACAAGAGACATCAGCAGGCAAACTACAAAGGAAATTGGTGCAGATAATCTTATACAACTATGCCTGGGGGCAAGTCCTGGAAGAGCTAACAGAGGCACGAGAAATTACTCCAAATGTCATCACTTTACCAGACTTGATGGAACATGAGCTTATTAGTCCAGTTTGGTCAAATGTAGCCAACATCCACTCAATAATGCTATGCATAATGTTTTACACACAAATACCCTCCAATGGAAAATAGTTACTCCCTCAATAATTGACCTTAACCTAGCATGAAAAAATTAATGAAGAAATATCCAAACTCAGCAATCAGATGGTAAGACCGTGCTCACTCAACCTGGCCATATGATGGTTGGAAGCAGAAATTGCACATCATGGGTCCCAAGTCAAACACCACGAAGGGAATATCATCAGGTCCACGTACTACTCAAGACCTTGAAGCCAGAAATAGGTAGGATAAGGGGAAATACCACCCTCCCAAGTGCAAAATAACTAAAAAAAATGTAGGCAGCTGACCAACAATTCCTCCTCAAGACAAATGAAGCATCACATACAGTTAACGATAGGAAACTCATCTTTGGTACGATGATGGGATGTGGAGATTCAAATATCAGGATGACACCTACATTACTGGTGAGGCAACCGTAGATCAAACAAAGCATACTTTGCGTTCGTGAAAGTATACTTTGGGGGGAAAATGTTGTGGGCATTTTCGCCCAGCGCATATTGGATATGGAAAGTCAAAATTCTCAGAGTTTTGGAAAAGACTCAGAGCTGCTTAAAAATGTTCGCGAGGTTAAGATGTAGGCACAGGTTCGAACCGCGTCTCAATCCGCATAGGTATGATCATTTTAAGGTTTGCCTAACACGTCCGACATTAAAGCCTTGAAGACCACTTTCTGCAAAAGTCCGACCCCTTTTAGATAAACAAAGAATCTGCCCAAGAAAGTTAAATACAGCCCAACAAAAATCGGATCCGCATAGGTACGCCCCAGCTAAGCCTGGCCCAACAGGGCTAGACCTGCCAGATCAGCCCCGCTAGAGCTGGACCCACACAGGTCCAGCCCCACAGGACGTGATAGCCCAAGCCAGACCTGTACAGGTTCGGCCCGACTACATCCAACCCAGCATGTTCAGACCACCAAAATACGGCCCAGCGGGACCTACTAAGTCTGGCCTAGCAGGACCTACTAAGTTTGGCCCAGTAGGGCCGAACCTACTAAGTCCGGCCGGCCGGTCCCGTACAGGTCTGGCCCCATAGGGCCGGACATCCTGGCCCGGCATACGTGGGCCAGACCCATGTAGGTCCGACCCTCTGGGAATGGACACCTGGTCCGGTCCCGGGACGGACGCCACTTGGTCTATTAGACTACCAGACCTCACCTTGTCCACCGGACACATCTGGTCCAGCAGTCCGGATCCCACCTGGTCCGGCAGGCCGGACCCCACCTTGCTTCGAACAACATGTTCTGAGCCACCTTAACCGGACCCACCTAGTCCGGAGCTACACCCACTTAGTCCGACCTTTCTATGTCTGGATTCATCGGACATATCCGGTCCAGCCTTTCTGGAGTTGGATCCATTTTTTGTACTTTTAGGACGAACCTACCTGTTTCGGTGTTCAAGACTCTAAGGTCTAGATGGGCGACTGAAGGGAGCTAACAGTATAGTATTCGATGGCATCTAAAAGCAATGGGACAACAGAAACGTTGAACCAAAGCCTGGAGGAAGAAACGTTGAACCAAATCCTAGAAGCCATGTACTCAGCTTCCTCTCCCCCTCACTTTATAAATACTAGGCATATGGCATCATAAAGGGGGATGGATGGGAAAATAGTGAAGCTTCCACCAACAAAGGAAAAACCCACATGGTTCGGTCCCAGGCCGGACCCACCTGGTCCGGCAAATGCCGGACCAAGAGTCTGGTTCGGCAGGCCAGACCCACCTGGTTCGGCAGTCTGCCGGACCGCACCAGGTCCAGCTCTCTATCAGACCCACCTGGTCTAGCATGCCGGACTAGGAGTCTGGTCCGGCAGGCCAGACCACCTGATTTGACAAATGCCGAACCCCGCCCGGTCCGGTAGCCTGCCGGACCGCACCTGGTCCGACACTACCGAAACCCATCTGGTCGAGCACTGTCGGACCAGGAACCTGGTCCAGTAGCCAGCCAGACACTACCTGGTCCAGCAACCAGCCGGAACTCACCTGCTCCGGCAGGACGGACCCCACCAGTTCTGGTAGTTCGGACCCACCTAGTTTGACTTTTTGTTTGACCCCACCTTGCCCGGCTCTCTACGGACCCCACCTTGCCCGGACTTACCAGTTTCGAGGCCACCTCACGTCCGACCGTTCTGGGTCTGGATCCATCAGACATATCCGGTCCAGCCTTTCTAGAGTTGGATCCAATTTTTTTGTAATTTTAGGACGAATTTACCTGTTTTGGCATTGAAGACTCTAAGGCCTAGATGGGCGACTGAAAGGAGCTAACAGGATAGTATTCGATTGGCATCCAAGAGTAGTGGGATAACAGAAAGGTTGAACAAAGCCTAAAGGAAGAAAGGTTGAACCAATGCCTAGAAGCCATGCACTCAGCGGCCTCTACCGACAAACTCACTCTATAAATACTAGGCATATGGGATCATAAAGGGGGATGGATGAAAAATAGCGAAGCTTCGACCAACAATGGCAGACAACTAAGAGAGGAAATCCTTAGTCCTAACAACAAGTTTATTCATATTCAAAACTTGTACTTGTAATCAGATATGAAAGAGATAATAAAATAGGAACAGTGGATGTAGGCACATTTAGACCGAACCACTATAAATTCTATATCCTTTTGCATTTCAGTCCTTTATTTATTCTTTATTGCAAACTATTGATTTTCAACCAGGTACACTCGCAATTAAAATTCATCAAACAGTGGTTGTATACTACAAATAGTATCTATAGCTCTACTACAACATCTTGGAGGTGTTTGCCCATTTTTTTGCGCAAACAATATCAAACGATTTTGTGATGCCTGTAGGGTGTTGCTAATTCAAGATATTTGTCACATCTGTACAGCGTTGCAGATTCAACCTTTTCACTTCTTCACTCTATTCTGCCTCTACATTTTGTATCATTTCAGATCAGATTAAAATGTTCTTGCCAGATCAAAACCATACAAATTTTGAATCTGGTTACGTTGTTCCAAGGCTTCATTGAATCCTAAAAGTCGATAGTTCAATAAACCTTTTATACCTATTGGGTTGAACTATTATCTGAAAGAATCTCTTCCATAAATCCTTGAAGTCATAAGTATGACATTATATTCGTCATACTCGATTCCCAACTACTTCAGACGGTATACTTCAACCATGGAAGGTTCAAGTGCCCTGCAAGTCATGAATCAGCATTTAATTCGATTGGAGCGGTTTGATGGAGATAATTTTACTCGTTAGCAATAAACAATGAAATTCTTTCTAATCACCATCAAATTTTTCTACATTTTGGAAGATGGTTTGGAAATAATACCCGACGAAACTGACAAAGACGACGCTGCTACGCTGTTCTAAAGGCGAAGTGTGCAAAGTGCAAAGATTATGATTTTCTATGTAGGGGGCACATTCTGAATGCATCGCCTACTCCTGTCTACAACGCTCATAGGACCTTGGAGGCACTTTGGACTGCACTGGAAAGCAAATACCGCATATCCAATGCAAGTAACAAAAAATTCCTTATTTGCAATTTTATGGATTTCAAAATGGTCGCCAATAAGTCCATAGTTGGACAAGTAAGCGAAATCTTGCGGTTGGTGAATCAAATTAAAGATGCTGGAATAAATCTCCATGAATCTTTTATTGTCGGAGTTATAATTTCAAGACTTCCTAATTCTTGGAATGATTAGAAGAAAAATTTAAAGCATGCAGAAACGGATTGTGATTTAGAAAATTTACAGCGTCATCTTCGTATTAAAGAGGACTTTCATAAACGCGAACTGGATGATAATCCGCAAACTGACAAATTACTGATAAGCTAAAGCCTACGAATGAGCACAGTTTAAGAAGAAAAATTCCAAGAACAAAAAGAAAGGTGCTTGTTACTATTGTAACAAGCCCGGCCACTATGCCCAAGACTACCGTCAACGGAAGAAACAACAAAAAGTGAATATGGTCGAAGACTCACTTATGGCTGTAGTGCAAAAGGCGAACTCCGTTAGTGAAACTGATGATAATTGGTGGTTTGATACTGGAGTAACCATTCACATTTGCAAAGATCGTAATCTGTTTAAGACTAACGAAGAAAATAATGGTAAAGTCGACAAAGTTAGTGAAGCAAATAAGGGTCCAAGCAAAGTTTTGGAAAAAGGCGTTGTACAACTTACATTCGTTTTTGGAAAAGTTCTTACATTAGTTAATGTATTTTATGTACCTGATATGTGTAAAAACTTGGTCTCTAGATACCTTCTTAACAAGGAGGATTCAAGATGGTGTATGAGACTGAAAATTAGTGTTGTCCAAGAACAGAAAATTAATTGGACAGGGATACTCTTGTAAAGGCATGGTTAAGTTGAATCTAATAAAGAAGTTTCTGTTTATATTGTTGATTCTGTTAGTGTATGGCATGGTAAATTTGGACATGTTAATTATAATTCTCTTAAAAATATGCATAAATTAGGGTTAATTTTGACTGTGATTTCGATACTATCTCTAAATGTGAAATATACGTTCAAGCAAAAGTAAACTGAAAATCCTTTAAATATGTAGAAAGGAAAACTAACTTGCTTGATTTGATATATAGTGATGTAGGTGACTTAAAAAGTCATATCACCTATGGTGGTAACCAATATATATAACATTTATCGATGATTATACTAGATTTGCATATGTATATCTAATGAAAAAAAAAAGATGAGGCTTTTAATAAATTTAAAATTTACAAAGCATCGGTCGAAACATAATTAGGAGTTAAAATAAAAGTATTACAGTCAGATCGTGGTGGTGAATATTTCTCAAATGAAGTCACCTTATTTTATAAAAAAACATGGTTTAGTTCATCAATGCAGTACCCCATATACCCACAACAAAATGATGTTGCTAAAAAGAAAAATAGAACTTCAATAGAAATTGTTAATGCCATGCTCATAAGTTCAAACTTATCTTATAACCTATGAGGTGATGTTATGTTATCTGCATGTTATATCTTAAATAGAGTACCACTTAAAAAGGATAATGTTTCCCCTTATGAATTATGTTTTAATAGGAAACCTAATCTTACAATTCTTCAAATTTGGGGTTGTTTAACAGATGTTAGAAAACTGGACCCTAAACGACCAAAGTTAGTAAATATGGCACTTAAATGTGTTTTTATAGGATATTCGCTTAATAGTATAATTTATAGGCTCTTAATTCTTAACACCTTAGAAGTTATAGAATATGTAGGTGTAGAATTCTTTGAAAATCAAAGTGTTGAAATTCCATTGAGATCATCTAGTCCAGAACCTAATACGATTGATGATATCAATGACGATGGCTATGCTCCTGCTCAAAGCAGCAAGGAAGTACCAGATAATAGTACTGAACAAAGGAGAAGTAAAAGAGCAAGAATAGAGAAGGAAATGGTCCTAAGTTCATTACATATCTTATAGAAGGCAATAAGGACGAAGTTCTTAATGTGAATAGATATGTCATGAACGTCGATGATGACCCCAAAACTTATTCTGAGGCTATTCAGAGATTCAATATTCTAGGAAGAAGCTATCAATAATGAAATGAATTCCATATTGTTAAACCAAACTTGGGTTTTAACTAATTTACCTCCTGGTGCTAAACTTATAGGATGCAAATAGATATTTAAGAAAATGTTGAATACAAATGGATCCATTAATAAGTTTAAAGCTAAATTAGTTGCTAAGGGATATTAGCAAACACATGGAGTAGATTACTTTGATACATATGCCCCAGTTGCTCGCATATCTTCTATACATTGTTTAATAGCACTTGCATCTATTCATAAATTGGTCATACATCAAATGGATGTAAAGACTACTTTTCTAAATGGAGATTTAAAAGAAGATATATATATATATATACATATATATATACACACATACATATATATGGAACAACCTGAACGTTTCAAAACACCAGGCCAAGAAAATAAAGTTTGCAAATTAGCAAAGTCTCTTTATGGTCTAAAGCAAGCTCCCATGCAATAGCATAAGAAGTTTGATAAAATAGCATTGTCATATGGACTAATTGTTAATGATGCTAACAAATGTATTTATAGCAAATCAGACAACCACGATTATGTTATAATATGTTCATACATTGATGACATGCTATCTGGTTCTAATATATCATGTGTGAATGAAACTAAGAAGTTTCTATCTTTTAAGTCTGATATAAAAGATCTAGGAGAAGCTGACGTAATTTGGGGAATTGAAATGATTAGGAAAGAGAGAGTTGTTACTAACTCATTCTTATTACATTGAGAAGTTTCTCCTAAAGTATGGTCATTATAATGACAAACCAGAACCTACTCCTTTAGATCCTAGTACTAAATTAGAAAAGAATACTGGACGTACCATTTCTCAACTTGATCAGTATTACAGTATTATTGGGAATCTTATGTATGCTACGCATTGCATTAGACCAGACATAGCACATGTTATAAGCATATTATGTCGATTTACGAGTAATCTAGGTTTCGAACATTAGAAAACTATTTCCAGAGTTTTAGCTTATTTGAAAGGAACCATTACCTATGTTTTACCTTATAAAGGATATCCAGCCGTAATAGAAGAATATAGTGATGCGACCTGGAACAATGTAGAATCCAAAATCCAAGTCCACGACTGGATGGATCTTTATATTAGAAGGTGATGTGGTGTCTTGGGTTTCCAAGAAATAGACTTATATATCTGACTCAACAATGTTGTCAGAGTTGATTGCATTAGCAGATGCATGTAAGGAAGCTGAATGGCTTAGGAATTTATTAATATAAATTTCAATATGGAAGAAGCCATCTCCAGCAGTCTTAATTAACTGTGATAATCAGGCTACAATATACAATGTCTCTAATAAGACATATAATGGGAAGTCTAGTCATGTGAGTCTAAGACATCAAATGACACAATTACTCAAAAGTGGAGTAATAATTGTTGATTACATAGAAACAAAGAAAAACTTGGCTGACCACTCACAAAGAGACTTCCAAAGGAAATGGTTTCTTTAAAATCAAAGGAAATATCACTAAGGTCTGTGAATGAAGGTTGATCATCCTTAACAAAACCCCGATTTATGTTTTGAAAAGGATCGACAAAGTTCAATAGGTACCAACAAGTTAAGATAATGATTATGGAACACTAAATCAATAATCCCTTAATATTTAGTGTTAGATTCTGCAAGAACAAAGGATGGATAATATTTTCTTAATAAGTCTAGTTACCTTAAAAAGGTGTATCGCAGAAACACCTAAAGAGACTTACCTATATGAGTATGAAAATCAGGCCGTTTTCTAAGAAAGTAAGATAGCTTTCCGACGAAGACTCATGCCCAGGATTAAAGCACATGGCTATTGCCGTGCTGAGCAATACAGAACACTTTATCTAAGAAAATCAACATGTGTGATTGTTCTGGTTGAACATAAGGGATACTTTATTCAAGATTTGTTCATCATAAAATCTCGATAAGGCTTTGAATGGTTTACACTAAGTAAAGGTTCAAATTCAAAAGATACCTTTTATTTATGTATTGGTTTACACGATGATGCAATTCTTGATCTTTGAACTACGTTTGGCTTGATCCCCCTTGGGTACGTAGGCAATCACTCAAGTGATGCAGCTATTCCTGTTTTAAAATTAAAATGTTTTTTGAATTATCCAAACTTAAAAATAGGTGAAGAATGTTGGATATTTTCAAGCTTTTCCCTGTTTTTTGTTTTCATGAAGAGAGAAGAAAGGAAGAGGGAAGAAAGAAGAAAAACAAAGTCCCACTTCTTAGGATTTTGGGAACCATACTTGTTTAAATATGGGTTTCTCATGAAGGAGTTGGGGCTTCCAAATATTTGCTTTATTGAGAGGAGGAAAGTCATGCATAACCAACACACGCGCGCGCGCCGCACCCATCCGTCCGGCCGGCGGAACTGAACTGGGTGGGGTCGGGTATGGGTCAAATGACGATGTTTTTGGAACAAATCTAAAAATAGAAATGGGCCAGATTTCAGCCCGTTATGGACCCAGAATTATATCTAAATATGGCGCGACCGTTGATAATGGTTCTGAACCGAACCGATGCAACATTTAAATGGGCACGATTGTTGTTATGGTCCTGAACCGATCGGACGCAACCCTTAACGAACAAACACCTCCTCATCTCTGTATAAAGACGGCATGAACAACATTCAGTACTGAAAAATGACTTCTTCTTCAAACACCAGTCGGCAATGCCACTACAGTGTTACAAAACACTCTCATATCAAACGAATTTGTGATGCCTGTAGGGTGTTGCTAATTCAAGATATTTGTCACGTCTGTACGGCGTTGTAGATTCAACCTTTTCATTTCTTCACTCTATTCTGCCTCTGCATTTTGCATCATTTTAGATCAGATTAAAGTGTTCATGGACAGATCAAAACCGTACAAATTTTGAATCTGGTTACGCTATTCCAAGGTTTTATTGAATCCTGAAAGTCGATTGTTCGATAACCCATTTGTACCTGTTGAGTTGAACTATTGTCTGAAAGAATCTATTTCATAGATCTTTGAATTCATACGGCATTGTATTCGTCGTATTCGACTCGAACCGCAAATTTCCCCGTATCATTGACGAATTGATAATGAATTGAGTGGTATTAACCTGGAATGCTCACGGGTTTTTGAGATATACTCCATAAATCCCTGTATATAATATTTTGTTTGTTTTTGCATTCAAATTTTTTAATTTAAATTTTGTATAGTAGTAGTTGGAAATGGAAACTTATTAAATTATTTATGGTATAAACAGCCAACTTTAAAACCCATTTTCGTACATGCATAGTTGTTAAAAAAATGTGGGCTACAGTAAGTGTAAGCTGATAATAATTGAGAATAAAGTGCTAATTTTTTTGAATTAATCATCGATTTTAAGTCATTAAATTTGTTAATGGTAATATTATGTAAGTGAGCATTCTTGTTATACTAAATTTGGTACGAATTTAACAGTATTATCTGATATTGTCATTGATCGTACATAAGCTATACAGTAGGTTTGTATAATTGTGAATCTAGGATAGTAAGGTATTTTTATAACTTGATGCGAATCAAATTTGTCTACGCATGAACAAGTGTAGATAAGATAAAATGCCTTCTCCTCTCAGGAGCAATAAGCAGGGTACCTGACACACGAAAAAAATTGCTGCTTATAGGGCGGCAGCAGGTTGTTGCATGTAGCACTATAAAAATAAAAATAAAAAATAAAATTTCCTATTGTGCACTTGTACCCTGCTGTGCCTGTGTGCACACGCTATGTCCTGTGTATGCTTGTGTGAGTGCAATTCTATCCTTGTGTGCGTAAATCAGTGTGTGTGTCAAAGTTCCTATGTGCGTATGTTTTCATTTCTCTTTTTTTTTTAAGTGTAGATCTTTACATTCTTGAGTGTAAGTAGAGTGTGTATGAAATAGTCAAAGCATTTACTATTTGGTATTAACTCAAATGCAGATTCCGTAGCAGCAATTTCTTACACTATAGATGTATTTTCGCCTACTCTTCTACAATATTTTCATACTGGATCGATGGATGTGCATTTGAATGAGTTTATGTATGGTAATTTTGGTGATAGTACATAAGACGTGATCAAATAATATAAATTTGAATGTTGTATTCCATTTACACTACAAGAAAATGTACTTTTCATAACTTTCAATATGAACTAATGTTTAAAGTTGAGTTGTGACGACCGCCCATGACTCCCGCACTAAAAACAAGGGAATGGAGCGCTGAAAGGCGTGCCAGGCAGCCATGGACGATAGTCAGGGTAAGATAAAACAGCAAAACTCTATCGTACAACTCACAGCGCATGGACAAAATACAATAGAGAAATATATGTATATAGTGAAGCTCATAACAGAATATCATCATATAGACTTCATAAAGGTTTGATACAAGCATCTGAACAATCAATACATCAAGCCTCACTACATAACACTCAAAACATACACAAGCAGTGGAACATCCAGTACATATAGTAAGAAAACTAATATGCTAGCCTCCAGCTCGTCTTCGTCATCAACAACGTTGGTAGCCAAGAACAGCACCTGTCACATGCTACCTAGTCTGCCCATCCCAACATGGATGAACAGCCCAAGGTAATAAGAGTTGAACATAAAACCTTGAGTCAGACAACAGTCTTAGTGAGCAGTAAATTAACTATCAAACATACCAAAAGAGCATAAAGGATAAAAGGAATAGGAACTCAACCATCCCACTCCACCTCATTCTACAGTGATAGCCCCCAGACCCACTAAGCATAAACAAGCATAGCAAAGCAGACAATTTAAGTAAAGTAATTATCACTCGAGTCAAGGTCGATGTTTTCCAAATACAAACCCCCAAGGCCTAAACCAAGATCAGATAAGCACTCAGAAAACACCGCTCTTGAGACCGAATGATGGTGCAACCAAACATCCATGACTCTGCCTATCACTGTTATCATTGCCTCGATTCACCGTTAGTTGAATGACCGCCTGTCAAGGGCTAATGGTAACCCCGGTTCTAGACATAACTCCGCACGTCGTCGCAGCCCGTGCCTAGGAATTTTCGCAACTACCCAGAGTACTAGCACATCGTCGCAGCCCGTGCTTGGAACATCATCGTGTCCCGTCCCAATGTACTCTTGCTTTGAGCATCCTAGAACCTTCAACAACGATAAAATCTCAGCCTTCTAGTCATCCACCTCGACGACTATTCCCATACTAGCTCAAGCTCCTCTCAAGCTAACCATTATCAACCAACTCAAATCGCATCACCGAGTTATCAACATGCTTGGGATGATCCCGTCTGGATTAAACCAAGGCTTTCTCACATCATACTTTGCTTATCGCATCATAGCAAAGTCCCATCTCAACATCATGGTTTGCCTCATCGCATCATGGCAAAGTCCCATCTCAACATCATCATCAAATCTATCCATATGAGCTTCAACATCCGCTTCATATGCCACAAGCAGCTTTCACCATTCAAGAGCCTTTCCACTTAGCTTTTGAATCATCTTCGACCAACTTGTCCAAATCAAGTAATCGATCAACTAATCAATCAAATCAAACATCAATTCAAGTAATCAATCATTCAAACAAGGTCTAATAAGCAATTACAACAATAATGGCAATTTCGTAAATAAAGAGTTAAAATCTAACATGCATTCTAACAAGCATGAATTATGAACAATATCTCTACAACTTGATGAATGAACTTGCATAAGTGAACATGTAGTAAAATAGGTGTCAAAACTTCATAGATGATAGATCTACATGCATACTTAGGAAAAATGCAAGAAATCGCTATCTTTAACACATAAACAAACCACCAATCCAATATACTCCCTTGGGTCCGTGTGAGAGATAACTACCACTCACCGAATCACCTAAACACCTCAAAAACAACCAACTCCAGATCTGGACAGCAAAGATCTAAGCTTGATCCGGCAAAATCTCGCTTCAATCGATGAAATCTCTCTTTGTTGGATGAAGATCTTCAACTTTGGCTCTTGGATCTTCGATTTGATGTTCAATTTAGATGGAAGGAATCACTGGATTAGAGTGGAGAAAAGAAGTGAAGAAGTGTTGTAGTCGAGCTCTCAAAACGGCAGCACTTCGTCGCTTCAAAATCCGGTGCCAAAAAGTGAGCCAAACCCCTCTATTTATAGGCTGAAAAACCCATGAGTCGTCCCCCCTTAAGTCGCCCACGACCTAACCCATGAGTCGTCCACGACTCAAGCCCCTAACGACTCAACGACGTACGGTTCAACACACTCACGACTCAACACAGGCACGACTCAACGGCTCACAACCTATGCGCGACTTAACTCCTGCGCGCATCCCTTCCTAAGCCCTAAGCCGTATGGACCTAACCCATGACTTACGACCTAACCCACGACTTACGACCTAACGACTCAGGCCTTCGAACGACTTATCACCTATGCGACCTAAAGACTTACACGACTTAGCTATACGCAGCCTAACGACATAGGCCTTCCCGCGACCTAACACCCAGCCTAAGTTCCAACGACTTACGACTCATCGGAGAGGCCGACCCAACTACACTAAGCCATACTGGGTACTTGCCGACCTAACGACCTACCATAAGTCGGCAGCGACTTACGACTTATCCATATGACCGACTTAACAGCTTAGCCCTTCCCACGACTCAACCTATGTGCGACCTAATTAAACCAAGCGACTCAACATAGACACGACTCAACGGCCTAACTCATATACGACCTACCCTATCATCCTTAAGCCGTTGACTCCTAGGTCGCTTACCCTGTTAAGTCGGTTACTCCCCTAAGCCGTTAACCACTAAGTCGGCCCATCTCTTATCTCGGCTCACATCACTAAGTCGTTCCACCGACCTAACTTCCACACAAGCTAACTCTAGGTCGTTCTAACCCTATGAGTCGTCAACTCTTAAGTCGGCTGACTACCTTAACTCGGCCACACGACTTAAATCAACACACGACCTAAGCCATCACACGGCTTAACTTCTATAGGTCGAAACTTCTATAACTCGAAACCCCTTAAGTCGTTAACTTGTTCCAGCCCCTAAGTCGCTAACTCCTCTAACTCGCTAACCCTTAAGTCAGTCACGACTTAAGCCCCACACGACTCAACTTCTACACGACCTAAGCATTAAGTCGGTCACGACTCATGCCTCCATACGACTCAACTCCGAACGACTTAGGCTACCCACGAGCTAGCTATTACACGGCCTAACCCCTTAAGCGTAAACCTTACCACTTAAGCTCAAAACGACTCAAGCAATACTAACGACCTAATGCAACTATTTTACGATTCTATCGACACGTAAAATACGGGTCGTTACATTCTCTCCCCCTTAGGAATTTCGCCCCCGAAACTCCAAACAAACAAGAGCAATCAAAAATTATTCTGCATGCCTACCATCCACAGCAATCAACAAACCATGCATCCAATTACTAGCCTAGCATGCAGAATTCTAAGACTAGAACAAGTTACAAATTCGTGAGATGTTACGACACCTTAGGGCCATACCTCGAAGAGTTCAGGATGAGCTGCCTTCATCCTCTTTTCCTCCTCCCACGTACAGTCGTCAACATCATCTCTCCATTGTACCTTGAGCAACGTAATCGTCTTCCTCCTAAGCTGTTTCGTGTCGGTTTCAACAACACGAAGCGGCTTACGAGGTCTCATAACAACTGGATCAACCTCCAAGTCTTCACAGCTATCAGCAGAAACCACCATATTCGAGTCATGCACATACTTCCGTAGATAAGATACATGAAAAACATTGTGCACACCCGCCATCTTTTCCGGTAACTCCAATCTATAAGCGAGCTTTCCAATTCGCTCGATGATCGGGAATGGTCCAACAAATCTCGGAGTCAATTTTCCTTTCTTCTCGAATCTAATAACATTCCTTAGAGGAGAAATCTTCACAAATACCATATCACCTACGTCGAATTCCAAATCCTTACGACGATTATCGGCATAACTTTTCTGACGATCTTGGGCTGCCTTCATTCGTTGCCGAATGATCTCTACACAATCCGTAGTCTGTCGAATCATCTCTGGCCCAAGCATCAGCTTTTCTCCAATTTCCAACCAACATGTCGGAGAGTTACACGGCGTTCCATACAATGCTTCATACGGTGCCATACCAATACTTGACTGGTAACTGTTATTATATGCAAATTCCACCAAATGAAGATGATCTTCCCATGATCCTTCGAAATCTAAAACACATGCCCTCAGGAGATCTTCCAAAACTCGGTTGACTCTCTCAGTCTGACCATCTGTTTGGGGGTGATAAGCTGTACTCAAACACAACTCGGTTCCCAATACTTCCTGGAAGCTCTTCCAAAATCCACTAGTGAACAATGGGTCTCGATCGCTCACTATACTCTTCGGAACACCATGGAATCGAACTATCCACTTAACATAAAGCTCAGCCAACTTCGATGCAGTCCTAATCGATCGAATAGGAATGAATCTTGCACTCTTAGTCAAACGATCTACAATGACCCAAATCCCTTCATTTCCTGCCCTGGTTCTAGGTAGACCATCGATAAAATCCATCGATATCTGCTCCCACTTCCATGTAGGAACCTCTAATGGCTGAAGCAATCCACTGGGCTTCTTCTGCTCGGCTTTTACCAACTGGCAGTTCATACACTTGGAAATAAAATTTCCAACATCCTTTTTCATACCTTCCCAGTAATAGGTTCTCTTCATATCCCGATACATCCTATTTCCACCTGGATGAATCGTCAACTTCGAGTGATGACTTTCCCTAAGAACTTTATCTCTCAATCCATCTATATCGGGAACAAATAATCGTCCTTGCTTCCGAAGCCAACCCTCTTGATCGACTTCGAATCCTTTATCCTTTTCTGGGTTCAATCCAGATTCCAAATCACGGATAATCTTGACAAGTTTATCATCTCGCTTTTGGCTCTCGCCAATCCTTTACACAAGAGTAGGTCTTATCGATAAGTTTGCCAACATCTCAGGTTCTAATTTACACCTAGGCCTGAAATCAAATCCAGCCAAATACTCGAGACTCTTCCATTCCGAAAACATGGCTCCCAATCCTGCATGTCTTCGACTTAACGCATCGGCCACTGCGTTACCTTTTCCCGGAGTATAGGCTATATCAAAATCATATGATGCTAAGAACTCTAGCTACCGTCGCTGTCGAAGATTCAAATCCTTTTGGGAGAACAGATACTTCAACGACTTATGATCCGTAAACAACTCGAATCGAACTCCCAATAGATAATGTCTCCACATCTTTAAAGAAAATACAATCGCCGCTAACTCCAAATCATGAGTCGGGTAATTCCTTTCAGGCGGCTTCAGTTGTCGACTTGCATACGCAACAACTTTATCCTTTTGCATTAGCACTGCTCCAAGTCCAGTACCACATGCATCGGTGTAAACCACCATCTCATCATTCCCACCTGGAATAGTCAAAACAGGAGCACTTGTCAGTCGCTCTTTCAGGATTACGAAAGCTTGTTCACACTTATCATCCCATCTGAACACTTGGTTCTTTTTCGTCAATCCTGTTAACGGTGCAGCTATCTTGGAAAAGTCTTTGATAAACCGACGATAATATCCTGCCAATCCAAGAAAACTTCTCACATCAGATGCATTCTTAGGTCTAATCCAATCCTGGATCGCTGCCACCTTAGCGGGATCAACCGCTATTCCATTTCCAGAAATAACATGGCCTAAGAAGCTCACTTCACTCTTCCAGAAGTGACATTTCGAAAACTTAGCCTTTAGCTGATGTTTCCGCAAGATTTCCAAAACAATACGCAAGTGTGTCTTGTGCTCTTCCTCAGTTCTGGAATAAATCAGAATATCATCCACGAACACAAGTACAAACTTGTTCAACTGATCTCTGAACACTCTATTCATAAGATCCACAAAATATGCTGGTGCGTTAGTCAATCCAAACGGCATTACCAGCCACTCATAAAAACCGGATGGTGTCCTAAAAGCAGTCTTTGGCACACTATCCTTAGCCACTCTCAACTGGTGAAATCCCGTTGCCAAATCCATCTGAGAAAACACCTTAGCCTCGTGAAGCTGATCAAACAAGTCATCTATTCTCGGCAATGGATACTTGTTCTTCTTAGTCACCTTATTCAGCTCACGACAATCCACACACAACCTCAACGATCCATCCGCTTTGGTTGCGAACACAACTGGTGCACCCCATTCGGACACACTACGCCGAATGAATCCTTTCCGAAAAAGGTCATCAACCTGCACCTTCAGCTCTTGTTGTTCTCTAGGCGCCATCCGTCTAAGAGGCATCACAACAGGTATGGCTCCCTCAACTAGATCGATACGAAACTCGATCTCCCTATGCGGCGGTAACCCTTTGACCTCGTCAAAGACGTCCTCAAATCCATTCACAACCGGCATCGATGACAGTCCATCCCATGGAACAACCAGCGAATACATGAAGCCCATGAAGACGCCTTCTTCATTCTTACATCGTATCACAACCTTTCGCCCTTCCACATTCCCGACTGTCACCTCCAGTTTCTCACAATCAACCTTTGCCGCATATTTCCTAAGCCAGTCCATACCCAAAATAATTCTGAACCCCGCAAAGTTCAGAACAAAGCAATCACAAACAAAAGAGCAATCATGACTCGACACAACTAGACTACGGCATATCATACACAAACAAGACGAACCCCCAACTGGATTAGTCACAACCAATGGTCTATCAACAATTTCCGGTTCCAAACCCAACCGGCCCACCAAATCATCACAAACAAACGAATGCGACGCCCCAGTATCAAACAACACTCTAACTGGAACACCACAAATGGAAAGAGTACCTTGAACCACCACACTCTTCCCCGTCTCCTCCGCAGTAGGAGCTTTCGAAGATGATGGAACAGCCCCCAAAGCATAAGCTTGCACATCTGCTTATCTTTCCTCGGTTCCGGACAATCCTTCTTGAAATGCCCCGGTTTGTCACAGTTGTGACACTTTGCCGGCACTCTTGGTTTCTTGCAATCCCTGGAGAGATGACCCTTCTGCTGACAGTTGTAGCAGGTCACTTCGCCCTTCGGCTTCTTCTGGCCATCCTTACCCTTCTGCTGTTGCTGCTTCCTCTTCTTGTTTCCACCCTGCTGTGGTTTGGACTCTTCCTTGGTCACAGCAACAACAGACCCTTCCTTAGGAAACAAACTCTCGTGCCTGAGAGATTTCTCCACAAGCCTCTCAAACGGATCGTCCAGATGATCCACCAACTGTCTCCCAAGATAATTGTCCAAGCCTGTCACAAACTTCTCATTCTTCTGATAGGGAGATTCAATATACGACCGAGCATATTTGGACAAAGCTTCAAACTCAGAAACATACTCAAGAACTGGTCTTCCACCCTGCTTGAGCTCCACAAACTTCTTAAACAGAATGGATTTCTGAGCCGTAGAAATGAACTTAGCTTTAAATCTGACTTGGAATTGCTCCCAAGTGATCTCTTCCTCTGGAGTATCAATGGTGATAGAATTCCACCAATCCGAAGCTCTTCCTTGAAGCTGCCTTGATGCAAGCTTCCTCTTAGTTGCATCCTCAATTCCCAAATCACCAAATATCCTTCTACAAGCATCAATCCATCTCTGCACTTCAATGGTTGATTCTGTTCCCAAGAAAACCTTTCCTCCAAGAGCAGTATAGTCCTTACACAACTTAGCAAAATCCACTGATCTAGGAGCTTGAACTTGAACTCCAACATCTACTGACGGTCCTGAAATTGGTATCCTTCTCATGATCGAAGTCATCATAGCTTCGAACATTGCAGCATAGTCAGTAGCTCCCCCAGCAGCACGGCTTTCCCTTGCAGTTTGTCTCTCACTTCGACTCATCCTTAATATCTACAAAAAGGAATGATTTAGAACACCTTGAGAAACAACTACATAAGGAGTTCAAATCCTTCTAAACTACTATATTATATATATAGTAATCATCCATCAAAATACAATTACGTCTCTCATACTTAGTTACGTCAGCGAGCGTTGGCTAAAACCGATTAACCAATGCTCTGATACCAAATGTGACGACCGCCCATGACTCCCGCACTAAAAACAAGGGAATGGAGCGCTGAAAGGCGTGCCAGGCAGCCATGGACGATAGTCAGGGTAAGATAAAACAGCAAAACTCTATCGTACAACTCACAGCGCATGGACAAAATACAATAGAGAAATATATGTATATAGTGAAGCTCATAACAGAATATCATCATATAGACTTCATAAAGGTTTGATACAAGCATCTGAACAATCAATACATCAAGCCTCACTACATAACACTCAAAACATACACAAGCAGTGGAACATCCAGTACATATAGTAAGAAAACTAATATGCTAGCCTCCAGCTCGTCTTCGTCATCAACAACGTTGGTAGCCAAGAACAGCACCTGTCACCTGCTACCAAGTCTGCCCATCCCAACATGGATGAACAGCCCAAGGTAATAAGAGTTGAACATAAAATCTTGAGTCAGACAACAGTCTTAGTGAGCAGTAAATTAACTATCAAACATACCAAAAGAGCATAAAGGATAAAAGGAATAGGAACTCAACCATCCCACTCCACCTCATTCTACAGTGATAGCCCCCAGACCCACTAAGCATAAACAAGCATAGCAAAGCAGACAATTTAAGTAAAGTAATTATCACTCGAGTCAAGGTCGATGTTTTCCAAATACAAACACCCAAGGCCTAAACCAAGATCAGATAAGCACTCAGAAAACACCGCTCTTGAGACCGAATGATGGTGCAACCAAACATCCATGACTCTGGCTATCACTGTTATCATTGCCTCGATTCACCGTTAGTTGAATGACCGCCTGTCAAGGGCTAATGGTAACCCCGGTTCTAGACATAACTCCGCACGTCGTCGCAGCCCATGCCTAGGAATTTTCGCAACTACCCAGAGTACTAGCACGTCGTCGCAGCCTGTGCTTGGAACGTCATCGTGACCCGTCCCAACGTACTCTTGCTTTGAGCATGCTAGAACCTTCAACAACGATAAAATCTCAGCCTTCTAGTCATCCTCCTCGACGACTATTCCCATACTAGCTCAAGCTCCTCTCAAGCTAACCATTATCAACCAACTCGAATCGCATCACCGAGTTATCAACATGATTGGGATGATCCCGTCTGGATTAAACCAAGGCTTTCTCACATCATACTTTGCTTCATCGCATCATAGCAAAGTCCCATCTCAACATCATGGTTTGCCTCATCGCATCATGGCAAAGTCCCATCTCAACATCATCATCAAATCTATCCATATGAGCTTCAACATCCGCTTCATATGCCACAAGCAGCTTTCACCATTCAAGAGCCTTTCCACTTAGCTTTTGAATCATCTTCGACCAACTTGTCCAAATCAAGTAATCGATCAACTAATCAATCAAATCAAACATCAATTCAAGTAATCAATCATTCAAACAAGGTCTAATAAGCAATTACAACAATAATGGCAATTTCGTAAATAAAGAGTTAAAATCTAACATGCATTCTAACAAGCATGAATTATGAACAATATCTCTACAACTTGATGAATGAACTTGCATAAGTGAACATGTAGTAAAATAGGTGTCAAAACTTCATAGATGATAGATCTACATGCATACTTAGGAAAAATGCAAGAAATCACTATCTTTAACACATAAACAAACCACCAATCCAATATACTCCCTTGGGTCCGTGTGAGAGATAACTACCACTCACCGAATCACCTAAACACCTCAAAAACAACCAACTCCAGATCTGGACAGCAAAGATCTAAGCTTGATCCGGCAAAATCTCGCTTCAATCGATGAAATCTCTCTTTATTGGATGAAGATCTTCAACTTTGGCTCTTGGATCTTCGATTTGATCTTCAATTTAGATGGAAGGAATCACTAGATTAGAGTGGAGAAAAGAAGTGAAGAAGTGTTGTAGTCGAGCTCTCAAAATGGCAGCACTTCGTCGCTTCAAAATCCGGTGCCAAAAAGTGAGCCAAACCCCTCTATTTATAGGCTGAAAAACCCATGAGTCGTCCCCCCTTAAGTCGCCCACGACCTAACCCATGAGTCGTCCACGACTCAAGCCCCTAACGACTCAACGAAATACGGTTCAACACACTCACGACTCAACACAGGCACGACTCAACGGCTCACAACCTATGCGCGACTTAACTCCTGCGCGCATCCCTTCCTAAGCCCTAAGCCGTATGGACCTAACCCACGACTTACAACCTAACCACTCAGGCCTTCGAACGACTTATCACCTATGCGACCTAAAGACTTACACGACTTAGCTATATGCAGCCTAACGACATAGGGCCCCCCGCGACCTAACACCCAGCCTAAGTTCCAACGACTTACGACTCATCAGAGAGGCCGACCCAACTACACTAAGCCATACTGGGTACTTGCCGACCTAACGACCTACCATAAGTCGGCAGCGACTTACGACTTATCCATATGACCGACTTAACAGCTTAGCCCTTCCCACGACTCAACCTATGTGCGACCTAATTAACCCAAGCGACTCAACATAGACACGACTCAACGGCCTAACTCATATACGACCTAGCCTATCATCCTTAAGTCGTTGACTCCTAGGTCGCTTACCCTGTTAAGTCGGTTACTCCCCTAAGCCGTTAACCACTAAGTCGGCCCATCTCTTATCTCGGCTCACATCACTAAGTCGTTCCACCGACCTAACTTCCACACAAGCTAACTCTAGGTCGTTCTAACCCTATAAGTCGTCAACTCTTAAGTCGGCTGACTACCTTAACTCGGCCACACGACTTAAATCAACACACGACCTAAGCCATCACACGGCTTAACTTCTATAGGTCGAAACTTCTATAACTCAAAACCCCTTAAGTCGTTAACTCGTTCCAGCCCCTAAGTCGCTAACTCCTCTAACTCGCTAACCCTTAAGTCGGTCACGACTTAAGCCCCACACGACTCAACTTCTACACGACCTAAGCATTAAGTCGGTCACGACTCATGCCTTCATACAACTCAACTCCGAACGACTTAAGCTACCCAGGAGCTAGCTATTACACGGCCTAACCCCTTAAGCCGTAAACCCTACCACTTAAGTTCAAAACGACTCAAGCAATACTAACGACCTAATGCAACTATTTTACGATTCTGTCGACACGTGAAATACGGGTCGTTACATTCTCTCCCCCTTAGGAATTTCGCCACCGAAACTCCAAACAAACAAGAGCAATCAAAAATTATTCTGCATGCCTACCATCCACAGCAATCAACAAACCATACATCCAATTACTAGCCTAGCATGCAGAATTCTAAGACTAGAACAAGTTACAAATTCGTGAGATGTCACGACACCTTAGGGCCATACCTCGAGGAGTTCAGGATGAGCTGCCTTCATCCTCTCTTCCTCCTCCCACGTACAGTTGTCAACATCATCACTCCATTATACCTTGAGCAACGTAATCGTCTTCCTCCTAAGCTGTTTCGTGTCGGTTTCAACAATACGAAGCGGCTTACGAGGTCTCGTAACCACTGGATCAACCTCCAAGTCTTCACAGCTATCAGCAGAAACCACCGTATTCGAGTCATGCACATACTTCCGTAGATAAGATACATGAAAAACATTGTGCGCACCCGCCATCTTTTCCGGTAACTCCAATCTATAAGCGAGCTTTCCAATTCGCTCGATGATCGGGAATGGTCCAACAAATCTCGGAGTCAATTTTCCTTTCTTCCCGAATCTAATAACATTCCATAGAGGAGAAATCTTCACAAATACCATATCACCTACGTCGAATTCCAAATCCTTACGACGATTATCGGCATAACTTTTATGACGATCTTGGGCTGCCTTCATTCGTTGCCGAATGATCTCTATACAATCTGTAGTCTGTCGAATCATCTCTGGCCCAAGCATCAGCTTTTCTCCAGTTTCCAACCAACATGTCGGAGAGTTACACGGCGTTCCATACAATGCTTCATACGGTGCCATACCAATACTTGACTGGTAACTGTTATTATATGCAAATTCCACCAAATGAAGATGATCTTCCCATGATCCTTCGAAATCTAAAACACATGCCCTCAGGAGATCTTCCAAAACTCGGTTGACTCTCTCAGTCTGACCATCTGTTTGGGGGTGATAAGCTGTACTCAAACACAACTCGGTTCCCAAAACTTCCTGGAAGCTCTTCCAAAATCCACTAGTGAACAATGGGTCTCCATCGCTCACTATACTCTTCGGAACACCATGGAATCGAACTATCCACTTAACATAAAGCTCAGCTAACTTCGATGCAGTCCTAGTTGATCGAATAGGAATGAATCTTGCACTCTTAGTCAAACGATCTACAATGACCCAAATCCCTTCATTTCCTGCCCTGGTTCTAGGTAGACCATCGATAAAATCCATCGATATCTGCTCCCATTTCCATGTAGGAACCTCTAATGGCTGAAGCAATCCACTGGGCTTCTTCTGCTCGGCTTTTACCAACTGGCAGTTCATACACTTGGAAATAAAATTTCCAACATCCTTTTTCATACCTTCCCAGTAATAGGTTCTCTTCATATCCCGATACATCCTATTTCCACCTGGATGAATCGTCAACTTCGAGCGATGACTTTCCTTAAGAACTTCATCTCTCAATCCATCTATATCGGGAACAACTAATCGTCCTTGCTTCCGAAGCCAACCCTCTTGATCGACTTCGAATCCTTTATCCTTTTCTGGGTTCAATCCAGATTCCAAATCACGGATAATCTTGACAAGTTTATCATCTCGCTTTTGGCTCTCGCCAATCCTTTCCACAAGAGTAGGTCTTATCGATAAGTTTGCCAACATCTCAGGTTCTAATTTACACCTAGGCCTGAAATCAAATCCATCCAAATACTCGAGACTCTTCCATTCCGAAAACATGGCTCCCAATCCTGCATGTCTTTGACTTAACGCATCGGCCACTGCGTTACCTTTTCCCGGAGTATAGGCTATATCAAAATCATATGATGCTAAGAACTCTAGCCACCATCGCTGTCGAAGATTCAAATCCTTTTAGGAGAACAGATACTTCAACGACTTATGATCCGTAAACAACTCGAATCGAACTCCCAATAGATAATGTCTCCACATCTTCAAAGAAAATACAATCGCCGCTAACTCCAAATCATGAGTCAGGTAATTCCTTTCATGCGGCTTCAGTTGTCGACTTGCATACACAACAACTTTATCCTTTTGCATTAGCACTGCTCCAAGTCCAGTACCACATGCATCGGTGTAAACCACCATCTCATCATTCCCACCTGGAATAGTCAAAACAGGAGCACTTGTCAGTCGCTCTTTCAGGATTACGAAAGCTTGTTCACACTTATCATCCCATCTGAACACTTGGTTCTTTTTCGTCAATCCTGTTAACGGTGCAGCTATCTTGGAAAAGTCTTTGATAAACCGACGATAATATCCTGCCAATCCAAGAAAACTTCTCACATCAGATGCATTCTTAGGTCTAATCCAATCCTGGATCGCTGCCACCTTAGCGGGATCAACCGCTATTCCATTTCCAGAAATAACATGGCCTAAGAACCTCACTTCACTCTTCCAGAAGTGACATTTCGAAAACTTAGCCTTTAGCTGATGTTTCCGCAAGATTTCCAAAACAATACGCAAGTGTGTCTTGTGCTCTTCCTCAGTTCTGGAATAAATCAGAATATCATCCACGAACACAAGAACAAACTTGTTCAACTGATCTCTGAACACTCTATTCATAAGATCCACAAAATATGCTGGTGCGTTAGTCAATCCAAACGGCATTACCAACCACTCATAAAAACCGGATGGTGTCCTAAAAGCAGTCTTTGGCACACTATCCTTAGCCACTCTCAACTGGTGAAATCCCGTTGCCAAATCCATCTGAGAAAACACCTTAGCCTCGTGAAGCTGATCAAACAAGTCATCTATTCTCGGCAATGGATACTTGTTCTTCTTAGTCACCTTATTCAGCTCACGACAATCCACACACAACCTCAACGATCCATCCGCTTTGGTTGCGAACACAACTGGTGCACCCCATTCGGACACACTACGCCGAATGAATCCTTTCCGAAAAAGGTCATCAACCTGCACCTTCAGCTCTTGTTGTTCTCTAGGCGCCATCCGTCTAAGAGGCATCACAACAGGTATGGCTCCCTCAACTAGATCGATACGAAACTCGATCTCCCTATGCGGCGGTAACCCTTTGACCTCGTCAAAGACGTCCTCAAATCCATTCACAACCGGCATCGATGACAGTCCATCCCATGGAACAACCAGCGAATACATGAAGCCCATGAAGACGCCTTCTTCATTCTTACATCGTATCACAACCTTTCGCCCTTCCACATTCCCGACTGTCACCTCCAGTTTCTCACAATCAACCTTTGCCGCATATTTCCTAAGCCAGTCCATACCCAAAATAATTCTGAACCCCGCAAAGTTCAGAACAAAGCAATCACAAACAAAAGAGCAATCATGACTCGACACAACTAGACTACGGCATATCATACACAAACAAGACGAACCCCCAACTGGATTAGTCACAACCAATGGTCTATCAACAATTTCCGGTTCCAAACCCAACCGGCCCACCAAATCATCACAAACAAACGAATGCGACGCCCCAGTATCAAACAACACTCTAACTGGAACACCACAAATGGAAAGAGTACCTTGAACCACCACACTCTTCCCCGTCTCCTCCGCAGTAGGAGCTTTCGAAGATGATGGAACAGCCCCCAAAGCATAAGCTTGCACATCTGCTTATCTTTCCTCGGTTCCGGACAATCCTTCTTGAAATGCCCCGGTTTGTCACAGTTGTGACACTTTGCCGACACTCTTGGTTTCTTGCAATCCCTGGAGAGATGACCCTTCTGCCGACAGTTGTAGCAGGTCACTTCGCCCTTCGGCTTCTTCTGGCCATCCTTACCCTTCTGCTGTTGCTGCTTCCTCTTCTTGTTTCCACCCTGCTGCGGTTTGGACCCTTCTTTGGTCACAGCAACAACAGACCCTTCCTTAGGAAATAAACTCTCGTGCCTGAGAGCTTTCTCCACAAGCTTCTCAAACGGATCGTCCAGATGATCCACCAACTGTCTCCCAAGATAATTGTCCAAGCCTGTCACAAACTTCTCATTCTTCTGATAGGGAGATTCAATATACGACCGAGCATATTTGGACAAAGCTTCAAACTCAAAAACATACTCAAGAACTAGTCTTCCACCCTGCTTGAGCTCCACAAACTTCTTAAACAGAACGGATTTCTGAGCCGTAGAAATGAACTTAGCTTCAAATCTGACTTGGAATTGCTCCCAAGTGATCTCTTCCTCTGGAGTATCAATGGTGATAGAATTCCACCAATCTGAAGCTCTTCCTTGAAGCTGCCTTGATGCAAGCTTCCTCTTAGGTGCATCCTCAATTCCCAAATCACCAAAGATCCTTCTACAAGCATCAATCCATCTCTGCACTTCAATGGTTGATTCTGTTCCCAAGAAAACCTTTCCTCCAAGAGCAGTATAGTCCTTACACAACTTAGCAAAATACACTGATCTAGGAGCTTGAACTTGAACTCCAACATCTACTGACGGTCCTGAAATTGGTATCCTTCTCATGATCGAAGTCATCATAGCTTCGAACATTGCAGCATAGTCAGTAGCTCCCCCAGCAGCACGGCTTTCCCATGCAGCTTGTCTCTCACTTCGACTCATCCTTAATATCTACAAAAAGGAATGATTTAGAACACCTTGAGAAACAACTACATAAGGAGTTCAAATCCTTCTAAACTACTATATTATATATATAGTAATCATCCATCAAAATACAATTACGTCTCTCATACGTAGTTACGTCAGCGAGCGTTGGCTAAAACCGATTAACCAATGCTCTGATACCAAATGTGACGACCGCCCATGACTCCCGCACTAAAAACAAGGGAATGGAGCGCTGAAAGGCGTGCCAGGCAGCCATGGACGATAGTCAGGGTAAGATAAAACAGCAAAACTCTATCGTACAACTCACAGCGCATGGACAAAATACAATAGAGAAATATATGTATATAGTGAAGCTCATAACAGAATATCATTATATAGACTTCATAAAGGTTTGATACAAGCATCTGAACAATCAATACATCAAGCCTCACTACATAACACTCAAAACATATACAAGCAGCGGAACATCCAGTACATATAGTAAGAAAACTAATATGCTAGCCTCCAGCTCGTCTTCGTCATCAACCACGTTGGTAGCCAAGAACATCACATGTCACCTGCTACCTAGTCTGCCCATCCCAACATGGATGAACAGCCCAAGGTAATAAGAGTTGAACATAAAACCTTGAGTCAGACAACAGTCTTAGTGAGCAGTAAATTAACTATCAAACATACCAAAAGAGCATAAAGGATAAAAGGAATAGGAACTCAACCATCCCACTCCACCTCATTCTACAGTGATAGCCCCCAGACCCACTAAGCATAAACAAGCATAGCAAAGCAGACAATTTAAGTAAAGTAATTATCACTCGAGTCAAGGTCGATGTTTTCCAAATACAAACCCCCAAGGCCTAAACCAAGATCAGATAAGCACTCAGAAAACACCGCTCTTGAGACCGAATGATGGTGCAACCAAACATCCATGACTCTGGCTATCACTGTTATCATTGCCTCGATTCACCGTTAGTTGAATGACCGCATGTCAAGGGCTAATGGTAACTCCGGTTCTAGACATAACTCCGCACGTCGTCGCAGCCCGTGCCTAGGAATTTTCGCAACTACCCAGAGTACTAGCACGTCGTCGCAGCCCGTGCTTGGAACGTCATCGTGACCCGTCCCAACGTACTCTTGCTTTGACCATGCTAGAACCTTCAACAACGATAAAATCTCAGCCTTCTAGTCATCCTCCTCGACGACTATTCCCATACTAGCTCAAGCTCCTCTCAAGCTAACCATTATCAACCAACTCGAATCGCATCACCGAGTTATCAACATGCTTGGGATGATCCCGTCTGGATTAAACCAAGGCTTTCTCACATCATACTTTGCTTCATCGCATCATAGCAAAGTCCTATCTCAACATCATGGTTTGCCTCATCGCATCATGGCAAAGTTCCATCTCAACATCATCATCAAATCTATCCATATGAGCTTCAACATCCGCTTCATATGCCACAAGCAGCTTTCACCATTCAAGAGCCTTTCCACTTAGCTTTTGAATCATCTTCGACCAACTTGTCCAAATCAAGTAATCGATCAACTAATCAATCAAATCAAACATCAATTCAAGTAATCAATCATTCAAACAAGGTCTAATAAGCAATTACAACAATAATTGCAATTTCGTAAATAAAGAGTTAAAATCTAACATGCATTCTAACAAGCATGAATTATGAACAATATCTCTACAACTTGATGAATGAACTTGCATAAGTGAACATGTAGTAAAATAGGTGTCAAAACTTCATAGATGATAGATCTACATGCATACATAGGAAAAATGCAAGAAATCACTATCTTTAACACATAAACAAACCACAATCCAATATACTCCCTTGGGTCCGTGTGAGAGATAACTACCACTCACCGAATCACCTAAACACCTCAAAAACAACCAACTCCAGATCTGGACAGCAAAGATCTAAGCTTGATCCGGCAAAATCTCGCTTCAATCGATGAAATCTCTCTTTGTTGGATGAAGATCTTCAACTTTGGCTCTTGGATCTTCGATTTGATCTTCAATTTAGACGGAAGGAATCACTAGATTAGAGTGGAGAAAAGAAGTGAAGAAGTGTTGTAGTCGAGCTCTCAAAATGGCAGCACTTCGTCGCTTCAAAATCCGGTGCCAAAAAGTGAGCCAAACCCCTCTATTTATAGGCTGAAAAACCCATGAGTCATCCCCCCTTAAGTCGCCCACGACCTAACCCATGAGTCGTCCACGACTCAAGCCCCTAACGACTCAACGAAATACGGTTCAACACACTCACGACTCAACACAGGCACGACTCAACGGCTCACAACCAATGCGCGACTTAACTCCTGCGCGCATCCCTTCCTAAGCCCTAAGCCGTATGGACCTAACCCACGACTTACGACCTAACCCACGACTTACGACCTAACGACTCAGGCCTTCGAACGACTTATCACCTATGCGACCTAAAGACTTACACGACTTAGCTATACGCAGCCTAACGACATAGGCCCCCCCTGCGACCTGACACCCAACCTAAGTTCCAAAGACTTACGACTCATCGGAGAGGCCGACCCAACTACACTAAGCCATACTGGGTACTTGCCGACCTAACGACCTACCATAAGTCGGCAGCGACTTACGACTTATCCATATGACCGACTTAACAGCTTAGCCCTTCCCACGACTCCACCTATGTGCGACCTAATTAACCCAAGCGACTCAACATAGACACGACTCAACGGCCTAACTCATATACGACCTAGCCTATCATCCTTAAGCCGTTGACTCCTAGGTCGCTTACCCTGTTAAGTCGGTTACTCCCCTAAGCCGTTAACCACTAAGTCGGCCCATCTCTTATCTCGGCTCACATCACTAAGTCGTTCCACCGACCTAACTTCCACACAAGCTACCTCTAGGTCGTTCTAACCCTATGAGTCGTCAACTCTTAAGTCGGCTGACTACCTTAACTCGGCCACACGACTTAAATCAACACATGACCTAAGCCATCACACGGCTTAACTTCTATAGGTCGAAACTTCTATAACTCGAAACCCCTTAAGTCGTTAACTCGTTCCAGCCCCTAAGTCGTTAACTCCTCTAACTCGCTAACCCTTAAGTCGGTCACGACTTAAGCCCCACACGACTCAACTTCTACACGACCTAAGCATTAAGTCGGTCATGACTCATGCCTCCATACGACTCAACTCCGAACGACTTAGGCTACCCACGAGCTAGCTATTACACGGCCTAACCCTTTAAGCCGTAAACCTACCACTTAAGTTCAAAACGACTCAAGCAATACTAACGACCTAATGCAACTATTTTACGATTCTATCGACACGTAAAATACGGGTCGTTACATGAGTTGACACAGGTACTCAAAAAACATACATACATATACATATACATATACATATACATATACATATACATATACATATACATATACATATACATATACATATACATATACATATACATATACATATACATATATATATATATATATATTATCAATTGGCCAAGGTTCTTATTTTTCCTCGCATAAAAGCAAAACAGCTTGCTTTAATGCTAACAAAAAGGTACGCTTTTACGGTATACCAAAATATATCTTATGATATTATATTATTTCACCATGTTTCGGAATGCTCAATGCCGGCATGCCTCTTCGGAGATGTATATTATGTAATTATATTGTGTTTTGATTTTTCGGAACACTTTCTGTACAAAGAAGAGACTGACGAAATTTTAAAAAAAATCTGTCACTTAGAAAATTTTTGCAAATTTTTGTCATGTGCTAAAATAGAAAGTTGTTAATTGAATCTATTTAAAATAGTAGCCTACGATAAAATAATGTGAGTGCCATATATAGGATTGAGTAGCTTGAGTTGGATAGAAGATCATAGATACGATGAAAGTCAAGGTATGAATTGTTTGACGTCTTCCTATAAAAAATTGCTAGAAGGCACTGTTCGTATGGGGGAGTCTATAACAACCCCGCTGTTTACGTCGTGAAATAAATAAAATTAAATAAATAAATAAATTTGAAGTTTGGTATTCTATAATTATTATTTTCAAATAAATTCTTATTTATTTGAAGTCTAGTTAATGAAATATTTTGTTTAATAAATTGAACGAAACTGATAAATTCCTTTCAAATAATATTTACAGAAATCGAATAAAATGTTTTAATTAATTATAAATATCTAAAAGTATAAATTTTTTATACAATCGAAATAGTTGGGAAACGAAATTTATTTTGCGAGAATACAATGAATGGTTGAATAAAATAAATAAGTATCGAACTGAATAAAATTATTCAATTATTGAGATATATCTTTAAGTTATTTTGAGCTAGGCTAAAATATTTCTGCTAACTAATGGCAAGAATTAAACTTTTGGAATGAAAAGTGTTGGAAATTAATTGAAACAAATAAATTAGAATTTAGAACAAATTAGGCCCAAGCAATTTAATCTTTTACCCTTCTCTACTTTTCTAAAGAATTTTGTTACTACAGACCCGCATTCATATCATTGAAAGAAACCTGTATTCCCTTGTCTTCTAACCATAAACCTTAAAATCCATTTGTGTTTCATAATTAAACAAATTAATCGCATGAAGGCGATCGACGTCGATGAGCTTGGTGCCTTGATGTGAGCGATGACGCACATGGAAGCGGGTCGAATTCGATGCAACTTGGATTTGCCTATTGAATGGTCGTGACGGGATGAGATGAGGGATAGTAATTTTAGGCAACGACCTAGGGTGAGCGGCCAAACTCGAGCAATGGGGAAGAGACGCATGAGTGTTGTTGGCTGCAATAGGATGAAACTGTGATCAGGATGATGTTGAGAGTTGTTGTCAAGATTAGAGCAGGCACAACGTGATTATAATCAATTTGAAGGTGGCGCGGTAGAGGTAAAGGGCTGCACAACTTCGCTCGGTATTTCGGTGAGTTTATATACTCATAACTATATCTATATCTCTTTGCATATCGCTTTATGCAGATCTGCACACATATATCTTGATTATTAGTTGAATTGATTGTTTGTGATCATTGTCGTTTGTTTGGATTGTTGGGTATATTGGGATTGGATGCTAGTTAATTGTGTTGGTTGGAAATGTTGATTTAGAAATGGAACTCTGTCCGTTTGCATGTTAAATTGTGTAATTTATTTATATTCTCTGTATATTGTATGGAAGACCAAAATTCGATGGAATTCAACTTGGCCACAAGATAATATTTATATTGTTGTTTTGATGTTGATTTTTAGAGAATTTTACTCCATGGATTTTATTTTAGAAGATTTATTGATTTTATCCTTTATAAAATATTTTTGAAAACTTTTGGAAAATTATTTATAGTGGTTTAAAATTTATTTTGAGATAGAATTTTATTTTTAAAAATCATGAATATTTAGCTTCAAAAACTATTTTGGCATTTTCAAAAGTAGTACATGTATTTTCTGAATATATAATTAATTATCTAATTAGATTAATTTTTGAATATCTAAAAGTTGAGAAATCGATAATCTATTGAAACAGGTAAACTTTAATACATATGTCAAGTTTTGAAAATGTATTTAATCGATTATAAATATATGAAATTTATTTCAGTGACTTATAATTATTGTAAATAGTATCTAATTATGGAATTATTCTTAAGCTTGATATTTAGCTTTGTAACTATTTTGGTTTATCGATGAAGGAAAGATTACCTAACGTTATTTGTGAATACTAAATTATTATTTAATTTAATAAAAGATTGAGAAGATTGTTATTTAATGTAATAGTATATTATATTTGGGTTTTATTAATTATCTGTTTAGTTCTAGAGTATATGATTATTATCCATTTCTAATTATTTATTTTGTTACATAAGATTTCATGTTGTGATAGTTTATTGAATATTGATTTGTTTGTTATATATTCGGTTAATCTATTTATCTTGCTTTTCTGATTTTGTTTATTATATATATTAACTTGAATTATATGAATGATTCACCATTGATGTTGATTTGATTAGTGTTTTGATATGATACAGTGCTGACATCTTTCTATTGATTTGTGAGATTTCATTTCTATGTGATAAGAAATTTGAATAAATGGATTAGTAATACCGTCTACTGTGGGACTTTTGGTAACACTTTTTCGGTTATTCGTCGGACTTATCGTATAGAATACCTAGTGTGGAAGAAGTGAAGTTTATGAGCCTTAAATAATTATCGAATAGCATCGGTGGTATAGGAAGTCGTTATGTTATTTGTTTGATTATTCATTATAAGTAAATGTCACTCTAACGGGGATTACATTCATGTGAATATATGATCGGTATATCTTATAGCTATGTGCTGGCATGTAGGTAGGGCAATGTGTTAGCTAGGATTAGAGCTCTAGTACTTTATAGTCATGTGTTGACTTACATACATATAAATCCCTGTGTCGCCTTATGGCTAAAGCTATATGTTGATATAGGATATGGGTATTATAGGACGTCCACTTTTGTCCAGCTTCATGTATGCTTTGGGAGTGAACCAAATTGGCCATCAACCACCCTAGCGGCCTGATTATGGAGTCGCGCCCTGGATCCTCAACACCCTTTTTTTATGATATTTGATGCGCATCATATAATTGGTACTTGGCAGCCTCTATGTCACATAGGTCAACAAAATGGGCAAGCGTAGGGTTGTGACCAATATTATGCGTAGATGAGCCATAGATGGATTCGGGTCACGATGTCCGTCGAGGTAAGTAAGACTATAGATCAGGTCTAGCTATTAACGAAAGGCTAGTTGACCTTGAATTCCTGAAGCATGTTGTGTGCTATCAGTCTCCTTTTCTGGTTTTGGGTTATGTGTGTGTATATATATATCAATATGATCATTAACATGAGTTATTATAATATGTTATCACGTTTTATCCTAGCATATATTGTTTCGCCTATATTTAGTAACCCTATGATTTAGACATAGTTTGACCTATGTATTATTTATATAATACTCAGGTCAGTCCAATATATTTTAGGTACATGTATGATAAGACCAACTTGTGTTTATAGGGTTTAGTGCAGACAAGTTATATAGTCGGCTTTAAGTTATTATATATGATGTACTTCATGGATGTATGTTCTTAAGATTTTACTTTGAGCAAACATTGTATATTATGTATTATATATTATTTGTAACGAGTCATGACTTCCGTATTGAAGGACCTTAAAATACTACAATTTTATTAATGTTAGATCGTATGACTCTATAATTTAGGGATATGACGCTTAGGGACATTTTGGACATTTGTAATTTGTGCTGAATTTCTATGTGCTTGTTTTAACCTTGAAAACCTTATTTGGGGCATAACTTTTGATTGAAGCTGAATTAGGGTCTCAAACTAGTTCCACTGCTTTAGGATTATGGTATCTCATTCAATAGAGTTGTCATAATTGAAAAATGGACTTACCGTTAGAAAGTTATACCTTTTTTAATTTTAGACAGCTTTTGTCCTATATTAGTTAGTAATTAAACTCAGGCCTATTAATCTAATATGGGATTAGTATAAAGAGGAGGCTGTAGAAATGAATTAAACAATTTTCCTCTTTCCCAAATCTGTTCAAAAGCCCCATTAACACTTGTTTCGTCCAAAATCACAAAAATTACTCTCTAAACTTAGCCAAATCACTAATTGGAGAGAAGATCAACAAACAGAAGTTAGAGAGCATCATTTTGGTTGATTTCCATTGCTTTTTATTACTGCCAACATTAGATTTAGACTTGAATTGGTTGATTTTGTTAATTGGTGAGTGGTTTATGCCTTCTCAATATTCTATGCATGTTCATGTAGTAGAATTACATGTTTTAATATGATTTTTTGACCATAAAATATTTTCTAGTTTTAATTGCATATTATCATATCCTTACGACCTAAATTTGGGAATCTTTCAAATGGTTTTCAATAATAATTTATTAATCCTCCTTATTCACATTCATATGTGCATGTAATGTGTAGATATTAGAATTGGCTTGTTTATCACATTCTTGCGTATTACTAATCGAAATTGATGTACATGCATGTTATTCTATGGTATTATTTTGTGTGTTAATGCTTTTTGCTAGTGTTTTAGATGCTTAGGAAGATAAGTTGGTGAATTTGGCAAATCAGAAGCAAAGATGTTCAGAATTGGATGAAATTTGAAGGGGAGGCTCAGGAGCATGGAGAAAGCCAGGAGTTCAAATTGCATGTCCAAATTCACTAAGTAGACAACTCGATACCGAGTGTTCATGTCGTTATTGAGTAATCTCTATTGGTTATATGGGATGATGATTGTGGGGGTTCTGTAGAGCATGGCTAGTAGAGGTGGAACATGGCAAGATGCAGGAGATTTGCTAAGTGTTAGATGTGATGCTAAATTGATTCTAGAAGCTAAAGACGAAGGCTTTGGCATGGGACCAAGTTGTTTTGATGGATGTGTTGGGGTTGAAGCACTTAAGTGGAGTACTAGAAGCAAGGAAGAAGAGTTAGCCAAGCAAACAAGTTGGTATCGAGCTATTCAAGTTGGTACCGTGTTATTTTGGTGATCAGGCTTGTAGGAGGAAGTAGGGTACTCTATGGATCATGCTGGAGGTGTTGGCTCGCTCGATGTGTTGGTTCACTCGCTGGAGGTGTTGGCTCACTCGCGCTGGAGGATTGGATGGTGATGTAACAACATGGTAAAAGCTTTGTAGCTTTGGTTGGTGACCCATGAAAGGAATATGTACCGAAGATAGCGGCTCGATAAAGGAGGGAGCCGTGGAATGAGAAATATGGAAGGGTTACTGAATAATGGAAACTGGATTGAGTAGAAAGGTGGGCTCCGATGTATGTGCTAAGGGATCGTTGATACTTAGAGTATTTTCTATTGTACACGGAGTAAGGGTACTATAAGTGGGGACGCACATGTATTGGTGGAGTGGATCTGAATGCCTTGTACCCGTGGCTTTGGGTCTAGTGTCTAGTTTTGCGCTACGAGACACGTATCTAGCTTTGGGCTAGGTGATTCGAGAGTACAGTAAAAACTGAGATTTCCATTAGTTCCTGGCAGTAAGGAGGTCATACGAGTTATCACATATTCACGACACACTAAGTGATAGTGAGGATTCTTTGACAGATGTTATGGTTGCTTTGGTTTCTTTCTGTAGTAGGCTATCAAGACAGTTGTTGAGTTTGACCTTATTATATGAACTCTACTACTTCTAATATATAACTGTATAGACCTATTACTCCTATGATTTATTCACGTAGTTATAACTATCTCTCATGTTATATCTATGATATTATATTTTATCCATGAATTGCGAGATAAACGAGAAGTTATATACTGTAATTGTTTCATTCTCAACTATGATGATCGCCCTATGTCGCCGGGTACTAGTGTAGTGTGCAATTTTGATATTATTGGGGCTGATGGTATAGATTGATCGTCACATTTGGTATCAGAGCTATGGTTACATGATTAACCTAAGTTGTTGCAGTGTTCTCTATAATTCATGGTATATTATTTGTTGTTTTGTCCTGGAGGCAATTGCTTTATGCCAATACCGTGTACGTATATGTGAGTTATTTATTCAATATTCAAATATGTATCATGTTAGCCCAAAAGAATATTCACATCTGTACCCCCATACAGTCTCATTCTTCGTATTATCTGATAGTATTACATAATAATACTCTTAGATTATGTGTGTATATAGGTGGGGCACTTACAGTTGGTTTAGAGAAGGTTCAGAACAATACATTATATATATGAAACACGAGTAAAGACCTTAGATGAGACTTAGAATCTCTATCCCCGTGGGTGTCGTAGATTACTGTTTAGACATAAGTGATAGTAGAAACATACGATGATTAGTGAGGTAATCATCTGGGGACATATATGTTATTTTTCCTACTATATATGTATATATATTCCTTATCTCTACCTCTTTTGTATGTATTTGTTTTTATGGGAAGTTGAAGTTGTTAAAGGAGGTAGTGACATAAGGATTGGTTAGCCGACGAGTAGTGTAAGTATTGATGATGGTGAATAAACCTCTATGTGACATTGAATAGAGTAGTTTGATCTAGTAGAGATCAGAATGTGCAGCGGATGCTGATAGAAAGCATTCCGCTGAAGGCGTTAGTTTGTTTGATTTATGTGTGGTGAATTATAATGTCGTCTATGGTTGACAAATTCATTATATAACAAATAGTAATAATAATACTTAACTTAATTACTTTATTGTGTATTAATAGTGATAGATTATTTGGGTAATAACATAATCAATGTGAATCAACTAAATGCAAACATATGAATTTGATTTTTGTAAAGTGATTTAAAATGTTTTAATGTTTTATTTTTGTGTTGATTTGTCCGTTAAGTTCTTTTAAGAATGATGGTCGATGCGTCAGCCCAACTTTATTGATAAGGATCCTACATACAAGGACGAGACATTTCGACAAAATGTTCTGAAAAGTGAAAATAACCTTTTCACAAGAATAGTGTGTTTGGAAAAATAGTTTGATCTGCATATAAATAGTTTGATATAGCTTGTTCCGTGCTGCATGTAAACTGTCAATAAACTTCTCAATTATAATTTTGAAACAAATATGTAATTTTTATAAATATAAGCATATAATATAGATAAATCAAATTACTATATATAAAAGAAGGTTAGTAGAAAAGGTATTGTCATTTCAATGTTTTTATTTGTTTGAACTATATCATTGACCAGTTGATAATGAATTAAGTGGTATTAACCTGGAATGCTCATGGGTTTTTGAGATATACTCCACAAAACCTTGTATATATAATATTTTGTTTGTTATTGCATTCAATTTTTTTTTTAATTTAAATTCTATATAGTAGTAGTTGGAAATGGAAACTTATTAAATTGTTTACGGTATAAAAACAGCCAACTTTAAAGCCCATTTTCGTACATGCATAGTTGTCAAGAAAAAATGTGGGCTGCGATTAGTGTAAGCTGATTAACATTGAGAATAAAGTGCAAATTTTTTTGAATTAATCATGGATTTTAAGTTGTTAAATTTGTTAATGATAATAGTATGTAAGGTTGCATTCTTGTTATACTAAATCCAGTATGAATTTAATAGTATTATCTGATATTGTTGTTGATTGTACATAAGCTATACAGTAGGTTTGTATAATCGTGAATCTAGGATAGTAGGATATTTTAATTACTTGATGAGAATCAAATTTGTCTACGCACGAACAAAGTGTAGATAAGATAAAATGCCTTTCTCCCGTCAGGTGCCATAAGCAGGGTACCTGACAGTCGACACACAAAAAATTGCTGCCTATAGGGCAGCAGCAAGCTCCCGTATGTAGCACTATAAAAATACGATAAAAAAATAAAACTATCTGTTGTGCACTTGTACCCTGTTGTGCCTATGTGTCTACGCTATGTCCTGTGCATGCTTGTATGAGTGCAATTCTGTCCATGTGTGTATAAGTCAGTGTGTATGTGTGGGAGTTCTTGTGTGCATGTGTATTTTTTTCTTTTCTTTTTTTCTTTTTTTCTTCTTCTTTACATGTGTAGGTCTTTACATTCTTGAGGGTAAGTAGCGTATACTCAAGTGTTTTTTTTTTAGATAATGGTAAACGGGCCAAGCCCAATGCAAAAACAGTTTAAAAACCTGATAACCCGAGAAACTCTTTTACAAAACAATCAGTAACCCTAGCCGACACTTAAAGCATCAAATTATCTCAAAACCCTAAAAATGGCGGGTGGAGTGTCGGCGATTTTTCTACTCTGGCTCTCTACCACTTTTATTTATACCGCTCGACTCTCCTCTCTCCCAATAAGATAAGCAGCTGTTAAATCCCCCTCGCATCCCCTCGATACTCTCTTTAAAGCTGTAGTTTCTCTGATGAATTGAGGTCAAGGGAAAATTAGCAGATCTGAGTTCTTTACAACTTAGATCTGTTAGTTTGTTACCCCTAGCAGTATCATCGTCTGAATTTGAGATCCAGTTCAGCCTGGTAGTCTCGCTAGTTTGCTGATTTAAAAGAAAGTCTCTGTCAGTAGCAAATGAGCTCTGATGAGGGTCATTAGCTTCAAAAGGTTGTTGTTTGCCATGTGAATCTTTAGCATGAACGAGAAATAGTTCTAGCTATTTGCTGCCAGCTTCGTGGCTCCATTCATCAACTAGGAAATAAAATTTGGTTTGATCCCTTATATTTTTCTTTGATTTATGAAGAATTATTCTGCTCTCTGTCTCGATAAGTATCCACTTCTGCTCTTTTTTCATGCAACTTTTATTATGTGTTCGGAAGTTCCTCTCTTTCCATATATGGAACACCGCAGTAGTTAATAATATGTGAGCATAGTCTCTTTCGTAGCTTTTAACTTTAAAATTGTTGTTGATGTGTTGAATGACTTGTATAAGACTCATCTAACCATTGTTAGCAATATGCAGTATGTTTTGAATATGATTCCAGATGTAGTATGAATAGCTGCATTCAAAAAACAAATGATAAGCACTTTCATTTACTAGATTGCAAAGGGAACAAAGTGGATTATTAGAATTTCTCCATTTATTAACTTTATCCCAAATTCGCAATCTATTATTGACTGCAAAATATGCATAGAAAGTCATTTTGGGACAATTCACTTTGTTCCATATGCAGTTATACTAGTCAACATTAGGGACTTTATTTCTAATGTTTTCCCAAGTAATTTTAAAAGAAAACTTTCCTCTGGTACTTACTTTCCACTCCCAATAATCAATGTCCGCATGAACATCAATAGGAATTTGACATATACTATTTTTATGTGGGTATGAGACAGGATGCAACTGTGGCTGCCATTGATTGTCCTTTATTATCATTGCCACTATATCACTGACCCCACCACAAATGATTAAACTATCCTAGCCTACTTTATTAACAAATGATTCATTATTAAACCAGGGGTCAAACCATAGACTAGTTTGTTCTCCTAATTTAAATCTTCTTTCTAAAAAAGACTTACCAATATTTTTGCATTCTAAAATTTGTTTCCATGCATAAGGTTGATTATTTTTAGGCAAGACAGTCCAAAAATTATCATTTTTTAGGTATTTGGATCTCATCCATCTGGCCCAAAAAGAGTCTGCATTCACAAACCTCCAAAATAATTTTAAATGACATGTAGAATGAGATCCTTCATATTCCTAATACATAATCCCCCTTCTTTTTTAGGCCTTCACACTTTATCCCAACTGATTTTATGGTATTTACCTCTCCATAAAAAATTAGCACATCTACTTTCAATTTTTTTAATAGAGGCGGTTGGAATATGAAACGTTTGTATCTAATATAGAATAGTGGCATAAATTACAGTTTTAATAAGCTCCAGTTTGCCAGCTATTGAAAGAAGTTTACACGACCAAATTTTCATTTTTTCTTGTATTTTTTCTATAAGTATAGAGCAGTTAGAATCTCTAATATGATTAATAGATAAAGGTAGACCCAAATATTTAATAGACAGACTGCCTTCTGAAATATTTAGAGATCCTAAAATTTCTTTTTTATACCTATTGTTTTTACTGAAATAAGCTTTACTTTTGAATTCATTAAGTTGAAGACTTGCATATTTAAACAATTTACCAAATTTTTTTAATAGAATCTGCATTAGTTTTATTAACCTTGACAAAAACCATGAGATCATTTGCATATATAAGATGATTAATATATGATTAGATTTTATTCATAGAAGTAATACTACCTTTCAACTTCCTTTTCCATTAAAATAGAAAAGTACTCCATAACCATAGTGAAAAGGTAAGGTGATAATGGATCATCTTGCCTAATACCCCTATTACTTTTGATAAAACCCTCTGACTTGCCTTGAATGAGAATAGAAAAGGTAGGAGAATTTATACATTCAAATACGAGATTACAGAACTTAGTAGGGAAGCCCATACATTTCATTATGTGATATATGAAGTGTCTGTTCACTTTGTCATAAGCCTTTTGTAAATCCTCCTCAATACATACATTTTCAACATTTTTAGAATTAAAATTTCTGAATAGTTCATGGGCTAAAAGGGAATTTTCATAAATGAGTCTGCCAGGAACAAATGCACTCTGATTTTCAGAGATAATAAATGACATAATTTTTTAATTCTATTACTTAAAACACTAGCAGTTGTTTTATAAATAAGATTGCAACAAGAGATAGGTCTATAGTCACCAATGCAAGTGGGATTTTTAGTTTTGGGAATTAAAGTTATAAAAGTATGATTTATGCTTTTAAGAATTTTACCTTTATCAAAAAATTCATTTACTAAACCCAAAACCTGATCTTTAATGTTGTCCCAATGAGTTTTGTAAAATTTTGCATTAAATCCATCAGGGCCTGGACTCTTATTGTCACCAGCATTGAACGCTACATATATAATTTCTTCAATAGCAACTGGAGAAAGTAATATTTCAGAGGCATTGGCATTTAAAACATTTTTACAAATAATATGAGGAAATTCTTTAATAGTGGATTCAGAAAAAAAAAGTTTTTCATAATATTCTACTGCCTCTTTAACTACTTTATCATATGCATTAGTAAGACTGCCAGTTTTATCAATAAAATTACCTATGTTATTCATATGTCTCCTGCAACTCATTTTAGCATGGATAAATTTAGTACAATCATCACCCATTGTTAACCAGTCAACCTTGGCTTTTTGTTTAGCATTCATAGTATTAATATATAATTCTGCCGATAAATTTTGTTGATAGGAAAAAAAAATTAATTGTATTAATGCTCCGAGGATTTTTGTCAACTGTTTCTTGTACTAGTTTCCCTTCATGTCTTAACAATTCCAGCTTATTATTTTTCATTAAATTATTTTTTTCCAAGTTTTAAGATTATTTTTAGTATTTTTCATAAACATATTAAACTGGAATAGTTTAGTATCATTACAAGAAAAATTCATACATTCTTTCATTATGGTTTTTTAATTATCCTTTAAAATCCATCCATTCTTAAATCTAAAAGGAGTAATTTTTTATCAAAATTTGTATCCTTAAAAAGAGAGATTAATATTGGGGTATGATCACTAGTATTTTTCTCTAGTGTAGGATATATAGATTTGGGGAAAACATTGAAAAATTCTTGATAATCAAGGCTCTATCTAATTTAAAATGGATATTCCATTCTGTACCAGATTTCCAAGTAAATTTATTACCACCAGTGCTTGGTTCTATTAATCCGGTTTCAATTAAGAATTTATTAAGTTTATCTAGTTTTCTCTAAGGTATTTTAATTCGACCATATTTTTCAGAAGCATGAAAAACAGTATTAAAATCCTCTACAATTAGCCAAGGAAAATTATAGTTTAAGTTTAAAGCTTTTAACCAACTCCACATACTATTTCTTTCATTTTCCAGATTTTTACCATAAATACTAGTAATTTGAAGAAAAAAACCACCAGTATTTTCAAAATGACAGTCTATAAACTGCTTATCTTTATTACTGTTTAACATATTCTAAGTATTGGAATCCTATATAACAATAATTCTGCCTTTGCAACCACAATCATTATTATTTATAGCTTTCTAGTTTCTGGGTAGTTTAAAACAAAAAATTTCAAAGTTATCTTCATTCAATTTATTCTCAATCAATGCAATAACAGAGGGTTTATACACACTAAGCATATGTAATATATCAGATTGTTTAGAAGAGGAATTCATACCTCTTACATTCCATGCAAATATAGACATAGTCAGAAAATAAAAGTAAGGGTTTAGATAGTACTTGATGCCAGAACACTCTTACCTCTTCTTTTGTTTTCAACACTTTTTGCTTTTAACCTAGTTGACATTTCATCCCAATCTGGATTTATAGAAATGTATTTTGTTTAAAAGCTTTCTTCTCTTTATTACCCCTATTCTTACCTGTACCTTTTGTTTTTGGTATATGCAGTTCATAGCTATTAAACTGATCAACTGCATCCACCATTTCCATTTCATCTCCAAAATTATTAATACCTTCTGGAATTTTAATAGTCGAGATATCAAATGGGACAGCAGTGCGAGGCATGGCTGAGTCAGATTCCTCAGTCACTATAGCCTGCTTAGGTGGAGGGGCTGTTTCAAGAGGCTTTTCCAAATTCAAGACTACAGATTGCAGACGATCTTCCTTATCATTATTGCTGTTTGTACCTAGTTGTCTGTAATTAAACAAGGGTCTATAACCGGTGGGGTTACAGATTCTAAGACCTTTTTATTCTTTACACCCACCAATTTATTGCTCTGCGATTTTCCCTTTGTACTTTCTGAATTGGTATGATGAGCTTCCTCTGCCATGACTTGATCATCTTGATCAGAGAACACATTACCATTCTTTCTTTGATCAGAATTGATACTTATTTGGTTGATCCGATGATTATCCTCAGATGGCATAGATTGTTTTTATAACATTGAATAGTTTCTTGAATCAAAATTTGAGGTTTCTTTTTCTTGCATTTCTTGATTATAGCTCTTGGGTATCCATGCCTGTTTTGGGTTACACTGATCTCTAGGGTGCCCAAAACATTTGCATACATTACATTTTGGCGGGACCCATTCATATTCAACTTTCTGAGTGATTTTTTCTCCATTATATAAAGAAAGAAAGATCTCACTGGGAAGCTTGTCATTTGTAGACACTTCTATAAGAAGGCGAACGTAATTCAATCTCGTCTTCATCGTTGTGGCTGCATCCATTTTTATGGTTTTTCCCATAATACTTGCCATAACACTGAAAGCCTCTCTATCCCATAACTTCAGATTAATACAGGGTAATCTTACCCACATCCGCATAGACTTTAATAAGTCTCTGTCCATTTTCAGAGAATCAGACCTCTTTCTCATTATGATGAGTTTGCCATTATAGAAATATGGTCCATTTTTTAAAACTGAATTACAATCTTGAGGATCTTAAATTTTACTAGAAAGAACTCATTCTGTCTAGTAAAAATTTCAAATTCGCCAATCGGTTTCCGAACTCTTTGTATGCATGATTTGAAAAACAAGTAGTATGATTTGGTGCCCACTACATAAACAAGAACAGAATTATTCCATGATTCAGTGGCCCTTTTACATACCTCCTCCTTTACCAGACCATACTTCTTGTTATTAATTCTGATTGGTGCAATATGCTAAAGATTGCTTTCTTCAACACTGGGTTCTTGAGGCTGATCAGCAACAATGTATGCCCAGGACTTCCGGCCTTGTTCTCTGTTCAGTAAGATGGCTATTGGTTTTCTGTGTATTGACAACATTTCGCCTTTCTTGGAGCTCTGGGTGGTTACAATCTGACCATCTCTGCCTTCCCGGTTGTCATTTTGGGGAACTAATAGCAACTCCTGAACCTTTTTGGCCTATTTTCTCCTTTGTTGTTTCGATTGGACCAATTTAAATCCATCATCTTCTATGTTGATAACTCCTGATGGCTTTTTGATGTGAGAAGCCTCAGGTGGTCTTTTTAGGGAAGAAGATTAGGAAAGATTTGAGGAAATTTGATGAGGGAATTGATTTTCCCCCATGGCTGAGAGGAAACCCTAAATTTCAATTTTTTTATTAGTTCTGTTCACTTTTCAAATGGGAAAGTAATAATTTTTATAACTTGCTAAATATGTGTGTGTGTGTGTGTTTACTCAAATGTTGATTCCCTAGCAGCAATTTCGGACCCTGCATAGATGTTCTTTCGCCTACTCTTCTACATTATTTTCCTACTAAGATTTATCTATGTGCATTTGCATGCGAGTTTATGTATGGTGCTTTTGGTGATTGTACATAAGAGGTGATCATGTAATATAATTTTGAATGTTGTATTGCATTCACACTACAAGAAAGCGTACTTTTCATACCTTTCCATATTAACTAAAGTTTAAATTTGACTCGAGAAATGTAACGATTTAGAAATTTCAACGATTTAAATAACGTAATTAATTAAATTTACATGAAAATAAACAATTAAATTTTAGCCATGGAAATTTTATATTTGATATGTGTCTATTAAAACATAGCAAATGTCAAATTTTCATCGAAAAATATGAAAATTTGTTTAGTTGTGGAATTTCAATTTAAATCTAAACCACTTGAAAATAGATGAAAATTAAATATTTTTGAAATATGAATACTTTTACATAATAAAAATGTAAATCATTTTTTAATTGAGAGTCATATTTCGTTTCGCCAAAATTTGGGATCCATTTATCTTATTTTCGGCGTTTTAGCAGCATTTTGGGCAGCGAATATCGAGTTTTGGCAGAATGGTCGTATCACTCATATCTGTGTATCATTCTATTCGTCTCGTCATCCTGATCTCCACATATATTCATTCGTGTGTTTCGGTGTCCTGTACGCGGTGAAATCTGCGAAACGATTAGCCGTATCGGTTTCGCATTTAAGCCTTTTGGTTTTCTATGTTCATTCCTTTGTCCAGCCGTGATAAAATAAATGGAGCTAGCCTTTAATGTTGTGGCCAATGTTTTCAAAACCGAACCATTAATCAAACCGTAATGACTCAAGATTTAAGGTTTAATTGGTCTGACTGGTTGAACAGTAAGATTCGTGCATTTTCGGTAATATAATTGAAAATGTCAAGTGAAAATTATAATAAAACAAATGCAATGCATATTATAAGTCCAACAAGTACAATATTAATTCATATTACAAGTTGTAAACCATATCAAAAATCACATCATTTTATTGTCTTCAAATAAGATATATTATCAACATCACTATGGATTATTAATCAGAACTATATTATCCTTGCAATAAACTAAAAAATTAGCAAAGAATAAAACAAAATAGTCAAACAATTTGATTAGGATATATCAAATAGTATAGTTAATGTACATACAATACAAAACAATAATCTTCTTACTTGTGTCATATTATGTTAGGATTCTATTAAACAATTGTAATAAGTCTATTTCTTCTTTGCTCCCTGCGGTCTTCTGTAGCATACTTTTTTTTATATATTTACTCAAACAGAGCTTAAGCTTGCAGCATAATGGGTTTTGATTATATCCGTTGGTTATATTTAAAAAGGTATACAGCTCAAAATAATACAAAAGGAAGAAAAAATACCTTAAAATGACAAGGGGAAGGGGAAGGGGAAGGGCCGATGTGACATTCAGAACTGGTTTGTGGGTAGGGACTGTAATAACGATTTTTGAGATTAGGGTTTCCAAATTTGAGAAAAATTATCCGGCTTGATAGCACGATTCCAACACACGTTCCAAACACGACATCGAGGTTCAGCCGACGGTTTATACATGAGGACGGTCCAATTTGGCTCCAGGCAGACGACGTCCACGGTCGGTGGTTTCTCACAGTTGAACCGTGGTCCGATCCCATTCTCAAAACTATGGCTATGGCTGTCACTATTTCCTATTTCAATTTATTATCTTGTTGGTTTGTTCATTTTTTTAATATCTCTCCCTTTCCTTTCTCTTTTCAATCTGAAATCTTAAACTAAGAAGAAAATATTAAACTAAGAAGAAAATAAAAATATTATAAGCTTTCATTTTATATTTGCATTGCCTGCTCATATTCTTTTTCCTCAACCTTGTTTTGCTCGGCTACTTTTCTCCCTGTAGCAAATCCACCCTGAACCTATTTTCCGCGTGCTCCCCATACCACTTCATCACGCCCATCCTTTACTCCTGTTTGCCACATTCCCACCGCATGTAACGCACCACTTCTGTCGCCAGCCACCGAACGAGCACAAACATCTCCGCCTATTGCTCCACAGCCTGCGCTTTTTCCCCTCTCCCTCACCACACGTTCCCAAAGCCAACACACAAAAAAAGGCAGCCACCAGTCCAGAACCCAGAACCGCCGCCCACAGGCCTCAACCCGACCCTCAACCAGATCTCTGCCTCGTCACTGCTTCGAGCACTGCCTCCCTACACCATCCGCCCTCACCATCATCTCTTCAGCAGCCATTAGCCTCACTCTAGCCATCCCATCAGCACGCTAATCCCCGCCTTCCCTCGCATCCAAGCTGACAGCACCATTCCCACTGCTCACCAACAACCGACCCCATCTTCTCACCGAACAGTCACCTCCGCCATCTTCTTGCCAACACCCACTTCACAGACCAAACGCCTAGAAAACTCTCCACCACCTTCCTCCGCTTCCCATTTCCAGCAGCACCTCGTCTCCTCCCTGTAGCCAAAATTTCCTCCCATGACCAAGCTCCAACAAACCGCCCACTGCTCCAACCTTGACGGCCTACCTCAGCCACCTGAAGGCCTCTGGCTGCAACCAATGACCACTGTCCCCTGCCTGAGCATGAAAAGCAACCCACGTACACCGCCGCTTCCTCCTTGCTTGACCAGCAAACCCTAGGTTCTCATATTCTATATAGAAAAAAGAGTGACACATATATATATATATATGTGTGTATCTATGTTCATTGAAATGATCGTGTTCGCGAAGGTGAGGCCGGAATTTGTTGCGCTGTGCTTTGGGAATATATATATTGTTTTCATCGAATTCATCGTGCTCAAGTCGCTTTGTTGTCCTTTGGAATTTGTTGTTTGGATTCATAGCTTGTCGTGTTGTCTAATTTCTCTGGCTACGAAAGACGAACGATCACTCACGATAGCATTCTTATATTTAGTAATTTTATTTCACATGAAATGACGATTGAAATATGCTGTTAAATTTTGAATTAGTTAGGAATTTAATTGTTAAGTATGATATATTATTATCTGCATTTGTTAATCCATGATAATTGACATATGACACTGTAATGTGTTAGTATATATATTATATTTAAATTGTTAATTATGTTTGTCATTGATATGTATGTCATGTTATTGTTTCTCGCAATTTCCCTGTTAGTTTACGAAATTCCTATAGGTTGAAACGATACATACCTGAATGATATTATAGATTAAAGAAAAATCGTTATGAGTTGAAATGATAAGCCAAGCGATTTTATTGATTTCGAATTTTGGGATTGCGGATTGGAATGATATATACCCGTAAATATTAACTTATTGCGGATTTAAACGATAAATATCTATATCACTTGACCATAGAATAGAAAATTTTATACGGAGACCGTTGGTTTGTTTTTAACTTGTTTCCAACATTTTGAGAAAAGTAAATACATGTGTTTTGAATTTTTTAAATATAATATAAATATTTTATTTTAACACATGTGTAAAATTTATATTATTTTTTAAATTATATGTTTAAAAATTTAAATTTATAAGCTAAGTTTTGAAAAATGTAAATTTTAAGATTTTACTTATAATTTTATTGTTTTTAAAATATATAAAAATAAGGTTTAATAAAATAAATTTAATAATAAGATTTAAATTTTATTGTTTTTAAAAAATATGTAAAAATAAGGTTTAATAAAATAAATTTAATACTAAGATTTAATTTAATAATAAGATAAATTAACTTAAAATGCAATTTAATTAATATATGCAATATGTTCAAAAGTATTTATTTAAAATTTATATTAATATTTAAATAGATTTTTTAATAACTTAATAAATATAGTTTGGAAAGATAAATTAAAGTTGACTTGAAATTTAATTAAATTGGTTAATAATTGAATTTAAATAAGGATTGATTTGAAACTCATTGATTTTTTTTTTAGATTTTAGAGGATATGATTTTATAACTTGATAACTTAACTTTGATTTAAAGGCGATTAAATAAATATTTTCAAAATTAAATAAAATTGAAATTGAATATTCATTTAAATTTGTAATTTGAGAATTTATTTAATTGGTTATTAAAAATGATTAAGTGAATATTTTCAAATTTAAATATAATTAAAGTTGAATTTTGAAATATAAACGAAATTTATCAATTGAGTTATTGAAAAATGTTTGAATATTTAAACTTCGAAACTTATTGAGTTAGACGTGGTTTAAATTTATAGTTCAAACCTGGATTTGGAATCGATAAAAATTCAAATGGTTTTCAATGAGAATTTGAATTGGACCTTTAACCTTTTTAATTGAAATTATTGAACCGAGTTTAATTTAAATTGAATTTTTGGAACTAAGGTTGATTTGAATTGTTTTGTGAAAATTGGGAGAACAATTCTAATTTGAAACTATTTTCGATTTATATATTTTAATATATATACTATTTTTAATTTATAAACTATTTTAATATATAACCAAATTTAAATATAAATTATTGTAATGTATAACATTCTAATATATAAACTACTTTCAATATTCAAATTATTTAAGTTAAGAGTGATATGATGTCGAAAGTGAATAATGATTTCGAAAATGATATGATATAAAATGAATATGATTTCGAAAGTGATATGATTTGGGAATGAATATGATATTTTGATACGAAGTATGAACTTGTTGAAATGATTGTAAAAGTGATTTTATAAAATGACCATGGTATGGAATAAGTGTTGAGTTGTTAAAGAGACCGGGATCGGATATTGTCATACTCTCTGCCAATACCGAAAACCACTTTAACAACTGTGCACGTAGTGGAGAATACAGAACGAAATAGGATGGTTTGGCAACGTCTCTATGAGGTATGAATGCAGTCCTGACTCCCGCAAGTCAGCTTGATGTGACTAAAACATAAGTTATACTTGGGCCAAGTGAGGTCGCACCTCCGATCGAGAATCTTCTTTGATACCATCCTATTACTTTGTGATTTGATTAGGTGCACCTTTGATTTTAGGAGTGTGTCTCGAGATAGGTAGCAGTAACTGCTATGCGTTACCACCATCTCGGTTCTGCCAAACGGTAGTATCTTACCTTGGGCATTACCTCACGTGCCTTGTCACATGCGTTATCGCGACCACTACGAATTTGGTTTATGTCGTACACTATGGAGTGCCCTCTAATAGCCCCCCAGTTTACGGAGGAATTACGACTACGACATTTATATAAAATGTATTAAGGGGGGTATGGGTAACGCTTCATTGCTATTTTAATATTTTTATATACTATATTCATTATATATGTAGCGTATTGTACTATGTATGTAGATAGTTCCACGGACCCTTAAAGGATGGGAATCCTAAACATCCTTGAAGTTATATTGCATTTCACTTGGAATTTTCACTTAAGTTGATTTACTGACATAAGAATGTTAATCCTGACTTGAGTATTTTGTGTTTTTCTTTATGCTCGGTTCAAATTGAGTGTCACAACATTTGACACTCACCTTTGGAGCTTGGAGGTTTACTTGAAGATTTCTCATTTATCTATTCAGCTTCCTGTTATTTCAATTATTTCCAGTTGTTTATGTTCAGACTTGTCATTTGCTTATGTACTAGAGATTCCTTTGCATTTGGATTTCTGCTATATTTTGCTTTAGACTATGATGTTCAGTCGTAGCTTCATGAACTACTATTTATCTATTCCGCTGCTTATTGTTATGTTACTCTGTGTTTGTGATTCTGTGATTGATTTATTTACTGTATATGCTAAGTTTTGCCTAATATAAATTAATAATCTGTTGTTTTGAGCAATTCAAATCTGACATGTGCAGATTATTGTCGATTTGAATGGGTCGACATAGCGGGTTGTTATAAGATAGGCACTCAAGAACCTTATTCGGATTACTAATTGGCGACGATTGCTTAATTTTTCTTGTAGAAAAGTGAATAGCTCACTTTAACGCTAACAAAGGGTATGTTTTTATGGTATATCCATATATATATATATATATATATATATATATATATTGTGATATTATATTATTTCCTATCTTTTGGGATACCTCGCATTGGGATGCCACTTCAGAGATATATATTATGTAATTATGTTGTATTTTGATTTTCGGAACATTTTCCATACAAAGGAGACTTCGATGAAATTTCCAAAAAATATGACATATAGAATATGAGAGCTACTTAAAGGATTGAGTAGTTTGAATTGGATAGAAGATCGTAGATATAATGAAAGTCATGGTAAAATTGTTTGACGTCTACCTATAGGAAATTGCAAGGAGCCAATTTTCATAAGGACGAAATCTGTAACAAACCTACTTTTTACGATGTAAATTAAATTAAATTAAATATTATTTGAGTTCAATATTTGATGATTATCATTTGTAAATAAATTCTTATTTATTTGAATTTTAGTTAATAAAGATTTTCTTTAACAAATTGAACTAAATTTATAAATTCTTTTTAGATAATATTTATAGAAATTGAATAAAATGTTTTGATTGATTATAAATATTTAATAGTGTAAATAATTTCTATATAATCCAAATAATTGGGAAATAAAATTTATTTTATAATAATACAATGGATAATTAGATAAAATAAATAAGTATTAAATTAAATGAATTTATTCCATTACTGAAATATATCTTGTAAACTGAAGTTTAAATTAATTTGAGGTAGGCTGAAATATTTTTCTTAACTAATGGTAAGAATTAAAATTTGGATTGAAAAGTGATGGAAATTAGTTGAAAAAAAACCCATTACAATTTCGGCCTAAAACAAATTAGACCCAAGCAATTTAATCATTTTCCCCTTCTCTACTTTTGTAGAGAATTTCGTTACTTCATAAATAAACAGGCGTTCATATTATTGAAACCAACATGTATTCCCTTATCTTATTTTCCAGCTACAAGCCCTAAAATCAAGTCACGTTTTATAAATAATAAACAGGAATTGTATGGAAGTGATCAACAGTGGTGAAGGCAATGGTGAACCTGGTGCCTCGACCTATGCGATGATACACACGTGAAAGAAAACGGGGTCGAAGTTGATGCAACCTGGGGTGCGTATTAGATGGCAATGACAGGATGAGGTGTAAGCTAGCAATTTTGGGCGACGATCAAGGGTGTTATGATATTCCATGTGCTTCACAGGATTGGTAGTTGGTAGCTCCTTTTGTCACATATGCCAACGGTCTTCCATCATAGGGCCAAGAGCAAGGTCGTGGCCAAGGCGACGCATAGACGAGCCATAAGTGAATATAGGTAACTATTTGCACCAAAAGTTGGGACAAACACCCAATAGATTGAAAGTAGACAAATAAAGTGAAAAATTAAACCAAAAACAGAGAGTAAACAAATATAATCAAGAGCAGACAAATTTATAGTTGTTTTAATTGATTGCCGACGTCCACTTAAAGTAATTGCTTTATTAAATACTTGTCATTCTTATTACAAAGGGATCGGATTGTAATAGATCCTTGATTACAATAGAGTTGAAGTAAAACAGCAGCGTAAAAATCCTTTAAATAAACAATGAACTCTATGTTTATATGTATAGACAACCAAATATCTTCTTGAAATTTCACCGACTGACTCTCACGATGTAGACAAGGTTACCCAAAATGTTTCATAGCCTAACTCGATCGATGTGAAGATATCAATTGATTCCCATCGAGTAGAACCGCTAGTTGAAGTTTGTTCTTAGTCAAAGTGGTCTGATCCAATCCCCTACCTAGGGAAGGGATAGGACCGATCCCTTACCTAGGGGACGTACTAATCCATACTTAGATTATTCTAGAGTGTCTCTCTCAATCTCACTTTATTATTGCTTCATACCTCTATTTGTGCTTGATCACTAGACTCCATTATCATGCCTCTGGGATACTTGCCTTATTTACCATTAACTCTAACTTTCCAAATCAATCTGAATACAGCCGAATCAAAAGGCCATATAACACTTAGCCCTCAAATTACATCCTGTTTCAAAAATGACGTGCTTTGAATAGTAGAAAGTTAGATTTACCAGAAAGTATTCTATTCAGTTGCCTGAGCAGTCATTATCCTTTTATTGAGCTGTCTTTTCGAAGAGTCGTGTCTCTCTCTATTTATTGTGATGCTTGATCGATATCTGTCAGTATAAAACTAGGATGAGATTCTCGATCTTTGTTTGTGCTCGGTTCCATTAGGCTTGTCGATCAAGTTAGTATGCCTTGGTTATTAGAACCGGTCTTCCCACTTATTAGTTCTTAGGTAATAATACAATATTTGTCTAGTCAAATAATTAAATTAGTGCATGTTCATTCATGTACACAATTTTGTCATTGGCTCCTAGGCACGTTTACAAGCTGATGGTTCGCCGTCGATTCTACATAGTTTAAGTGTAATCGTATTGCAATTTTCCCTTTTTTTGGGGTTTCGGTACCAACCCACTAGGCAGGGGGATTGGTACCATATATGCGTACTTAGCCAATTACTGGATTGTGCGTTCTGGTCGCATGGCATATATAAGCCAGGAACACCACCTCTTCTCATCCACTTTATTCATTCTACTGCCAAAATGAAACCACTCTTCTCTCGCCACCACCAGCAACAACCTTCGAGCTCAATATTTTCGCCCAATCCTCCATTGATCCATCCAAACCCATATACGACTTGGCTCTCCACCTTGCTAGAAGCCTTCATCACCACTCCAAATCGAACTTCCCTTCGTTCCATCGATACAAATTAGGATTCTAGCCCTTACTCGAATCGCCCTCATTATTCTCATGTGGATTTGTCTCTTGGCCCTCGTTTGTGTTTAATTTTTCATATATGGGTGGATTTGAATTTGTAGTATACAAATTAAAGTGAGGTATTGTAATGAGACACTTGTATTCACATTCTAATTGTGGAGGAGTGGTTCAGTGTTGGATTGGAGAAAATTAAGTGATAGAGTTGTAAACAAGTGTGGGATCTATTATTAGCTAACATGGAGGGTTCGGTATGGACATGGGATTGGTGTGGTTAGGAAAATGAAGTAGATGAAGGGATCAGCTCTATTAGGATCAGTATAGGCATGTTGGAGGTGACCAAATTGAGTTTGAATATGATTAAATGAGTTCACCTAGGCAATGGGATCGATTCCGATCCCTTGCCTAAGCAGAACTTAGGAAAATTTGGCTTTATTTGAGCACACTTGAACTTGAACACTGGGACAAGTGGACTTATATATGATCCTAAACTCGAACATGAATATGACTTAGAACTTGAACACATTTGACTTTTAAATGAATGCATACGCCTGTATGAACTTGGATATGAATGTCATACTCCTATATGCTGATAACTGATCCCGAAGTTTATGTGAAACCAACAATTATCGACATGAAAACCTTGGGACGGTGTAAGACCCCACCGCTATGCCCATATTATTAAAGAACATTATAAATAATGTTGTCTAACAATATGGAGAATTCGACTTGTTAAGGGCGACAGACTATGAATATATCTTTAAACTAACATGACACGTCATACATACGTTTTTCTCTTAATCACTGGAATAAAATTTGGTGTGTACAGTCTTAGTCCAAAGAAACCATTACAATGGTTTTTAGAATCAGAATATTATATCCTATAAAATATAGTCCCAATCATAGCGAAATAAGAACATCATATACATATAAATACCAAGAATCTACAAAATATAACACTAGACTCACATAATATACATCCAGTAGAAATCCCTAACAAATCTCTAAACACAAATATACATCTCATAACCAATCACAAGATCCTAAATGAGATAAATTGAAAGTCAAAAATGTTTATATCCTTACTAGCACAATTATCCAAAGGTCAACATATCCTGTAATCCAAAAAGTCTCGACCTGACCCGAACATTAAAATAATACCCGGGTCAGACTATCTGTAAATATCAAAAAGGGTAAGAACAAGATATAACACATGAATATATCACATATAGGTAAATCAAAATGTCCAAGATATAACAAGTCATGGAATTTTTTAACTTAGAATTTGTCTCAAGGCACTAAGTTATATATTTAGCCCACAAACACAGATTAGTCATAAGACATAGAATTACAAAATGTAGCACAATATCTAACACAAAGAAACTAATTACATACCATAACGAAAACAAAAATGTGGTATCATTCATATCATTCTGATACCAAGGATCGGAGAGCACACAATCTCGACACGATACAAGGGCCTGGGAACATAGAATCTTGACACAATTACAAGGATTGGAGAAAACCAAATCTCGATCGATAAATACGATCATGGCAACCATGACCCGACAACACTATATTATCCAATTATATTATATATATTATAAAGAAATCCATGAGTATACCTCTTAAGGATTTATCGGTCCCACCGAACACCAAAAGATAATATACTCTAAAGTGTCAAATGCTATCACTTTTAGTAATCACAAGAACTTAACCAAACATCCTATACCGCCTCGTGAAATTCATGTATTTACAAGAAGCTAGTAAATCTCACTCTTTATGGATACCATTGGAAAACCTAAACTATATTCTCTTAAGGATCTATCGGTCCCACCGAACACCAAAAGAGAATACAACCCAAAAGTGTTAAATACTTCCTAAAAGCAATCACAAGAACTTAAACAAGGCATCACATACTACTCGGCGAAATTCAAGTATTTGCTAATGTTCTAGTAATTACCTCTCAAATATTTTATTCAATGAGTTGTACAATATTTGATCAAGCATTATTCGAGAACATTTAAACCAATTGGTACACGAAATTGGTTATTAATAATCCTCATATTATAGAATTAAGGCTCTCAAAACATTTTTCTCTTTTGAGTTTAAACTTGAGAAAGCAAAAATTATAATTTTCCATAAATTCCTTATTATTTAACTTTATATAAATATCACTATTTGATAAAATTTTCCATAAATCCGAATTGTTCCAAACTTGCACTTATTTACATCCATAGTTGTCTCAAATTTCTATAAAGTTATATTTTTCACAAACCATATTCCATTGCCCTATATATGTATATTTAAGCAGCCTTTTATTTTGTAAAACCCTATTTATTACTCTTCTAAATCCATTTTAATATACAACCGTTTTATTTAGAAGTAATTAAATTTATATTTCCAAATCTAGGTCCATTTTATTAACAATACAATATATAGTAACACTTGCTAGAAATCATTTATAAAAGAACTAGATTAATTTAGAAATCAAGTTTGATATTTGTGAACTTAAATAACTCTTTTTTATAAAATCATTTATATATATGAATAAATAGATATAAGTTGTAATATTCCAAACCTTTGAATCGAAGTGATTCAATGTCCATAGTAGACAAGAGAATCCACTACAAAAAATCCTAAGTCATTACAATCTTATACCCATGAATTATTCCATAGAATTCTAACTTTATGCCGTTTCCAATTCTAATTTATAATTTAGCACGTTGGAAATGAGCACTAGAAGGTTTACAAACAAACACACAAAACACAAAAAACAACAACAACAAACAAGGCGACGGACGAGCGAGTAACGATGGGTTGGAGGATGTCTCCTAGAGATGAAATAACCCCAGGGGTGCATGACATCATTGCGCCGGTGGAGCCTACGGATGGACCGGTGTGACCGTGATCTAGAGCTATTTCAGCTCCAGGTCTCCTTCTGATCGGTCCTTGACGATGGCGTTTGGTACCGGTATTTTGTGAAGTTAATTTAGAGGTGTTCAAGCAAGCCTTTCAAGTGATTTCAAGGCATCAAAACATCAATTTGATTAGTAATTATAATGAACCACTGATTTATGTTTCGGCAATTAGAAAGTTAACAACTTGAAGCATAAATATAAAAAAAGAATGGAAGTAGTTCAGTTAAAGTTCCATCTAGATTAGCAAACAGCCACATGCAAGGAATTAGAGAATGGTAGCGTGAGGTTAACTCACCTTTTTCACTTAAATTGTTGGTTAAAACCGAACATTCCTAACCTAAACTTTCAGCAACAAGAACTTGATTGATTTCAGAATTTGCAAATAATATTGGGACTTAGAACAAGAAATCTGAATCTAAATTCCTTTAAAGATGTAGCAATAGAACGAGGAGATTATCTTGTTATGATTTCTACTAGAATTAACTAAAAGCCCTATGTATTGCAATTATAATTTGGTGATAATGGTGCTAGGGTTTTCAAAGTGAGGATGAGTTTATTCTTACATTTTAGAACTGAGAAATGAGAATGAGAACAAAGTACGTACTTTTTTCTCTTCTCATTCTTATTTCTATTTGGGCCAAATAGGTTTTGGTTATGAACCCATCAACAAAGTGTTGCAATTCTAAGAGATGTGTTGCTATTTCCTTTTATACTCCTTTGAAACGTTATCTTTCACTTAGGTAACATTTTACAAAATCACAAATTGGTTTCTCAAATTTACCAAAACTAATCAATAAGATAATAATTCTCGTTTCTATTAATATTTAGGTATTTTGTATAATGGAATATAACTTTTAAGAATAAAAGTAATTTTTGTTATTTTAATAAAAATAAACTTTTAATTGAAAAACCTCATTTTAAACAATGAATCTCAATATTAACAATTTACTCTAAATACCAAAATTAAATAATTGGTTTAATAATATTTCTAATTAAAATTAAAATCTTTTTGGGAAATGAAACTCATTTCTTAAATAAATCAAATCAACTATTCTCAAAAGCTAGATTTTATTTCATAATTAAATTTCACATATCACAATTTAAAATTAATCACCCTAATTAAATTTAACTAATCATCTTATTAACAACATGGTCATTTTAGACTCTCCCTTAAAGATATTGCAACCTCACAATTTCCTTAACGAGAGATACTTGAAAATTAATTTAAATTAGACTCAATTTAACTTTCTAATTAGTTTCTTACTTCTAAATTTCCAAAATTTTATCATCCATCTAAATCATAAAATGATATACACAAAAAGTCATAAATTATCACATACTATTCTTCTTAGCATATATCTTAAATGAACATTCACAATTTGCCAATATTAAACAATAAATGATGATGCTTTGCCATATATTTATAGCAAAACGCTTCATCAAATGGTTGCGATGTTGGTAGTGAAGTTAACGTGGCCTTGCCACTGGCCTCTGTTATTGCTAAGATTCGCTGGCTGCACACGTCATCCAAAATAATATATATATAATGCACAAATCGTAGTTTTCATTATCATTTTCTAAATTACCAAACTTTGAAACACATATATACTAATAGATAAATTTCCCTTTAAATTTATTTCCCAAAATATTTATTCCAAAATTTTCAGCTTTCATAAATAATAATATCAAGTTTCAAATCATTTACTTAATACTACTACCAAAATTCCAATTAATATTTACTTTTAAGCTTATCACATTTGTATATACTTTTCTACAAAATATCTTTCCGCTTTCAAAATTTATTTTCACAATTTCTTAAATTTTAACTTCTTATTAAACATGATTCATATATAACAATTTACTTCAATTCAAATCAAAGAACTTGAAAGTTAAATTCACAAATGGAAGTAGATTTCCATTATTCTCTTTTTAGAAAAATTCAATTAACTTCCATTTAATTATAATATAAACCAATTCTAAAATTTATAGAAATTCCCTTAACTTATCTCGTTATATAAAATAATATTAAGCCACAAAATTTAGTGATTCATTTCGTCACATGGCTACAAAGTTGATTGCATAGAATATCAACATTGCTTCGTCATCTCGACTTCTCACAATTTTTTCGTGGGCTATAATATTATTTTAAATTATTTTTAAGCTCAAATATTTTTCAAATTCTCAAATTAATTATTTCTCACGTCAAAATGTCTCGTTCGATATTTAGAAACTCGTATTGATAATATGGCATCCTATATATCAATCAGAATCCTTAAACATTTTCTGGACAAGTCAACACAGTAGATAATCACAAATTTTCTCTAGTTATATTATTTTATTATCACTAGCATCCATGTATCCAATATAAATAAATACAACTAAGCAATCAACAATCAACCAAAACTAAATAGTCTCTTTCAACGGAACAATTATATTTTTAAATCCCACTAAGCATCTCTGATTATTTAAATTTTAAACCACTGAAATTTCCCAAATTAGTTAACTCCAATCTATCTCTTTAACATTAATTTATAAATACTCCAAGAATAAATTTCCAAACTCTAAAAGATTTAACTATTACTTTCCAAGGTTTTTAATATCATAAATTCTAACTTACTAATTAAAATTTTAAATCAAACTACGTCCTAATAGATTATCTCGATAATCAATTTATATTTCGATCCCTAAATATACATTTAATGTAAGTATCTACCATACACACCCTAGGGACAGGACTTTAAGTCATCTAGCTCCCAGATCTGTGATATTATACGCTATAATGTTCTGACTTAGCCCTGATACCAAACTGTAACGACCCCACCGCTATGCCTATAGTATTAAAGAGAGTTATAAATAATGTTGTCTAATAATACGGGGAATATGGCTTGTTAAGGACGACCGACTATAAATATATCTTCAAACTAACACTGACACGTCATACTTATGGTTTTTTCTTAATCTTTAGAATAACATTTGATGTGTACAGTCTTAGTCCAAAGTAATAATCACAAATGTTTCTCAAAATCATAACAGTAATCATATAACAATACTCAAAGATCACAGCGGAATAATCATATATAAATAAAAAGTTAGAGTTTACAAAATATAACACGACTCACATAATATACATCCTGTATAAATCCCAAAACTCAAACATACATCTCATAATTAAACACAAAATCCTAAATGAGATAAACTAAAAGTCAAAAATGTTTATCTCCTTGCTAGCACAACCATCCAAAGGTCAACTTGTCCGGTAACCTAAAAAGTCTCAGCCTGACCCGAGCATTAAAATAACACCTAGGTCAACCTATCTCTAAATATCCAAAAGGATGAGAACAAGATATAACACAAGAATAAATTTCATATAGGTAAATCTAGATGTCTAAGATATGACAAGTCATAAAATTAATTTAACTTGGAATTTATCTCAAGATAACGATTTATATATTTAGGTCACTAACACAGAATTGTAGAATAAAGCATAATATTCCTAGCACAAAGAAACCAATTCCATACTATGGCAACACACAAATGCGGTATTACTCGTATCGATCCGATAGCAAAGATCAGGAACATGGAATATCGTCATAGTCACAAGGATTAGGGAAAACCAAAACTCGACTGATTAAGATGATCGTGGCAACCATGACTCAAAACTCTAGATTGTCCCATGTTATTGTAAATATATATATATATATATATATATATATATATATATATCATAAAGAAATCCATAAGTATAACACCTTAGGATCTATCGGTCCCACCGAACTCCTAAACATAGTAAACTCTAAATTGTCAAATATTATCACTTTTAGTAATCACAAGAACTCAACCAAAATATTCTATACCGCCTGGAAAAATTAAAGTATTTACTAGAAACTATATATCTTACTTGTTATGGATACCATCGGAAAACCTGAACTATATTCACTTAAGGATCGAATCGGTCCTATTGAACACCAAAAGAGAATACAATCCTAAAGTGTTAAATACTACCTAAAGCAATCACAAGAACTTAAACAAGGCATCCCATACTATCCGATGCAATTCAGGTATTTTCTAATAGGCTAGTAAGTACCACTTAAACATTCTATTCAATAAGTTGTACAATATTCAATGAAGCGTTACTCGAGAGAATTTAAACCAACCGGTAACACTAAATCAATTATCAGTACTCCCTATATTTATAGAATTAAGGCTCTCAAAACATTTTCTCTTTTGAGTTTAAAGTTAAGAAAGAAAATATTATAATTTTCCATATTTTCCTTTATTATTTAACTTTATATAAATATTCACTATTTTATAAAATTTTCCATGAATTTGAATTGTTCCAAAATTGCACTTACATATATACATAGTTGTCTCAAATTTCCATGAAGTTGTATTGCTCAAAAACCATATATATGTATAATTAAGTAGCCTTTTATTTTATAAAACCTTATTTATTACTCTTCCAAATCCATTTTATTACATAAACATTTTATTTAGAAGTAAATTAAATTTATATTTCCAAAACCATATTTCCAAATCTATGCAATTTTGTTAACAATACATAATATATAGTAACTACTTGCTAGAAATCATTTATAAAAAACTAAATTAATTTAGATATTTGTAAACCTAAATAACTCTCTTTTATAAAATATTTCTTATACATATAAAATAGATAGATATAAATTATAATATTCCAAACCATTATATCCAAGTGATTCAAAGTCCATAGGACATAAGAGAATTCACTACAACAAATCCTAGGTCATTACAATCTTATATCCATTAATTAATTCCATAGAGTTCTAGCTTTATGTTATTTCCAAATCTAAGTTATAATTTAGCAAATCACTGGAAATAAACACTCGAAGATCCATGAACAAACATATAAAACATAAGAAACAACAATAATAAGCTACGCGTCGAACGAGCGAGCAACGGCGAGTCGGAGGATGTCTCCCGAAGCTAAAATAGCCTCAGGAGTGCATGCCACCGGTGCATCGGTGGAGCCCACTGGTGGACCGTGTGGCTGCCACCTGGAGCTATTTTAGCTCTAGGTCACCCTTTGATCGGTCTCTAGCGACAACGTTTGATTCTGGTGTTTTGTGCATTTAATTTAGAAGGGTTCAAGCTAGCCTTTCAAGTGATTTTAAGGCATCAAAACATCAATATGATTAGCAATTATAATGAATTACTCGCCGATGCTTTAGCAAAAAAAAATTTAACAACATGAAGCATGAATATCACACAAAAAGGAAGAAAATGCAATTTTAGCTTCATCTAGATTGGCAAACAACAACATGTAAGGATTTAGAGAATAATAATGTGAGGTTAACTCACTTTTATCACTTAAATTGTTGAAACCCATATTCTCCTAGGTTAGCCTTTCAGCAACAAGACCTAGGTTGATTTCAGAATTTGCAAACAAGATTGGGATTTAGAACAAGAAATCTGAAACTAAATTCCTTAAAAGATGTAACAATAGATTAAGGTGATTACCCAGTTATTATTTCTACTAGAATTAACCAAAAGCCCTATATTTTGTAACTTGAATTTAAGGATAATGAAGCTAGGGTTTTGAGAGTGAGGAAGAGTTTATTCTTAGATTTTTGAACTGAGAAATGAGAATGAGAACAAGATACGTACTTGTTTCTCTTTTTATTCTTATTTCTATTTGGGCCAAACAGGGTTTAATTATGAATCCATTAGCAAAATGTCGCAATTCTAAGAGATGTGTTTCTATTTCCTTTTGTTTACTCTTTTGAAAAATATATTTCACTTAGGTAATGTTTTACAAAATCATAAATTGATTTCTCAAATTTATCAAAACCAATCAACAAGCTAATAGTTCACATTTCAATTAATATTGAGATATTTTGTAAATTTAAATATAATTTTTTAGAATAAAAGTCATTCTCATTATTTTAATAAGATTAAAATATCAATTAAAAAATCTCATTTCAAACAATAAATCTCAACATTAACGTTTTACACCAAATGCCAAAATTAAATAGCAGATTTAATAATATTTTAAACATAAATTAAAATCCTTTCTAAGAAATGAAACTCGTTTCTTAAATAAATCAAACCAACTATTCTCAAATGATAGATTTTATTTCATAATTAAATTTCACAAATCATAATTTAGAATTAATTATCCCTAATTAAATTTAATTAATTAAGTAATTAATAATAGGGTTGTTACAAACGGCCACTCTGGTCGAATTCCAAGGTCTCGTCACAACTGTGGTTTAATCCTGATTTGTTTATTATTGAACTGCACAATACTACACCACACCAAACTAGTTTACACTCTATATAGGCGGAACAAGTTTCTTTCTCTAACTGCAACTATCTACCGAGTGTGATAGTTTATGGGTTCTAGACGCTCGAGGTGTTTGGCTGTGGAGCAAGCTGCTACACACGATGGATCTGATGTTGAATCAAGCTTTGCAATAGTCTCTGCTTGCTGTTCTCCGGGTCACCAATCAGAACGACTTGAAAGCTTGCATCGAGTTCCTGAAATCCATCCAAGTCTAGAACCAAAAAATGAGCCAGCCATTGATACTTTAGAAGATGCCATCTTTTTGGAGAATCAGGAAGATTCTATGGCTTCGAGAATCGACAAGCTTCTCTTCATAGAATTTGCATTAAGCATGGAATCCCATATGAGGGTGTATGAGTCCATCTCATAATGATAGAGCTCGCTTGCCTTCGAAAGGATAGACTGCCTGTAACAAGTATATCTGTTGGGCAGGATGCATTCTTCCTTTTAATCCATTCATCCTAAAGATGCTGCATTATTTGAGATTGGCTCCAGTCCAGCTACATCCAATGGCTATGCATTTATGCATTGTACACATACGACATTCCTCTAGTTCTTATATCGTGAACTAACCCAGAGGACATTAGATTTATTGACAATTTCAAGCGTTGAAAGGGAAGTCTCTCGTACACTTTTCTAGAGTCAATCAGTATTTTCCAGTTCTTAACCGGTGCTTGAAACAAGCAAGTGCTTTCAAGTACAAATAGTTTTATGTGCTTGCCCACCTGGTTTCGTAGGACGGTGGCTGGAAGGATTTAGTTTCATTTTGAACTCAATCTTGGGTGCTTTTATTCAAATTGTACCTTAAACTAAACAGTTCTTTGAATCTTGTAGGTAACTATCCACTTCCCAGCAGTAACGGGTATTCACAAGCAGTTTTAGAACTCAGGAATATACCAGTGGAAGATAGAGATGTCAGATCCCTTACTACTAACGAGCCCCTTTTTTTCTTCTTTCTAGAAGAGGGCCGTAGCACCGGGTTATCCCGAAACGCCGAGGAGGAAGTGGTAAGAGGAAGAGTCTCTTCTCAGTAGGGAGGTGGTGATGTTAATCCTGTCGTGCCCCGGTCGAGGAAGCCAAGATGAAGCCGAAGAAGGCAAAATAACAGGCAATGCTAATGATCCTTGTCGCGATGACGTGGGTTCAAGCCACAAGCCTGTAATCGGTCCTCTTTAGTCACTCAGCTCCTTGCTTCAAATAAGAGAAAAGAGAAGAGGCTCGTCTATAAGCTTCATAAAGGGCAAATTGCCAAGCAGTCCAAGTCAACCACTACTTCCGTAGATTAATCCATTTCTTTGCCTTAGAAGATATACTAAAGGGACCAGCGAACATCCTAATACCGAAGGATGTCAGGAGTTATGATTTTGCCAATATAAGCCTTGAAGGACTTGATTCTCTTATCTAAATTGGTGCTGACATTCCTCTCACTAGAATGGGAGAGGTCACTCCGGCTAGCAAAGCTCCAGCACCTGGTCCATTGGGGGGACATTAGGACACTCACATCCATATGCACTGCACTGCATGACATCTGCCCGTCTTTAATTTTAATGATGCTAATACATTTTTGTTTTATTAGTTGTTCCATGGGGCGCTCTCGTAACTTCGATCGCTTAAAGAAGTCATAGCACACCTAGCCTTCTCATTTCGAGCTCAATCGAGGTCTAGACTCAGGCCGATACTCTAGCTAAGAGAGGGTATGCCATGATAGAGGGGTTAATCAGGACAGGAGCTACCAGACCAAGGACTCATCATCTAGACACAAGTCGAAATATAAGTCTTCTCATCACAAGGACATCGATCCACGTCCCACTTTATATAGCGATGGTAAGTCACCACTTCCTACACCCACTTTGGCTATTGTACCTGTGCGCTATTTGAATTCTTCCGACACCCATCGACCCACTGAACGTCGGTCTGGTGCAGTAAGCCTAAATACATCATTTCATAGGCATATAAAATAGGCGCTCGTAGCTCCAACTACTCTAATTAAACCTCAACCAGTGCTTGATACTACCGCTGCATAAAAGATGGCCGCTCCTAAGGCTATGTTTCCAAAGTTATGCTTCGACGGGTTCAAATTTGTCCCTGCTATGTACCTGATTCCTTCAGTGGCCAAGGACACGGCGCTTTCCTATGTTAGTGATTCCTATGAACAACATGGCAAAATTCTACATGTAGCTTAGCAAATCATTGAAGTTTCAAGGAAAAGGAAACATGAGATCGATTACTTAACTTTCAAGGCGGTCCATGATAAAGACACCTTCAAACACCTGGAGGAGGAAGTTAAGGGACAAAACATAAAGTAGGTTGACGTCAAGAAGAGAGCTAGTGAATCTTCTAAATTAGCTGAGAGTATAAAGAAAGAGAACCAAATTGAACTGGATGTTGCTATTCGTCGTGGTGGTACTTTAGCTCTCAAGAAAGATCCTCGCAAAAAGATAAGGATGCCCTAAAAAAGATAACAACGCTTTGAATCTTCGTATTCGACATAGGAACTTGAAAGGGAAAAGAAGGAGAAGGTTGAAGCTTATCAAGAGTCTTAAGAATATTGTGAGAAAATCGTTGAGAGTTTTCATGACTAAGGAGGAGGCTAAGAAACAACTTAAGCAAATAGAGACCCTCAAAGAAGAGAATAAAGAAGCTAGTAGGACGAGGATAAAGGATGATTTTGATCCCCTATTGATATATTATAATGCAAGTTTCCTCCTTAACCGCAATCTTCGATTCCTTGGATAGGGATACCTTGAGTTGTTAGTCGAGGCTTGGGACTATATCGTAAAGATGAAGAAGAAATCTCTTGATGCTGCTGAGATTGATAAGGAGCAGCTTATAAGTGAAATCTTGCACAATAAAAAACCCGATGAACTCAAGGCTACTCGACTTAGTCTATTTCGTGACCCATCAACCATAAAGCAGGAGAAAGAAATTGATGAACGCTCTACGTCTGACTCCCAAGACCCTCTTATGTATCGGGCAACGACTGCCTCAGCTTCACATGCCCTTGAAAGTGATACATGCTACAATCCAAATCATCCTGTTATGCACAAGTCTTTTAAGCTATCCTTGATTCTTGAAGGTGGCACTTTGGTTCAAACAAAAGGTCAATCCGATAAAGGTGTATCTCACACCTTGACAACTTTGAGAAGGTTTACATCCAGTGAACGAAAGTCACGAGCTTACCTACGGAACCTTATGAAAGCAAGTCTGTCTGCATCTGTCCATGCTCCTAGTTTTGATGTCATCTTAGGATGGTAGGCACCAATCATGGAGTCCACAATAGTCGTCACCGCACCTACGATCCAGACCATCCAATCCACTAGACTCGTGGCCCAATTGCTAAACTCATAGAGCCTTGAAAGGAAAAAAACCAACGATTAGCAGGCCCAAATAAAACAAAAGATGTCATGGTGACACATGCTTTTGAGCACATGGATGAGCACATCTTAAAAGAGCACATCATAAAGGAGGAGATGGATAAGAAAATCAAGATGGAGCATGCTACGTTGGATGTTACTCCACTCCAATCCATACTGCCTGGCAGTCTCATCCTTGAGGAGGTCGACCTTCCCATTTTCGAGGGCGTAAACTTCCATTTCTACCCTTAAAAGCATTTTTCCCAAGGATCGTAAAAGTAAAGGAAAATCTAAGAGGAGGGGTAAGGGCGATAGCTCCAGTGAATCTACCCTGAAGAAGCCCAAGAAGGACAAGAAATAGTCATGGAATTGACTTGCGTTATAGATAGCTATGTACCTAGTATTTTGTTGGTCATGTTTGTGCGGGTATGGCCTCCGCTTTTGGTTTCTAGTTTCTAGAATAAACTTGTACTTAACTTTCTAAGTTTCAACATGTGAATAAAAACTTCTTCATTCCAGTTTAAATTTCGTATGAATTCATTTAAGTGTTTAAGCTATTATGTTTTCCATTCAATGTACTTGTGACTTATTGCTCGTCGCTTAAGTTGCATATTCATTTATTCACCCGTCGCTTCGGGCGTCGATCCGATAAGTCTATCGCAAGGCCTCCTTTCGGTCATAGCCTAAAGTCACATAAGCGCTGGGCATGAGCTATGGTGTTACGCCGTCGTATTTAATAGTCAATTGGTTATACTCCTTCCTTCAGTCTCGGGTTGGCGGAATTAGTTCATGGACGGTGGAACCCCATGCATTATGAGTTTACACTCCTTTTGTCGGTTTAGGTCAGAGTTGGCGAATGAATGATCAAGTCATACTCATTTATTTATTTATACTTTCATCTATACTCTGGGAGTCAGAGTTAGTTGACGAGTGGTTAATCACATCTGCTTGATGTTTATACTCCAGTCCACACTCTGGGGACTGGAGCTATCTAGGTAAATTATCGAATCACATTTTCCTCAACCGATTCTTTTGCCCCCCAAGTCAGGAGCGAAGGTCAAAGAGTGGTCAGTCATATCACGTCCACTTTTACATATATCAGCCCTTCGATTGGTGGGTCGGAGTTAGTTAATGGATGGTTAAGTCGCATGCATTTCATGTTCTATACACAGCTTGTCGGATCTTAGGGGGAATTATCAGATGATCGGTCGAGCCATGTTTGTTTTGATTAATTCGATCATGGATCTGAGAGCTTGGTTGGCATCATACTCCAAGTACTCATTCGTCTATATTAGGCTTACATAGATGTAAGTCGGTCTCATATCACAACTATTATACTACACACAAACAAAAACCTTCAAATTATACTACAAGTTGAAAGAGAAAATGAAAAAGTCTACCGTATTACATGACTTTTGAGCTAAAATGCTAAACTAAATTCTAAATGAAATACAACTAAATGAAACAAAATTAAGTGAAGTAGCATCATAGATGCTCATTCTTCCATACCCTAGGGAGTGCAATGCCATCGACACTCATTAATTTGAAAGTTCTACCTTCAGGCTTTTGATCGATGACATACAGTCCTTCCCATCTCAAACCCATGTTAGCATAGTTAGGAAAGATTCGTTTCAGAATAAGGTCACCAATTTCAAGGGTCCTAGTTTGGACTTTAATGTTGTAGTATTGAGCGACTCGGTATCGGTGTGCAGCTGCCCTCAAGTCAACCTCTACACACTCTCATCTATCAAATCTTGACATTCCAAAAAGAGATCTCTGTTTGTTTCATGATCATAGTAAGTCGCTTGTTGAGAAGGGACTCCAAGCTTTATAGGAATCATGGCTTCAGAGTCATTGGCAAGGGCAAATAGGGTGTGGCCAGTCGCAAACTTATGGGTGGTTCTGTATGCCTTAACTGGAGTTCATCGTCCCACTTGCCTAGGGCCTTTTCCAAACGCTTCTTCAGAATGAACTTTATGATTTTATTAATATCTTCGATCTATCCATTAGCTTTTGGATAAGCAACTGCCATACATCTTTTTTCAGTATGATGTTGGTAGTAGAAGTCTTTGAATTTAGCACTATCGAATTGGATCCCATTGCCAGTTATGATTGTTCGTGGAAGACCAAAATGACATATGATATTTCGTATAATAAAGTTGATTAAATTCTTCATAGTGATTACGGCTAAAGATTTAGCTTTAGCCCATTTGGTAAAGTAAACGACTACTACGATAGCTTCTTCGCACTATCTCTGGAAATCTACAGGGTGTCCATGATGTCGATACTGCATTTAGCTAATGACCACGGACTGACAATCTGAGTAATCTCTGTCGGTGGGGCTCTCAAATTCATTGTGTATCTCTAGCATTTATCACATCGTCTAGCATAATCTGCCGCGTCTTAATTGACAATTGGCTAGTAATATCCATAGTGAAGTATCTTCTTCACCAAGATTTGCATCATGGTGTAATCACCACATTCTGCTTCATGCACTTCTCTTAATACTTGTTTGACTACATCATTGGCGATAAACCAAAGTAGGGGGATGGAAAAACCCTTGCTGTACATGACCCCTTCTTGAAAGATGTATTGTGAAGCTGTATGAAGGACTTATTATTTTTCATTCCTCCATTCGGGAGGGATTCCACTTTGCAAATAATCTTTTATCGGAGCTACTTATGGCTCCTTCTCGATCTTTGTCTTTAAGACCCAATCAATCTCCATCTAGTCAATGCTCAGAGCATTAAGTATTTCAACTAGGACCAAGCCCATAAGAGATGCATCCTCGAAATTGGCTTGTTTAGCTAGTGTGTCGATCTTCCCATTCTGTTCTTCAGGGATACATGTAGTAGTGTAATGCTCAAAATCGGGTAGCAGTTCTTGGACCCGGTTAAGGTAAGGAGCAAGTTGTGCTCCCTGAGCTTGATATTCTCCCCTGATTTAGCATAACTGTTAACTGGAAATCATAGAATATTTGCAAAGCTATTACCCTTAGCTCTTTAGCAAGTTTGAGCCTAGAGATCAAGGCTTCATATTCAACTTCGTTGTTCATCTCAGGAAAGTAGAGTTTTACGACATAGCAGATCGAGCATTCCTCGGGAGTCACTAGTAAGACTCCTCATCAGAACACCGATCGTTAGATGCTCTATCCACATATATTTTCCATTGGATGATAGGTTCGCCAATACTCTTGGGAGAGTCGTCTTATGCAGTGAATTCAGCTATGAAGTTTCCAACGCTTGTCCCTGGATAGCTCTTTGAGGGAGATAAGTGATATCGAACTGGCTCACTTCGATGTTCCATTTCAATAACCTCCCAGAAATGTCCCTATAGGACCTATCGTAATGGCTAGTCGTTTAAGGCATTGATCGGATGAGCCTTAAAATAAGGGTGGAGCTTCCTTGATGCAACCAACAAGCAGTATGCGAGCTTCTCCAGCTTTGGATAGTTTCTTTTAGCACCTATCAACCGCTTGCTAACATAGCATACTAGCATCTGGATCATATTCTCTTCGCGCATCAGTGTGGCACTTATGGCATGTACCGACATAGTTAAATAAATATACAAGTCTTCATGATCAAGTGGCTTAGACCAGATAAGGGGGTCTCTCTAAGTGATGTACCAGAGCTTGAAATGCATCAATATAATCCTACATCCAGGCGAAGTTCCTCTTCCCTCTTCTCATCAAGCCAAAGAAGGGAATGTATTTATTTATGGCCTTGGATATGAATGGACTCAAGATGGCGACCTTCCCATTTAGGCTTTATAAATGTTTAATCATCTTCGGGTCTTGGATATCTCCTATCGCCTGTTTCTTCTTGAGAGTGGCTTCAATCTCCAGAGAGTTAACGATGAAACCCTAAGAATTTCTAGCACGACGTCGCATTATAAGGCTTAAGTTTCAATTTGTATTTTCAGAGAACACTGGACATCTCTGCCCAATCATCGATGTGGTTAACGTCGTGACCTCATAAGCATATCATCCATATATACTTCCATTGATCATCTAATCCAATCTTTGAACATTCGGTTGACCGGTCTCTAATAAGTAGCTCCAGTGTTTTTCATTCCAAAAGGCATTACAATGTAATAGTATAACCCCAGGATGTTAGTGAAACTGATGTGTTCTTGGTCTGGGACATGAATCAAGATTTGATTATACCTGGAGTACGCATCCTTAAATGAAAGCAGTTCATGTCCAATGGTCAGGTTTACTAGCTGGTAGATCCTTAGAAGTGGAAAACTGTCCTTCGAGCATGCTTTATTTAGGTCTGAGTAATCGATGCATGTCCTTCATTTTCCATTAGCCTTTCTTATTAGTACACGATTTAGATACCCTTTTTGGGTAAAGGGAATCGCGGATACACCCAATGTTCTTGAATTTATCCACCTCCTCCTTAATTATAGCACATCTCTCCGGATCCATGCTGCATCGTTTCTATTTCACCGAGATGTAATATTCCTGGTTTTTAAGCCAAATCAATTTAGTGATTAATTTGATTCTTGGAATTTAATTGTGAATTTATTGGTAAGTTAATACGAAAATTTCTAGAATAAATAAAGATATGTATTTTTGGTAGAATATTGATTTGGTAATTTAATTGATTGTGAATAGAAATTTTGATTTGGGAATTTCATAATAAATACCTTTGAAAATGAAATTTGATTTTATTTACTTTATATTTCAAAGGAACTAATATAAGTACAAAATAAAATGTATGAATTCAAATGTAAGTAAATTTAATTGAAATGTATGTATAGTGTATATATGATATTAAAATAAAAGTTTTTAAATATACATATCTTTTGAAGATTAATATATAAAATGGTTTGTATTCATATATACACACACACACATTTATAAGTACATGACATTTGTACTTGTAAACAAAGACAAATGTAAATCAGATAAACATGTAGGATATTAAATGAAAGGGTTTAAAACTAAATATATAAATTAATTAAAGTTAAGGATTAAACATAATTTGTATAACAAGAGACATTTGTACAATAATTATGCAAGATAATAACAAATGTTAGATTTATAATTACAAGTGTTAACAAATAAAGACAAGTGGCATTTAATTCTCTTAAATATTTATTAATATGTATTAAAAGAAAATAAAAAATATATACTACTATTCTTAGTTCATAATTTCCAAACTTGAGAAATCAAATCAAAACCTGAAAAAAATCATCTCTTCAGTTTTCAAAGAATTCAAACAAAATCAAAACAGATCCACGAAAGATTCAATGCATAGATTAAAGCCTGGAAAAGAAATCAAAGTAAACTCAAACCTGAAATCAAGCAAAGATCAAAATTCAACATAAACTTAAATCAATATCCAATAAAGTGCAGATACAATTCAATAATCTAAGATCAGATTCAACTAAAATAAAGATCAGATCAACTCAGTAACAACACAAAGCGAAAGTAGCAGATCAATCAAGAAACCATTTCCAGTTCAAAGAAACTTCTCTGCTCCTCTCTATTCCAAGTACATGTGAGCAAACCAACCTTATAGACTCTTAAAGTATGATATATATGATTTGCCTGTGATGATCTTTGAAGTCTGCTATGAATTATGATGTGCGTGTTGGGTATATATATCTGTGTACAAAGATATATCTCCGATTTTAAGTTACAGGCTTTCAAATAAATCCAAGAAATCACAAGATTTCTCTAACCAATCTCTGATAGACTTTATTATTGGAATGAATAATGTTTGTTGAAACATAAACTAAAATCTAAGAGTAGTTAAGGAATATTTGTTTATAAATTATCTGGGATTTTAGAAAAAACAGTGGAGATTGTAAACTTATCAAAAATTCGACTTGAATAATTCTTGATTCCAGGTTTATAATCTGTTTTCTTACCTAAATTCATGATTTTTAAAAGTAAAATCGCAATTTTTATGGATAGATCGAGTGTGTAATTTGAAGTTGATCGGAAATTGGGTTTTGAAGCTTTTCTAATGATCGGTGAACTTGGGGAGGTCGTGCTTAGGCTTGAGAGAAGTTTGAAGGATGTAGATCAAGGGAAAAATATTGGAAGAATTTATAGATCATCGATGTGTTTGGTCATCGACATTTTAGGTTTTAAGTCAGGTTTGGGGTTGGCTAGGTTTAGATGGCTACTGCGTCATCGAGAATTGATCGGAGCCACTCGGGCTTGGGGGAAATTGTGCGTGGAAGTCTGGCGCATCTTAGGGTGTGACGGCGAGGTGGATGGTGATTGGAAGCGGCTTCGGCAAGGCGATTTTCGTTTGAGGGCTTTTGTTCCAGTTCGATTAAGTTATTCATTTTTTGATCTACGGCGAGTTTAGTGATCTGGGTGCTTAGGCGAGGTGAGGGAATCTTTGGCAACTGGTTAGTGTCAGCGATGATGTTGGAAGTCGCTCCAATCAATCGTGCACGTGCACCGTGTGCATGTGATATCTCGGCCGGCACGAATTAGAGATAGGCAAGAAGAATGGGTTTCGTTCCAGGCTGGGTCACTTCGCTAGAATTGATGTTCGTTGATAGTTGTTTGAGTCAATCGGAGTTGAGCTTCCTGGATTTCATGGCATCAAAATTCAATTGTTTTGGTGAAATGGGAGTTGACAGGTAGAGGAGAAGAAAGGAAGGCATCAGTTTTGTTTCCTTCAATTTGGGCTTCGGCCCGATTGTTTGGTGGTAAGGAAATATGGTTTCGGGTTTGTATTTTTAGTTTGGGCCTTAAAGAAATTTATAAATTAAGTTTTTAAAGCTTTAAAGAAATATAAATTAAGTTTCAAATCAAATTTTTAAACAAGTTTTAAACAAGGTTTTAAAATTAGATTGAAAGTTGAGAATATTTTCAAAATTATTTTCATATTTAAAAATAACGTATTAGTTAATTTTAAATAAATTAATAAGTGTTTTCAAGTTATTTTAATGTTGTGATGAAAAAGTAATTAAGGAAGTGTATTAATCTTTCATTGAATTAAAAGATTAAAAGTTTGTTTTTCCTAAAGATTTTATGTTAAATTAGGTTATAATGATAACTAAGTCATTAATATGATAAAGGATTCATCTTAAAAGTTAATTAAAGTTTTAATGATTTAAGATTTATTTAACTAAGAAGGTAACTTAAGTATAATAAAATTAGTTTAATTAATTTATGATTAAGAATTAGTTTATTTGTAATTATGGGTTATTAATTAATAATCAAGGTTTATTAATTAATAATTTAAAAATAATTTATTCATTAATTAAGATTAGTTAGTGTAAGTAATTAAAAGAAATTAATTACTTAAAAATAATTACTTAATTAAGAGTAATTAACTAATGATTAAAGTTAATCATCAAGTGACAAAAAAATAATTAAATTGCGCTTTATTAATATAAGTGATTAGGATAATCACTATTGTAATTAATTAGGGATAATTAATTAAATGGTAATAAATTAAGGGTTAATTAATTTATTAATTTAAGGTAATTAATTAAAGGATAATTAAATAATTAAGATTAATTATTTAATGATTAAAGTTTGATTAATTTATTAAAAGTTAATTAATAAGGTTTGTAATTAATTAATGTTAATTAACAAGGACTAGTGATTTATTCATAAGTATTAAATCTGATTCACAATTTATCAAATGATCAATTAATCTGACTTATGGATGTTTGAATCCTATTGAATGTTGAATTGTTTGTTATCCCTGATGTATGCTACTTTGTATGAATTGAATTGATTTGAGATGTGATGAATGTAATTTATTTGTGATGAATGTAATTTATTTATCAATGATTGATTTATATTTTACATCTGTGAATCTGTGAATGAAGATAAGCGTTACGGATTATACCGCTTATCCATATTGATATGATAGAATCTATGATTATTGATGATGTTGCATTATTGTGTAAACCCTTGGACTACACCATACACACATAAATATGGATTGCACGAGGAAATTGGTTAAGTCACAGATTTTAGAAAATAATTTTTAAACTTAATTTTGAATCCAAAAGGTTTTGGGTTAAATATTGAAAACTTTCGAAAAGGGAATTTTGAAAATAAAAGTTATTTTAGATAACTTGATAAAGTTTTGAAATTTAAATAATTTGATTTGAATTTGAATTCCAGATTTGAAATTGTATTCTATATTGAGAATTTTGGTGTAAAAATGTTATACAAGTTATAAATGTATTTATATGGATTTAAACCATTTAAAAAGTATTGTTTTGAGAATGTGAGTTTAATCCAAGGGCTTTAACTTGTACAAATAAAATCGGATTTTTCCAAAATGAAAACTATTTGTTTTCAAATAATAAAAGCTTTCATATAAGGAAAGAATTTCCAATTTGTGTCGAAAGGATTTCAAGTTTGAAATGTAAATGGTTTTCCAAGTTATGAATAAATCTTTGGAAAAGGTTTTGAAAGCTATGAATTAAATCTTTGATTTAAAGATTGGATGAGTTAATCCAATTTGAAAGGGAAATTGTTTTGAAAGCCGTGAATGAATCTTTGTGAAAGACTGGTGAACTTTGTGAAATGAATCTTTTTGTTTAAAGATTAGAAATGGTAATTTGTTTAAACCATTTGAAAGAAAAGTTATGGGTTTTAAGTTGTGACTTAACTGAAATTCCAATATCCATATGTTTTTAAATATTACGCTCATTATTCGGTTTAGCCGGGAGAGGACCTTGTGTCATATAACCCATTCCGAATAATGATACGACGATATGGATAGATTTGAAGACCGGTGGTGAAGATCGGGTATTTTCTAAAACGAAAGGATTACCCGTCGAATGTCTTTGGACTAAGTCGTGCCGGTATAGAGATCTCCATATGCGATGGGGAGTCTGATAGGGATTATGAATACTCGGATTGCAAGGGCTTCTTTGGAGATTCCTTCGGTTCTGTTCGAACTCGGAACAGACTTGTATGGATGTATATCTGACGTTACACATTGAGATGTGACGTTGGTTTCTATCAAATACATCTCTGTTTGGTGGCGGAGATTTATTCTCTTAGCTTAACACCCTTCTCTGAGACGTACGAGTTCAGAGGTTTTGTAGTTGATGGTTACTAGTGATACATTCCCAATTTGGTAATGTGGCATTCGAAGTGTTGCTGATCATTTGTTGATCGAAGCATGGCATTGTGAAAAAGCGTAGCTTTATGGACGAGACTGCATCAGGACCTCACAACCCAGAATGTTCGAAACAGGAAAGATGCGGCAATGTTATTAGGAGGTAGTGCCCCCTGAGGGTATGTCTATTTCCTTCTGGATAGAGGTGGTATCATGGTATGGAGCCCAGATACTTAACCTATGTGGTTACTGCAAATTTATTACTTTGTGGTTGTTGGTGTCGAGGCCTCGGATAAAGGTCGGTTACGACCGAGGAGTGGCTTACTCATGTCAATAGTTACCTAGTTACAGAGGTAACCCGACCTCGTGTTGGCACAGATCCGGTTAGGTTCTCGGGGCGTCCATGCAGAGGCGTACCCATGTGGCAATGGGAAGTTCCTTGGCCTGACCATTTGTTGAAAATCCAATCACTAATAAGTGTACTTTACGATTGCAGTTATATAACCTGCCATTCTTAAATGGTAGCTATAGTAGGCATAATATAATGTACTTATGCGAGCTAAGATTAATATTATACTTTCAAAATGTTTTCCACTATACAATAATAATAATATCAAATGGATTTTGCATAGTAAGCATGTTTGACTATCATAAGTAGAAATCTCCCCCAAGTGTGCGATTGCATGATGTGTGTGCCGAGAGGCCTTATGGTAGTTTCATTTTCCAAAAAGCATTGCGTATTTCAATTTTTAAATTCTCTTGTTGTTAGTTTTAAAGACAAACTGTTTTTGTTTGCTCATACCAGTCCCATTACTGACCCGGGTTTATTGTTCCCTTCCTAAACTTTGGGTGCCCACAAATTTCTACACGGGAAGTATAGAGTTGGGTTTTTCAGATAGTCCAATAGTAGGTGTAAATTTGATAGCATTCAATCTCTGGATATTGGCAATCGCATTTGGATCGAGTTGCTTTACTTCAACATTGATGGTAGTTCTCTCTTTCTGGTTTGGAGCCTTTCTAGCTTTGGAGCTTTAGCAATGGAGTCGCTATGTGTTGGAGTATCTATCTTGTTGAGTTCTAAAGATATTATCTTTTGGAGATATCTTTCCACTATCGGTGATTGCAAAGCCTAGACCATCTTCTGGTGTTGTCTTTCGCTATTGTATATCTTTGGCTCTGATTTGTAATGATATTCATTTGTATCTGATGTTGTATCAATTGTGTATTAATGATATATTATCCATTTTCTTCCCTGTGTTGTTGTACTTAATGTGTTATAAGCATCGGCGAACCAGATTTGGCGTTTGAATCTGCGGTATTTGAATACGAGTGAAGTATTCGGTGCCGATTTTCGAAGGTCGAGTCTAGGCCATGACATTTGGTATCAAAGCTGAAGGTTGAAACTTTAGCTCAGGAGTATAGCACGTTAGGTAACTCATTAGAGATAGAGTGAAGCATACGCTAGAATGAGTATATCCCTAAGATATCTGTCTGTATGCCTTAGTAAATCCTCTTACTATACACTGATAGTGAGTATGAGTGCAAGAAGAGGACGAGATACGGAACAGGGAAATACCACTACACATGGTCAATACCCTGCAACAGTGGGAACAATCTTTTCTCTATCAATCTCCTTTGATCCAGTTTCAATTCTTTGTTGGCTTCGTGGCAGCCCAAGGAAGAAGCATTGATGTGGTGGCACTGCAAATCGTTATAGAAGGTCCCTAATTTATATTCTTTCTATCAAATTCCTATCGTTTTAACTTTAATAAATTTTAAATTTTAAATTGAAATAAATTGGTAAACAAGAATATAAAGCTGAATTGGGTTGCATCGATTTTGATTAAAACCAAATTTGAAATTCTATTGTAATCCCTTGTGTGGATCAAAATCTGAAGAGGGACAAGTTGATGTAGACCTCTGGATTGAGTATCCGTTGTCTATTGTTTGGATTTAGATATATTCTACGAATGGTTAGTTATCGCTTCAGACTAACCAGTGCCCTACTTATTTCGTAGATCTGGTGACCCGAGTATCTTATGAGATATGGGATGAGTTCGTACTCATAATTATGGGTGATATTCTGATTTGGTAAGCCAAATGCAGAATAAATATTCAGCTTGATCTGATGAGTCGATTCTCTATCTTTTATCTGTTCTTTTGTTGTCTCCTTATCCTGCAAATTTCGAGGGTGAATTATCTTAAGGGGGAAACCTGTAATATTCTTGGTTTTAAGCCAAAATAATGTAGTGATTAATTTGATTCTTGGAATTTAATTGTGAATTTATTGGTAAGTTAATATGAAAATTTCTAGAATAAATAAAGATATGTATTTTTGGTAGAATATTGATTTGGTAATTTAATTGATTGTGAATAGAAATTTTGATTTGGGAATTTCATAATAAATACCTTTGAAAATGAAATTTGATTTTATTTACTTTATATTTCAAAGGAACTAATATAAGTAGAAAATAAAATGTATGAATGAAAATGTAAGTAAAAGTAATTGAAATGTATGTATAATGTATATATGATATTAAAATAAATGTTTTAAAATATACGTATCTTTTGAAAATTAATATATAAAATGGTTTGTATTCACACACACACACACACACACACACATTTATAAGTACATGATATTTGTACATGTAAACAAAGACAAATGTAAATCATATAAACATGTAAGATATTAAATGAAAGGGTTTAAAACTAAATATATACATTAATTAAAGTTAAGGATTTAAACATAATTTGTATAACAAGAACATTTGTACAATAATTATGCAAGATAATAACAAGTGTTAGATTTACAATTACAAGTGTTAACAGATAAAGACAAGTGGCATTTAATTCTCTTAAATTTTTATTAATATGTTTTAAAAGAAAAGAAAAAAAATATACTACTATTCTCAGTTCATAATTTCCAAACCTGAGAAATCAAATCAAAACCTGAGAAAAATTATCTCTTCAGTTTTCAAAGAATTCAAACAAAATCAAAACAAATCCAGGAAAGATTCAATGCATAGATTAAAGCCTGGAAAAGAAATCAAAGTAACATCAAACTTGAAATCAAGCAAAGATCAAAGTTCAACATAAACTTAAATCAATATCCAACAAAGTGCAGATTCAATTCAATAATCTAAGATCAGATTCAACTAAAATAAAGATCAGATCAACTCAGTAACAACACAAAGCAAAAGTAGCAGATTAATCAAGAAACCATTTCCAGTTCAAAGAAACTTCTCTGTTCCTCTCTGTTCCAAGTACAGGTGAGCAAACCAACCTTATAAACTCTTAAAGTTTGATATATATGATTTGCCTGTGATGATCTTTGAAGTCTGCTATGAATTATGATGTGCATGTTGTTTATATGTATCTGTGCACAGAGATATATCTTTGATTTTAAGTTACAAGCTTTCAAATAAATCCAAGAAAACTCAAGATTTCTCTAACCAATCTCTGATAGACTTTAGTATTGGAACGAATTATGTTTGTTGAAACATAAACTAAAATCTAAGAGTAGTTAAAGAATGTTTTTTTATAAATTATCTGGGGATTTAGAAATAACAGTGGAGATTGTAAACTAATCAAAAATTCGACTTGAATAGTTCTTGATTCCAAGTTTATAATCAGTTTTGTTACCTAAATTCATGATTTTTAAAAGTAAAATCAAAATTTTTAAGGTTAGATTGAGTGTGTAATTTGAAGTTGACCAGAAATTGGGTTTTGAAGCTTTTCTGGTGATCGGTGAACTTAGGTAGGTCGTGCTTGAGGTTGAGAGAAGTTCGAAGGATGTTGATCAAGGGAAAAATATTGGAAGAATTTATAGATCGTCGATGTGTTTGGTCGTCGACGTTTTAGGGTTTAAGTCAGGTTTGGGGTTGGTTGGGTTTTGATGGCCACTGCATCATCGAGAATTGATCGGAGCCACTCGGGCTTGGGGAAATTGTGCATGGAAGTCTGGTGCATCTTTGGGTGTAATAGCGAGGTGGATGGTGATCGGAAGTGGTGTCGGCAAGGCGATTTTCGTCTGAGGGCTTTTGTTCCAGTTCGATCAAGTTATTCATTTTTTTATCTACGGCGAGTTGAGTGATCTGGGTGCTCAGGCGAGGTGAGGAAATCTCTGGTAACTGGTTGTTGTTAGCGATGATGATGGAAGAAGTCACTTCAATCAATCGTGCACGTGCACGTGCACCGTGTGCACATGATATCTCGGCAGAGACGAATTAAAGATAGGCGAGAAGAATGGGTTTCGTTCCAGGCTGGGTCACTTCGCTAGCATTGATGTTCGTTGATAGTTGTTTGAGTTGATTGGAGTTGAGCTTCCTGGATTTCATGGCATCGAAATTCAATTGTTTTGGTGATCTGGGAGTTGACAGGTAGAGAAGAAGAAAGGAAGGCATCAGTTTTGTTTCCTTCAATTTGGCCTTCGGTCCGATTGTCTGGTGGTAAGGAAATATTGTTTCGTGTTTGTACTTTTAGTTTGGGCCTTAAAGAAATTTATAAATTAAGTTTTCCAAGCTTCAAAGAAATATAAATTAAGTTTCAAATTGAATTTTTAAACAAGTTTTAAACAAGGTTTTAAAAATTAGATTGAAAGTTAAGAATATTTTCAAACTTATTTTAGCATTTAAAAATAATGTATTAGTTAATTTATTAAATAAATTAATAAGCGTTTTCCAGAAAATTTAATGTTGTGATGAGAAAGTAATTAAGGAAGTGTATTAATCTTACATTAAATTAAAAGATTAAAAGTTTGTTTTTCCTAAAGATTTTAAGTTAAATTAGGTTATAGTGATAATTAAGTCATTAATATGATAAAGGATTTATCTTAAAAGTTAATTAAAGTTTTAATGATCTAAGATTTATTTAACTAAGAAGGTAATTAAAGTATAATAAAATTAGTTTAATTAATTTATGATTATTAATTAATTTATTTGTAATTAAGGGTTATTAGCTAATAATTAAGGTTTAGTAATTAATAATTTAAAAATAATTTATTCATTAATTAAGATTAACTAATGTAAGTAACTAAAAGAAATTAATTACTTAAAAACAATTACTTAATTAAGAGTAATTAATTAACGATTAAAGTTAATTAATCAAGTGATAAAATAATAATTAAATTGTGCTTTATTAATATAAGTGATTAGGATAATCTCTTATTGTAATTAACTAAGGATAATTAATTAAATGGTAATAAATTAAGAGTTAATTAATTTATTAATTTAAGGTAATTAATTAAAGGATAATTAAATAATTAAGATTAATTATTTAGTGGTTAAAGTTTGATTAATTTATTAAAGGTTAATTAATAGATTTGCAATTAATTAATGTTAATTAACCTGAACTAGTGATTTATTCATAAGCATTAAATCTGTTTAAAGTTTATCAGATGATCAATTAATCCGACTTATGGATGTTTGAATCCTGTTAAATGTTGAATTGTTTGTTATCCCTGATGTATGCTACTTTGTATGAATTGAATTGATTTGAGATGTGATGAATGTAATTTATCTGTGATGAATGTAATTTATCTGTGATGAATGTAATTTATTTATCTGTGATTGATTTATATTTTATATCTGTGAATCTACGAATAAAGATAAGCGTTAAGGATTATACTGCTTATCGATTGATATGATTGAATCTGTGATGATTGATGATGTTGCACTGCCGTGTAAAACCTTGGACTACACCATACACACAAATATGGATTGCACGAGGAAATTAGTTAAGTCACAGATTTTAGAAAATAATTTTTAATTTAATTTTGAATCCAAAAGGTTTTGGGTTAAATATGAAAAACTTTCGAAAAGGGGATTTTGAAAATAAAAATTATTTTGAATAACTTGATAAAATTTTGAAATTTGAATGATTTGAATTTGAATTCAAGATTTGAAATTGAATTCTATGTTGAAAATTTTAATGTAAAAATGTTATACAAGTTATAAATGTATTTATATGGATATAAACCATTTTGAAAGTATTGTTTTGAGAATGTGAGTTTAACCCAAGGGTTTAACTTGTACAAATAAAATCGGATTTTTCCAAAACGAAAACTATTTGTTTTCAAATAACAAAAGCTTTCATGTAGGGAAAGAATTTCCAATTTATGTCGAAAGGATTTCAAGTTTGAAATGCAAATGGTTTTCCAAGTTATGAAAAAAAATTTAGAAAATGTTTTGAAAGCTATGAGTTAAATCTTTGATTTAAAGATTGGATGAGTTAATCCAATTTGAAAGGGAAACTGTTTTGAAAGCTGTGAGTGAATCTTTGTGAAAGATGGGTGAACTTTGTGAAATGAATCTTTTTGTTTAAAGATTAGAAATGGTAATTTGTTTAAATCAGTTGAAAGAAAAGTTTTGGGTTTTTTGTTCTGACTTAACTGAAATCCCAATATCCATATGTTTTAAATATTGCGCTCATTATTCAGTTTAGCCATAAGAGGACCTTGTGTCATATAACCCATTCCGAATAATGATATGACGATATAGATAGGATTTGAAGACCGGTGGTGAAGACCGGGTATTTTTGAGAACGAAAGGATTACCCGTCGAATGTCTCTGCATTGAGTCGTGCGGGTATAGAGATCTCCATATGTGATGGGGAGTCCGATCGGGATTGTGAATACCCGGATTGCAAGGGCTTCTTTGGAAGTGCCTTCGGTTCTGTTCAAACCCGGAATAGACTTGTATGGATGTGTGTCTGATGTTACACTTTGAGATGTAAAGCTGGTTTCTGTCAAATACATCTCTGTTTCGTAGCGGAGGTTTATTCTCTTAGCTTAACACCCTTCTCTGAGACGTACGAGCTCAAAGGTTATGTAGTTGATGGTTACTAGTGATACATTCCCAATTTGGTAATGTGGCATACGAAGTGCTGCTGATCATTTGTTGATCGAAGCATGGCTTTGTGCAAAAACGTAGTTTTGTGGACGAGACTGCATCAGGACCTCACAACCTAGAATGGTCGAAATGGGAAAGATGCAGCAAAGCTATTTGGGGGTAGCGCCTCTTGAGGGTATGTCCATTTCCTTCTGGATAGAGGTGGTATCATTGTATGGTGCCCAGATACTTAACCTATATGGTTACTGCAAAATTATTACTTTATGGTTGCTGGTGCCGAGGCCTTGGATAAAGGTCGGTTACGACCGGGGAGTGGCATACTCGTGTCAGTAGTTACCTAGTTATAGAGGTAACCTGGCTTTGTGTTGGCAGAGATCCGGTTAGGTTCTCGGGGCATCCCCCCAATGGTGTACCCATGTGGCAATGGGAAGTTCCTTGGCCTGACCATTTGTTGGAAATCCAATCACCAATACGCTCCATTTACGATTGCAGTTGTATAACCAGCCATTCTTAAATGGTAGCTATAGCAGGCATAATATAATGGTAACTATGCTAGCTAAGATTAATATTATACTTTCGAAATGTTTTCCACTATGCACTAATAATAATATCAAAAGAATTTTGCGTAGTAAGCATGTTTGACTATCATAAGGAGAAATCTTCCCCAAGTGTGCAATTGCATGGTGTGTGCCAGGAGGCCTTATGTTAGTTTCATTTTCCAAAAAGCATTGCGGATTCCAATTTCTAAATTAACTTGTCGTTTGTTTTAAAGATAATCTGTTTTTGTTTGCTCATACCAGTCCCATGACTGACCCGGAGTTTATTGTTCCCTTCCTAAACTCTAGGTGCCCACAATTTTCCACATGGACATTCTAAAGTTGGGTTTTTCAGATAGTCAAATAATATGTGTAAATTCGATAGCATTTAATATCTGGATATTGGCAATCACATTTGGATCGAGTTACTTCACTTTAGCATTGATGGTAGTTCTCGCTTTCTATTTGGGGACTTTCTAGCTTTGGAGCTTTAGAAATGGAGTCGCTTTGTGTTGGAGTATCTATCTTGTTGAGTTCTGAAGATATTATCTTTTGGAGATATCTTTCCGTTATCGATGGTTGCAAAGTCTAGACCATCTTCTGGTGTTGTCTTCCACTATTGTATATCTTTGACTCTGATTTGTAATATTATTCAGTTGTATCTGATATTGTATCAATTGTGTTTCAATGATATATTATTCATTTTCTTCCACTGTGTTGTTGTACTTAATGTGTTATAAGCTCCAGCAAACCAGATTCGACGTTCGAATCTGTGGCATTTGAATATGGGTGAAGTATTCAGTGCCGATTTTCGAAGGTCGAGTCAAGGTCGTTACACGAGACATGCCTTGGGTCAATATTCAATGCATGGCTCGCGATGGTTGGTGAGATTCCTCACATGTCAGAATAGGTCGAGGCGAACGCATCAAGATTCACTTGAAGAAAGCTTTTTTAATTCTTTCAACAACATTGCATTGAGTTGTGATCCAATCTTCAAGACCCGCAAAGGATATTCATGGCTGACCGAGATGTCAATCGTTATCTCAACAGGTGCAGCCTTAGGTTCTTTAGGCTTCTCATCCTCGTCTCTCAGATCTATATCTGTATAGAATCGACTGTGGTGCCTGAGCTAAGGCTCGGAAGTTGATTGTTAGGCTTCGTAAGTTTTGATGCATAAAGGAGGCTTCTTCATATCCTTTCCTTTTTCTTTCCACTGATCATCCCTCAAATCAGCAACATAGCAGGCATGGCCAATCGCCTGATCTCCATGACTAATTCCCATCCCGCTCTTTGTTGGGAATTCGAGTGTTAATCACCATGGGGTGATAGCTACCCTGATTTCAACAAGGGTCGGTCAGCCCAAGAAAGCATTGTATGGAGAGTTCACATCCATCACTACAAACAGCTGTTCTTGCACTCTCCTACGGTTGTCGTGTCCCAACTCCACCGGTAGCTCAACATAGCCAACTACTTTAGCAGTAATACTATCAAAGCCATGAATACAGGCTTTACATGGTTTCCAATCTTTGGCCTCCAGTGGTCCCGGGCCTTCTTAAAAAGGATATTGACTGAACTTCCATATTCAATCAGAATCTTTCTTACCAAGGTAGGGCCGATCATGGCCAAGATCACCATTAGGTCTATTGTAGGGGCATCTACGCTATTTGCAGCTCTACTCTAAAATATGATATCGTCGGTCATAGTTCTTTGCTGCTTTGTTAGAGCACTATCCTCCACGTTTGAGTAGCACTTTATATTAACATGTTTTATAGTGTTCATGGAACGCTCCATCTCATACCATCTTTTGTCAATTGGATATGGTCCTCCAACAATAGCGTTAATGACTAACCTTCCTCCCGCCCATTTAGGTCCCTTAGCACTAGGCAGGGCTTGTCTCTATTAGGGTCAAACATCCCTTGCTCGCCACTTACAGGGCTTTAATGAACTATTGCAGCTTTCATTCATAATCAACTTTTCGACGACATCATGGAGGCGGTGGCACTCGTCCTTGATAGGACCATAACTTTCATGGAATCTACATTACTTCCCTGTCTGCCTCCTCCTTCCTAAAGTACTGAGCTTCCTTCGCATGAAAAATAGTTCAACGTAGAAGGAGGCTTTTTGCCAACCAATCGCCAAAATCAGAATCAGGGTCGACTCCCTTAATTATTGTTGTTAATATTGCATCATCTTATGGATTACTGACTTCTAAAACAGCCGTATCAAATCTTTTCGGATAATCTTTTAGTGACTTTCTTGGAGCCTAGACCAAGTTAGAGAGGGATATGAGCCGTATGCATGTGGAACTGCTCCACATACTTCATGAGATGCTGCCTGGGGTCTTTTTTTTCCACATAAGCAGGCATTTTAGACATATTAAACCTCCATGAATACTCTGAACGCAGAATGTGTCAGTGAATGGAGTATGACTTCTGGAGAGTCCCAATCATCATTGGTTAGGCCATGAATTTCCTATACAAGGTGTCTCACCATAGCCTTTAGGTCCGACGTTTGGAGAGCTAGTGCCTGGTGGTAGTCGTGTTCTACCTCGTGTGAATGACCCGATCCATTCCTTTGGGCAACACCATGTTGCCTTGGCTTAGCGTGCACCTCATTTATCTCCTGAATAGTATCCCATCATCGTCTCTCATTTGTGGTTCAATCACATTCGCCTAGGTTCCAACACCTTGGTCGGTCGTGACATGTTCGGAGTTGGCTCCTCCACCATCATGAAGGTTCCCCCTAGGTTGGAGGGTTCGGTGCCAATTCGGGTAGTTTGGTGATAGTCGGTCACATAGTTCCCCCTTGATGTTCCGACATTATATACATTTGTCTTGTCTTGTCTGCTCCTCTAATAGTCATCAGATGAAGATTTCTCTGATCTAGTACAAAGTAGGCTCTCTCCTTGTCTTTCTACATTGGTCTTTCAACTGGTTCAGCAGGTCATTATTGGTTTGGATTTGCTAATTGAGCTACTGTTGGCTATCTAATAATTCCTTCACTGGGACTTCAAAGTCATTTTTCGTGATGTAATCATCTGGAGTTGGAGCATTGGTTATCATCGGTTTTACATTCTGGTTAACCTATTGAATGTTGATATCTCCATTACCTTTAGCAACATAGGACTTAGTGGACTTATTTCCTCTAGCCATGGCTAAAAGCTTCCTTGTAGATTATCATCAAATTCGAGTAGAAATGAAAACTTGTCGGCATAAATCTAGATCGATCTCACAAATATGGAAATCCACAATTCAATGATGTGATCAAACCAAGCTGGGTTTCTAGTGAAAGCATAAAGATATTTGCACCAAAAGTTGGCACAAAAACCCAATAGATTGAAAGTAGAGAAATAAAATAAAGAATTAAACTTACTACAAAGATTAAACAAGTAGAAACAAGAACAAACTAATTTTTAGTGGTTTAGCATTGATTGCTTACGTCCATTTAAAGGAATTTCTTAAATACTTAGTTTTCTAGTTACTGAGGGATCAAATCGTAATAGATCCTTGATTATAATAGAGTTGAAGTAAAACAACAGCATAATGATCCTTTAAATGAACAATGAACTATATATTTATTGGTGTAGACGACCTAATATCTTCTTGAAATTTCAACGACGGACTCTCACGATGTAGGCGAAGTCACCTAAAAAATTTAATGGCCCAACTCCCAAGGATAGGTGATCAGTGCATATCGAACTAGAAGTCCTTATGGGCCCACACAATCCCTCTTGTGGCCCCCCTCTGTGCTAGCTTCATGTTTCCAAAGTTGTTTTATATAGTCCCCTACATGTTTTATAGTGATATCGATTGATTGCCGTTGAGCTGAACTGCCGGTTTAAGTTGTTCATAGTCAAAGTGATTCGACCTAATCCCCTACCTAGGGGAAGGGATAGGTACCAATCTTCTGCCTAGAGGATGCACTAATCTATACTTTAGAATATTCCAAATAGTCTCTCTTGATCTCGCTGATCGTTGCTTAATACCTCTATCTATGCTTAATCTTTGAACTTCATGAGTATTCCTCTAGGCCACTTACATTGTCTACCATCTTGTCCAACTTGTCCAGTCATTCTGGATATAGCCGGGTAAAAAGGCCGAATAACACTTATGATGTCCATTGAGGTAACTAAGACTGTAGGAACAGATCCTCCATTAGTGGAAGGCTAGTAGGTGCTAGGTTCCTAGAGTGTTCTATGTGATATCAGCTTCCCTTTATGGTTCGGGGTCATATATGTGCTATGGATTGGAATATATTATTCACTATCCAATGAGTTGGCTATACTAGAAACTGTGTTTCTAAAGTGTAGTCGATCCCGTATATGCATATTCTTTTGGTTTAATATTTTCGAGATAGCCTTAGTTTATTGATTACGATAGATTATCTTTGTGGGTTGTATAGTATTGAAAAACATTTGGATGATTTGATGGGTTATCTTATATTATCTATTGATTATACCATCTTATGATATTATATTAGGGCATTGCTGTGTGCTGGCCCTATTCACTTGATGATTTTATTTCTTATGATGATGATTTACGATATGGATGATTCATCCATTGGATATAGTATTCTTGATTTCTTTTGAATTGTTTTATATGGGCGATGACATCTTTACGCACGGTTTTTATTCATAATATGAGATATTTTTGCGATCTTTTAAGTTGTTGTAATTGTAAACCATGCATACATCTCCCTTTATATATATATACATGTACGTACGTACGTATGTTAAAATGTGAACATGAGTTGTTATACTGTGTTATCATGTTATTATCCTAGTATATGTTGTTTCACCTATATTTATTAACCATATGATTTAGACATAGTCCAACATGTGCGTTATTTATATAATACTTGAGTCGATCAGAGGCATTCTTGGTACAGGGATGATAAGACCAGCTTGTGTTTACTTGGTTTAGTGGAGATAATTTATACAATTCAGTTGTATGTTATTTTAATGATGCACTTCATTGATGTATGTTCTTGGGATTGTATTTTGAATAGACATTATATATTATGCATTATGTATTATTGTTGTTATTTTGACTCTGTGTTCTCTGTAATTCATTGTATATTATGTATTGTTCTGTCCTAAAGGCATACATGATTATTTCTATATATGCTACTGTGTACGTCTATGTAAGTTATTTATTTAATATTCATGTACGTACTAGTATTAGTCCAAAGGAATATTCACATGTGTACTCCGTAGAGCCTCATTCTCTATATTATCTGACAGTATTACCTTGTAATACTCTTAGATTATGCATTTATATAAGTGGGGTGCTTACATGAAGTGTCTAGGAAAGGCTTTGATGTACAACCAGTGCTCTAACTTACCTTGCTTCACACTTAACTGTGGAATAGTATAAGTTTGAATGTCAAAATATGTTAAATATACGAACTTTGATTTCTCTAAGTGATTGTTTTTAACTAGATAGTTGATTGGTCAACCGTTGAATTTGACCAATTATAACTTAAGAAGTGTCTAAAAGCTTTGTGGTTTCATACCCTTCAGGAACCCCTAAGGAGGAGCATTGGTATGCAACATCTCTAGCTTTAAGAACTTATATATACGAGATCTCTCGAGGAGGACTCCTTTTTATATAGCTTGCATACTTGTAAAAGAACTAGAATTGGGTTTATCAAAAATTAATCGAATTAGTTTTGAAGAGTCTGAGACTGGTAAGTGGTTTGCTTACCGAATACCACTTCAAAACTAGTATACGAGTCTATGTTTTAAAAGTCGTTGTGAAGTGGAATGTTACAAGGATGAACTATATATCCTAAGGTTAAGTCCAAGGGAGAGTTCAACATTAATATTTTAGACTAATGTTGTAGAGTTTAACTTTCTATCCTAAATTTAAGTCCAAGGGAGAGATCAACATTATCATTTGTTAATGGGGCTTATATGGGAATCTATGAAGTGATTTGTGTTCTATTCAAGAAAGGAAGACATATGTAAGAGATGTCGAACGCGACCTCGACGTCGGTAATGAAAGAAAACAAAGAAGAACACAGAACCTTGGATTTAGCTAACCCATGATAAAGTATATCAACTCCAAATCTAGAATATGCTTATTGATGTGGGTATCAGGAGTTGGTAATACTTGATTCCATGTGGTTCTATAGTTTTGTCAGGGATTAGCTATATTTACTTTATGGTATATTCTATCTAGAGATATACGGCTCTCGAAGGTGCTTTCTAACCTTTGCTAGAAGGCTGGCCTCAGTTTATCTAGGGATGTCCTTAATGGAAAATCAATATTCAAACTTTCCTTAACGGTATTAGATGTACTTCTAACATTATTATGATGTGATTAATGTAAACATCACAACTATTTGATTTGATTTATATTCTACACTATAGACATTATTTATTACATTACTATATTAACTTAAAGAATGGTTGGTTTCTTTTAAGGGGAAAACCGTTACGGGAATCTGTACGTTCCCAAAAATTACATTTACATGTTGCATATATCTTGAGTTTTCTCATATCAGACTTATGTCTAACACATGGCTTTTTTTCCTTTAATTCATCATGTAATCTTTCGAGTAGGTATAGTAAAGCAGGTTTTACTTTAGACATTTAGAGTTGAGGAGACAAGCTGGAGGCTTCCATTATCTATCGGTTTCTATTTTTGTTGCACTGTATTATGTAAGTATGTAATAGCATTGTAAGGATAGATAGCTATAACTGTCCAGGCCGATGATAGTACTTAGGTTTTATAACTTTGAATTTTTTGTACTTGGAATAACCCTTTTGTACTATTCTTTTGCCATTATATATTATTATTCCGCTGTGAGATTCTAAAATTGTGTTCTTTCCTTCTTGTTCTATTCCTTTTCTTTTATTTTTATGCTAACCATCTGTCATTCCAACACTGGGATGCTCCATAAACGAATACCGTGGATGTATTAGTGTCTACATTCGAGGGTCGAAAAGTTGATCGTTACAACAATGATATATTAGCAACTACAATAGGAACCTACAACATTATAAAAGTTCGAGATATATTCCATGTAATTAACGTGTGATAAAAGAGTTTAAGAATGACGTAGAATATAATTGAAAAGTAGATATGAAACAACTGCATTACAGATGCACACACTAAATCTCTTTTGGTTTTGCTTAGGAAAACTTAACCAAGAGTGTAACACCATATATTTTAAAGGGTCATATTATAGTGAAATTAATGATGACATCTTCAGCGTGGCGTTCTACTTTCTGGATGATTCACTTGTCAGCGAGGCGCCCTCTCCAGTTCTTCGAAGTCTTATAGTGGCTTTTTTTTTATTCCCGATCATTCGCATTTCCAGTGCTCCTGAGTCTGCAGCATGGCATTCCTTCTCAGATGGAACTCTCTTCTAGTATCATTGGCACCGAGTTGCTTTATAGATTTTATACTTATAATACCTCAATACTAGGCGGTGGCCTTGTCGGAGCTCGATATTGGGATATAAGGGCGTGGCTTTGCTGGAGCTCATTCTCGGGATACGTAAGTTCTTTTCTTTATTATTTGTACTATGATTGGCTACCTACCAGACATGTTAGCAACACCTTGTCTTCTATGATATATACATATATACACGTATGCTCTCCTCTATTTTAGAGGATCACACATTTTCTCAAAAAAATTTACATGATGATATTATTAAAGAAAGAAATAAATAAGATAAATTTAATTGCAAGAATTGCCTAAGGAATACATAGTTAATTAAATGGAAAACTTTAAAAGTTAATTGAATGGATCAAGAGTAATTAGAGCATTAAGAGTTGTCTTTTTTAATTAAGATAAATAAATTAAATTTTGCAATGAGAAGGAATTGTGTTTGGGGAGATACATTGGTGAGGCTAGGCTAGAAGGGATATTAGCCCAAGCCAAAATCATTAGTCTATTTCCTAAGCCAAATTCCTCAATCCTCTTAGTTTTTCATTTACAAAACAAATTCCAAAAAAATACCAAGGTCGACGCTATTTTTAAGCAAGAGAGGAGGAAATTTAAGCTATAAGAGTTCAAGCTTTAAATTTAAGAAAGAAGAGGGTTAACGCAAGGTTTTAATCAAAGTATTCTAAATCAAGATGAGTATAATTTCCCTAAAACCCATCCTAACCTATTTGGGTTTGGATATGATGGTGGATGAATGTTTGGATGATGATAAAAGTGTTTAAATGATTAAATATGGATTAGAAAGTGTTTTGAAATTTAAATGGAAGGAATTTTTTTAGTTTTATGGTAAAAATGACAATCATATTTAAATGGCATGAAGATTAAATACGTTGTTTATAATGATTTGACAATGATGAGTTTTTAATTTCATGATTTTTGGAAATTGTTTGGAATTTCTATGAATTTTCTAAATTGAGAAAAGTTTAATTTAAGGAAAATTAATTATTAAAATTAATAGAAACAGTTATTTTTATCTGAAATTTTGATATGAGGTAAATATGTTAAATTGGATTTTGGGTGATTTTTGGGAAATTTCCCACTAATTTTTTATTTTATATAAAATATTTAGTAATGGGAGGAATTAATTGATTAAGGATAATTAATTAATTAAAGATGTAATTAACAAGTTCTAAAAAAACTGTAAAGTATTAACTAATAAGAATACAACACCAAATAGTATTTGGTGTAAAGTAACAAATTAATAAGACAATAACTCAGTTTCAGGTTAATTATGAATATGCCACTTCATCTTGCGATAGCCTATAAATTATCAACTTATGATAGCTACTTAGGTTATCAATCCACTATAGCACTAAGGTTATCAAACTACGATGGCGTTAGGAAAGCTAATATGTGACGGTCCTAAGAGCTCTACCCTCGACACCTATAACCTTATGGTAGCTATACGAATATTCAACATGCAATGGCATGGAGGAAGTTCAACGTGTGAAGGATTGGGATAGTCAACCAATGATAGCCATTTGAGGCTCAACATGCTATAGCTTTAAAGTTATCAACCCATGATAGCTCTTTGAGGCTCAACTTTCGATAGCTTTGGAAGCTATTAACCTGCAATAACATATATAGAAGCTCAACTTGCGATAATTAAAAATTAACTATTAACATGCAATGGCTAGATGAGGGTCAACTAGAGATGGCCTAGGAGAATAAATAATTGAAGGCTATGGGATATCGAATATACGACAGCTGGGCTTAACTTGTAAAAGCTATGGGATAGCCAATATGTAACGGCTAAGTTAAATTTACGATAGCTTGGGAAGCTGATTTTTTTCTAAGTAAAATAAAAAAAATACTTAATGCACTTTGAAAGGCAATTTCCAAGTATTAATCGACTATTTTAAAAGGATGAAATAATGGAAAAAAAATTATAAGCTAAAATCATGTTAACTTATTTTTGAAATGGGAAAAGCATAAAGAAGCTAATAAATGATAGGGTGTCATTTAAATTAAATGATAAAGATGTTTGATCTAAAGGAAGTGTAGGACACACAATAAATGAGTGAAAGAAATGGTTGAACCATGATCATAAAGATATACCAGCTTATGGAGTTATTAGATGCCAAGGGGCCTTGACTATTAGTCTAAAGTCCAAGGATTATGGAAGGATGCCACGATAGAGTTCAATCTAAAAACATTTATAAACTCTAGAGGGGAGGTATGCATGGTGTCATGGTTGGGTGCCAAAACTTCAGGGTTGTGTTGTAAATAAAATAAATAAATTGCCAATGTGAACGATGGCGGTTTAGGGACTAAGAGAAGTAAGTAATGCTCATTAAGATGCTTACTTGAATGTATTCGCGGTGCTTGCATTTATCCTCTTATAAGAGTTAAGGTGGCTTTAATTAGGGTGGCTTCCATTAGTGGAATGAGTGGACATTTAATTAGGTGAAGTTGTTTGAGGAAAGATAAATTTAGTAATGGACACACCTAGGGAGATATCCACTAAATTAACTTAATGATAACTAAAAGGTAAACACCTAAATGAGAGATTAGGTGATGTTTGGATGGACGATTGTTTGCTATATGACATGGTTCATAATTAGATGTTAAGTATGGGATACACTTAATTTGAATTGGAAATATGAATATGACATGGTTCCCAATTGGATGACAAGTGTAGTGTACACTTATGGATTGAATGAAATACACATGAGTTTATTTCATGTGATGTTAGTTTGCATGTCATGATGTAATTTTTATGATGAGAAAGTGAGGGAAAAACTGTTTCATGCTACAGTGGCATGGTTTTACTAAGGTTGCTTAGGGTAAGATTTTATTTATACCGACTTTATATCTGATTCGTACTTTTATTATTTCCTATAAACTCATGCATACTCATTCGAGTAGGTTGAGTTTATGGATTAGATAGGTTTCTTTTGGAAGCTCAAATAAAGATTCTGAAGATGAAGTAGGAGGCTTATTCAGCTAATAAAAGTTATTTTGACAATTCCATTGTGTAAAACCAGGAATTATAATCGGTTACGTACCATGTTGGCATCTTTTTATGTTGGATACAACAGTATCCTTATTTACTTACTATGTTTACCAATGGGTCGGAATGAAAAGGATTAATGATGATGCAATAAACTTTGTAAAACAAATTAGTATAATCAAAATTTGTGTAAAAGGTTATCTGTCTATTGTTTAATTAATGTTGTGAAAAATAAAACGAACTTCGTTTTATAGTTTGAAAATGATTCTATTGATGACTGAGCATCATTGGTGTAGCGACCTATATTTTACGTATCGAAGTGTAACGACCCGTATTTTATGTATTAGAGGATTGTAAAATATTATTTATTATTCATATATAGCCATATGACTCTATGACTTTGAGAAATGCCTACTAGGGCCATTTCCTATATTTATAGTTTTTTCCAAGCGTTTACCCCAAAAATACTTTTACTAGCTATAACTTTTGATAGGATTCGAATTAGCATTGAAAACCACTTTCATTGGAAAGAGATGATGGTTTCTCTTTCCATAGAGTGGTCACAATAGAGATTTAGACCTTCTAGCTAACAGATATGAATGTTTGACGATTTTACTCTAGTCGGTGCTGGGTATATTCAAAGTTTGGAGAGGAGTTGCCTCGATTCGGTGGGTGGTCCAGAGCTTCTGAGGGTGATGCTTGGCTTTTTCCTATAAAAAGGAACGCCACCCTGCCACAAATCACTTTCTCTACCACTTTTCATTCCAGATCTCAACCACCACTATTCCTTTCTTCACCCAACTTCTTCCATCTCTCATCCAAACCATAGATAAGAAAGGGAATTCATCAAGGATCTTCAGATCTACATCTTTGGGAAGTAAATTGGATTTTAGCTGGGGTTTTTAGATTTGCCTCGACTTGTATGCAAATCTACATCTTTGGGCGTGGTGAGTGATTTACCATCTCTTACCTTGCTATATATATATATATAGGTTTTGATATGTTTTAAACCTTTTGTTGAAGTAAAAATAAGGTCTTAAAACCGCTTTTAATGTCAAACTTATGGCAAAACGAATTTTAAAATGTTTAAAGCACTTTACTCATATTGTTTTGAAGTACGATTGTCTCTGTGTGTGGTAAGCTACATTAGAGACGTAATTACATGATGATTTGCTATGGTTTGATGTGTGTTTTGATGTTTGACTAGATATGTTTGTGTGTGTGTGTGTTATGTTTGCGTAAATGCTTGTATGGTTGGAACGCTCATTGAAGCGAACTAAAGGTAGGAACCGTAAACCGGGCTTCTACGGATAGGCTTGATTAAGTTAGGAGCTGTAGCGATGCTTACCGAAGGAACACAAGTCAAAGAATGGAGTGTAGCAGTAAAATCAGTGTGAAATTAGGGTATGGAGAAATAGCAGATTTTATGTTTGGGAATCGAACAGAACTTGCTCTTTTTGGGGAACGAATAGGATTTGCAGTTCGAGAGGCCAAACAGGGTTATAGCCAAACAGTATTTGCTATTTGGAGGCCAAATTGGAATTGCTTTGTTTAGGAAATGAATAGAACTTGCTCTATCTAAGGGCAGAATAGAACTCGCTCTGTTTGAGGGATGAATAGGATTTTCCATTCGGGAGGCTGAATAGGGTTATAGCTAAACAAGATTTGCTGTTTGGAGGATAAATTAGACTTACTCTGTCTGGGAACCGAATAGAACTTGCTATGTCTGGGGGTCGAACATAACTTGCTCTGTTTGGTGGTGACGTGAGGTAAAGTTGTCAACTCTAAAAGACCCAAGATGACCTTGAATCTTGTGCGGCGATTAACAAGGCGATAACATGGCACTTTGGCATAATGACACCTACGACAATGACGATGACTTTAGTACCTAGGTATGATGATTCTATGAATTGCGATGGGTGTCTAGAGATAATGACTTAATGATGGGAGTCGTGATGGCAATCCACAAGGGCAAGTCTAACGACGGGGACATGTGAGTGGGATCTGCGATGGTTTCTATGGCTGAGATAACCGAGATGGGATAACGATTGACTTCTATTATGGAGACGTGTGCAAAGGGTCATTGATAAACCAAAGACTTCTAGTGTGCTCGTAAAGAAGGAGTATGTGGAGACGCCCACCTGGATCTGTGATGTGTCTGGGTCTTGAGATTGTTGATTACCCTAGGCTTTTGTGATGTGGGCCTGGTTCCTAGCCTTACGAAATGGAATGGATTCAAGAACCAATTAAGCCATGACAACGGTGGGTATTTGGTTTACGATTGTGCTATATGAATTATCATATACCCAATGCACAAGAGTGATGTTTGATGAACGCTATGTTTGGTATAGTTGTTTATCACTATAGGGTGTCACATGATGTAGGTATTTTTGATTGTATACCTAGACACTGAACATTGTACTTCGATTGTAGTACATTTATAAGACTTTGATAGTAGATTAGCATATATATATTGTTATGTGCTAACTCTTTGGATGTAGGGATAGGTCGGGTATGGTTCTACATACCTTATGTCAATATTTACTATATATTATTTTATATTATTTTTAAGATGATGTATAACTCATACCAGACTGTTTTCTGACTCGAGATTTTATGATTTACTTCTTATTACATTGGGTACTCTTAAATGAGTAGATTAGGGATGTCTGGTCTGGATAGCGTATCGAGCTGTATGGAGTACGAGCAGGAGGATACACTTTCATATATCTATACCTGGAGCTTACTATTACTTATATTCCGATGTGCAGTACTATGGAGCTATCAGTACTCGTTTTATTAGCGATAATTTTTAGAGTTTATTTTTGTAACGATCCGCCTTTCATTCCATAGAAAGACGCATCATTAAGAAGAAAGAAAGGGATAGAAAAGAGAAGAGAAAGAAAAGAAAGAAACAGACAACATCAGAATCTCACAGCGGAATCGAATAAATTATAATATATCACATAAAACATTACATAACGTCATATACATCAGAGTTATACAGCTAATACAACACAAACTAGACAGTTATAAACATCTGTCTAGCAATTACAATTCAAGTACATCAGAGAAAACAGATACAACTCAAAACACAGCGGAATCACTATATATATCTACACGTCGAAGCCTCCTGCTCCATTATCTCCTCCAGAACTCATCAAAGTAATCCCGAAACACTTGACTACTCATACGCAATATGAGTACCCAAGAGTTTAATAAAACAGAAAATAAACACTCTGGGTAGACATGGGTCTGGTGTGAGTAAACGGGTTTAAATTTGCTTAACTTTGAAAATTCTTTGGAAAGAAAAAGTATCACGTAAGACTTCCCACACATAAATATGGAAAAAAAATTACCTTACGCTAACCAAAACATTTGATAGGAAATCCAGTGATATTATATTAGTGTCTAGGGTTTTCAAAATAAAATACAGAAATAGCTGGAATGCTTACATCTCACTTTCCAACATAGTTGGGCACAATCAAACCGTACAGGCACTTATTAGATTATGGATTCCATCAATGGCAGGGCTACTGGGGTACCGTCCGTCACAGTACATGGCCTAGATCACCATACCGAGGAGTACGCCCGCTCCCCTGCAACACAAAGCCGGAACCATTCCTTACTGAACAGTTCCAAACAAGACCACCCCGCAGATTGGCCGTTGCCAACTGCCACACAGCCGAAATATAAAGGGACCTCTAGACAGGGGTAAATCTTGCTCTCCAGTGGGGGCTACCCACGAAGCCTTGCTGCATCTCCCCTGTTTTAGCCATTCCCGGTTGATGAGGCTTGAGGCTACGATTACCTTTATAGGACACATCAATCTTAGAATGCTCATCGTCCACCTGACGATGTTCTGAAAGCATTCAATCCATACAAGTTCGTTTCGGGTTCGAACGAAACCGAAGGCATTATCTCGTTACACTCGTATTGGAATCACCCTCAGAGTTAACGACGATAACCCTTGCACTCTGAATCACCATCTCGAACCTGAAAGTACTATTCTGTCAAACTCATCACGGAATCAACCTCAGAGTTATACAGACTTAATAGTTTTTACACCTCGAGTCTTCACTTGCTCCACTTGAGATTCATGACCTAACGTTTAATTTGGATCAATATGGTTTTCGGAATTCCAAATTTGGAAATCCGATCCCGGTCTCATCGAAATCCAAACGCCATCTTAATGTCCAAGTGAATTTAATTTGAATAATTAATTCAATTCATTACTATCTATTTCACACAGATAGTTAAACTATATATCAAAATAGATAATCACATTTATCATAACAGATAATCTGTGTCATCATCACAACAGATAATCATCACAAAACAGATAATCCATATTATCATATTCTATCTAAGCATCCATATCCTATAGATACTACTCATCTCATTACTGAGATAACAACCATCCAATCAATAACATCCATAAACAATGATTTATTAACCATCAATTATAATTAATTCAAAATGAATTAAATTAATTACTTTTATCTCTAATTAATTTAAAATAAATTAAATTAATTACACATCTATAAATCCTGCTTAATATCCATTAATTAATTAATCTAGTAAATTAATCATTCACTAAGTATTCAACTTGACTAATATTTTTGATTAATCATTCTCTAATTACAATAAGTAATTAGTCTTTGATTAATTTTACAAAATTAATTAACCTTAATGATAAGTAATTAACATTTAATTACTTCATTTATTAATTAACAATAATTTATTACATTTATCCTTAATTAATTACATTAATCAATCACTTAATAATTAATTATTCCTCAATTAAACAATTCTTAATTACATTAGTAATTATATTAATTAACGATCTCTAATTTATATTTAAATTATTACTTAATTTAAAATTGATTACATTTAGTAATTAATCTACAATTATTAATCACCTTGATTAATATTAATCCAGTAATTAATTACCCTTAATTACTCATTAACAAATTAATTATTCCATAATTAATTATCTTCATTAACTAATCCCTTGATTAATTACAAAATTATTTACCCAAATTACTTAATTAAAAATCATTTCTCACTAATTACATTCCAGTAATTATCATTTATTACTTTCCAAAGTAATTATGCGCCATTAATTACATTAAGTAATTACTCTTATTAAACCATCAAATGATTTACTTAAATTAATTAAACTAAATTAATTAATTTAACTAATCACATTATCATAATTAATTACAATAAGTAATTAATTCCTTAATTACTTTTATAAGTAATTATACTTAACAAATTACAATTGATTATCTTTAATTAATTATTCTAATTAATTATCAAAATTAATCACATTAGTTAATTACTTAATTATCCTTAGATAATTATCTTTATTAATCAATAACATTTCTTTAATTACTTACTTAAGAAATTTATCTTAGATTAATTATCATTAATCATCTCTAATTAAATTTATCTAAAACATTAATTTTAATAAAAAAAAAAGTAAACTCTTTATTATCTTAAATTATTTTAAAATAATTCATTTACTTATTAATGACTTCATTAGCATTCAAAATGTATTTAAAACATTACATTTGTAAATTTAATTCAAATTCCATTTTAAAATTTAACATTTAAAATGCTTAACAATTTAAACATATATATCCAAAATTTAAATAAATTTATAAACCTTGAAATAGAGTAAATATTAATGAACATTCATTACTTAAATATATAAGAAAAGTTTAAAACAAAATTACTTAATTTTATTAAAGAAATCAAGTCTTTAAAATAAGTTGATTATTTTACTTTTCAAATTAAAGTTAAAACACATCATAACTTTAATTCAAATATTAAAGAAAAGAAATTTTGTCAAGTTTAAACTTATTTGAAAAACTAACACATTTTTAAATTCTACTTTAAAACTTTTGAACTTGTTCAACATTTTAAATTTTAAAAATCTGATTTAAATTCAAGATTTAAATGCATAGTAAACTTGTACTATATTTTAGACTTGATTGATTTTTTTTGAAGACTTAATTTAAATCTTACTTAAAATTTAAAATTTTCATTTTAAAAACTACGAGTTCAAGAGTTCAGTTGAATACAAATTTACCTTGCATTTTAAAACTGTTTAAATCCCGCTTATAAAAATTTGAATTTCATTAAATTTTAAAAACAAGTTACTGTCATGTTATAAACCTGAAACATCACTTACCCGAGACCTCTCAATAACGCTTCGAGACAAAACTCCAAAAGCTTCGAGTAAAAACCCCAACTTCTTCGTGAAGCAACCCGAGCAAACAACAGCAACACAGAACCCACCATCAATAGAAATTCAAACGTGCACCGATCATCATCGTGCACATGCACGTCAACCCCGACCATCGATGGTCATCACCACGACCATCCACAAGACGACCTCGACCCTGCCGACACCTTCGACCGACCAGAACAACGCAACCTCCTCTGAGGCGAAATCGAGCACTTCGAACCCCATTTACCCATATCTCAGTCAGCAAATCATCAACCAACGACGAACGCCTCCACCTGAGTACCTGCCGCCTTGCCCATGAATGCTCTCTGAACCCTAGAGACTATCCCCCCCAAGCGATTTAGTCCGTCACCCCACGGCGACGAACGAATTCCAATTCCCACAACTTCCCAATCCAGATCTTAAACCCTAAATTGACAAAATTCCAATCATCACCTCAAAAGAAAAATCCAATGATAATTTTCCCGTGATTCTTGCTTCTCCGGCCACCCTCACGTCCAAGCTAAAGCTTTTAGTTACCGCCGATCATTGGCAATTGGCCAAAACCCGAAAATCCATCAACACTCAATATCTCACTGAAGCCCAAAAGAAAAAATCCAATTCTTATTCCTAAATTCATGGTTTGTTAAAATGAATCTGACTATAACATCAGATTTTTGAATTATCCTATTTGATTTTTTTACAAAATCTTAATTTTACTGTAATCTAAATATTTTTACAAAATGTTTACCAATATAATAACTTAAAGTTATTTTTTACAAACAAGAACTCAAGGTTTTTAACAGTTCTTTTCAGAATTCAAAGTCAAATTTTTGATCTTACAGGGAGATATGCATTATCTTGTAATGAAGGAGGGTCTGTTATCAACAACAGAGCAACAAAATATAATATCCAGAAACAAGTATGCAGGCAGTAACTTTGCTCATATGCACACATTGATGTTCAAACACAAGTAATCATTAGAAACTATATTACCACACATGCAAATAGATTCATCCAGATTTAAAAAAAAGAACTGTTTTTTAAAAACAGAAGTTTACTCACATTATAGAAGAATGCGAAGGACAACTCTGTTGCAATTTTGTATTCTTGCAACTATAATTTTGCTAGTTGAATCTGGTACTTTGAAAATTAAGTTTGCTTGCTGAGTTTACTTCCAGATTTGATTACTGAAGTTGATTTTAGACTGCATGCTACCCATCTTCATATGCTCAGATTTGAGTTAGAGTTGAGTCTTTACAGATTGCAGATTTGAGAATTGAATTTGCAGATTTAAGATGGTATTTGGGTTTTCTTTTTGCAGATTTTAAACAAAATTTGGTTTGCAGATTTTTGATTGAATTTGGGTTGTAGATTTTGAACAAGAATTGATTTTTCAGATTTGAATATTAAACAAATTGATGTTGAAGATAGGAGCAGTTTTTTTTAAACAGAATTAGGTTTTACAGATCTTAAATTGAATTGTATTTGCATATTTCTTCTAAAATCTGATTTTAGTTTCCCAATTGAAGATGAGGTGTTTGAATAAAAAGATTTGTTAAGTTTCTTATTAATATATTTTAAATAAAATGGTTTTTAAGAAAAATAAAATCATGGGCACTTGTTATACTAAGTTTGTAATGTGATTACAAGTGTCTTCTTTATGTATTAAGAGTCTAACACATGTGCATTTTAATATAAAAAAGAAAACTCTTAACTTATAAATGTATTTAAATTTATCTTCATCAATTTTTAATTTATGTTATCATGTTTATCAATGCTTATCTATATTTAGCCTTAATTGATTACATGAAAACTTCCTTTATAAAATTACTCATTTTAATGTTTGTTTGAATATTTTTAAAATAATATCTTTAAAACTAATTTTCAAAAGAGAAAATTTTAAAAAGAAAAGAAATGTTAAATTCAATTTTATTCAAAAGTTTCAAATCAAAATACTATACTCTAATACAAATGAACTAAATCTTATTTCAAAAGAAAAACAATTTTTTAAAATAAAACAAAATAAACTTTTACTATAAATACAATTCAAACTATTTTATTTTTATAAACAAAATAAATACTTACTTATATTTCTTTGAAGATATAAGAAAGACTTATAAATTTACCTTTGAAAAGTTTTCAATACCAATTTTAAATCAAATTAATAAATTCATAATTTATACATCTATATAAAATAAATTGGTAAATATTCTTTATTAAATTTAAATTTAAATTTAAATCAAAACTCCTATTTACAATGTATACACATATACACATTATAAATAAAATATCTTTAAATAAGCTTAGAAAGATAATTTTATCATTTAAATATCTTTAATTTTTGAAAAGAATAAAATTCCTAAAATTATTATTATCATTATTATAAATTTTGAAAAGAATATCATTTGTCAAATAAAATAATTATTAGATTTTAAAAGAAAATTTATGTTTGAATTAAATTATTAAATAAATATTTCACGTTTAAAATAATTATTAATGAAAATTATTAAATAAGTATTGCCTGAATTGTCAGGACATCACATTCCTCTCCCCTTAAAAGAATTTCGTCCCCGAAATTTAAAAGCAAAGGTAATTTAATAACCTAATGCAGATTTAAAAAAAAAATAGCAAACATATGCTATCAACCAAATGCTAGCAATCATAGCAACCAATTCAAATAAACAATTCTAACTATTCAGACAAAATTCTGGATAAGATTCCCTAGAGTTTCCCAGGTACAAACAATGGGACACTCGCCATAGAGAATCTAAACTGGCTACACCTTTCAGATCCAGAGCTCCTATGTATCTAGATCTACAAAACTAATCAGGACATCAGACCATAGACAAATCCTGATCAACTTCCAAATCTCCCAGAACTACTGATTCTAAAATCAGTGATAGACCATACACATACTCCCTCAGAGATACGTGAAAAACATAACAAATTCCAGCCATCCGAACAGGCAATTCAATCCTGTAGACCAAACACTTAATCCTTAAGAGAAAATAGAAAGATCCAATCTCTTATCCATACATCTCTCCTGTCAATCCTAGGCTGCCTTCAACCTTCTAGATCAATCCAATCTTTGCAGATGCTTCATAGAACAAATCTGGAAAAAGAAATAAACGATCTCTAGATCTTACTCAACAAAATGATTCTCCCAAAATCCATCAAAATCCATCACACAAACTCTACTACACAAATCAGAAGACTCCAAACATACTACTCCTATTCTGAAAACAGAACATATGCACAAGAAAATCAAACCTCCAGATCCAAAATAAATTTCCCGTAGAAATCCTCTGATCCAAGACAAAACTCAAAATGAATCGGGGTTGCTTCTATTCTGGAATAGCTGCCACCATGCTTCAACTGCGCAACTCCGATTTGAGAATGCTGTTGATGAACACAAGTATAAACTCGATAAACTTCTCCCTGAAACACGTTCATCAAATTCCATAAAATATCAGTGACCTATCCGATTCGATCACAAACACCACAGCAAAAATTCAACTCGAAAACTAGATCTGATTATTCTGCCAGCTTAAACAAATCTCTTTCTCAAAGAACCCTCCTACTATGCTGAACCACAGGTAAAGCTCCAAGAACCAAGTCGAAACAGAACTCAAACTCTTGATGCGGATGCAAAACTTAACTCATTCGAAGATATCCAGAAAATACCAAACCACTTTAATAACTCAAACATCCTCTAGAGATGCTTCAATCCAAACAAAGATTACTCAGAGAACTTCCGAACCATCGCAAGTCACTTTTGCGATTTCACTCAGTAGAGATCCCAAGTAACCGTTCTCTCTTCAACAATCAGAACAGCTAAAGCCTTCTAATCAAAAGAAACTAGTGGTCCACCTCTAACCACAAACATCACACCCAGCTGAGCTTCCAGAAGAAATGGACAAGCTTCACCATCTGCCCGGCCTATTGAAAAAAGAACCACAAAGACTTTTGAATCATTAAAGAAGCAGTCTTCACTCACTGCTGCTACTACTGCCAATGTCTTCCTTATCCAAAAGCTCATCAAACCTCAAAGCTATACCAGCTACTTCCACAATAGAGCCTTCAATAGACAGATATCCCTCAGGACACTCGACCCCAAACCAAGCACAAAGCACTCTGTGAAACTGAGTCTCAAACTCAAATCCAGACAGAACTCCTTCCTGAGGTTGCCAAGATACCATTACTGGCTTCAGCACTTCCCATTGATCCAAATTCAAGAAAATCCACTCACACGAGTGCAATCAAACTTACAATCCAAAGAAAAACTCCGAACCTTATAAAGATTTCCTTCAGAGATCGGTGAAATCCTTCACACCAAACTGTAAAACTACTCAAGATGCCCAATACTGCCCTAACAGATCACTTCCAACCTCAAACACTCGGACTCCAACTATTGGTAGTTGTGTTACACACACCACTACCCTATCTATCTTTATTACTTATATTGGAAAACCTGAACAGGTAACCCAATCAAATAGGTATAAATAAATAAATAAATATATATATTCAAAATTAAAAATACGCTCTCTCATGATAGATACCACTCCAGAGCATATTCGCTCAACCTTGCTTTGGTACCACAATGTAACGACCCGCCTTTTATTCCATAGAAAGACGCATCATTAAGAAGAAAGAAAGGGATAGAAAAGAGAAGAGAAAGAAAAGAAAGAAACAGACAACATCAGAATCTCACAGCGGAATCGAATAAATTATAATATATCACATAAAACATTACATAATATCATATACATCAGAGTTATACAACTAATACAACACAAACTAGACAGTTATAAACATCTGTCTAGCAATTACAATTCAAGTACATCAGAGAAAACAGATACAACTCAAAACACAGCGGAATCACTATATATATCTACACGTAGAAGCCTCCTGCTCCATTATCTCCTCCAGAACTCGTCAAAGCAATCCTGAAACACTTGACTACTCATACGCAATATGAGTACCCAAGAGTTTAATAAAACAGAAAATAAACACTCGGGTCAGACATGGGTCGGTGTGAGTAAACGGGTTTAAATTTGCTTAACTTTGAAAATTCTTTGGAAAGAAAAAGTATCAAGTAAGACTTCCCACACATAAATATGGAAAAGTTTTTACCTTACGCTAACCAAAACATTTGATAGGAAATCCAGTGATATTATATTTGTGTCTAGGGTTTTCAAAATAAAATACAGAAATAGGTGGAATGCTTACATCACACGTTCCAACATAGTTGGGCACAATCAAAACCGTACAGCCACTTATTGGATTATGGATTCCATCAATGGCAGGGCTACTGGGGTACCGCCCGTCACAGTATGTGGCCTAGATCACCGTACCGAGGAGTACGACCGCTCCCCTGCAACACAAAGCCGGAACCATTCCTTACTGAACAGTTCCAAACAAGACCACCCCGCAGATTGGCCGTTGCCAACTGCCACACAGCCGAAATATAAAGGGACCTCTAGACAGGGGTAAATCTTGCTCTCCAGTGGGGGCTACCCACGAAGCCTTGCTGCATCTCCCCTGTTTTAGCCATTCCCGGTTGATGAGGCTTGAGGCTACGATTACCTTTATAGGACACATCAATCTTAGAATGCTCATCGTCCACCTGACGATGTTCTGAAAGCATTCAATCCATACAAGTTCGTTTCGGGTTCGAACGAAACCGAAGGCATTATCTCGTTACACTCGTATTGGAATCACCCTCAGAGTTAACGACGATAACCCTTGCACTCTGAATCACCATCTCGAACCTGAAAGTACTATTCTGTCAAACTCATCACGGAATCAACCTCAGAGTTATACAGACATAATAGTTTTTACACCTCGAGTCTTCACTTGCTCCACTTGAGATTCATGACCTAACGTTTAATTTGGATCAATATGGTTTTCGGAATTCCAAATTTGGAAATCCGATCCCGGTCTCATCGAAATCCAAACGCCATCTTAATGTCCAAGTGAATTTAATTTGAATAATTAATTCAATTCATTACTATCTATTTCACACAGATAGTTAAACTATATATCAAAATAGATAATCACATTTATCATAACAGATAATCTGTGTCATCATCACAACAGATAATCATCACAAAACAGATAATCCATATTATCATATTCTATCTAAGCATCCATATCCTATAGATACTACTCATCTCATTACTGAGATAACAACCATCCAATCAATAACATCCATAAACAATGATTTATTAACCATCAATTATAATTAATTCAAAATGAATTAAATTAATTACTTTTATCTCTAATTAATTTAAAATAAATTAAATTAATTACACATCTATAAATCCTGCTTAATATCCATTAATTAATTAATCTAGTAAATTAATCATTCACTAAGTATTCAACTTGACTAATATTTTTGATTAATCATTCTCTAATTACAATAAGTAATTAGTCTTTGATTAATTTTACAAAATTAATTAACCTTAATCATAAGTAATTAACATTTAATTACTTCATTTATTAATTAACAATAATTTGTTACATTTATCCTTAATTAATTACATTAATTAATCACTTAATAATTAATTATTCCTCAATTAAACAATTCTTAATTACATCATTAATTATACTAATTAATGATCTCTAATTTATATTTAAATTAATTACTTAATTTAAAATTAATTACATTTAGTAATTAATCTACAATTATTAATCGCCTTGATTAATATTAATCTAGTAATTAATTACCCTTAATTACTCATTAACAAATTAATTATTCCACAATTAATTATCTTCGTTAATTAATCCCTTGATTAATTACAAAAGAATTTACCTAAATTACTTAATTAAAAATCATTTCTCACTAATTACATTCCAGTAATTATCATTTATTACTTTCCAAAGTAATTATGCTCCATTAATTACATTAAGTAATTACTCTTATTAAACCATCAAATGATTTACTTAAATTAATTAAACTAAATTAATTAATTTAACTAATCACATTATCATAATTAGTTACAATAAGTAATTAATTCCTTAATTACTTTTATAAGTAATTATACTTAACAAATTACAATTGATTATCTTTAATTAATTATTCTAATTAATTATCAAAATTAATTACATTAGTTAATTAGTTAATTATCCTTAGATAATTATCTTTATTAATCAATAACATTTCTTTAATTACTTACTTAAGAAATTTATCTTAGATTAATTATCATTAATCATCTCTAATTAAATTTATCTAAAACATTAATTTTAATAAAAAAATAAGTAAACTCTTTATTATCTTAAATTATTTCTAAAATAATTCATTTGCTTATTAATGACTTCATTAGCATTCAAAATGTATTTATAACATTACATTTCTAAATTTAATTCAAATTCCATATTAAAATTTAATGTTTAAAATGTTTAACTATTTAAATAAAGTTATAAACCTTGAAATAGAGTAAATATTAAAGAACATTCATTACTTAAATATATAAGAAAAGTTTAAAACAAAATTCCTTAATTTTATTAAAGAAATCAAGTCTTTAAAATAAATTGATTATTTTACTTTTCAAATTAAAGTTAAAACACATCATAATTTTAATTCAAATATTAAAGAAAAGAAATTTTGTCAAGTTTAAACTTATTTGATAACTAACTCATTTTTAAATTCTACCTTAAAACTTTTGAACTTGTTCAACATTTAAAATTTTAAAAATCTAATTTAAATTCAAGATTTAAATGCATAGTAAACTTGTACTATATTTTAGACTTGATTGATTTTTTTTAAAGACTTAATTTAAATCTTACTTAAAATTTAAAATTTTCATTTTAAAAACTACGAATTTGAGAGTTCACTTAAATACAAATTTAAACCTTGCATTTTAAAACTGTTTAAATCCCGCTTATAAAAATTTGAATTTCATCAAATTTTAAAAACAAGATACTGTCAAGTTATAAACCTGAAACATCACTTACCCGAGACCTCTCAATAACGCTTCGAGACAAAACTCCAAAAGCTTCGAGTAAAAACCCCAACTTCTTCGTGAAGCAACTCGAGCAAACAACAGCAACACAGAACCCACCATCAACAGAAATTCAAACGTGCACTGATCATCATCGTGCACATGCACGTCAACCCCGACCATCGATGGTCATCACCACGACCATCCACAAGACGACCTCGACCCTGCCGACACCTTCGATCGACCAAAACAACGCAACCTCCCCTGAGGCGAAATCGAGCACTTCGAACCCCATTTACCCATATCTCAGTCAGCAAATCATCAACCAACGACGAACGCCTCCACCTGAGTACCTGCCGCCTTGCCTATGAATGCTCTCTGAACCCTAGAGACCATCCCCCCAAGCAATTTAGTCCGGTCACCCCACGACGACGAACGAATTCCAATTCCCACATCTTCCCAATCCACATCTTAAACCATAAATTGACAAAATTCCAATCATCACCTCAAAAGAAAAATCCAATGATGATTTTTCCCATGATTCTTGCTTCTCCGACCACCCTCATGTCCAAGCTAAAGCTTTTAGTTTCCGCCGATCATTGGCAGTTGGCCAAAACCCGAAAAACCAACAACACTCAATATCTCACTGAAGCCCAAAAGAAAAAATCCAATTCTTATTCCTAAATTCATGGTTTGTTAAAATGAATCTGACTATAACATCAGATTTTTGAATTATCCTATTTGAATTTTTTACAAAATCTTAATTTTACTGTAATCTAAATATTTTTACTAAATGTTTCCCAATATAACCACTTAAAGTTATTTTTTACAAACAAGAACTCAAGGTTTTTAACAGTTCTTTTCAGAATTCAGAGTCAAATTTTTGATCTTACAGCGAGATATGCATTATCTTGTAATGAAGGAGGGTCTGTTATCAATAACAGAGCAACAAAATATAATATCCAGAAACAAGTATGCAGGCAGTAACTTTGCTCATATACACACATTGATGTTCAAACACAAGTAATCATTAGAAACTATATTACCACACATGCAAATAGATTCAACCAGATTTTTTTTAAAAAAAAAAGAAAGAACTGTTTTTTAAAAACAAAAGTTTACTCACATTATAGAAGAATGCAGAAGACAACTCTGTTGCAATTCTGTATTCCTGGAACCGTAATTTTGCTAGTTGAATCTGGTACTTTGAAAATTAAGTTTTCTTGCTGAGTTTACTTCCAGATTTGATTACTAAAGTTGGTTTTAGACTGCATTCTACCCATCTTCATATGCTCAGATTTGAGTTGAAGAGTCTTTACAGATTGCAGATTTGAGAATTGAATTTGTAGATTTTAGATGGTATTTGGGTTTTCTTTTTGCAGATTTTAAATAGAATTTGGTTTGCAGATTTTTGATTGAATTTGGGTTGTAGATTTTGAACAAGAATTGGTTTTTCAGATTTGAAGATTGAACAAATTGATGTTGAAGATAGGAGCAGTTTTTTTAAAACAGAGTTGGGTTTTACAGATCTTAAATTGAATTGTATTTGCATATTCCTTCTAAAATCTGATTTTAGTTTCCCCATTGAAGATGAGGTGTTTGAATAAAAAGATTTGTTAAGTTTCTTATTAATATATTTTAAATAAAAAGATTTTTAAGAAAAATAAAATCATTGACACTTGTTATACTAAGTTTGTAATGTGATTACAAGTGTCTTCTTTATGTATTAAGAGTCTAACACATGTGCATTTTAATATAAAAATGAAAACTCTTAATTTATAAATGTATTAAAATTTATCTTCATCAATTTCTAATTTATGTTATCATGTTTATCAATGCTTATCTATATTTAGCCTTAATTGATTACATGAAAACTTCCTTTATAAAATTACTCATTTTAATGTTTGTTTGAATATTTTTAAAATAATATTTTTAAAACTAATTTTCAAAAGAGAAAATTTTAAAAAGAAAAGAAATGTTAAATTCAATTTTATTCAAAAGTTTCAAATCAAAATACTATGCTCTAATATAAATGAACTAAACCTTATTTCAAAAGAAAAACAATTTTTTAAAATAAAACAAAATAAACTTTTATTATAAATACAATTCAAACTATTTTATTTTTATAAACAAAATAAATACTTACTTATATTTCTTTGAAGATATAAGAAAGACTTTTAAATTTACCTTTGAAAAGTTTTCAATACCAATTTTAAATCAAATTAATCAATTCATAATTTATACATCTATATAAAATAAATTGGTAAATATTCTTTATTAAATTTAAATTAAAATTAAAATCAAAACTCCTATTTTCAATGTATACACATATACACATTATAAATAAAATATCTTAAATAAGCTTAGAAAGATAATTTTATTATTTAAATATCTTTAACTTTTGAAAAGAATAAAATTCCCAAAATTATTATTATCATTATTATAAATTTTGAAAAGAATATCATTTGTCAAATAAAATATTTATTAGATTTTAAAAGAAAATTTCTGTTTGAATTAAATTATTAGATCAGTATTTCACATTTGAAATAATTATTAATGAAAATTATTAAATAAGTATTGCCTGAATTTCCGGGACATCACAATTTTGGAGTTATGGGATGTGCAAACTTTATATTTCAATTTCTGCATAATTGGTGAACCAGTTGCACTATGTTGTACTTATTTATGGTTCATTTGATTATGCCACTATCTCGCCTGTTTTACATCTATGTTGCTAATATTATATTTTATCTGTGCGCTTTGAGATGTTCTACAGGTTTTGTGTTGGATTCTATTTCTTTTAAACCTTGGCTATCATTCTGCATTGGCCACGTACGCCGCAACGCTCTTTCAAGGTTTATAGGGTACTAGAGGTGTCGGACGATCGTCACATTTGGAATCAGAGCTTAGGCTGTGTAGATGGCCTAAGTTGATACTTGGATCCATTAGAGACAAGGTAGGAGTCACCGCCTTTGAGTGGATTTAGCGATATATGCGATAGTGTAGTTGTTATACTTTGGTTCTAAAAACTATATATCGTAGATAAGTCACTTTGCATTTTGGACACCACTTATTCCTTTTAGAGAGATTGATCATTCATATTACAACTTATAAAATGAATATGCTAATGAGGCATGCTGCTAGGAATTATAGCTTTGGAATTGAGGGGGATGTAGCGCCACGGACTATTAACCCCAACTTGCAAAACATGTTCGTTGAGGTGGTGCGCAACATGGCTCAGAATGCCCAAGTTGCACCTACTATGGCTATAGGTGGTGGTGATCCCATGCAAGCTTCGAGGGCAGACTTTGCTAAATATGCAAAGATTTCTCTATTATGGGTGATAAGTCTTTTCTTGGAATGAAATCAGCCGTAGAAGTGCAAGATTGGTTGGACACCTGCAAACACATCGTTGAGGATATGGAGTTAGAGTATGCAATGAAGAGGAAGCTGACCTCTAGATTGCTTTAGGGAAGAGCTCTGGGTAGTGGAATTCCATTAAGGTTACCACTCCTAAGGATCAGATTACTTGGGAGCAATTCAATATGATATTTAAAGAGAGGTATATATCTTCCATTCAAAAGTCGGTGATCTTTTGGAAGTTTTCTGACTTGAGATAAGGAGACATGTCTTTGACGGAGTATGTGTCTGAAGGAAACATGCTGTCGAAGTACGGTCCATCTTTTATCGAGACTTCGCTTTAGAAGAATAAGAAATTTATTATGGGCTTGGAAGATTATATTAGGGAAAAGCTTTTAAGCCATATTGTTGAGACATTTTGAAAGGTCGGTGGAGAAGGCTGTTCGACATGAGAGTCTGTGTCCTAAGCCTAAGTCGGTTGCTGCCTCCAAGGATGAGCCAAAGTTGCAAGCTGACAGGTGAGGCAAGAGAAAGTGGGACAACAAGGAAAAAGCAATTTCAGAAGAGTAGCTAGAAGAAGGGCAAATGGGAGCCTAATTATTACAATTGTATAGAGAAAGGCCATTATGTCAATGAATGTAAGCCGGAGAGCAAGAAGTGCTACAACTGCAACAAGATGGGACACATCAAGAAGGATTGCCTAAAAATGCCAAAATAAGCAGGTTGTGTCTACTTATGCTTTGAACATTATTATAGCTTCGTTGAGGGCCCATCAGCAAAGAGAAAAGGCATCGTTATGCAAGGTATTCTCTCTACTTTTGAGACTTCTGCATGTTTATTTGATACCGGGCTTCACATTCCTTCATATATAATGAGTTGGTAAATAGTTTGGGATTGAAACTCAAGATAGTTGATCAACCTAAGGTTGTCACAAACCCCATTGGAGGATCGACTGGCATTTGCATGGTTTGTCGAATTTTGTCATTATCAAGTCATGGACTTTTGTTTGCTTATGATTGCTTTTTTTTTAGTTTTGTGGTGGTCGGTGTTATTTTAGGGATAAACTGGCTGCAGAGACATAGTGTACTGGTGGATAGCGAGAGCAGTGACGATAGGGATGGGTGAAGGTTGATGGCTGCATGCCTAATGATGAAGCGATGGTTAGCTTTTTATATTCACTCGAGATCCCACATGACGAGCTGAATTATGTTCCTATCACGAGAGAGTATCCGAAAATATTCAAGGAGGTAACCGGATTACCACCATGTAGGAAGATAGAGTTCCATATAGATTTAGAGAAGGACACTAGACCAGTGGTTATGCATTGAGGCATATGGCACTTAGAGAGCAGGAGTTAGAGGTGCAAGTTTATGATCTGTTAAGATGAGGGTTTATTCTTAAGAGCATATTTGAGCAGCATGCATATGTAGTATTTGTCATTAAGGTGGATGGCCGTTTTTGGTTGTGTGTAGATTACTGTGAGCCAAATAAGGTGACAAAGAAGAACAGTATCCACTCCTATGTATTGATGACTTGTTCGATCGACTCCATGGTGCAAAGGAGTTCTATCGATTTGACCTTGTGATGGGGTTCCATCAATTGAGAGTGGCAAAGTTAACGCCATCTAGATTTGATGAGTGGTTGGTATGTCGTTTGGCCAATGCACTGGCATACTTTATTAATCTTATGAACAATATTTTCAGAGATCGGATAAGTAAGTTTGTACCTATGTTTTGTAGATGATATCCTTGTTTATTTGAGGACAAAGGAAGGACATAGGGAGCACTTGTGAATTATGCTCGAGGTGTTGAGGAGACACCGACTGAAGGCGGAATTTTCAAGGTTTCAATTATAGAGGAGGGAAGTGCGATTTTTGGGTCATGTAGCATCGGAGCAGGGGATTACTATAGATCCTGCGAAGGGAGAAACAGGGTAGGATTGGGATCGAACCAAGATCGCTATGGACTTGAGAAGTTTTCTTGGACTGGCGGGACACGATAGAAATTTTATTTAGGGCTTCTGTAAGGTAGTAGCATTGTTAACCAACTTGACAAAGAACAATCGAACTTTTAGTTAGGACGCGAGGTGCGAGCATTCGTTCATGAGTCTAAAGGAGAGGTTAATGATTGCACCAGTGTTAGTAATTTTGAGCAGGAATAGGGGGCTGACTGTATACACAGACGCCTATGGTATTAGACTTGGTGCGGTGTTGATGCAGAGGGGAAAGGTTGTATCCTATGCTAGTTGACAACTAAAACCACATGAGAGAAGTATCTGACTCACGATTTGCAGTTGGCAATGATAGTATTCGCTTTGAAGATATGGAGGCATTATTTGCTTGGGGAGAGGTTCAAGTTGTATATGGACCATAAGTTGTTGAAGTATCTATTTTCCTAGAAGGATATTAACCTTCACTGGCAGCGATGGTTAGAGTTCCTGGCCAACTATGACTTTGGCATTTCCTATACACCTGGTAAGGGGAATGTAGTCGTTGTTAAGTAGGAGACATGCTAGCTTAGGAGCGATGTTCTAAGAATGGAAGTAGTTGGAGTTTATCCTTGGCTGTGATTTTTGGCCTCGATGTGAGCTAGAGTCAAAAGTATTGGCTAGCCTATCAACCAGACCTACCTTGATTAAATAGATCAGCGCTAGTCAAAGGCAAGATGATTGACTAGCAGAGGTCATGGAGAAGATAGAGTAAGGGGTAATGTCGAAGAAGATGAAGCAGTATGGGCTCGATGGTTGGCTCCATACGGATGTAAGATTGTTTGTTCCTAATGTCGATTGGTTGAAGGAAGAGGTACTCCATGCATGCCATTATTTCTGATTTACTGTACATCCTAGCGATAATAATAGGTACCGCGATATGAGATGGACATTTTGTTGGGAAGGAATGAAGAAGGACATTAGGACATCTCAAAGTTCATGAACTATCAGTTAGTAAAGGCAGAGCAGAAGAAGTCGAGTAGTTTGTTGCAACCGCTCAATATTCCCAAGTGAAAGTGGGAACGGGTTTTGATGGATTTCATCGATGAATTGCCAAGGACCAAAGAAGGGTATAATAGTATTTGGATCATAGTTGATAGATTGACGAAGAGTATCCGAATTATATTCATTAAATCAAGTAGAATGGCACCTAAGTTGTCCAAGTTGTATGTGAAGTGGGCCATGTGATTCCATGGTGTTCGAAGAGAATTGTAAGCGACCGAGTCCCTTTGTTCACTAGCGGGTTTTGAAAGAGCTTAAGAGGAATTAGGGGCAAAGTTGCATCTCAGTATACCTTATCACCCACAAACAGATAAGAAGATCAAGAGGGTGAATCGTATTCTGGAGGATCTCTTGCAAGCTTGCATTCTCGATTTTGGTGGCTCATGGGACGATCATTTGCATTTAGTAGAGTTTGCATACAATAGTTATTAGACCAGCATTGGTATAACACCATTTGAGGCATTATATGGCTGACCATGCAACGCCCCTTCTTCTTGGTAGGAAGCGGGTGAAACTTGGACCAAATATGGTTAGGGAACTTCGAAGAAGATCAAGATCATTCAACAATGACTGAAGGATGCTCAAGACAGACAGAAGAACTACGCAGATAGAAGGGGACGTGGTTTAGAGTTCTCCATCGGCGATATGGTGTTCATCTAGATCTCTTTGTTGAGGAGTGTTGTTCGATTCGATACTAAGGGGAAATTAGAAGCAAGATTTGTCGGTCGTTTTCTAAAACTTGAGAGGATTGGGAATCTAGCATATAGAGTCGACTTGCCCCAAAAGATGGTGGGAATGCATAATTTGTTCCACATATCTTACTTGCGGAAGTTAGTGCATGACTCATGCATTATAGTTCAACCAGATCAGCTTGATGATATCGAGATTGAATTAGAAGCATCGACACCTCATAGGCCTATTCATATCATTGGACGGACGAAGCAGCTTAAAAGGAAGATAGTGGAGCTAGAAAAGGTTCAGTTGGGTGACAGCGAAGGCGATTGTACTTGAAAGACCGAGGAGAGCATGAGGACTGCTTATTAGGAGCTCCTTACTTGTTGAAACTTTTGTTTATCGAATTTACTTTCACCTTCGATATCTTTTAGGGTATTTTAGTATCCTACATGCTAGGGTAGGAATAGATATCGTTTGTTACTTTTGTGTGCATGTCTGATATTTGACATGTTTGCTCATGGATGATAGGCATGCGAGGTAGCTATATTCGATTCTTTCCTTGTTTACATTGGGAATTTCGAGGGTGAAATTCCTAAAGTGGGGAAGAGTGTAATGATCCATATTTTAAGTAGGATCGTAAAATAATATTTTAAATTCATATGTGGTCGACTTTGGAAAATGCCTATTAGGGACGTTTATAACATTTATAGTTTTTTTGGATAGTATTATCCCTAGAACATTTGTGTCAGCTATAACTTTTGATAATAAAAGAATTAGCATTTGAGACCACTTCCATTGGAAAGAGATGACTTGCCTCGGTTTGTGTGCAAATCTACATCTTTGGGCGTTTGATGAGTGATTTATCATCTCTCGCCTTGCTATGTATTCATCTATAGGTTTTGATATGTTTTAAACATATTTTTGAAGTCCAAGTAAGATTTTAACATTATTTTCAATGTCAAAACTATAGCAAAACAAATTTTAAAATGTTTGAAGCGCTTTAACCATGTCGTTTTAAAGTACGGTTGCCTTTGTATTTGATACGCTATATTAGAGATGTAATTATATGAAGATTTGCTATGGTTTGATGTGTGTTTGAAAGCTTGGATGATCCGATGTGATTGTGTGTGTGTTGTGTTTGTGTAAATGCTTGTATGGTTGGAATGCTCGTTGGAGCGAACTAGAGGTAGGAACCATGTAACCAGACTTAGACGAACAGGCTTGAGTAAGTTAGGAGATGCAGCGATGCTTGCCAAAGGCACACAGGTCAAAGAATAGAGTGTAGTGATAAAATCGATGTGAAATTAGAGTTTGGAGAAATTGCAGAATTTCTGTTTGAGGGCTGAGCAGAACTTGCTCTATCTGGGGGCAGAATAGAACTTTCTTTGTTTGGGGGACAAACAGGTTTATGACCAAAAAGGATTTTCTTTTTGGGGGTCAAACAGGAATTGCTCTATTGGGAGCTGAATAGAACTTGCTCTATCTGGGGGTCGAACAGGGAGTGCAAGTTGTGATTTTCATTCTGGCGTAGCAATACATCAAGGATTTCTTCATGACGTGTTCTATTGCTTTTGGGGTGATGTAGGGTTAAGTTGGCAACTCTAAACAACCCAGGATAACCTTGAATCTTGTGTGGCAATTGATGAGGTAATGGCATGGCACTTCGACATGATGACGCCGACGATAATGATGATGACTTCAAAATTTTGGTACGATGAATCTATGACTTGTATGGGTGTATAAAGTTGTTTCGAAGATGATGACTTAACGATGGGAGTGATGGAAGTGATCAACAAAGGTAACTCTAACGATAGGGACTTGCGAGTAAGATTTTTGATGGCGTCCTACTGTGAAGATAGTTGGGATGGGATAATGATTGAGTTCCATTATGGAGACGCGTACAAAGTGGTCATTGATAACTTGGAGTCTTTTAGTATGCTCATAAAGAAGGGGTATGTAGGGATGCCCACTTAGATTTGCTATGTGTCCGGATCTTGCAATAGTATATTACCAGGGCTTTTGCCATGTTTTCCTGGTTCCTAGCCTTATGAAATGGCATGGATTCGAGCATCAGTGAACCTAGGATAAGGATGGGTCCTTAGTTTGTGATTATGCCATACGTGTTATCATATACCCAACGCACATGAGTGATGGTGAGGATTATTTGATGGATGGTATGTTTTCAATGCTTGTTTGTCATTATAGGGTATTATATGATGTAGGTATTTTTGATTATATACCTAGATACTAGTCATTGTACATCGATTGTAGTACATTTATACGACTTTGGTGGTAGAATAGCATATATAAATTGTTATGTGCTAACGCTTTGGATGTAGGGACAGGTAAGGTATGGTTCTATATACGTTATGACCATATATACTATATACACGTTTATAGTATTTTTGAGATGATGTAACACCCCAGAGTGTTGTTTGACTCGGGTTTTATGTTTTGCTTCTTATTACCTTAGGTATTCTAAAATGAATATATTAGGTACAAGAGGTCTGGATAGCACATAGTGCTGTACGGAGTACGAGCGAAAGGCTACGCTTTCATATATATATATATATATATATATATATTAAGCTTACTATTGCTTATATTCCACTGTGCAGTACTTGGATCTGTCGATACTTGTATTACTAGAGACATTTTTTTAGAATTTATTTTGGTGTTATGGGATGTATAAACTATATATTTCAGTTTCTGTATAGTCTGTGAACCCGATGCACTCTATTGTTCTTATTTATGGTTCATTTGATGATATCACTGTCTAACCTGTTTTACATCTGTGTTGTTGTATTATATTTTTACCTATGCACTGTGAGATGTTGTACAAATTCTGTGTTGGATTTTACTTCTTTTAACCCTTACCATTCTACATCGATCGGGTACCTCCGCAGCGCTCTTTTCAGGTTTATAGGGTACAGAGATGTAAGACGGTTGTCACAATCGGCATCTATTTTCGAGTTTTGGAGAATAGGATGTTACATCATAGCTTAGTACATGAACGCAAAAGCAAAATAGAGCCATGTATAAGTTAGTAAACTAGAAAACCAACACTTTGAGGAAAGGATATACGCTATTTATAACGTACTTTTACTTTGATATAGATATACAATAGGATATATCCACCCCGTTGTTATTGATCTCATTCTCTTTACATCCATTTCTTACAAACCATTATTTATGAAAAGGGAAGGAATGGACCTACGCAACTGACATTTGACCATAGGAAGTAAAAGAGCAAACCCTAGTAGAGGAATTAATAGTACACAACAAATGACCAAGGTGGGGAGGTAGTCCCGAAAGCTCAAGCTGAAGCCGGTACTCAAATTCCTATCCCAACTAAAGAAGAAATTGATATGAATTCTTTGTTCTGCTATATTATGACAGAAATGGTGAGGCAACATCTAGTTGGATTTGTTGAGCCAAGACGGAAGGTAGCAAGAGAAGAAGATTTTTCTAGATGAATAAAGATTTTTAGAGTTTTGGTGGATAGGAATTCACTGGGAAGGGTCTACCCTGGAAGTGTTGAACTGATTGAAAGTGTGCGAACATATCTTTCAAGACTTGGGGTATAATAATGCTCAGTAAAGCAGGTTGGCTTCTTATCAGCTCAGGAGGATGTTTTAGATTGGTGGAAGGCTGTGATATTTGAAGCTACAGAGGAGGAAATAATCTAGGATTAGTCAAAGGAGTGACTCAAGGCTCGGTTTATCCCCTAATCTCCGTAGATTGCAATGTGTAGGGAGTTCCTTGACTTAAAGCAAAGAGAGGTGACTTTGGTAGCATACATTTAGCATTTGAATGCTTTGATGAAGTACGGCAGGGAGCATATTAATACTCCACTAAAGAAGAATTAGAAATTCATAAAAGATCCACGGAAGGGGTTGAATCACAAGGCGATGACTCATCTATTGGCTCCTTTAAATATGGTGGTAGAAATGGAGAGAAGGTATGATGGCCTATTTTAGAGGAGAAGAAAGATGATGCTAGTCCCAATAGAGGGAAAAATAAAAGATTCAATTCATATCAGAAGGGATGAAAGAATTAAAAAGGAGGAAAGGCTCCTAGAGAAGGAGCTTAGAACTAAATATAACAGGTGTAACTTGCTTTAACTGTAGACAAAAGGAACACTATTCCACAATGTGTACCCAACCAGAGAACAAGGACCAGACCAAGTGCTCTATCTGAAATAGGCCTTCCATAAGAAGAAGGTCTGCTTAGAAATAATGTAGGCGA